>CM060626.1:13380917-14580917 GCA_030578275.1 Meda fulgida
CACTTTGTCGAACTTTGTTGTGTTTGACTTGACTGAGACACAGAGGCTGTGGAAATCCCACTTCTGTGTGATGTCAGAGTGAAAGTGTGCTCTCAGCGCAAAAGCACAATAGAGTCGGGACAGTTGGGTATCATAGCTCTGGGACTGTCACACCCCGCTTGTCTCCTCTCTTCTCCAGGCTGGAAAATTTAGAACATATGGAGGCAAAAGTCATCCGATTTCTCTACAGCAGGAAATGCAAAGGTACGGTTTATTCTCTGACCTGTTCAGTGTGTTTTCTTGTCACTCGAAACACTGGTTTGACAGCTGACGCAAGACTTGGCATCAGTACATCAAATGAAATGTGATCCCGCAGCTGTAAACAATGAAATATAGGTGCTAGTTTATAGTCTTCCCTGTTTGGATAAAGGATTCTGCATTGTTTTGAATAGTTTACCTGCTGTAGGGCAGAACTTGCTTCTAAACTAAGAGCAAAGGTATTATGGGTTTTTTATTGGAGCTTTGGTATGCAGGACAAGTATCCATAGTTCCAGAGTTCCCAAGAGCTCTCGTAAACATCATAATTCAAAATTTCATTAGGCTGTTGGGATTGAGCGGGGTAAATTAATTTGGAGCCATGCTTGAGTGCTCGGCGGATGTTGGACATGGAGAAAGAGAGACAGAGTGAGAGAGGCAACGGAAATGAAAAGTGATAAGCTTGGATAAACTATCTGAAGGGGTGTGTGTGTGTGTGTGTGTGTGATGGACCTCTGTAAAGGGATCTCTTGATCCCCCATGTATTATTCTCCAGTCTCTTGAGAAACGTTTTAGTGTTAAAGTTTACAATTGACTTAATGATGATCATACAGCCTGATCTTTATAAGGTTCGTTTTTTTGCATAGAAGGTTGAAATGTCTCTCCACCAGCTATTTTTGACTTTGTTTTGAGGAACTAGGTTAGAGCAGCATAGACTAGATTGTGAAATGTGGGTGAAGGATTTTTTTTTTCTGCCTGGATCATGGTATGATCACGTTTTAGATGATGTAGTAAGCAATCTCAGATGAAGTATGCACATGCTTTTTGGATTTCAATTGAGTTTTCATTGCATAGTTATGGTAAAAAAAAACAAGTTTTGAATTTGCAACATTTGCAGAGTGTCCAAAATTAACTTGCGTCCATAGAGGGTGAGTTTCCTTTTTTTGTGTGTGTGCATTTTATAAAGAAATGCATGTTCTCTATTACAAAGATAAAGTTAATTACAGCAACAACACAATTTTGTTCATGCATTGAGTATCAATTTGTGGGCTTAATGCGAGGAATATTCCACATGTGTTTCCACATGGAGTTTTAAAGAAAAACTAAGCAACTTGAGGCATCCTAGATTAATTTATAATTGCCAAATTTCCTCTTAGGAAAAAGACGCACAAATCACATTTGATGATCGCGTAGGATTCATGCTAAAAGTTAATCTTTGTCACTGTTTGCAAATATTTTAGCTTGAATACAATACAATTCAAAAGCCTGGGGTCAACAATATTTTTAAAAGAAATGTATACTTTTATTCGGCAATTGATCAAAAGTGACAGTAAATGAGTATCCTGAAAAGATGTAAATGTAACAAAAATATTAAGCAGCACAACGGTTTTCTTGACTCGACCACCAAAAATCAGCATATTAGAATGATTCCTGAAGGATCATTTGACACTAAAGACAGAAGTAATGACTGTGGAAAAATCAGTTTTGCCATCACAGGATTAATTTACTTTTAAAATATACGAGAATAGATAACGGTTAATAATATTTTACAATATTACTGTTTAAATAAATACAGCCTGCGTGAACATAAAATACTAAAAACACTAAAACAATTTAGAGATAATACAATTTCATAATTTTTACAGAATTAACAAATAATAAGCACCTTTATGCATAACAAGGGGTGTTAAGTACTGCAATAACTCTGCATCTTCTTTTTCTTCTTCTCTGATTGGCAGAGATCCGAGCCCAGTTGGTGGAGCAGCTTAAGTGTTTGGACCAGCAATGTGAGATCCGTGTGCAACTCCTGCAGGATCTGCAGGACTTCTTCCGCAAGAAGGCAGAGATCGAGATGGACTACTCCCGCAACCTAGAGAAACTAGCCGAGAGGTTCCTGGCCAAGACACGCTACACAAAGGACCCTCAATTTAAGTAAGAGAACATTTGGCTTTGTTTCCTTCAAGGAATCAATCCATGCCGTTACCTGTGTGCAGTTTGAACTCAATATGTTTATGCAGGCTTTTTTTCCTCTCTCTCACACACACTTCTGATTACATAAGAGCTGTTTTGCAGTGAAAGTTAAGACTGTTGAGTAAACTCTCACAAGGGTCATGTGATATTCAGTCAACTCTTCATGTTGTGCCTTTTCAAGATAAATTCATTAAAAATGTCCATAACCACTCATATTTTAGTGTGTAGGCTTAAACAGAGTCTCCTTGTTTGTCAGGGTGATGATGAACCTGCTTCAGACCATGTAAATACAGTAAGTCTTTTGAGGCTTTCACAAGACCCTGCTGTTATATAAGAGGCTTGTCTCACATCTCTGATTAGATAGCAGTGGGGATTTTGATCATGGAATTAAGTCAAGTATTTTCTTGGAAGTCCTTGGTTCTGTTCCAGTGACCCATATTTGATCCTGATACTGTAGTGGTTAGAGTTATTATGAAACAGCTGGTGTAACGTTAAGAAAAGCAAGTAAAGTGGAGCATTAATGTTTTTACTACTGACATTATTAGCCTATAATCTTATTTTGTTGTTTTGTGTGAAACAAAACAGTTTTTTTAAGTGGCCTTGATATTATTTTAATACTTAGAGCTTGACTTTGAGCAGGTTTACCAGGGTTTTTATAGCTTGGTTGCGTAGAAAGGCAAGTAGCAATTATGCTGAAGACCTGGCATTAAATTAATGAAGGTTTCCCCGATACCAACTAGCGAGCTATGAGAATGATGCAGACTCACAGCAGTCGTTATCATAGGATATGCTGCGGGAGAGCCTATTAATCAGTGTTATATACTGTCTAAACGGATCTCTGTGGTCAGAAGCTTGGATCCTGTTGGATTCGGTTTGATCTTGTGAAGATGGTAACCTCATCCTTTAAGATTTGAGGTAGTTGGTCTTTAAGCTCTTCTTTGTTATTCTTGAAGTATATTTCCCTACCCTGTGTGAATTAAGGCCTGAAAAATCAGGATGTAGTCTGCATGTCTTGTTAATTGAAGCAGTATGTGATGAGAATCTATATGACGCTAACAATAGCGTCTTTCCCTTGTCTACAACAAACTTCCTGACCATAATAAAGCAAAATATTTACTTACATTAACATTTATCAAGGTGATTTTGTAACTCCCAATGTTCCATGTTTTTTGGTAACATATTGCCATCCTTTTGTGCTTGCTGTGTAAATAGGTTGGACTGGATTTGGTTTTCCAGGGGCTATGCGTACCTCGACAGGTTTCTTTCTGGCTATTTGGCCCTGGCAATGTTTTGACATGGGGGATATCCAGTGTTTGAACTTGTTTCTTTCTTTCATTGTTTCTTTCATTTTCCACCTTGTCATGTGCTTGTCTTTGCTCCTTCCCTTTGTCACTCTCTGTCTTTCATGTTAATTTGCTCTTTGTATTCTCAATTGACTCCTCAGCTCCTAATATACGGTAATGGTTTGGAGTGCTGGAGGCTTCAAGTCTGGGAAAGTGAACATATGGCTCTCTGACAGCTACTAGAAATTATCAATAGTTAGCAGACATGTTTTTAGAGAGCGGTTTCGTGTGACAGCTCTGTACCCTATCAGGCTCAGTTTCAAATGGAGACATACTGTAGCGTGAGGTGTGGATATCACAATATTCTTCATTTTCGGTAAACAACAATTTATGTAATTAATATAGACATTTTAATGGGAAAAATATTCAGAAACGACAAAAAAAAAGAATGAAATAATTATTAATAATAAATGGTAATAATTACAAAATACTAATAAATTATTTTTATAAATTATTTTTATTATTTTTATTTATACCATTATCTACAAAACATATTTTAAAAAATTATATTTTTAATGCAAAATTATGGAAAATTTCAGAATCAACAATACAGTATTAATACAAATGATTTAATGATTCTTTTTTTATAGATGGATGGATGGACAGAAACTAATAATGATAATAATGATGAAAATACTTTGTTTTACAATACAGTTTTATGTTTCAAGTTATGTTTTCTTAAGCACCATGCCTTTTTTCTCTCTTTTGCTTGCATTTCTGAGTACTAATTCATCATTTATTTTGCTTGTTTCCTGATTTCCTCGTATCTTCCTCATTTTTCTTTCACATTGGGCCTGCATTACACCATCTCTCTCATTGAATTCCCCTCGCTACACAAAGTCTACAATAACCCCTTCATGGTCGCCCTGATACCATTGACCCCCGCTGGGATAGATTTTCAAATCGGCTCGGGATCTCATCCAGTCTAAACACCATTCCCTGCCCTCCGTTGGTCTCCAGCTCCAACATCTGCATGTTTAACAGGCGAAGGCAACATCTGGGACGATGATGCCACGATGGAATGTGAGGTATTTTCCGGCCAGAGGAACGTAGCTGTCAGTGAGGCCCTGACCTACAAACTAAGGGGCATCTATGGGGATCGTTTGGAGATCCCTGATATACTGCTTGTGTTCTTAAAGGGAGAGTTCAGCTCAGTGCCTTCTGTTTTACCAGTTAGGGGTCAAAAGGCTCCTCTATGTGTGATATGACAGTGTGCGTCATTTGTTCAGCGAGCCAGCGGGAGGCCTGGTGACGAGTCGCTCGGCAATGAAAGGACAGCATGGTTAAGAAACACGCGGTCTGGAATGATAACATGCCATGGTACTGACCTAATTTCAAGCATGCCTGATTTTCTACAAATGGTCTGAGTTGATACAAAGAAGCAACTGAAACTGGCCACAACGTCTGGACTCATGACAAATAAGAAGGGTGGTGGTGCCACAGATGAGCGGTGATGTGTCATATGCTTAATGGTCTACTCTGCTGATCCAGGATTACACTAAAAACCAGTTCTTAACTTTTCTCTTCCCCTTCAAGAGGTCGAGAAGACAACAAAACAGTGATTTCGTCATTTCAAAGTTTTTAAAACATTGTCATACGGTATTACCTCACTTCCTAATGCCATGGAAACCACCGGTGTTATTGTGCTTTTCCAGAGTCCCTTAGGGGTGTCCAGTCCTGCACCTGGAAGGCCACCTTCCTGATCCTGCCAGATCCAAAACACTTGCCTGGATGTTTCTAGGAATTTTTCCGAAATCACCCCTAAACCCTTATTCACTATTCCTCACATTACTCAACTAAGATAGTCCACTCATTGGGCTTGGAATGAGAATCAGTTGTACACTCATTATTGCGGTTGCCAATGAATTTTGCCCACATTAGACTTCCATATACAAGTGTCATAATGTTGCCTGTTCTGCATTATCCATTGTCACGATACCTCCCAGTCCATTTGTGAGAAGCTCGTGATTAGTTTGACTAGAGGAAGTGAGTCTGTCTGGTCTGAAGTGTTTGCCTGAACTTTATAGATGTGACGGTAAGAGAAAGCATCCAGGGCAAGTTTAATTTCCTCTCCATTCTGACTAGCTTGACTGATGTCTTCCCAATGTCATGTCTTGACAGAAGCCAAGGCCTTGTAAAACACTTCTCACCAGAGTGAAGAATTCCCTTCAACACCTTCTCATGTACCTTCCAAACGAGACTGAGTGAATGAATCAGACACTCTTCACAGTTTACATTAGATAAACAAATATAGTAAAACACTCTAACATTCTGAAATATTCCAATTAAAAATAACTGTTTTTCAGGATTCTTTGATGAATTGAAAGTCCAAAAGAACATTTAATTAGAAACAACTTTTGTATTATTATACATGTCTTTACTATCACTTTTGATCAATTGAATGCATCATTGCTACATAAAAGTATTAATTTCTTTAAAAAAAAAAATCTTACTGACCTCAAACTTTTGAACAGTATATAAAACAGTGTATTGTATTTATTTAGATGTTTTTCCTTCAATTATTGCCTTTAATAGTCCATGCGTACATTCAGGACTGTTTATTGTACTGATATCATCAGTCCATTCCCATCAGTCCAAATGTCAAGAATTCTTTCATAATCTTCATCACTTAAAACTCTTTACATACTGCCATTTCACGTCCCTCGTTTATGCCACCTAGGAATTAGTCCTTCATGGCTTTGC
Organism: Meda fulgida; assembly: GCA_030578275.1. Classification (NCBI taxonomy): domain Eukaryota; kingdom Metazoa; phylum Chordata; class Actinopteri; order Cypriniformes; family Leuciscidae; genus Meda; species Meda fulgida. The sequence goes on from CM060626.1 coordinate 13,387,169, forward strand.
AAAGTGTTCCTTTGGTGAAAGACCGGCTCTGTCTGCGATGAGCTTGCTGTTAATTGGGCAATTCCTCCGCTCATGTGACCTCAGCTTTTTCATGGCCTTCCAGAAATGACCCGGAGCTCCCTCGTCTGAATGCCCATTTAAGAACCCTTTCCATCAGCCAAGGGCCAATGCTAATCTCATCAACATCCCTTTTGTACATTTCTCAAGAGGAATTGTGTTTCTCCTAGGACTCCATCTTATGTGGTTAAGCATGTGTTTTGCTTCTTTGCATATGAAAAAGTAAATAGTGTGTTTAGGAGATTTTAGGATGTTTCTCAGGGCTGTCAATGGTTTCAGTCATTGAACAATCATCAGATTGTTGGTTTCAATTCTGTATTCTTAATTTTTACACATTTCAGAACTGCAGAGATTTAAAGGGACATTAAGTAAGAATTACTCCCATCTAGCGGTGAAATTGTATTTTGCATTCAAACGAATTGTGCTCTCCAGCGGCTCACGTTTTCAAATGCGTGTTGCATCTACGGTAGCTGTTATGTACCAAAAAGCTATGACAGGATGTCTTCTAATAGCACTTCGTCGAGTTTTCCTTCAGGTGAACAGGTTTGTTATTTCAAACAAACTTCAAATTGACACAACGAACAAACGAATGTTACAGTACGAAGTAATGAGTGTCAAAAACATGAACTATTGTAATTAGTAGTTATGCCTTGTTTACTCGTTATATTTTTTTGAAGTATGTGCATTGTTAGATATCATCATCAGATGATTCAACAGTAGGGAGAGGAAGAAGTAACGTTAGAGATAGAGGAAGAGGACAGAGAGGCAGTGGATCAGTGGGATCTAGGCGAGGAGGTGGATGATGAGGAAGAGAAGGAGAGTGAGAGTCAAAACAACGACGACAAAGATGCCCGGCAGCTACAAGAGCTACATACAGAATTTATGCGTCTGTATTATTCAATGTGAGGTCACAGTATAAATGATAAATAACAGAAAATATCAGATAACATAAAAATTGAAGTAGACTTAGCTATGCAAACAATGCAAGAACAATCATATGCTCTATTAAAATATATTTGTATCGAATTTCTAGCTTACAAAAGTAAACTTACAAACTTTTTTTAGTGCCTTCTCTACTTTACTCAATATCTGCTATTCATCAAAGAGCCTGTTTAACTTTTAACTGTAAATGTTCTTCTGTCTATATAATAAAGTAAACAACCAAGCAATAAAACAAACTTGTAATTAAGACTGTAACATTGATTTACCTGTCGAGGAGAAAGCAGGCAACTTCAGCGGCTCTTTTGAATTCTTTCTCCTGCATTAGCTCTTTCCACCGGGAAAAAGCAATCCCGACATTCACTCGTGTTTTTTGTATGCTCCGGTCACGTTTCCTTTTACCATCATTTTTGGTCTGTTTTGGCGAAGAGGATTTCTTATCCAGTGGCTCGGCATAGGTATGGTCCGCTATTAAAAATAAAAGTGACAAGCGCCTCTCACTGCTCTGCTCCTCCGTTTTTGCTGCTTTCAGTTACGTCACGCTGCGGCTCTGAACGAAAACGCGTTGTGGAAACGCGTTGGCGTACTTTTTGTCCCTCTCTGCTCTTATAGTTTTTCAAGATGGCGGAACTACATTGAAGCCTCCGTGGACTTACCCATCCCATGTATATAAATATAATAAATTCTTCATTTACAAGAATAAATCAGATAATTAGCAGAGGTATTTGTACACCATTGGGGACATATTTATGAATAAAAATATTGATTTTAGATTATAAATGACCTAAAAAGTTACTTATTGTCCCTTTAAGGATTTGTTTTGCTTGTACATTCTTGTGTTCTCATGTTCATCGTGTGTCAATTACTGGAGGTGTTCACACCACATTTTGGCACACATCTCAGTGGTTTACCATCAGGGACTTACCTTCTTTGAACCCTTATTGTGCAAGACCTTAATTTTTGTTTCAGATTTTGCTGCATGCTCGAACCAGTTTCATTCGTCCGTTTCCCAAGCGTTGCTTTATACCTACATGTTGTGCGATTGTTGGCAGAGCAACATCAAGATCTCATTCCACTCTTTACCTCAGCCGTAGCCTCCAAACATCCAAATGCAATTATTTCTGCTACAGTTCTTAACCGCTGTTGTTTGGATGGGGGAAAAGGGGTGTCTGGGAAAGTTTGTGAAGAGAAAAGTTATTGGTGAGAGTGGTGTGGACTGTGCACACCTAAATGTTTTAAGCTAGAATTGTTTAGTTGAATTGTTACCTGTGTACCGCTTTCTATTAATAAGTAGGTCTGTTCTAAAGCTAAAGCTACACTGCTATCTGCTCCCTATGTAGCCAGCTACCTTCTTCTTTAGCACCATCTCAACAAAATAAAAACTTTTAAGTGACTGATTCTTGGGCAGAATCTCCATTAATGGTCACAGTGGTATTTTAATAAAGTTAGCATGTTGCTAAGCTAATGAATTATGCACCGGTTAGCATTTGTTTTTTTGTGAGGCCCCACTTTAAAAGTAGAAAATGTTGAATAAAGGGTAATCAATGATTTTAATTTAGCTGATACTCGCAAATGATAAACTGGGACACTATTACAAGGTTTTATTGAAAATACTGTATTTTTTATATTTTATATATATTTATATTTTATATATATATATATTTATATAAATGATAAAATAATTATAAAAACATAAAATACAAACAGCAATGTTTTGATCAGAGCTAATGTGAAGCTGAAATGTAAAGCCGTCCTGTAGAAATACATTGGCTGTCTGATGACAACAGTTTTTTCTGATCCCATCGTCAAACAAGTTGCATAGGCATGGATGAATGAGATGTGTCCAGTCCTTTCCACAAAACTCATGGATGTTGAGTAGGAGATCAGGCTGTGATGTACCCCTGCAGAACCCCCTGCCGAGCTCTTAATGCTTGCTGATTTCCCTTTTCTTTGAACTAAGTGGGAGCAGTGTCTGTCTGAAGTCTTGTCGGCAGGCAAACCAGAGGGAATGTCCTGTACAGAGAGACAGGGTCCCCGTCGAGTGATATGATTAGTCCAACGTGTTCTTCAACAAGGAGGACTGTGTCAGACAAGCGTTAATACATCTGTTCATGTACATCACTTGAGGTTTATTATCCAGACTCGGACTAATTCAGGACATCCGTTGTGCCTTGTTTCAGCCCAGAATATGTAGGTATTGATGACATGAATAGAAATTTGTATTATGTTAAACAGGTTTAGAAGTTGATGCTTAGCTGGGTACTGTATGTAATATGATTTGTTTTTTTTTTAGCATATTGTGCACAAAAGTGGATTTTTTTTCTTCTGGAAAGCCTGGAATTACCATGATTTTGGACATGAACTTTTGGAAATAGCATGTTAAGATTTTGTAATGTTTTTGAAGTCTAATGCTCACAAAGACTGTGTTTATTATTAGAATGTATAAATGTGTATAAGGTAATTTCTTACAAAATAAAAATAAAAATCTGAGCTCAAACTTTTGAATGGTAGTATGGTGTTATTATATCGGTTTAATCCACTCCGAGGAAGTGTTTTTTATAAATGCAGTGATTAATGCATGAACAATTTTGCCCTTGCAGGTCACAAGTTTTTAGCCCTTAAAATCTACATGGTCCACTGATGGACAAAGTCGCTAGTTGTTTGGGTAGATCATTTTAGTTGTCACAGATGCTCAGCGCTCGAGTTAACAGTAGGAACAAGGTCATGTGTTCGCTGTTCCTTTGTAAACAGACAGTCTGTAAAACATTAACAGCCAGCCGGATGCTTTCTGCAAGCTCTTTAGATGCAGTCTTTCTCGTTTCATCTCTCTCTTCAGACTGTCTGGTCTGAAGAAACTTCAGGTTTTGCCCCACCCAGTCAGAGGCATTTTGGCAGCAGGGAACAGGCCCCACCTCATGGGCTTCTACGGGACAATCAGCATCAGCTGTCTCCTCTGGCATGAACAGACCGCTGGGTCCATCCCTCCAGCATATGCCTGGAGTACCACAGGGCTTAGCAGAATTCCTCTTTGACATGACATCCTTTGGTGTATTAGTCCACGAGTTACCTCCACACAGATGGCAAACAGGTTTATCAGGACAGATCTATACGCATATGTACCCTTCTTAACCATAGTAGGACTGCATCTGTTAGAGTAACCTTTAACATCAAGGGCACATTCCTGATTAGAGAACGTTCACAGGGTTTTTTGACCAGATTTATCTGTAATGATGATGTGTAAGTCTCAAGGGGCTGTGACCAGTGACAAAGTGACCTGTAGTTATTCGTTTTCAAAATCAGTTGGCAGTTTGAATGACCCAAGTGCAACTTTATCCAAATGAGCAGTGTTTATATATATATATATATGTATATGATTTTCTTTTCTCTTTTTTTTTGGGGCCATTAAGTTTCCAGTGGAAAGTTTCCAGTTTCCTCCTGTTTCAATATCAATTTTAAAAGTGTCTGTCATTTAAACTATTGGAGCAAAACTTTTGGTTCTAAGTGTGATTGTTTGTTTTTTTACGATGCATCAGACTGTCCATTTCAGTTTTTATTTAAAACCGATTTAGCTTTTTATTATCATCATTACTCAAAAATCTTTACAGAAGTCGTCATTTTAATATTATTGATTAAAAAAAATGATTTCAGTATTTAGTTCTTATATTAAACATTTTGAATCTTATTTGCCTGAATTATTTGGTTATATTTAAATTATGGTTTCTTTGATGCCATTTGATTATGTGTCATAATTGAATTGTCAGAGAAAATATTTGCAACTACTACATAATATAATAAATCACCTTATCAAGTGCATTTATTTTATTTTGTAATAGCTTGTCTCAGCTGATCCTGCTGCTCTCTCTACTCTATGATGAATGATGATAATTTTTTTCTTTTTTTTTCTTTGCTCTTCTCTGCAGGAAAGAGCAGAATGTCTTGTCTCCGGTCAACTGCTGGAACCTTCTCTTGACTCAGGTGAAAAGAGAGAGTCGAGACCACGCCACTCTCAGTGATCTGTACCTCAACAACATCATCCCACGCTTCGCCCAGATCAGCGAGGACTCAGGACGCCTCTTCAAAAAGGTGACATTTGCCTTTACAGACCAGTCGACTCCTCTATTAAAGCCACTGTATTGGTCACTGAGCTTGATGCTTCATTTTTTATTTCTCTTTCAGTTCAATCAATAATCTCTTTCTCCTCGCTGACTTTTTTTCTCCTTTAAAAAGGTGCACTAAGTGGGATTAAGGGGTGCATAATTAGCATGAGCATTTAATGCTAGCTTCGAGAAGAGATAACAGATGCTGTATTACATGCAACATTTTTATTCATCAAACAGTTGTATGAATGTATTTTATATTTATTGATATTTATATTAGGGCTTTAGAACCATATGGTTCATAACCATTTTTTGTGGATTCTTATGTGATATTTTGCTCCTTAAACTGATATTGAGATGACTATAGTCTAAAATCTCAAGCTAAAATTCTGTATCCTGTCAGTCAGGGGAAGTTGATAGATGTGAGAGAGCATTTCAGCCTTTGGTGTCTCATTCTTCTTGGCTTGTCTAGACTGGTCAGACAGGCAAGAATGTTCACTATCTAGACCCAGAGCTGTAAAAGAGATGCTTTCTGATCCACACATTTCCTGTCTCCATTGGTTGTCCAGGTGAATCCGTTTTGTTTATGGTCAAATCTAGCTTTGTTTTGTGAGAAGATGAGGGAACCTCCACAGGTAATCTCCTTAAAACAAGCATAGTTTAGAGATGTCCTATCAGCCCATCAGTTGAGCAGGGAATTTTGATACTCTATCAGAAGCTAATTTTGAATGATGTCGATTTGATGAGACCTCTTGGTCTCAACTATGTGTAATTCAAGGTTTAAAGGTCCAGTGTGCAATATTTCTGTGGATCTATTGACAGAAATGCAATATAAGATCCATAACTATGTGTTTAGTGGTGTATAAAGACCTTACTTAATGAACCGTTAAGTTTGTATTACCTTAGAATGAGTCATTTATCTACATAGGCGCGGGAATCCCCTTCTATGAAGGTTACCATATTGTGACGTCATGTTTCTACCGTAGCTGACAGCGAACACACAGCGCTACAGAGCACGTTTCGTCACTACCTTGAAAGAGAAGCCGCAGAAAGCTAGAAGCCAGATAGACACCGTGAGTAGTGACTTTCCCTTGTCAGTGGTGTAAAATATGTAGTTGGATTGTTTCATGTAACTTAGTTATTCTCCCTCGCTGTGTTATGGCTTTGCTATGTGGGGATAAATGTGCTGGTTGCGTTCATGAGACAGCTGAGTACTCTTTTCATTGACCGTAAAACAGTATGTTACAGGAATCAACAACCCGTCGATCACGACAAGTCGATCTTGGAAGCATTTTAAGTCGTTCGCGAAGAGTTTTCAAAATCAGAGAAAAAAAGCATATTGTGTGTAGTAAATAGTGTCTAAGGGATGCGGAGGCGCGCGCTGTTAAAATCATGTCATTTTTGCCGCGCGCACCTTTGGGCTCATGCGGACGCGTCGAGTTTAAACAAGGCTTTACGCTTTAACCAGCTCAGCCACAGTAACAGCTCATATTAGCCAGGTAAACTTTTACTACCCTGTTAGAAAAAAATATAGTTGCATAGTTTAATGTGGTTCTTCTCCCTCGCTGTATTATGGGTTTGCTATGTGGGGAGAAATGTGCTGGTTACGTTTGTGAGACAATCAGCTGATTACTATTATTATATTATATATTAACCCTCACCTGACTATGGCTTTGTAAACTTTATGGACTGTGGTACAGAAACAGTGACAATGTTACACACTCTTGGCTTACTCTGGCTATTCTCTGCTGTCTCAGTCGACGATATGTTTGTCCCGTTTTAGCCACCGTAGCTTCTTCGAAAGGGAGGGGTGAGCAGTGGGCTGAGCCATTAGTGCAACTCGCAACCGAACCGCTAGATGTCGCTAAAAATCACACACTGCACCTTTAATACAAGTTTGTGCTCTAAACCTTTCTAAAAATTTCAAATCAAGAGGGAAAAAAGACCTGCTTCATTTTTTAAATAATTTTCCTCCCAATATAACTAGCGGCAAGAGTCTCTCAGACCCCAATCAGCACTTCTTTCTCCCCCGCTGTCTCTCTGTCTGTTCCTCAGTTCCCATGAGAGAGAGATGAGCCTCCCTATCAACATTCATCTCATCTTTCTCTCTCCAGTAGTTTAGCTCACCCGGCCCTCCATGCTTCAGGAATAACAGGTCTTTAATTGAACGCTCCCAGCCGGCCTCTCTCTGGAGGCTTCCTGCGAATCGCTGAAGTGCGATTGGACTTTCCCTACGTCCTAGTGCTGCACACTTCCCACCTGTCTTAAAAGCTCTACGACATGCTGGAGAAATTCTGCACTCTAAATGCAAATGCTATCAAGGGAGCCGTGTCCGGAGGAGGTTTACGACTTTATTGAACCACAAGAGCAGACAGACAATAAAGAAAAACACTCTTAAAAGTGTAGAAAGAGAAGTATGGCAGTGAAGTTTTGGATAAATCCTGTCCTCTTCCTCAATGCCTGATCAGAAACGTAGCGCAATTTGATTGACCACTTTTAGCTTCGATAATATAATGTGATGTCAGTGGTAAAGTTAATTTAATTAACTTGATAGATTGTATAAATAGATTGTACCATTTTCTACCATTAGTAATCTGGTGGCAAATAATGGAGATGCACCAGCCTGGATGCCAGCCGAACTTAGCCCCGCCCACAACATTTGAGGGTGGGAAGTTCGGTCTGGACTTGATCCGTTGTGAAGCAAGTATGCCCGAACCAAAGCTGTTCGGACCAATCAAATTAGGGCGGGCTTTATACAATTATGGACAGATGATCAACAGTAACGTAATCATCGACGTCACCAAAGAGCGCTTATGTTGAATTCGTTTACAACAAAGAATGGCTGCCACTGGAGAATTTAGATGTGTAGATTCAGCCATCGCGACTGTTATAGAAGATGTAATTTAGACAGTGCATTCATTTTAAAAGAGGAACAGAGAACCGCGATCAAGGCATTTGTCAATCGGAAAGATGTTTTTGCTGTCCTTCCTAAGGGATTCGGCAAAAGTTTAATTTATCAGCTGGCCCCGATGGTCGCTAAGAAGTTGGGATGTTTCTCCTTTGGTCGCACTCATGGAGGACCAAGTGAAAGAAGCAACCGAAATGATGCAACTCGGCGTGCAAGACGAGGTGGACATAATCAGCAGTTGTTGCCAGCTCCTTTTCGGAAGCCCGGAATGTTGTCCGTTGCTCTGATTGGTTGTAGGTCTATCCAATTGAGTGTAGAGGCATTTTCTTTACTGGTTCGGTTGAAACACACCCCATAATCACAGCCCAATGGAGCAGTATCAGACTCACATTCTGACTAGAATCTGAGTATGAAGACATCAGGCTAGAGATGCACAATATATCGGTACCATAATGGTAATATTAGACATTAAAAACATCATAAGAATTGTAATACTAGTGCATAGAAGTGTTTGGTAAAGTTCTTTGGAAACTCATTTAGTGCCACTAGTGCTGCCATTACAAATTGCACTTCTAAAGAAACTATGACAAAAATACACATTCATATATGTATAAATGCATATATGAATTTATTAAAAACAGATATCTACTGACAATCATTTTTCACCTAATTTCATTTGTTCTCATTTACTTTGTGAATATATCTTCTTTATATATATATATTCTTTGTGCATGAAAGTTGAGTTATTTTTCTTTATTAGGAAAAGTCAATGAACTGTGAAATATTGGCTTTTCTGCAGACTCCAATAACCAACTAATATTATTCATGTCATGGACATATTTATAATGCATTTTTCTGCTGAAGAATGTCGGATCACTAAATACGAGAAGAATGTTTTTTTACATAGCACTTTGAATCAAGACAAATAAGTTTCGTCAATTGAACCACAGGCTCTTATTTTTGGGGGTAAATTAGAAGCAGAGACGCTGTTGATAGGAACAATCCTTTGACGTGATTGATGTCGAGTGCCAGTAAACCAATCCCCTCACAAACACTCCGAATGGATGTTTCTGTGATAGATTTGTGCACAACCAAAACCAATCTCCTGCCAGGCTTACGGACAGATGTGTGATCTTTTTCATTTAACAAGTGCCTCCCGTCATTAATGCTCATAAATCCATGTCCTCCCGTCCCAGAGTCTCTCCTCTGTTGCCCAATAGATTTATAGAGCTCTTCATGGAAAATCAATAGTTTACTCCCAATTTTTGGATTCTTTTTGTGTTGTCTTTGGAGTATGTCTCCGAGCAGATGGAGGAAGGCAGCTCTGCCTGGTCCGACCACACTCCTGAAGATCCATTTCACCACAGGGGTGTTATGCTGCTTAGAGGGGAAGTGTTATGTGTGTCTGTGAGCAACGGAGCAAGAGAGAGGAAGGAAAAATGGAGAGGAGTATAGCCTAGCCTTAGACCCAACAATCCTAATAGAAAGAGCAGACTGAATAAATCCATCAAATGTTCATTATTAAACTGTTCTGAAAAGGCATGTGTCACGGAATGTTTGACTAGTCATCTGACAACCAACAGGGCAGACAGGAGCCAGCAACCCTAATGTATGCGTTTCCCCCACCAGGTCTGTAAGAACAAATTGAGGAGACCATATGCTTCTGAACTATCTCCCACACCTTCAGTTTAAACACTTTCACATGATAGGACAATGTAATGGGGAACATTCTCATAAAAAAGAATTTGAATGTTTGTTTGGAGTTATTTTTAGGTTTGTTCACTGGAGAAGTCCACTGTTTTCCACTGAGTTTGTTTCCAATTAAGTTATTACACCAGCCATCAACGGCTGGAGTGGACTTGTGCTGTTTTGGGGTTTATGAATAAATCGGATACCCGCTTGTATGTCTGTCTGTGTTTGCCAATTGAGATTATGGTTGCTAATTATGTGTACTTGTGATTAAGAAAAGATTAGCAAAACGTTTTTTATCCCTCTGTCTTCGACGAATAGATTAACTTTTTAGTTCTAAGGCAATGAAATAGTGTCCCAAACTTTTAAACAAAATGTGCTTTACTCTTGGGCAATCACATGCCAAAAATAATCTAGATTTATCATTTGCTCTTTTTATACCTTAATACAGTAAAGTGCTTTTTTTTTTAATGGCATCTTTTACCATTATACCAAAAGGAGTAATTGTGGTTATAATAAAATAAATTAATAAAATAGTTATAGTAATAATAAAAACACTCTAATAAAGTAAAGTTAATATAAAACATAAATTATATTATATTACATTTTATAGTGTATATATAAAAAATTGATTTATATTTAATAATTATTTTGGTGTAAGTTTTTATGTTAGTTTTATGTTCATATGTATTCTCATTCTTTCTCTCTCTCTCTCTCTCTCTCTCTCTCTCTCTCTCTCTCTCTCACTACACACACACACACACACACACACACACACACACACACACACACACACACACACACACACACACCACACACACACACACACACACACACACACACACACACACACACACACACACACACACACACACACACACACACACATTGATTTTGATCTTTTCTTGCCATTATTCATTATTTTATGTTTGATAGACCTCTTCACATGTGCTTAGAGAGGTGCGGTGAGCTTCTCCAGACAGTCACTTCATTCACTGCTCTGAATCTGGGTGTTCCTGTGCATTCTCACATATTACTGAGTCCACTGCCTCCAAATACAACACATCAGACCTTCATTATAAATGACTACCCAAAGGGGATCTCCTGCGGGACGCCTTCCCACAGCCTACTCATCCATCTCAGTTTTCAAAGGGTTAAAATGAACTCCAGTCTGTCCATCAACAGGAAAGAACTGTGTGACTGCACAGTCACTGTTTGTGAAAAATGACAGATTGACTGTTTGTGAATACTTTCTCAAATCACTTTCACCCTTTACTTCCCCCTTCTGTCTTTTATGACCATGCACACTCTTCATCTCCTTTCAGTCACATATTTCCTTTCTCTTCCATCATTTCCGCCACTTCTCATCCTCAAGAGCTGATTGATATCTGTCCAAAAACACCCATAAACCCTTGTTCAGACCTTCAAAAACAGGAAAATCCCACAAAATTGCCAATGTAGGGAAAAGGGAAGGAGTAACTTGAGTAAAAGCCCTCAATAAATGCTAGACATCTTCTTGGACGGCCTTCGAGTTATCAGCCCACAGCGATTGAAGTTTGGACTTGAACTTGCAAGCACTTCATTTTCATGTCATGCTGTGCCTTCGTTTGCTAACTTCCTCTTACAAAACACAGAGAATCCACCAGAATGGCAAACCACCATTTCCATCTCACACAGAGTTTACCAGGCCTCTTTATTCTACAGTCTCTGAGAGGAAATCTCACCAAATTCACGAATAATGTAAATTGATTGACATTTAACTGAAATTAAATGCTTTTGCATTGTCTATAGACTTAACAGCAGTATAACATTTAGATGCAAGTGCACAAGTGGGAGGAACTACTGTAACTGTAAGTAGTGACACTTCTAGCTTACAGGGATAGTTCACCCAAAAAAATTAAATAATAATTTACTCATGTTGTCACGAAACCTATATGACTTTCGTTCTTCTGTGGAATACAAAAGATAATATTTTGAAGAATGGTTTTTCATCCATAAAATAAAAGTCAATGGGATTCGACACGACATTGGACCCCACTGACTTTCATTGTATTTTTTTGTCAAATAAAATCATACTGGTTTGGAACTACTTTAGGGTGTGTAAATGATTACAACTTTTAAAGACAATGTACATTGGTGTTTGCAACTCATTTTAATTCATAATATGATATAATTCCAATTAAACCGTGATATTCACGTATAGAAAAAGAGGCTTTGGATGTTCCCTCTTGCCCATAAGATTAATCTGGCCCTGTGTGCAGTGGTCCTGTATAACCTGACGGGTTGGGCAGGACTGTATTGAACTAGATGTGTTTGGGTTAAGCTAGTGCTGACCTCCATTACTGAGAGGGCAGATAGGCGTCTCATCGGTCCGTCTAACAGTGACAGCCTCGGGGCTTAAGGCCCAAGAAGGATAGCCAGTTGTAATAGAGAACAGGGCACTACTGTTAATCATGATCTGGACCATTATCTCCATCTATTTGTCTTTCACTAATGTTTTTTTTCTTCTCTTACAGAGTAAAGAGGTGGGCCTCCAGCTGCAGGAGGATTTGATGAAGGTCCTCAACGAGTTGTACACGGTGAGATACAAACAGAGCTTAGTTGAGCGTAATTTCAGTCTTTCTGTAGCATTACCATGTTCCATTTTCTGTTTGTATAACTTTCTACCTCAAACTTAAAATGGAGTGTCGGTACATTATGTCCTCCTTGTCTCTCTCTCTCTCAATATCTCTGGTTGTTTCTATCAGCCTGGTGCAGCTATGAGGCATTGAGTCTCTGCTTCAGTCGAGTGCTTATTGTGGTCTCTTGTGGTTGTATTCCAATCAGTGTTTTTGAGGTGAGGGGTTGGCTTTAGTTACTATTTCTTCTTGTTGAAAACATTTTGAGAGCTTTTAGTCATTGTGTACCCCCCTGTGTTTGGTTGTGTCCAATTTGTAGTTTTTGAAGGGGCCTAGAAGGAACCATTTAATCGCCTCTTAATGTTTTTATCCCTTGAAATTGATGTTTGTGTGCATGTGAACAAAATAATCTTTTTCCAGATAGTCACTGTAATTCATTAGTAAGACAGAAGGACATGAACAAGTAGTGAATGGTAGTAATTATAGTGTGTCAGCCAGCAATGCTGGCATGTGGGTTGACTGCTTGCAGCCTACCTGAGCACTCTAAAGCAGATCTATTGCGTTAGCAGTGCCAAAGAGGAGCACTGCGAGTATGAGAGCTCTCCAAATGGTGATGATGCTCTCAAGACGGTAATGAACAGCAACAGTTGTGGGTCAGAAGTCTGGAATCCAGTCTCACCCTTTACTGACTGTAATACTTGAAGATTTTATGATATTCCAGCTATGCTGTATGTTTTATACTCCTCAACCATCAAATAGTAAACTTGTATATTTAGTCTTAATCAGTTATCACTTAATTATTTATATCATATTATAATATATTTAATATAAATAAATAATTTATAATGAACTTTTTCAGTGTTTACATTCTAGCACAAAAAAAAGAACTTTCATGGCAGTTAACCTTTGTTTTAACCCTCTGTGGCAGTAAATTACTGTTTTATAGACTTTACACTTTACGTTTACAGTATCCGTACCACCACAGAGACCCATGTTCACTGGCGGGGCTGAAATTAGCAGATGTGCATGGAAAATTCAGGGAAGATTCAGTTGATTTCAAAGTAATGTTGTTATAGGCGAGTGCATCAGGGCTGCTTTCTGATGCAAAGTGCAGTGTTGCATGGGGGTTCCACACATACATGTCTTTAATTAGCGGCACAGCTAAATAATCCTAATGGTTATAAATTAGAAATGCCCTTTGCACAAATTTCTGTATTCCTTATTTTTGTGGGGGAGGAAGGAGTAGTTTGGGGTTTTTAGGGTGGGGTGTTCTGAGCTCAAATGTGGTAGGAGGAGAACCCGTGATATTGGCTTACTTTGAATGGCGACTGGATTCCCCCCATACAAATCCACACACGGTCTCCTGGGAAATGACTGTTACCCATTTCAATGCTCCATAAAAAAGTAAGCAAATCCTTTAATTAAAGAGTTAAGGATGATGAAAATAAACCCGGCACCATTTTTAGTGACATCTGTGCTTTATATGAAGAAAGGAAGGAATGAATGGAAAAGCTGATGATGATTATCTCAGCCTTTTGGACCTAAGAGGAACCTTATAGGGCTGAAAATAGTGAAAAACATGATGAAATGTGTTTCTTTACTTTTTTCAACAGTGGCTAGTTCAGTAGTTCACCCAAAAATTCAATTATGTCATAATTTACTCACCCTTGTGTCTTTCCAAACTCGTATGACTTTCTTTCCTCTTTGGAAAATATTTGGGTGAACTATTCCTTCAAGAATGGGAAAAGAGCCTGATGCTTTTTTGCACTTTACAAGAGCAAGAAAAGGCCATTGAGACCCACCCACATCTATGTTTGCCAAATTCCTCTTGTAAGTGTTTCCTATTAATAAAGACACTGCAAAGAGCTTACTAAATTTATTATGCCCATCATGAACGCTGACACCCTCATGAAAGCCAGTGAAAATGGAGGGAAATGGAGTCCATCAACTTTCTCTCTTTTAGACAGGGAGTGATGGCTTGGTATCATCTCTCCGGTCTCGGCAGAGCGTTTGATTGCAAGCACAAGAATGGCGTCACTCTTTGACATTCCTCTCAAAGGAACAGAAGTTTGGAATGAGATCCCCCCTTCAATCCCATTCCTAAATGTAGCATCTGCTGAACACTAGCCATCAAGCTTGGTGGCATCTTCCAATCCTTTCAACAGATGACAGAGCCAAGAATATTTGATTTTTTTTGGACTTACATGTTAACTGTTCATTATAGTGGTCATATAATTTTATCTGCAATTTGTAATGTTTTTATATATATATATATATATATATATATATAAAATATTAATACATTTATTTGGATATTTGGAAATGACCCCTTCAAAGTGCTGCATGGTTTGCAGTTCACCTGCTTAAATAATTATGTGCTCTAAGTTGTCCTCATCTGTAATGTGACTTGATGGGGTACTAAGAATTAGTAATAAGGGTTAATAAATTGGACTAGGTTATGTAATTCTCCTCAACAGAGTGGCTCTGCTGGAGTTTTAGTCCTTGTGGTGGAAACTAATTGTGAAATATCCCGTTCCCTCTCTGCCTGAACAAACACATTGAGCTGAAAAGTTCTGCATGTTTGATTGTGAGTATAGCATAGGTGTAAAAGATTTTGGGCTCGTAGCAGTTTATTTGAGTCGGTTGTGTTGTGAATAACGGTGTGCTGTTAAAGCTGAGAGGTCACCAGGTCAGATGTCTTCCTATTTCAATCTGATTCTTGTCTGTAATCTCTCTTTTTAAGCTGCCTTCATGAGCATGACAACCTGTAAGGATCCTAATTTAAGCAACCCCCCACGACACAGATGCAAAAGCAGTCTGACAAATATTTATACTTATTTTACCATCATATTTATCTGCAAAATACAACTAATCACTTTTAAAACTACATCCCAGCCTACATTTCATGGTGTGTTCAATGTAGGAACGAAATGGGCTTGAGGTATGGGCCCTGGGATTTGTCCATGAGCCCATACCAACATGTGAATTAACTCCAAATCGTGCCTAGATTGGCCCCACCATGAAATGTAGGCCACCCTATTTCTATGCTACAACTTTAGGCACATTTAATGTACATTTCCTCTTCCTCACTGCACAGGTGATGAAGACCTATCACATGTACAACATGGACAGCATCAACGCCGAGAGCAAGCTGAAGGATGCGGAGAAGCAAGAAGAGAAGCAGATGAGCCGCAACGTCCGACACGAGGACAGGCAGACCCCGCGCTCACCCGATTCCCTCACCAGCATCAAGATCGAGGAGAAACATGTGCGCCGCAGCTCCGTCAAGAAGATTGAGAAGATGAAGGAGAAGGTGAGCATTGAGATCATAGAATTCAAATGAGAAGGGGTTAATGGAAGGAGATATCAGAGTTTCTTGGACAGTTTAAGCAGAGAATGTGGAGGAAAGGTGAACGTGGGCAGAAGAAGAATGAACAGATGGAGGGGATTTCAGAGAAATGGGAAAGGTGATGGAGTGGGAGTCGAGAGAGAGGGGCTGAAAGGAGTTGAAACCACTGCCAGATGGTGTTGAAGGGTCCTAAACCTGATATCGGACAGCTTTAATGACCTGTTGATAGTGGTTTATCTATTGTATAACATGCATCAGATATGTAATCCATGCTTGTCATGGCTAAATAATACTATGCTTATGACATACATGCTTATTGAATGGTCAATCACAGCATTCTGCAGTCAAATAAAATATGTGATCAACAGTGGTCTTTTCAGGTCAATGAACCATTATAAAATTAAAAAACATGTTTTAATTAAATTAATTTAAATTTAGATTAGTAAAATCAGTGACTAGAAATTATGTTTTCTCATGCCCATTTACATATTTATTCTGTAAGTAGCAGTGCAACACACAGAATAACGCACAATCATTATCACAAAATAAAACATTTTTAGGGTAAGACGAGGCTTAATTGGTTTAAAGGTTGATATAGTGATCTTGCCCTCTCGTATTTCTGAGATTCCAGGCTGCAAATTCCAGAAATGTTCAATTCGATATGGTAATCCTTAGCACTAAACGGCAGCTTAATTCATCAAAATGAATGGCTCCACCATGACTGTATACACTGTGTTGTAGAATGTCATTTGATGATGTAATGAGATGACATGCGGTCAGGGGTCAAACATTAGCATGTCTGGGACAGATATTGTTGTCAATCCATGTCTTTGTTCTTCTGGAGTCCTCTGGTTACCATCTCTGTCCAGTACCACCAGCTTACAGAATGAATGATGGGATCATCGCTGGGTTGTTCCAGGGCCACCTCTGTTTCCACAAGACCAACAGCAGCTCCTCTGTGTGCGTCCCACTAGAGAGAGCCTGTGGTCATCCCTGCAGCATTTGCAGATGGAAATGTAGTGTAGTTTGTGGTGGGAGCTCTAACATTTCCATATTCAGGGAGAGCTAGTAGAAGCTAAACAAGGTGCCATCCATCATGATCTTATGTTTTATTTTAGCTTTAAATGTTTTGTTCACTCAAAAATAAGAGGTCTATCATTATTTACCTACCTATTTATCTTGCTGTCTCAAACCGCATATGCTTTTATTTTTGACACAAAAAAAAATCAAAGTAGATGTTTTCCCCATATTCATATGACACAGGTTTCACTTTTTGATGTTTGGTTTTGCAACATTAGCAAACCAATGTGTTTATAACTATTGACATACAATTATCAGTGTAAAATTACTTAAGCTTTGGCCAACAAAAATCCGAACTAGTTTTATGATGATTTTGGCACTTTTTTGGTACTTGTTTTGGAGCTTGACATCCTGTAATCACAATGAATCTGTCCCTTTCTGTTGTTGTCTCATTCTTCTGTTTTTACCTTTTATTCTCAGCGGCAAGCAAAATACACTGAGAACAAGCTGAAAGCCATCAAGGCCAGGAATGAGTACCTTCTTGCTCTGGAGGCCACCAACAACTGCGTCTTCAAATACTACATCCATGATCTGTCTGACCTCATAGATGTAAGTCCACCTTTATCTCATACCTAGCGCTTCAATATAGCCTTCACTGTTGCCAGTTTGTGAAACTTTCAATTCTTCTTGTGTATTGTTATAAATAAATGTATACAAAATATACTAAACCACAACTATTCCTCCTTAAGCCTGTTGATATTTGACATCATAATGCATTTAAGCTGTTGGTGTTATTTTAGCATTATTTATGTGCTATTCTAGTTTTTATTAATATTTTAAATTATTTAAAAAATTTGTTATGTGCTTTTGTCTTTTTAGTAGTTTTCTATTATTCTAGATTCTAGATCATTTTTAATTTCATTTTTAATCATTTTAGTACTTCAACTTAAAGGGATAGTTCACCCAAAAATGAAAATGCTGTCGTCATTTACTCACCCTCATGTTGTCCCAAACCTGTATTAGTTTCTCATTTCTTCATTTTTGGGTGAACTATCCCTTTAAACTTATTTCAGTTAGTTGCCAAGACAACATTTCTAATTTTCATTTGAGTTTTTTAAGTTTAAGTTTGTCCGTCTAATATTCATATTTTATATATTTAAGCTTTATTTCAGTTACTGAAAACAATTTTTTAATAAAGTTTAATTTAATTTTTTTGTGAACAGTAACAACACTGGTTTGAACTAGTTTGTTAGGGGTAATTAAAAACTTATGCTAAACTAATACCTGAAAAATATTATAAATTAACAAGCTTAGAGCAGATGATGAAATGAAACTTGCACAAATTTTATTTTTCTTTAATTGCAGCAGAATGCACAGGAAATGATTACACTAAACTCAATGCAAATCTGCTATAATTAAATAATAAATAATTAAATCATTTTTACCAAAAAAATCAATTATTAAGTAATCAAATTGCACAATTCAGAAAGTGCAAATAACTGAGAGCCATCCAGCACACTTTTTTTTTTACCCTGGTACTTTTTTGTGACCTGTGCTTCTTCATGTGTGACCCTGAAAGTAGACCTGTAGCAGCCCCTTGTGTGAGCTCCGCAAGAGGGCCCACTTGTCCCACCGTATCAGCATCAGACTCCTAACAAGGCACCCTGAAAGTGGTGAAATATTCCTCCTCATATTACCCTCAATTGCGGCACACAGGGGCCCACACAACACAACGTCCTCTTTTCTAAATGTGAGGATGATGGATTTAGTCTGAGCAGTCTTTCATTTGAAGCAATCAGAGCGTGGAAGTTGTAACCATGTACTGGTTAATAACCAAAAATGTTTTTTTTCTCAGCGGGTGTTCAGGTCAGACTATTATTATTATTAGTAATAATATTCATATTTATATTTTATTTTATTTTTTAGCACTAATAAAAAAGTACTTGAATGTACTTTATGTTGCTTTGGATGAAAGTATTTGCCAAATGGATAAATGTTGTGTTTTTCTCTTGATTTAACTGACTTTCTCAACATAAAATTTCCATTTGCAGCTTGAAATACCAACCAAATGCCCTTTTTTCTTCCCCTCTCTCAGTGCTGTGACCTAGGCTACCATGCCAGCCTGAGTCGTGCACTGCGTACCTACCTCTCGGCTGAGTTTAACGTTGAGACTTCCAAGCACAGTGGTCTGGAGACCATCGAAAATGCTGCAGAGAACCTAGAGGCCAACGCAGACAAACAAAGGCTCATGGAGACCTACAACAACGTCTTTTGCCCTCCGATGCGCTTCGATTTCCAGTCTCACATGGGTGATATGGTCAGTTGGTGTAATTATTATTCCTTAAGACATGACACTGGTGAAATGGAGAATTGGAGTATAGCTTTACTGTTGCCAAATGCTTTTGCTCCAATATACTGTATCAAAAATCTTGATGATATCAGGAAATCAGCTCTGCTAAATACCACTTGTTAATACATGCCACAACAATCAGCGTTGTCTCTGAGAGGA
The DNA here is from genome assembly GCA_030578275.1 of Meda fulgida. Classification (NCBI taxonomy): domain Eukaryota; kingdom Metazoa; phylum Chordata; class Actinopteri; order Cypriniformes; family Leuciscidae; genus Meda; species Meda fulgida. The sequence continues at coordinate 13,406,355 of CM060626.1, forward strand.
TGTGTCCTGCTGTTACATGAGACTCTTGCAAGACTATCTTGCATGTCCAAACAAACCCAGACACCTCTAGAGGAATTAAGCGTTTCTCAATCAGGTGTTGCACAGTCACAGACATGCCTGGTGAGAGACCTCAGTTGCTTCAGCCCTGTATTATTATATATTGTCATTAGACTTGTCAGGGTTGGTTAAACACAGTGTGAATATTAAACTGGAATAAAAGGAAGAATCTTAAACATTGAAAAAATTACACACTACAGCTCTCCTAAAAGTTAACGTTAAAAGTTTTAATTGGATTAGATTTTTCCTTAAATCAATCAACAGTTGATTCAACAACTGCTGTGTTAAGCTTTAAGATGCTGTTTTTTGTTTTTAGCTGACCTTGCATCAGGGTGCTGGATGTTTGTCTGTGTGTGATGAACAGAGCAACTGGTTTTCCCCTGTGCACATGCACCCTATCTTGTGTTCAACCCTTAGGGAGAGGGTGGACCAAAGTGAGCAAGATGTTCCCCAGCTGTTAGGGGGGAAAAAGAGAGAGATCATGAAAGAGAGCGAGCGAGAGCGGCATATAGAGGCTTGCTCGGGTCGCTCTGTTCTTCAGCGCACATGAGGACATTAGTTGTATGATCACTGCTGGAGATGGTTTTGCTTCAGTTCCTCTTCATTCTGTGTTTCTCAAACTCTTTCTTCTCTCTTTCTCCGTCAGGTGGGACATATGTGTGCCCAGCAGCCTGTGCAGGTTGAGCTGATCCAGAGATGCCAGCAGCTACAGTCCCGCCTGTCCACACTGAAGATAGAGAATGAAGAGGTGATGTACTTATGGCCAAATAAATACAAGAAACATACTGTCACTAAAATATAGGCTCTGAAAAACACATGCCTACATACATAACCTATTCAAACTTACAAGGCCTGTACATTTGTACTTATTGAGATTCAACTGCAATCATCTCTTCAAGAGTTGTGTACACATCTACACATCTTTACTCTTTATCCACAGATTTCTATACAGTTGAAATATTTAAATCAATTTGGCAGACACTTTTACCTAAACCAAACCCATGATCTTGGCGCCACATTCATAAAATTCGATAGATCCCTGCCCTTTGAGTATTTTTTGTCTAATTTGATCAAATGTAAAGTCTACCATTAGGAGTGTAGCTCTGTTTAACATTATCATTAAACATGTATGTTGAAATCCTTTAACTGAAAATTTTAAAGAAGTCTGCTGATTCTCTCTGGACCTCCACATAAGTCACTTTAATGCGTTTTAAATGGGCTTGGTTGGACTGGGGAGGTAGCATAACGTTGTTATTGGGTTCATGTTAGTGTTTTGATAAAGCATGTAACTTTCTCCAAGCTCTGTTTATTTTTTTATTTAATGTATCTTGTACACAGACTTTTGTGATATTTAAGAAACCAAACACAGAACGTTAGTTTCTCTCACACTGGAAAAAAGCATTTACTTAATCAACATTTTGGAATTGTCTTCCATTAAAAATCTTTATAGAGTCTTTCAACAAATTTACTTAAAATTGTATTATTTTATTTAAGTTTATTAGTCTTCTTTTTTCTTGTTTTCTGCCAAATCTGCCAAAATGTATTTAGGTTTATGCTCATAAATAATACAAAAACCAATTAGCCAATTAGTGGGGTAAAACGTCTCAATATCTTATGAAATTTTGCTCCTCAAGTACATATTACTTGTTTAAAGGATTTTTAGATATTTTTTAATGAAAAACAGAACAAAAATATCAATAAAAAATGATTCAATGCAGTGCACTATTGTGTAGGAAATGAAATGTCTTGATGTCTTGATTACAGCAGGAGACATTGCTGTTTCGCTCACATATTCTGTTTGAAATAGGTGAAGAAGACGATGGAGGCCACTCTACAGACCATCCAGGACATGGTGACCATTGAGGACTTTGATGTGACAGACTGTTTTCACCACAGTAACTCAATGGAGTCAGTCAAGTCCACTGTGTCTGAGTCTTTCATGAGCAAACCCAGCCTAGCAAAGAGACGAGCCAACCAGCAGGAGACAGAACAGTTCTACTTCACGGTAAATGAGATGGAGAGGGAGAGAAACCAGTTAAAAATGGTGTCACACGGTTGAAGAAAGGGTTTGGTGGATTGGACGGTGGGAAATCTGTTGCTGGGATCATGGAAGGACATAAGGAGAAATGGGAAAGGAAGGGTGATGAGAGGAGAGATAAGAAATTGAATGTCTGAGATACAGCTTAATGTCCTTTCATCTCTATCAGGGTATTTTAAGAAGCCTTTGATTAAGAAGACAGCAATTAGAGGAGACTGCTGCAGTTGACTGCTTTTCATTGATCTGTACTTGTCTGTAGACCCCTGAAACAATGTTGCGTTGAAATTCTCAACAAATAACATTACAGAGGTATTTGTTTTTTAGACAGATTTGACAAAATACCCAGAATGCTGTTTCAGTCACGTAGCAATGCCCTGAGAGCCACAAAAAAACACCTTGGGGCGAGTTTATAGGGAAGACTGGGGTAGCACGATGTCAACATGAATGTGTCTCAGTAACTGAGGTTTTAAGAGAAAAAAAAAAACACTGTTTTCTCTCGTGGTTTTTGAATGATAATTTCAAACATCTAATTCAAAACCAAAAAAATAATATTATTTTTAAACTATATATTATTTTATTTTATATTCTAGATTTTATTTTTGGGGTTTTATAATATTATATATTATTTATTTTATTATATTTTTTCAATCAAACTGTGTATGTATGTACAGTATATAACTGAACAAAAAATATTGTTTTTTTGTCTATACATAATCGCTTTTCTGAAATAAACCTTCTTTTAAAAATTCTAAACAAAATTCAGAACAAAAGGACTGAAAGAATATGATTTTCCATTCACTCTGGTCTAATATGACAATCAATTAAAATTTATCAATATGATCAATGAAGGCACAAGATTAGCAAGCAGAGGTTTGGTTTTGTCACTTGATGTTGTACAGGCTGTTTTAGCACATCACCTTCATCAGGTCATAACCTGATGTCTTCCTCCTCTATACATCTCCGTTTCTCCTCTTTCTCTTTAATTCCCTATGTACATTCAGTTTCTCTTTCTCTGCCAGAAGCACTAGTGCATGGCTCCATGTTTTGGCTACCCTTCCTGCGTCTGCAGGACTGTTATGCTGGTATGGCTGTGATAAATGATGGATGAAATTGTAAGCATCTGTCCACCCACCCATTCGCTCTGCAGTTCAGGTTTCTCTCCATCAGTCTCCTGAACCCTCTATCTGTCTCTCCGCTGTCAGGTTTCCATCAGGTCAGGGTTCTCGCCCCCAAAGAGCCATAAGCTATTAGAGCACATAGATCCAGTGTCTCCCTGTGCTCCAGTGGATATGAAATTAATGTTTACGCCAACAAGATGTATAGTCTCAACACTAAACAGCAAATTGAAATGGGTGGAGGAAGGATCCTTTGCCAGAAAGTCGAGAAAAGGAAGGATGATTGATTGTACTGCTCACTTAATAGCTATCCAAATTAAATTTCTCAACAGTGTTTGTTCATAAGGGATGATCTTGCAGTTGTGCTCGAGTTTAAATGTTTTATATTTACTGTTTCAGAAACTGAAGGAGTTTCTGGAGGGCAGGAACCTCATCACCAAACTACAGGCTAAACATGAACTGATCCAAAAGACTCTGGGAGAGAGTGAGTAATCTTTCTCGAGTGATGTGTGCATGTGTTTTTGGGGACTCGATTGGGAAAAACTAGCTCTTGGACTAATACCATAACACTGTTCTAACAATTCTCGTTCTAAAAAATCTCTATATATTTTATGGGTCGAATAGGGTAATACACATGTGTGGGATGTTGCAGTGTAAGGCAGAGAGGGTACTGAGCTGACCATGTGTGTGTGTTAGCTTGAGAATGGTACAGATGTCATCAGTCTCATTAGAGCCTGAAGCTTTAACAGCACAGTGCTGCCCAGTACTGTCCTCTGGGCATGATCTTATCCACTTGCTTATTGGCAGGCCTTGATGGTGGAGGTCAAAGGTCATGTGCCATGCTACAAGACAGAGAAAATAAATCTAAAGAGAGAAGAGCACAGCGGGGATTTCCTGGAGTGTTCTTCACTCTGATGTACCTCCCACGTTCATTCCTCCAGACTGAACAGTCATTGCCAGTGAACAGGAAATGAAACTGATAGAATCAGACTGATGGCACAGATGATAACGAAGCGATAATTATGCATGATGGAGAGAGTAATGGTGTTGATTACTCTATCGAGGAATAACCAGCGCCATCTGAGACTAGTGCAGTCAGAAAGATGATTTTAATCATTTTGATAGGAAGTAATGATTTTGTACATGTTAACTTTCTCCCCCAATTGAAACTTGCACAGTTAAAATAATGCCAGTGCTGATATTAACATTTTGGCCTGATAATAGGACTACTGTTCAAAAGTTTGGGGTCAGTAAGGTTTTTTTTTTTTTTTTTTTTTTTTTTTTTATTCTCTTATGCTCACCAAAGCTGAAATATAGACAAATCATAATATAGTGAAACAATTGTATTACAATTTAAAATAACCGTTTTCTATTTTCAGCAGCCATTACTCCAGTCTTTAGTTTATTTTTATACAATTTATATAATTTTATATCTATAGTTTAGATTTTATTTTTATCCGTCAACGTGATTGGATCGAGTAATTGGTCTCTGACTGCTGTGGAAGTGCATCCTTCACGCATCAATTCAATCCAGATATCAGCGTCTTTCTCTAATATGCTAAGGAACATTTCACTTTTCTGCTTAATATGATACTTATATAGGCTGGCCTGTCTACAGGGCCTAACATTTGGTCTGAGGTTGGGGGTATTGCGTGACAAGTTCATAATGCGGTGAATACCCGCTCCCATTTACTTCACAATCACATTATAGAGAGACGCGCGTCACGATCTGTGCACTGCCGCGTCTCGCGCTCGCCATGCCGCCAGATTCAGAATCAGTGCACTCTATGAACCATGGCGTTAACTTGAACTGCATTTCGGTCAGTGCGTGACTACAGCTAGTTAATAAACAATGTTTTTTTGATTGATCCATTATATAATCCGTCTTCATTTGGCAAGTGCACTTGCACAAAAACATTTTTCATGTTCAACTTTAGTTTTTTTGTGTGTGGATGCTGCTGATAAAACAGCTTCGCCGAGACTACAAAGAGACATGCATTTGTGTGTGTGTGTGTGTGCGTGTTTGTGTGTGTGTGTGTGTGTGTGTGTGTGTGTGTGTGTGTTTCTTTTGTAAAAGTTTCCTGGATATAACTTCCCTATTTAATGCACAATTTTCCTTACAAATTATATTATCAGCATTACAATGTGAATAATTGTAGCCGTGTAAAATGTAAGGGATGATGCCACCCTTCTAGAACAATGTGCATTTACGTTTAAATTGTAACATATTTAATAGCATGGAATTAATGTGTGTAATTTGTGTTAGCTCACTATCTTAGCCTTTTTCAGTGCATTAGGTGAGGTAATCTCATAATATTAGTGATTCTCATTTATCAAAACACTAACATTGGTACCGTTTTGGAGAGAAATTGTGTATTTTTTAATCTCTCTATTTAACCCATCTCATGATGTGTGATGCTGAACTAGCATATGAGTTTCTAAAGGTTTTTGAATTCTTTGCACAGTTATGAATATTGATATTTTATGTGCAACAATAGCATGCTCAGTCCCAGTGGCCTTTCGCCTAATTTTACATGCTTTTTTCCCCCCAAATAATATGATTTAAATGGTGATGAGTGTACTGATTTGACGCATTTTAAAAAGATAGATGATAGATATTCTTCAATCTTTCTGACAAAGAATAATATATAATGTGAATTACAGTACGCCTATAAGCAATTTTTTTTAAATGTATAAATTGTAGTGCACAGTGTTTATTATAAGGGGTAGAATCTGCAGCTCAGTACTCACTACTCATGAGTACTTTTAAATAAGCTACTTTTTTACTCTTACTCAAGTAGATTTTTGGACAAGTACTTTTTACTCTACTCACACTACATTTTTTGGAATGTAATGGTACTTTTACTTGAGTATGTTTTTTCAGTACTCTTTCCACCACTGGATGTCGCTGAATGTGTTTTGAGGGGAATATGTGGATATAGGGTCACGTCCCACAGGAAGGTCCTCTCTTACAGCACAGACAAGAAGCGGGACGAGTTTTTTATTCCCATAGGAAACCATTTCCAGCTGTGGCCTCTTCCTCACACATTCAGCCTCATTCTAACGGGTTTCCTCTCTCTTTTCCTTTTTTTCTTCTTGTATCTCTACCTTCAGGTCAGAAGACCGACTACTGTCTCGCCAGGTGAGTGCTGTGGGAAACCCACAAACAAGACGTGAACCATTTACACACAAGAAATAATTTAGCACATATGCAGATGTTTCAAGGCCATTTATAGAAGAGTATCTTGTCTAGACATAATCATCTTTTAGTCACATCCGCTGATTTATTTATTGAGGCCAGGAGAATTTGATTTACTCTCCAGTTATAATGGAGTACGGAAATGGGAACGGACCTTTAAACAAGAGTTCACAGAAGAGACACAAAACAAGCGCTTTCACAACAAATACTAATGAAAGCCTGCCTGTGTTTGTGTGTGTGTGTTTGTTGAAATCCAGTATATTAAAATGGGATCTTTCTCAGGAGGTTCATTTCTACTGGTCTAATGGCCACAGACAGGTTATGAAGTGAATGCGGAGCAAAATTAGAGCAGTTTGAGGGAAAATGATTCATCGTAATGAGAGAGCTTCTCTTTCTCTCTCTATCTCTCTCTCTCCCCTGCTTTCTCGTGTCCATCAGCGGACGGAGGAACTCCACTCTGCGGAAACAGGTATTTATCATCACTGGCTGGTAGAATTGATTAACTGATGCATTTCGATTCTTATTCAAACAATGCTGGATTTATCCACAAAAACTCATAATATTTATTTTTTTGTAAATAATTCATAATTATTGTTATTGAAATGCATATACTGTGCGAGACAAAACATACCTAAGTAACCCTACTTACTTAGATGTGTATTTGTATAATTTAAATTAATTTAATTTGAATGTGTACATTTTTGTTTAATGCATGTCTTTAACACTAGAACTACCAAAGGCAGTCATTTTGACTGCTTTAAAAATTTGCAATGTAATACCTTAGTTGAAATAAAACTCATGTAACTATAGGACCCTTACTTTTCCTAAATGTGTCTATATTTTATTGTATCATTGTTATTTTATTAAAATTACAAGACACAAAAGAGTTTTGAGTATTTCTACCTTGAATGGCCATAACAGTCATACTGACCATATGCATTACAGACCGTGTGTCGGTTGCTCCTTTTTCCCGCTCTTGAAAGATGCATCACCGTTGCCTAGCAACAATTTCTCTTGTTGTTTGTTTAGTCTATTGCAAAGCTGAAATCTAGCTTTAGCTTCGAGCTAAAGCCAAATTGAAATATTGAAAAGAGAATATCAGAACAATGTCAGCAAGAAGAATGACTGCCACAGAGGCTTTAGCCGTGCTTCAGAGCCTTGATGAGGCTGAGTGGTTGTTGGTTAACTAATACATTTTTACATTCATCATAATTAAAATGTAGTGTTCTGATGTGTATTATTACCTATCCTAACATAACTGATCCATTTATTCTTAGATTTGATATAGCTTATTGAAATTATATACTAATAATGTTTGAGCAGTGAGAATGACTGCTATAGCCATTATAGTAGTTATAGAATTGCGGGAGTCCTAGTGTTAAGATAAGTAATATAACAGTAATATGCCTTTGCCACCCCGCAATCATTGTGCACGTGGCAGTGTGATAAAAGTGTAAACCGGATCAGTGTGATAAATTTAGCGCACAGGTCCTACCACCTAAACTCTACAGGGCTTTACCACCTTACAGTATAGGTGAACGAACAAAAGGACCCTCTGCATCCCCTGTTTTGACCAACCTAATGTCCATGTCGCCCTCTAGTGAAGAATAATGATATAAGAGCAGTATTCCCTGGCTGGAAGTCAAATGATTTGGGAATATCCATTAAAGAAATGAATACAAAAAAGCCCCACAATGCTTTATATTCATGCAAGCATGTATATGAGCGTGATCTCCGAGGAGTAGTTCAGGCCAGATGTGGCCCAATTTCCGCTTCGCTTAGCCGTTTCCTGTTCACCCAAATAAACAAAAGGAAGCTGTGGCGAGAAGCTGTCTCCTAGCAACCGTTGCCCCATTCCCCCATGGCTCAAACTGTACTGCTTTTTCATCCCTTCTAAATTCTGTTTGATACTTGCCTCCTTTTGCAAATATTATTATTATTTGAGTCCTGTGCCGAGGAACAGAGAGCCTTGTTCAGAAAGGTCCCCCCATCCACCCTTCCCCCAGAATCATCTGAACAGACCTGCATATTTTCTCCTTCATATTTTACTTTCTATTTTTTTCCCTTCTCTTAGGAGTCCAGCCAAATCATTCCCCTGATGGTGGAGAGTTGTATTCGCTTCATCAGTCGACACGGTGAACGCTCTCTCTCTCTCTCTCTCTCTCTCTCTCTCTCTCTCTCTCTCTCTCTCTCTCTCTCACTCTCTCTCTCTCACTTTCCTTTTCTTGCCAAAAGCACTTTTGCTGTGTCGCTCTCTGGACTTTACCTGATGAAATAAACAAAGTGTTCTGTTCTGCTTCATTTATTTTCAGTATATACCTCTTCCATTCCTTTATCACTATCCAGTGTTTTCTTTTTTGGCATCAGAGGATTCATTGTTATTTCGTCCTTATTAAAACTAAACAAGATAATGCTATTTTACATATTTAAAAAAAAAAATTCTTATACCATTTATTACCAGGGTTCCCAATGTCATGGAAATATCAAGGGAATTTTAAAACTGATTTGCAGACCTGGAAAAGTAATTGAAGTTAATAAATCCATGGAAAAATCTCTAGTGAATATACATTTTTCTGGTTATGGTCTGCTTAAAATATTTAACTGGTTAGAAATTACTTCTGATTTTATAAAATGTTATTAAAAAAAAATCTTTGAATGACTGGAAAATCTCATGGAGACTCATTGGTCAAATGTTGTGGTAACCCTGTTTTTTTGGAATGTGTGTCTTTAAGTGTCTTTAAGTTGTCATATACACAAATTAGTCTGATACTTCAGTAACCATGTTGACTTATTCAGCAGTAATTCATCATAAACAATAACTAACATCTCTTAAAGTGATTCATTTAAAAAAAAACTGGCTCATAAGAGTCATTAGTTTGTGAATCGGGCTACTTTTGTCATGATGTGTTTATAATACACTATAAAATTATTTATAATTATTTATTTTTTAATTATTTATAATAATCATTGATTTGTAATCATTTATAATTACTATTTACTTTTTCTTATTAAAATAACTAATTACTGTATATATTTGATTTTTGTATTCATTCAAGTTCAATTCAGACTGCAAACTCTCAACTCTTTTTTTTTTTTCTTGCCATTGTGCTGTAGGGTAAGCTTCAATTTTAAGATTATATCAGTGTCTACTTTGAAAAACAAACACGTCAGGTTGAGTAAACCAACACAGGACTTCCTGTCTATTCTTTGTCCATAACGTCATGTCTATGTCTGTACAGGTCTCCATCACGAGGGGATATTCAGGGTGTCTGGCTCCCAGGTTGAAGTCAATGACATTAAGAACGCCTTTGAAAGAGGTGAGTCTATCTGGACTGTCACATGCTGAGCCTTTGTTCGTCTATTTCAAATCAAAGTTGTATTATTAATGGGTCACTGTCTTCTCCATCATTGTGTCTCAGGTGAGGATCCGCTGGCTGGGGACCAGAATGATCACGATATGGATTCCATCGCTGGAGTGTTAAAGCTCTACTTCAGAGGCCTGGATAACGCCCTCTTTCCTAAGGAAGTCTTCCATGACCTAATGTCCTGTGTCTGTGAGTGTCCGCTTTATTTCCTACACCCACAATACACGTGCGTACCGCAGACCAGGCTTACCAGATTAGACAATGGAGGAGCTTTTGTCCTAAATGAACTCATGTCTTGTTCATGTTGTTTTTTCCAGCCATGGAGAACCTCCAGGACAGAGCTGTCCACATCCACAAAGTCCTGCTGTCAATACCCAGCAACACCCTGCTTATCATGAGATACCTGTTCGCTTTCCTCAACCAGTGAGTTCCACAGATCAAAGCTCTTTCTGCATGTTTCCCCTAAAGTCATTTTGTTCTTTTGGTTGTCTGTGATTTCAACTCAAGACAAGGGCTATGACAATCATTAACTCCTACTCATGTCCTTTCAACCCCGTATGACTTTCTTACAGCCAGGAAAACAAACTTTGTTACAGCCCAGATGCTCTTTTTCAAATAATGAAAATGAATATTGAATATATATATAGAGAGAGTCAAGAGTATTTTTCCCTTTATCCTCATGCTAAAATCAACCGTAAATCCACAAATTTAGGGGGGTTTCAGTTTCTTTCTTGGGGGCATGACCCTTTTTTTACCCCTGAGTAGTTTGCATCCCTGAAGATAAGCGCTTTTCAGTGAATAAAAGAATAAATAGAGAATTAGCCGTTTGGAACAACATGAGGGTATTGCATATTCTACAGCCTGCAGAATATATAAAAGAATAAATAGAAAATTAGCCGTTTGGAACAACATGAGGGTGAGTAAATGATGACAGAATTATTTTGGGGAATGTTTCCTTTAAACCAGTGCCATTTTCCAGTGATTTATTACAGCTAACTTTACTTCAACGTACAAAGAGCCTATATGCAATCTAAACTTACCATTTTACTAGACCTTTTTACTACAAATGTAAATATTCTCTTCCCAAAAAGAAAATTGGCCCATACCCAACCTCAGCTGAGGGCTTCAGCACTCAAGCCTCTTGGAACCGTCCCTCCATATCTCTGCCTCTCATTCGTACACTCTTTTCCACCCTGTGGTCCTTTTGAAAGACCCTCCAGACCACAACACGATCTTAGCTTCTACTCCAGACCGCTGTTATGCACGCAGGCGTTTCTGATTTTCTCAAAGCATCCGAACCCTTTCCAGCCCTCGTATCACAGCCAGAAGGAGGAAGCCAGTGTGTGTTGAGGTATGGTGTCGCCATCAAGCCCCCATTAGTGCTCCCATGCTGGATGTCTGTAGCCCTCAGTGAATGGCTTCTCTGTTTGCGCTATGGCCGATAGATCTTTCCTCCACTATAAAAGTCAGTGGAGGTGCCAGAAGAGGTCTCTAAAGAACTGCTGCTCTCTCTAATGCGCTCTAGCCTGCGTTACAGCCAAATTATGTGCAAATTATCGTCCAAAGGTATGCATGGTATACACTCACAAATACACATCAAGAGGGATGGTATAGACGTTTGCAGGACAAGGCAGTGTAATTGGAGACGCTTGTGCAGTTGTAACTGTCTGGAAAGGACAGTGTTCATAAATTTGGCTTGGAGCCTCTCCATGTGGATGTTTGTGTGACTTACTGCTTTTATCCCAACCCCCCTCGCCCCAAACACACATACACATAAGGATACCTTTCCCTACTTTGTGGACACATCTGAGTTTTCAGTAATTAAATGAGCATCCTATTAAGTAAGAAACGGGGCAATTAAAGGAGTGTTACAATTCAGAGCAGTCTCACTGACACACATAAATAGGAGGAAGCTGGCTTAGGCTCATGATAAATGAGCTGTCGTAAGGAAGTGTAGAGAGTCTCATCTGGAACTCAGTCTGTTTTTCACATTAGTCCAGCCGGTCTCTCCATGAGAATGGTCATATAATCAGGGATCAGTTTAACATGTTTCTGGATAGTATGACTAGTATTTTGTTTAAAGTTTTTGATATTTGGTATTCTTCAAACCATCAAATCTTAATTGTATTTTTTAAAATGATTATTCAGTTATTCATTGTAATTAAAGAAATGCATTTATAATGTATCTATTCTCAATTTTATTTAATGCATTTATTTTTATTTTAGGGCTTAATTATTCTGACATTTTCTAACCTTTGAAACAATGCAAGTAGTTTTGTGCAGTATACCTCATCTGACGTAATTTTAGTTTCATTAAAAACACGGACATAACAAGATTGTATTTTTAAAGTTTGAAAAATGCAAAACATAATTGCAAAAATACAGGCTTTTCTTAGCAAATACTGATATACGTTAAGTCAAGGTTTCCCAAACTGGGGTTCACAAACCCCTGGGGATTGAAAGCTAATTATTATTTATATATTTTTTTACTAAAATAAATATTCATTAAATAAAAACAAACAAAAATACAACACTTACTAAAAGGATATAAAATATTTTTGTTGTTTTATTTTTTGTTGTTATTAAAAAATGAACTCTAAATTCAAGTAAATATTTAATTAAAACAAATTAATTAACAATTAACATTCCTATATTTTGGTTAATTATTTTTTTTTATGTTTCTCTGTCTTTTACCTAGTCTGTCCCAGTATAGTGACGACAACATGATGGACCCCTACAACCTGGCTATCTGCTTCGGCCCCACACTCATGTCTGTGCCCGAGGGCCATGACCAAGTCTCCTGCCAGGCACATGTAAACGAGCTCATCAAAACCATTATTATCCATCATGAGAGCATCTTTCCAGGGCCTCGTGAGCTGGAGGGGCCCATTTATGACCGTGGAGGAGCCACTGAGGAATACTGGTGAGTCTAAAATCAGTGTGAGTGAATTCGGTTACAAAGAAGAAAAAAGGATGAAAATGAAGCACATAATCTTGGCCAAATTCATTGGCAGTGAATTTTGGCCCCACGTTTTATTAGAGCAGCTGCTCAGCCGAACCGCAAAACCAGAAATGAGTTGATCAGACGAGCTTGATTTAATGCAGGACAGGTCTGAAATTATGGATTGAGCATTATAAAGATAAAGAGACATTATAAAGACCAAGAGAGCCCTACAGGGAGCCAGTCACTTTTTAAAGTTTACATCCTACATATCTTGTTCTCATTTAAGCTGTCAGTTCAATGGTTGAAGACACAGATAGATTTCTGACCCCCAGAAATGTCAGCACACAATCTAGACTCCCAAAAGATGTCACAATGAAGGCAACCAGAACTGTGGAAAGCAGCCAGACTTATAAAGCATCATCATGAAAAGTCTGATTTTAAATAAAAAATGAGGTTATCCTCCCTTCTCAAGGCCAAGCGCTAATGAAATGCCTCCTGTAGCTTTTTAATAATTGTTTTGGATGTCAAAGAGGAAATGACTTCAGATTGCTGTGTCACCGTGAAAAGAAAGCAACATATCCATATCAGGTTTGTTTGTGAGATGCAGGCATAAAGATGTGGCTCCTTTCATGTGGTTCTCATGCATGGGATTGTTTGGATTGCATGGGCGGTGTAATTAAGACTTTGAGCTGGTGAGATGATGTGTTTTTAGCTCAGGGTTTAGTCTCATTTCAGTTTCCTGAGGCTTTAAGTCACGTGAAGTCGAGACACGTTGACAACATGCTGTAGCAAACTCAGTTCCTGACCTGATATGAATTACTGTTCATTCTGTATTTTAATTTCATCTACATCTGTATAGCCTTACATCTGAATTTGAGATTCAACATTCATGTGAAAATTATTTTATCGAACAGTGTAATGTAAAAGCAAACATTTGTTTTATTTTGCCAGTCAGGGTGCATTATTTAACTAAACTTTCGGGTGAATATCAGAACGAAATGTCTAGCTCATATTACACCCTAAAATTAGAAGAAAAATAAATATTTCACATGAAGGAAAATGAAGGCTATTTTAATACACATATTATTTTCATGAAAATTAAGGACATTTTCCTCCCAAATTCTCATTTCTGTATTGTGAAACATAAAATTCAGCACAGACGCATATATTTATTTATTGGTAACACTTAACTTGAAGGGGTGTGCATAAGACTAACATGACACCCTCATAATCATGACATGACACATGTTATGAATATGAAGGAAGTTTTATGCATGTTTGTGACAACTGTCATTAAGTGTCATTCGCTCAATTATGACATTTTTAATGCAAATATGACATTGTTTGAGATGTCTTTGTTATGACACCTTGACATAAACCAATACATCATAACCTGTCTGTGTCTTTGTCATGACAACTTGACATTACTAAGACAACACAACCTGTCATAAACATGACATAGCAGATTAATTATCAAACTTAAGAAACCACTTAGCTTTATTGGTTAACATTACATTAAACTGTCAGGTGGTTGGTTTTGACATTGGCTGTCATGAAGCCATTATAACTGTTTAAAGACAAACTCAATTGTGTACCTCTGTAGTTGAGGTCACGAAAAATATTCATGACACAGTTATAATGGACTGATGACAGCCAATGTGTAAACCAACCACATGACAGTTTAACTTAATTTAATGTCAAGTTGTCATGACAAAGACACTGACAGGTTATGATGTTATGGTTTATGTCAAGATTTCACAACAAAGACATCTTAAACAATGTCATATTTGCATTCAATTTGTCATAATTGAGCGAATGACACTTAATGACAGTTGGCATAAACCCTACTTCATATTCATGACATATGTCATGTCATGGTTATGAAGGTGTCATGTCAGTCTTATGTACACCCCTTCAAGTAAAGTGGTACCATTTATTTATAATATAATAAAATTATTTATATATATATATATATATATATATATATATATATATATATATAATGTTTATGGGATATTTAATTTCAATGTCCCTACAAGTTCAATTAAACCATCAAAATGTGAAGAAAATATTTTATATTTTTAAATATTTTAAACATAAGGGAAGAACAAAACTAAACTAAGGTATTTATCTGACAAAAGTATTTGGCATAAAAGGGGTAAACTACAGCTACAGGTTTATTTTACTATGCAAAAAAAAGAAAATGCATAGAAAAACAAAAAAACTCAAAGGATAAAGCATGCATTGACTTCATGTTTAGTTGGTCTTGTTTTTGCATGTATTCATAATTTAATTGCATGAGAGCCTGATATCTTGCATTCTTGTAAAAAGAATACAATTTAAATAAAAAAAAAAAAAATGAATTGTAAATACTTAAAGGTCCCATATTGTTAAGACTGAAATTTCCTGGCTTTTTTCATGATAACAGAGGTCTAGAGGCTATGAAACTACCATATAAGTTTCAAAACAGTCAATTGCACACAGCCTGCATAAAGTAGATGTGCAAGTAGACAAGCCGTTGTGACTTCCGTATAAATGTGATGTACGCAGAACTACGCAGTCACCGCCTTCAGTCCTCAGCCCGAGCACTGCCCACCATCAGGAAACTACATCATTGCAGGCTTCCGAACAACATTAATATAAGACCAGTGGCTAATGTTTATTTATTCAAAACGCCACAGCAATTTGGTTCGACCTTAACCGTCTGTTCTGCATGCTGAAGTCCCTACAGTTCATAGTTTTACAAGTTTACCTTGGGCGTCAATTACAGCATATGTGCTCGCGTTCTGTGGGCATCTTTGCACATTTACCACAAGTACACCTTCAGAAAAAAGTAACATTGTAAAAGAAATTGTAGCTCGTCAAATTACTGTATCAGTAGGAAAGCAATAGTTCCATAGCTTACTGCATTCGTTGTCTGTCTGATAACATTACATATTATAAAGTAGTTAAGTGTTTCAAAATCAGTGGATAACTAGCTATTGACACATATATTTTGGAGATTTAAATCGAATTTGACAAAAAAAGTCTGAGTTTGTCAACAGACAGTTTAAATTAGCATTAACAATAAATCTGCGTGCAGCATTGATGTAATGGTATTTATAATACAATAACGCCGAAAGTAAGGAGGTACACATAAGGCCGGATAACATTTCCCTCAGCAATGTCCATCATTGCAGGTGTTTTATTTACCTTACTCGTGAGCATCACCGAGCCACAGCAGGCAACAGCATACATGACCCTAGTTACCTGTGGTTGCCCTGGCTGTATGTCACTCAGAAAACAACAGGCCAATCAGAAGAGAGGCTCGTGAATATTAATTAGAAAAACAAAATTGACCTGTTCTTAGCAGAGCTCCTGGGAAAGGACCTGTCAAAATATATTGGGATGACTTTTGGTACTTATACCGCAAATATATATTCTTAAGGACATTCATTTTGGTGATGAGAATTTTGCTAGAATTGTACTGTAACTCTCTGATGAAAAAATGAAGTTTTTGAAATTGATCATCACTGTCCTTACACATGCAAAAATAAAAATAGTGTCAAAGTTTTGTCTGAGACTAATTCTGAGAGCAGAATGAGACATGCAGTGTATCTGGGGAAGACATTAAGAATCAGAGCAGCTTCTGACCTCCCTGAACACAAACTCATCTGCTCTAGGGTGAAGAAGCCACGAGGATCATTTTACCTTAAGAGCCCAGATCAAAGCTTACACACACTCTCTCAGATGGAGTGACAGGAGGATCACAGGGTCTTCTTCACCAACTGACTGCTCAGTGAGACCAATCTGTCATTTTAAAGATTCACTGAAACTGATGGACGTGTGCTTTGCCAAACCTGCCTGACAATGTCACCCTACACACACCAGGCAAAGATTAGCATTATACAGTCATTACCCTTAAGTTCCTTCTGTCTAAAGCTGCTCTCTAATGAAACTAAGCTTTTTATTAGCCTAGACTTCATGCTTGCCAACTGTATGTAATAAAGCGATGGTCTTAGTGAGATATATTCCAGCTGTGTAGAGTACTACACTTTCACTCTACAGAGCTTGAATTTCCTCCAACGCATGATACGAGAGAGCAGCTTTTATTGGTACAGTGATGACAGTAAATTAGTCAGTGCTTTTGTTTGAGTGCTCAATGGGAGATCAGATGGGTTTTATACTAAATTAATAGTAGGGTATTAGAGGGTTTCTTGGCCTGTGAATGGCATAACAGAGCTGTTATCAGCATTGAAGCCTGCATGACCTTGGAAACGAGCCATTTTCCTGTGCGTTAGTACAGTGTATTCTGGTCTCATTAGATTCCTCACTGGAGTTGAGAGAGGGACGGTTCCGTTTGGAGTCAAGAGGACACAGGAAGGTCCAGCTTTGATCCTCGTATCTATGTTCTGCTTCCTGTTTTGCTTCAAAGAAGCATGAACACACTGTTTCAGGAATGAAGAGAGAGACCTAAAGGCATAACTGGTTCTCAGAAATATCCTCATATTTTTTGTGCTTCTACTCTTTCCCTCTCAGTCCAGTATAAATAATTACTAGAAGTGAAACGTTTGAACACACCTACTCATACAAGATTCATTTTTTAATAAGTATATATATGGGAATTATGCAGTAAAGGATTTACACAAAACTGGTGGGTTGTGACCCAAAAAGGGGTCATGATTGGGTCATTAGGTTTTGGTCATTTATTTGCATGTGAAATGAAATTAATAAAATGCAACTAAACCTATAACCATGCATATTAAGAATAGTATTAGAAAAATGTGAATATTATAAACAAGCTTATCAGCTTTTAATAGAAAAAAAATGCTTCCATTCTTGTGTTGTTGGTTGCAAAACTTGGTATTTTGGTGCATTTTTTATATTTATTTATTTATGCAATTGTTCAAAAGTTTGGAGTCAATGTTTTTTTTAAAGAAATAAATACTTTTATTCAGCAAAGATACATTGATCAAATTGATCAAAAGTGACAGTAAAGGCACTTATAATGTTACAAAATGATTCTATTTTAAATAAAACAAAATATTAAGCAGCACAACTGTTTTCAACATTGTAAATGTAAAATGTCTCTTTTGATCAAATAAATGCAGCATTGGTGAGCATAAGAGATGTCTTTCAAAAACATTTAAACTTTTGAATGGTAATTTTGTTTGTTTATCTTTTATTTATTTGCTAAATGATTTCACTTAAAATGGAAATTCACACCTCCACACAATTTATATTTATCTACAAACAAAAAAAAAATATAATAATAACTAGCATTTAAGCAGAAGCCTGTGCATCACAAGGTCTTTAAGATAATGAGAAACATCAATTAAGTCAGGTGTCTCCAAAATGTTAATTTGTTAGTGTATATGCGAGTATGTATTGAATGTAAAAACAATTGTGTTGTTGTCATTTCTAATGCTCTGAAGTCTGTAATGGAGGTTTCCACTGATTCATCTCTCTTGCTGTCAATTCTACAGTGATGGTCCACACATTGAGCCCCCCCTAGTGGATGAGCCTGCACCTGACACCACCTCTGAAATCCACAACAGTGATGATGGTGAGCCTAGACACCATAGAAGACCATACTAACATGCACACAAATCTTCCAAAAGACACTGCACCAAAAGTCTGCTCCTATGTCACACTCCTCTGTCTGTGCTCCCCCTCTGCAGCTCCAAAGCCGTTTTGATGAGTGTGCTCTAACCTGCCTGGCTTCCCATGCAATAACCTGCCCATGCTCTCTCTTCCCTCTCGCTCTCTCCCCTTCCTGTCTTTCTCTGTCTCTCATGTCTCTAAATAGTAAAGTCAGGGACCTTGAACGTTTCAGAGTCTGACCCCATCGAGGCCATCGCACGTTTCGACTACTCTGGACGCACCAACCGCGAGCTTTCCTTTAAGAAGGGGGCGTCTTTGCTGCTGTTCCACCGTGCATCTGAGGACTGGTGGGAGGGTCGCCACAATGGCGCAGAGGGACTCATTCCACACCAGTACATAGTAGTGCAGGACATGTAAGCTATCCGGTTTATGGATTTTAACTAATGATATTCGTCAGAACTAGTAGAAGTTCCTCATCTATGATCTTTACTAATAATAAGACCACCTATAGTTTGCTAATTCTAGAGGTGTCTGTGATTTCGTGTAATAGGCCGGATGGATATGCAGGCAGAGGAAGTCCCAAAGCTGACCTAGAGGCATCCCACGATTCTGTGGAAGAGAAGGTGTCCGCCAGAGCCAGTGCCAGTTCACCCATTGGAGGTCATGTGGCTGATATATACCTAGCTAACCTCAACAAGTAAGTTGATAAAAATGGTGAAACTAAAATGAAAACATTTATATTACATTTATTAGGCCTTTCAAAATGAATATTATATATTAGAGCTGTCAAAATGAACGCGTTAACGCATGCAAATAATTTATTTTCATTTTAACGCTTTAAAAATATTTAGTGCAATCAACGCAGCATTTGGCTTGCATTACATTAAATGATCATTATCAAAGCGTGAACAGACACAAAAGAGAACGGAGTGTTGGCGCGGACACACTCCTGTCTGTGACACACATGACTCGTGCGCACAGAAAGCCGCTTTAGACAGCACTTGAACAGACACAATCGAACAAAAGTATCCCAAAATACCCGTTTTGTCAAGTATCCTCGCAATCACAGTCTTAAATGAGTTAAAAATAAGTCTTAAAGTGTTGAGAGATGTGTCAGAGGATGTCATTAAGGAGAATCAAGGAACAAAAGAAAAATAAAAAATCACTCATTGCTCTTGACTGATTAACTTTTGTAGCTTTAATAAGGATTAATCTATATTTAATTTATCATTTATGCAGTGAAGACTTTGAAGGGTTTGATAACTTTATTCAATTTCTGTATTAGGGATGGGCATGATTAATCGACGATCGATTATTGATCATTAAGAATTTCGTCGATCACGTTAATTTGTTATCGATTTGGCTAAACTAATGCAGGTTGCGTTGCATAGTGTGAGTCTTGAAGCAATGAAATGAATTTCACACACTTGTAAACATTTTTTAAATATTTGGTTGAGATGAGTCACAGAGTATTTAATAATAGAATATCGAATAGGTTGTGCGATTATAGTCTAAAAACATCTCCATGTTTTCTGGTGCTGATGCAGTGGTGACGCGTTCATAACGTAAGGGTGGCGCTGCCAATAAAGCACCTAAAAGCTGTCACAAAGAACCGGCAAAAGTAATGATTATGAATATGTAAAATATAGCAAGGATCCATTTTAATTATTTATTAATAAACAAGTGTTTTCTGTGTCGGCTGCAAAGATGAAGTTGACGATGCTGACTCACGATCTTCACAGTAGGCCCTAGTGAACGCGGATGTAATCATACGCATTACATAGTTTTCTTTCGTTTTGAATTGTTCTGTTTAAAAGTAGATATTTCAAGCGTTCTGTAGATAATATATACATTTCTCAGGTCTGTGAGGCAAGAAGGCTATGCTGAGACGAGTTGCAGTTCAGGCGCCGGCGCCTCCGTGTCGTGATTATCTATTCTATATGTTTACTTATTATTTATTAATTCCAGGTAATTTGTTGATGAAACATTGATTAAAATTAAGATACAATTTATACAAAACGAAATTCACTTTAAAGAAAGGCTTTGTGCGTTATGTTTGAGGTCTCTGTGAAAGTTTTAAAGCGGTCTTTTAGTGCCGCTTTCAGGGAACTGTCACGTCCATAACATTGTTTTTTACTCATAAATGTGAATAAGAAAAATAAAATAAAATGGATATTTTATGTTCTGTGAGAGCCAGCCCTTCTTCGTCAGGTGGGTAGTCTTAATGTAGGTTTGCGCAGTGTAATTCACACATTTCACAGAATTACTAAAAAATATTTTGCCACCGAAAGGTAACGATTTTTTTGTGTCACGTCCGTAAGGGGATGTGACACAAAAAATCTTTAACTTTTAGGTGGCAAAATATTTTTTAGTAAATCTGTGAAATGTGTGAATTACACAATGCAAGTAAAAATTAGTTTAACTAAAAAACAAAAAAAACTAGTCTGACTGGGCCAGTAGAAAAAAAATAGCCCATAGATTTTGAAAGGTATAGATAAATGTGAGATTTATTATAATGGGTTTATGTGAAGATTGTTTTAAGTTCATTTAAATTAAAAGCCTAAAAAATATAGCTTTCAATTATTCTTTGATGCTAAATGGCTATAATTAATGGCTAAAATTTAGAAAAAAATAAATTGAATAGAGACAGTATTGTATCTCTCTCTCTCTCTCTCTCTATATATATATATATATATATATATATATATATATATATATATATATAAAAGGATATAAAAAAAGGGTAAAAAAGGGATATAAGACATTTACAATAATTTGTAATAAATTATTTTAAATAATTTAATATTTAGTCTCTTAATTACAGTTCAATTATTTTCATATCATTCAAATAAATTCTTTTCATAATATTGACATTTTGCCTACACTTTATCCACCTCAGGTTGAGGAAACGTCCAGAATCAACCAGCATCCGGAGAACAATCCGGACAGTGGAGGGGCTTGGTGAGGGCTCATCCGGAGCAGCAGGGGGTTTAAAGACCTCCTCCATGCCTGCAGGTGGACTGGCCAAGGAGGGGACAGACAAGCGACCAGTCAGCGCTCACAGCGTCCTGAACTCCATCACTCGCCACTCATCTCTGAAGACTAAGGTGGAAGGTCCTCAGCTCCGAAAATCTACGCCTGCAGGACGATCCAAGAGTTTCAGCAACCACAGACCACTGGACCCTGAGGTCATCGCTCAGGTGGAGCACAGCTCGCAGGTACAACAAGCCCAGAATCATTCAGTTCTTCACTGCTGCACGTGATTCATTCAAAAGTATTATTTCAATTCAGCAACATTCAAACCAGGTCAGCTTTCATGCAAACTTACACTGAATAAAAATGACACACAGGTAAACTGAACGTCCATTTTCCTCTCCGTAAAAAGTGCTGAGCTCTCCAGAGTGTCTGTGTATTAAAAGCGTCCCATTTATCTTTCTTTGAGCTGTAATTTCACGGCTGGATAGAGGTCCAGGATCGATCCCCACTGTGGTTGTAATTGAGTTGGAGTTCCTGTGGTCACGTCATCCTTTGTTGTTGTACTGCCTGTACAACAGATATCAGAACGGACTGACCTTGGCTAATACTAAAGCTACAGGTGTTGTCTTTTTGAAAAGGAGTGAAGTATGAAACTAAACACCATCAAACTGTGGCTACCATACAGGGTCCAAAATAAAAATGTTAAAAACCATTTCATAAAATGGATTTTAAAAAGTTAGTTGGTCAGTACCTTTTTTTCAATTGTAATATTTTTGTAGATAATATTTTGTTTGCGAACAAAATATTATATTTTAACCAGTTAACTTGGCCTTCATAAGAGATAAATTTATTTAAAGTTATGTATTTCCTTTTTATGGTTGTTTCAATTTTGGTTTTATATATGAGACCGCAAACATGGTGTGAATTCAAGTCTTTTATTAAATGAAATTATATTACATTACATTTCAATAAATTATATTACATTACAATAAATTGAATTAATTAAAATGCATAACATTTAAAATTATATATTTATTTTAAAATGTAAAAATAATTTTATACATTTAAAATAAATTAAAAAAAGAAGAAGAATAGCATAAGAAGTGTTGTTTGTTACAAATATATCAAATATAAAATAATCACATATATACAATTATTATCTTTTAGTTAATTTTTATCTTTCTCTTTTTCCCCCAGGACATTGAGGCCACTATGAACACGGCTCTAAGTGAGCTGCGAGAGCTGGAGAGGCAGAGCAGTGTCAAACACGCTCCTGATGTTGTGCTTGACACTCTAGAGCAGCTAAAAAGCGGCGGGGCGTCTGAACCCTCCAGCCCGCTTCATTCCCGCCTGCTCCGCGAGGCCGACTCCTCCCAGCATCCTCTGCAGCGCAGCGCCAGTTCGGCGAGCGACATGCCCTCCACCTTCCGGCCCGGCAAGAGCGCTGGTCCCAAGAGCCCTCTTTCGTCAATGTCTACCACAGGTCTGTCTGCTCCCGGCTCCAGCTTCAGAGATAACAGACCCCCAGCCACCAAACCCAAGCCTGTTGTGTTCCCAAAAAGCAGTTCGGCTGGGGGCAGTCCAGCGATGGGATCCCCGACCACCACTATACCACCAACACCACCACCCCCCCCTCCGCCACCCACCGACAAGTCCTGTCCGGTCTGAGGCTTTACAGACTCTATTCTAATCTGTTTCTTAGTAATTCCAAGAGCTCCCTCTGATACAGACTTTTTTTTTTTTTTGGATCCTAACAAAAAACTGCGGACAACTTAACTGACTCAAACTGATATTGGAAGCTTGCGTGAGTGAGCATGAGTGTGTGTGTGTGGAATTAATAAACTATTGGAGTGATTTTACAGCACTGTTTTAGTTTGGATTGAGACATGGACATCAGCAATCCCTCTTTTCTAATCACAAATGAGTGGTTTGGAATTGTTCTGCCTGTGTAGACTGATTTTATGGGAAAGGGGTCAGACTTTGAGGACAAACAAGCAATGGATAGACTTTTTTCCTCTCAAACTCTGGTGCTGGTGCAACTTGAAGCAGGTTACAGACGGCACAGCATCGCAGGGAATCGAACAAAAAAATTCCTTGTCACATGACACCTCCAACATAACTTGTCTTTTTTCTACAGATTCTACAAATCTGTTATACAATTATCACTAGTTACAGTGCATTTATCACCATATAATCCACATTGGCACAGTTTCTGCTTCTCTTTTAGCGAATCCAACCATAGACGTGCACCTGAACATGACAAAGGTGAAGGAACATCTTTGCATGAGGGTTCACAAGATATGTGCATGGCGAACGAACACGGCTTCCTAACAAACGGATTCATTTTCATACCGGTCAAAAGCACTTCTGAAATGATTATAACAGTCTAACATGTCATTTTATTGTAATATTATATCTTTCAGTGGGCACATTAAAAGAGGGTGTTGTTTTGTATAAGTTTAATAATTATGATTATAACTGGAAAAAAGTGTCTAAAAATGAGGAATGTCATGCAAGCACATTATTTCTTCATCACCTGTGTGTAAAAAAAAAAAAAAAAAAACAGATAAAAGAAAAATAATTTTATTTAATTCTCCCTATAGTTTATTAATCACCTCTGGGTCTGTATCATGGTATCTATGTATTAGTATGTGTGTTTAAGTACAGTATGTATATTCAGAATCTTAGCAGCCTAACAGCAGTTTTTTAGAGTTTTATGGCTTTACGATGCAAAAAGGGAAAGACTTCAAACTGACTAAAGGGGGACACCTGTAAAAACAGCTCGCTTTCCTCAGTCGCTTTGACTCAGAAAGGATCAAATGTGCAAAAAGGTCTGACAATCTGCCTGTCCAAATAGCTAAATGTCCCTCACACAGACCGGTCTGCCTGATTATGCCTTCGACAGAATGGATCGGAGTCTGTATTTTCCTAAGCGAGGCCTTATTATTGGAGAAAATGAGTTGTGGTGGTTGGCGAAAGTAGCCTGCTTCACTTTGAAGCATTACAAGCCTTGAACAGTCTCGCATGGCTGACCGTGACTCCTGGAAAATATCTATGGACAGATCAAGATGTTTATGACCGAGGCATTTTCCCCCCAAGTAACGTCAGCTTTTTTTATTTTTTGAGGACGAGCCTTTTTCTAACGCATTATTTTCTGAATGTGCTGTCGTGTTCTGAAAACATTACAGGTGGTGACATTTGTTCATGTGTAAATGATTGGAAGTGTTCTGTGTGTGTCGTTCCTGATACCTCAAAAAGGCAACTGGAAACTGTCTTATTGGAGTTGTTTTGTGGGTGGGACTTTTACATGCAAATGACAGCAGGTAATTCATGATGTGTGTTAAATGTGTAATGTTAATAGTATGCTGTTGGCCGAGGCCTCTGTTTACACACAAAATGTTGTCTTTCATTGAGTAAATTTGAAATCAATCATTATACACTTGAATCTGCATTGTATGTTTGTGAACAAATTAAGTGAGGGTGATTTTCTTTCTCTTTTTGTAATCATAACTATTGTTAAAATGTAAGTCCTGTCCAGTTGAAGCAAGACTGTAAATGAATCGTCTTGTCAGATATATTTATAGTTGTCCATTCAAATATCTGTTACCAGAGAAACCTGTGTTCAGATGTACTTTGTACATACAATTGTGTACATTACAGAGGTACATTCTTTTTTTTCCCCTATTTTGTTTGTGTGTTTTTTTTGGTACAATATTGTACAGTTACAGCAATAGTAGTTGGCACTCAAATATACATGATATAATTCCACGTGTAGTTCTTGTAGTAAACATTTTTAAATAAAAAAAATTGCTTGCTAAACGTGTATTTGATTGTTTCAATAAAAAGATGCAAAATGTGAAAATTGTCTTTAATTACATTTCTTTAATTGTTTCAATAAAAAAGTTATCTTTATAATTATCTTTTTTCCCAATTTTACCTGCCACTTTTTTATTTTTTCATTTTAAATAAAAAATACTTTCTAAACCTGTCTTTGATTAAATGCTATAGTAAAAGGTTGTTAATATCTTTTTCATTTTAAAATATAAATGGGCATGGATCTCTTTCTGATCCATTTTAGTGTCAATCTGAGATGTCTTGTTACAGTGGCTGGCATTAAGCAATTTTACCTGCCATTACACAAGCATTCATACAAAGTTTCAAACATTTGTTATTTGTCTTAGCAGCTATAAAGTTTGTAAGAGTGATTCACATCAAACCTGTAGGTGTTCCTATGGAACTAGAAAGGGACTATCCCACTACGGCTCCTATTTCCCATGATGTCTGATTCTGTTTGTTCACTGGACTAAAAAAAATAAAAATAATTCAATATAGCAAGGAATTTAATTAGGAAACTAGAGAAATGTGTCCACATTTCTTGCTAAGGATTAGTATATATATATATATATATATACACACATTTTTTATAATAATAATAATATAATATATAATAGTTACAATGATTTATTTAAAACACAAATTGTACTGTGATACTGTCAGAATGTTATGAAGAACCTGAAAGTGCCTATTGTGTTCTTAAGGAAATTCCAAATATACTTCAAGTGGCAAAATGATGATAAATTATTTAGCCTAGCAGGAAATATGGACATTTTCTTCCGAAATCTAAGAAAGCTTTGTTAAGAAATTCCGAGAATATGCTTATCTAAGTAATAGTTCCCCGTGTTTTCTTTGAGCGGAAGTGAGATGTGCTTACTAGAAAAGCACCGGTGTGTGCTCTTCCCTCTGCCTCATATTGTGATTTAAATGTCATCCACTAGAGGGCGAAATAAATATTTTAGTTTGTTGTCACTTTTCTTTTTATTATTATTGTGGACTAAAATGGTTAGTGGTTTGGAAAATAAACGAAATAATATGACCCACAATATAACATTTTAACTTGTGTTATTTTTCCTATCTAACCTTAGTCTAAAACCATCTACGGAGATACAAGTAAGTTACACAAATACCCTGTAAAAACGCGATGCACCGAACAGGGAAGTTCCTAACAGAAATGAAAGCTGATGGTGACCAAGTTTCCGTCTGTCGAGCTGGTTTTATAACTTCTACAGGAGGACTGCCAGAGTAATTAGTCTGTAGAAAAACTCAAACGGATTGACAAACTCGGATTAAAGTGGAAAATGCGTCGGCATCTAACACACAAATTGTTGGTTTGTTTTTGTATTTTCGTGTGTCGTCAAATCAGAGCGATGACGATGATGATGTTAAGAGGAAATCCTCACAGTGTATTCAGAGTCTCGGCAGTTTATTCACATATCGCCTTTATATAAATATAACTAATTTTCTCAGAAATATTGTGATGTTTTTTCTTACTCTTTGTTTGCAGGTCATTTAGAAAGGAAATGGAGCTTATTTGACACTTCTGTTGTGATGCGACTGTTGAGACGTGTTGAGATCAAAAATTCATCGGCAAGTCACTTTTGATTAATACACTCTTTATTAAATACACACTTAATTAAAAAGTGGTTCGATTAGAGAAATACGTGGTTTGATTCTGTTTACCTTGCGTTCAGCACATAAAACACTTCAATATTAAGTTCTGTAGGAATGTCAAAACTTAACAGACCAGGGTTTCATTAGCTACATGATTTACACACCTGAGCTCAGGTAACGTTATACTGCAAATTGAAGTGTGTGTGCGTGTGTGTCCATATACATATGTAGAAGTTCATACCACCTAAGCTCAGGTAATATGTACATCATGTTGCCAATGAAATGTTTAGGCCTATATGTTTAGATATGCAGTATTTATTAATATGTGTGTGTGTGTGGGTATACAATTTATTTTAATTGGCAACATGATTTACATATTACCTGGTACTTACCAAAGGTATGAACTTCTGCATATGAATATATGTATACACACACACACACACACACACACACACACACATTTTTGTGTTAAATGTTCAAATAGTTTTTGGTGCCACTGAGAATACTTTATTAATACCATGAATAATATTGCAGTACCTTTGGGGGAAAGGTAAAATCATGACAGTATTAAATGAAGTGCAGTCATGAGAGTGATTAAATTGTGAGAGCAGTTAAATTAGAACATTAAATGTTAAATAGAAAACTTGCCATTAAATATCTACTGCTTTACACAGATTTGATCATGTCATCCGCTTCTGTCAAGACAATGACGGCAAGTACAGCAAACCACCTTTGGTCCATGGATGATATTCTTGGTCAAGGGGCGACAGCCAGCGTCTTCAAAGCACGAAACAAAGTACTTTACCATCAACACTGTTTGCCCAAATCCCTTACAAAAACAGCGCATAGACTTGACATTTCACAATAAATGACTTTATATTCCTGTAGAAAACAGGTGAGCTGGTGGCCGTGAAGGTCTTTAACTTGATGAGCTACAATAGGCCGTATGAGGTGCAGATGAGGGAGTTTGAGGTGCTGCAGAGGCTCAATCACATCAACATTGTTAAACTTTTTGCTGTGGAGGAGGTACGTATCTGATGTGGTTTTTGACGCTGTTCATGATTTTCCAGCTATGATACAATGCTTTGATGTTTCAGTTTCCTATTATGCATTGTGTCTGGGTCAATTATGGACAGCTGTGTGCAAGTTTGTATTGCTTCTATAGAACAGCACACACCAATGGTATTTAATACAGTGAAATGCCAGACATAACCATAAACAAGCATGATAATATTTATGCAACCATTCGTATTGCAAAGGGTTTATATACTGTAGATGTATAAAAAGTTTGGGGTCTGTAGGATTTTTTTTTTTTTATAAAGAAATAAATACTTTTATTCAGCAAGGATGCGTTAAATTTGGCAGTAAAGGCTAACGTTGCTACAAAAAAAATGCTGAACTTTCTGTTTATTAAATAATAATGAAAAAGGTTTTACAAAAACCTAATAACAAAATATTAAGCAGCACACTGTTTTCAACATTGATAATAATAAATGTTTTTGAGCATAATGGAGTTGTGACTGACTGCTGGAAATTCAGTTTTGCCATCACAGAAAAAAATCATAATATTACTGTTTTTACTGTATTTATTTTTTAGCAAACTATAGTGGCATAAATGGCAAAAACAAAATATTATAATAATTGTAATAGTAATAATAATCACAACATTTTCATGCTGCATATTATGTTTTATTGTTGCAGTCTGTGGACTGTGTCAAAAAGTATGAATAAAACCATTAAAAATCAGTTCTGCATGTTGGTTATAGCCACTTAAAACCAATGTGTATCGTATAAATTATAAAATTGCAATATAATTTGATCTTAAAATGACATGAAATGAGACCATTATTTCCAAACATTCTATAAAACTCTTCACCTAAAATAGATCTGTAAATGTCAGTTTTAAAGCACTAACATTTTTATTCCTGTGCATGTCAGATGCATATGAACCCGAAGCAGAAGGTTCTGGTGATGGAGATCTGTTCAGGTGGCAGTCTGCTGAACCTGCTGGAGGAGCCTGAGAATGCGTTTGGACTTCCTGAGTCCGAGTTCCTCATCGTATTGCAGTGTGTGGGTAAGAACCAACAGAGTAAATTAAGTGTTGGTATGTAAATGGTAAGATCAGTAGTTTCCTTTCAGTTCGGTCACATTCGACGTAGTTGTACTGTTCCTCCTCTGCAATCTTATCTGAGAGTGTTTTAACTTCAAAAAAGAAGAAAACTAGTCTGCTTCTTCGGGAGAACGTCTCTTCAAAGCTGGTGTTGGATTAAACAGAGCGAAATACAACGCTGGTTGCGATCTCACAGAGAGCAAAACAGCTGTTTTCACAGCTCGAACAATGCGCCTTTAATGACAATTTGAGTGCTCACATCAGGCTTGCACTATCGTCCTGTTTGTGTAGCCGCGACCATGACCCTATATACTCAGCACCAGACTGAGGTTTGACACTGCGTCTTTTTCAAGATGTCATTCAAACCGTGTGTTTCTGGATGCGGTCATTTCCTATCCTCAATTGACAACCACAATCACTGTTTCAAATGCTTGGGCATGATGAGACTGTGTTCGTGAGTGGTTCATGTTCTCTCATGAGAGCATGACCACGTCGGTACGTTGTTCGTCTCACCTTTCTTGTAAAGGCTTGAGCCGCTCAGCGTGTTGTGCCGTCGAGCTGCCGGCTGACAGCGCAGGTTGTCACTGCAACCCAGTGCGCGTTGTTCGGCTCTCTAGATGTGCAGTCGAGACTCAAGTTGTTCGTCTTGCCTTTCTCATAAGGGCTTGAGCGTTCAGCGTGCTGTGCACAATTGAGTTCGATGGTCACGTTCACTCTCACGTGCCTGGTACCTTCCGGATGGGGTTGCTGGTCCTTCTCATGAGGGACCTAGCATTTCATTTGGGGCTCCAGGGGAGGATCAGATGTCTATCGCTGCATCGGAGAGAGGGCTGTTACGCTCTGGAATTGAAGATGAGCCTGAGCTTCCCACTATAATGGTGAGTGTGCTCATGCTGAATTGGATTCAGGCTTGATAGCCATGCTTTCCCGGGCTACTCTGGGGGTGCAGTGCGACGTGTAATCGCCTTGCCCCGCCCCCGTGCCTGCCCGGATGTGTGTGAAAAACTTTGGCAGTATGGAAGCATATTGGCGCCAATATGGCAAGCCAAACATGCCTAAATCTACAGAAAAAGTTTTTCCTCTCTTACTACCCTCAAGGATGGGGTGACTACTGCAGACCGCCTCTTCCCTGCATGTGATGGCCACCTGCAAGTACAGTGGATGGCCAAAACACTCAAAATGCATGAGGGTAGTAGAGTCGGGGTTGAGCTGTGCATGGTGACTAACCATGATTAAAGTCACAGCGCTGGCCCTCGGCCAGACGATGTCCACCCTGGTGGTCCAGGAGCGCTCCCTGGCCAAACCTTGCAGAGGTGTGAGACATCGCCAAAGTTTGCTTTCTCGATGCTCCCATCTCACGAGGTGGCCTTTTTCGGTGACACTATTATAGACTGTGCCCAGCGGTTCTCCGCAGTTCAGAAGCAGGCTGAGGTAACCAAGAGCTTTCACCGATGTGCTATCTGAGTCACTCGGGGGCTGCCTGTCAGTCTGTTCGTTGCCAAGGGTGTCAGTCCCCTGCAAAAAAAAAAACTGAGACGAGTGACCCAGAGTCAGCTGCTCTTCCCCGGAGAATCAATTCGGACTTGAAGAATCAATTCTGTTCCGTCACAGCCAGCAGTACCCAAATTCTCAGTAAGAGCAGCTTCTCGATCTCTGGGTCCCAAGAGAGCCCCTACAAAGCCTTCCCACCCTCAGCCCCATCTTGTATCGGCAGCCGGCAGCCAGGTGCGGTTCGAGGACCCGATTACGCCTTCTCACGCACCATCTGCCGACCTGTGGAGACAGGTAAATGTTGCACCTCACACTTAGAACCCTCTTCGGGCTGCCCCCGGGCCTTCCGAGTCAGGTCCCTGTCATCCACCTTGCTGCCCCACCCCGGGTACGTCTGTGGTGCCTCTGGTCCCCCTGGCCTGGTTTGTGGAAGCCTGGAAAGTGCTTTCCAACCGCTCCAGCTGCCTCCTCCGCACCATCAGACTCGGCTATATGATTCAGTTCGGCCGGCGTCCGCCCAAGTTCAGTGGTGTTCGGTACACTTCGGTGTTGAGCAAACGTGGTTTCTACAGCCCGTACTTCATTGTACCCAAGAAAGCGGTGGGTTACGGCCAATCTTGGACCTGAGAGTCTTGAATCGGGACCTTTACAAGCTTCTGTTCAAGATGCTAAAGCAGAAACGCATTTGTGACACTGCCACATTAGTTAAGGTATTATTACTTAGACTAATCCAAGAGTTTAAGTAGGCCTATTTAATTGATTACATATAGGTCTGTGGGTTTCATATAATATTGGAGGTATATGTATATGTACTTATTGATATGTATTTATCATGTTTATTTCCACTGTGTGTGATGGTATAGACTGGGTGTTTTGTATAAGGACACTGGGCGGCTGATACGCCTGTCACCTTTGATCACCGCGCGCCCAAATTTGTATATATATATATAGGGGCGGTCTGAAGGAGAGAGAGCGGTGTATGTGACCGGAAATGGCGCACGTACAGAGTGCGTCATGCGACTCCGGATGGTAAACTGTTTTCTTTTGGGTAGTAAATGAAAAGAAAGGTCCGACTGGAAAAACGAACTGGATATGATCTAAACATTGTTTGTAGTGGGTGAGGCGTCGAGCGCGTTACCAATTTGAGGACGCGTCAAAAGAACCTTCCCAGACAGCTGGCTGGATTTCATTCATCGGAGTTGGTGAGACTTTTTTTCTGTAGATTAATATTCTTTGCTACGTCATGGGACCATTTACCGGCATCGGCCTTGGATTATACTCTCTCGCGATCGTCATGGGAAAGGACAAAATAACTGTCGTTTAGTTTGGACATTTAGGTGAACTTCGGGACTATAAGAAAGGACATTGAACTATTGCGGGTTTGGGTGAGTCATTTAATGTGTGAAAATATAAAGC
Source organism: Meda fulgida (assembly GCA_030578275.1). Lineage (NCBI taxonomy): Eukaryota > Metazoa > Chordata > Actinopteri > Cypriniformes > Leuciscidae > Meda > Meda fulgida. Next base: position 13,438,097 of record CM060626.1, read on the forward strand.
ACTATACTGTGAGCATATCTGGTTTATGTGTTTGATGCATGTTTGTTTGTTTTTTTCATGCTGGTAGACCAAGGAGGTGTTATAGTTGGGTATTGCTAATCTGTCAAATCTTTCAGAAGAACCCCTTTGCGTTTTAGTAACACAGCTTAAGGTAAAAGGTTGATTGTTACACCGTCCCTGTGATTGGTTTGCAGCGATCGACCTGAAGGAAGCGTGTTCTTTCATGTCTCCATCCTCCCGCGACCGAGGCCATTCCTGGACTTTGCATTCAAGGGTCGAGCATATCAGTACAAAGTCCTACCCTTAGGGCTGGCCCTGTCACCCCGCCTCTCAAAAAAGGTCGTGGAGGCGGCCATTGCTCCCATGAGAGAGCGTGGTGTTCCTGTCCTCAACTATCTCGACGACTGGCTGATACTAGCTCAGTCTCAGGACTGCTACCAAGTGCCAACTCTCACGAATTCACCGTGAGACTCACGCAATTGTCACTTTTTACACGCTCTCACGCCACTAGGGCTGGGTACCGAGTTCGGTACTTTTTAGGTACCGACCGAATTGCCTCGATACTACCGAGCATCAAAACATGTCTTGGTTTTCGGTACCAAATTTCGGTACCTAAGTAGTTAATCTCGTCAACGTCAGTGAAACAATAAGCATGCAGCATGATTGGCTGTGGCGGAAAAACACTAGTTTACGCGGCTGCCCAGAGACGTAGCTCGTCGCACATGAGGCTGTGGAGTGTGTGTGTGTGTGTGTGTGTGTGTGTGTGTGTGTGTGTGTGTGTGTGTGTGTGTGTAAGCGTCCCAACCCAGATAGATAGAAAATATGTTGAAATGATCCAAAGTGTACCTTTGTGCCAGACTCGATGCCAGAAGCATGCGACGCAATATTTTCGACAAGATAATTGCTGCCAAGACCAGTAACATGGTAAATCTGATAAGCCACTTAGAAGCGCACAGAATACACTTAAGAGTAATGGTGTGTTCACACCGAACGCGAATAGAGCATCAAATACGCGTCTATCGCGTCTAGTTAGACGCTTGAATCTTCCGCTCGAGGTCAAATTTTTCAACTTGCGCGGAAGATGTTCGCGGCAAACGCGTAGCCCAATTCGCGTCATTCGCGACGCCCGGCGCGAATGATGCGTCTATTCGGGTCTTTGCATTGACTTCGTATGTAATCTACTCGCGCAAATAATTAAATTCGCGTTCGGTGTAAACACACCATTAGTAAACACTTGTTCATTAATAAACAATTAAAATATCTCCTTGCTATTGTTTCACGACACATTCATAATCATTAGGCTACATTTACCGGTGCTTTGCGGCAAGCTTCATGTGTGCTGAGCGCGAGGCATATATCCCGCCCCCCGGTAGCCTATATTTAATTTAATTCTCCTATATTTAGTTATCGAAGTCAAGGTATCGGTATGGGTATCGGTATCGGTATCAAACATTTTGTTACGATACCCAGCCCTACATGCCACACATCCATTTTCTCACGCAGAGAAAAATCGCGTTGCAAAGAGGAAACTGACACCAGAAATTTACCATTGATATGAAACAAATTCTCAGTTCTCAGATTATGTCAATTTAATTACGAAATTCAAACAATAAACACGTTTTGACGCTTGTAAATGTGACGTGACAGATCGCTGACAGATCTCAGTTCAAGCGCTACGTGAACCGATCATCTGTTACTCTTTACTACTAGTTAGTAGTAAATAAACACGAATGATCAATAGGTAATTTGAAAGATACAGTTCAACTTACCGAAATGTAATAAACTCGATCGATCAGTATTTTTCAACGGAAAGAGGTCCATAAAACAGCTGGAGAACAATGTCAGGTAACGTTACATTTACCTCAGGAAAGCCATTTAATGACCCATTGACTTAAAAAATTGCTATAGAGAGGAATATTTTGCTAAATATAACTATATTACACATTTATTATATTTTCACCTATATCATTAAAATATTATATCGTTATTATAAAAAACGTATTCTATTTTATTTGAGATAATAATATGTATATTAGACCCCTGACAGGGCTTTGTAAGTTATACATTTTTTTCCAAAGGAATCGATATTGACTCAAGATCAGAATCAAATCACAAGAATTTCCTCCTTCAAGGAACGAGGGTTACATACGTAACCGAGAAGTTTCTGCTCTTGTTTGGAGACATTACTGTGTATAAATTGTGCTTTTCTCTCATTTGCACATATGCAGTCCAAGGAATGAACCACCTGCGGGAGAATGGAGTAGTGCATAGGGACATCAAACCTGGAAATATCATGAGGCAAGTGGGTGAGGATGGCCGCTCGGTGTACAAGCTGACGGACTTTGGTGCTGCCCGTGAGTTGGAGGACGACGAGAAGTTTATGTCCATATATGGCACAGAGGAATATCTGGTAAGGAGGAAACGCTGTTGAATTTCTTACAATAGTTCAATAAACTCAAAAGCTTCCTGTATTTTTTTTTAGCCATTCACGGAAAATGCAGCACATCATATCTGAAATGTCATCAGGTGTTTGTTGTGGTTCCTGTGATCTGTCTGTGACTAAAGTTGGTCTCTGATATAATAATTCTTGTGAACTTGTGTGTTTCAGCATCCAGACATGTATGAGCGTGCAGTATTGAGGAAACCTCAGCAGAAAACGTATGGTGTGTCTGTGGATCTGTGGAGCATTGGCGTCACCTTCTACCATGCTGCCGCTGGCAGTCTTCCCTTCATACCATATGGAGGCCCACGCAAAAACAAGAAGATCATGTAAGAAGTGGATTTTGAGAAAAATATTTACTTGGATTTTTACTTAATAAATTATATATTAATCATAACTGTAAATTATAGAATCATTTATTATGAATAGAGCTACTAATAGCTTTTTCTTCTTTTAAAAATAAGCATAAACTCTAACGCTGTTTGATGTGTTGCATTTCTATTTGCATTAGACTTATTTTTGTGCTATTTTCGGTGGCTTTTGGTGCTCTTCCCAGGTACAAGATCACGACAGAGAAGCCAGAGGGAGCCATATCAGGTGTGCAGAAGGTGGAAGACGGACCCATTGAATGGAGCTACCAACTGCCACACTGTTGCCAACTCTCAGAGTGAGTTAAACATTGAAGACAGACAGTAGTGGGAAAGACACTGTATATGGACCTCAGTCAGCAATGCTATATTATTTATTGTATGCAAATGAAAATGAGTTTGTGAGAGGAAAATACCATTCTTTCAATATGTTTTTCTGGATTAAGGTCCTAATTTTTTGTCCACTGGAAAAAAATGTTTTAATTATTGATCAACACCAAGGTCCACAATATTTCAAACCCATTACACAGATTTGTTTTCATTCATCTCAAATGAAAAGTCACATCTACTGTGTGGAATACACTACACACCTAGATATTTGCTGCAATTTACAGTCTGGATGACTCTATGCTAGTTGCCAAAAGTCAGAGCCAGTCGTAGTCACAAAGTTGTGCCAGTCACAAAGTTGTGTAGTGTTTTCCAGCCTGTAGGCTCGTAAGTTTCTTAAGGGCTTTTCACACTACACTTAAACCCAAGTTATAGTTCTAATCATCGCTTTTAGCCCCAGGCAGAGAAACGTTTCACACTTCTAATTAAGAAGCTGCATTAGCACCGCTTTTTACCTGGGTTTATGAAACCTTGCTAAGGAGCAGGGTTAGCACCGCTTTTCAGTGCGGTGTTATAATGTTACAGCTAGATGCTTAGCAACCGACACGCAATCACATGATATTCACATGCTTTTGATGATCACAGAAACACTGCCCGTTGGAGGGGAAGGAATGGTGAGTGAAAATGCATTAATTGAAGTGAATTATCTTTATTGTCCAAAAAGTCCATTCAGGAAATATTTGATAGCGGTTGGCAATACAGTATATACTATGAAGTTGCACAATGCTAGAGCCTTTATGTAAACCGGTTGTGTGCTACGTTTTTCCAGACACTGACACTGCAAATAACAATGTTATCCCAGGGTTTAGGAACTTACAGTGTAAAACGTCAGCACATGAATTCCCATGATTAATTGTTAACGTTGGGTAAATTATGAGCAGTGTGAAATAAGAAGCAAGAATACCTAGGATTCTGTTGTTTAGCTATTTCTAGTGGGCCTTTTGAGTTTGGGAGCAGTTAACCAATGGCTCTGTATCTTTTCGTAGGGGTCTGAAGACTCAACTGATCCCAGTGTTGGCCAGCATACTGGAGGCTAATCAGGAGAAGTGTTGGGGCTTTGTCCAGTTCTTTGATGCTACCACTGATATACTGAACTGCATCACCGTCCACATCTTCTCTCTCCAGCAGGCCACAACACACAGCATCTACATCCACTTTCACAACACGTATGTGTGCTCTGAGAGAAGAGATTCCTTATCTGTTTACTGCAACTAAACTACTGTGACGTTACAATGTGGACTATTTTTTTTAAGTTACTGTATATGAAAATTCATTTTCTCAATATATTGTAAATATAGATGCCATTTGGTTGTAGGTCCCCAAATGGTTATCATTTAAAATCCATTTAAAAATGATTTCCTACAATGGAGGTATGAATGAGGGTCCAATTCTTTTTCTGAACGACTTTTCACATTGCCTCTAAAATATATATATTTTCTTGTGGTTCTCCTCAAGGGTCTCAATCTTTTTTGAGGATGTTCAGGTCCAAACTGGAATTGAACCTGCAGCTCAACAATACCTGTTTCAGGGTCATCCTCTCATATTGGAGCCGAGTATGAAAGTAGTAAACCTTCCTCCCACCAGTCCAGACCGCCCTATCATTCTGATCAGTCGACGACCAGAGAAATTAGGAGGATATCCATACAGAGAACGTAGGGACACAATAAATAGGTTTTTTCTTTCTTTTATAAGACGTTTTATGAACACTTTAAGATGTTTGCGTGAATCTTAAGTTTATATTTTTCAATTTAATGTATTTTTACAAATAAGGTGAGGTTGCATGGTCTCTTTTCCTTCTTTATTCTTCCACCATCCCTTCTATTTTCATCTGTTCTGTAGCTGAAACCCTCGCTATGCCCACAAGGTTTGACGTCATGGCAGATTACACTTTCTCCAAGGTAAGCAAGCCTCTTTTGTTTTTATCTTTGGTGCTTATTTTTGGTGGACATTATAACACTATTATCCCTAAACCTCACACTGTGTCCTGTTGTTTTTATTCCTCCTAAAGAGCATTGTTGGGGTCATTCATCAGTACCTGCGTATAGCTCGCTCATTCCAGAAGTACAGAGAACTGATTCTGCAGGGGTTCTATAGCTACATGTGAGTGCTAATATCATCAGTGTTCTGCATGCGTCACTATCCTGATAAATATTGCCACAAGAAAACACCACCTCCAATTACGGGATTACCTTGACATTTTAGTGTGTCCAATAACAATATTCTTGACTTTTCAGTGAAAAAACAGGCTTTGAATGCAATAATGTGGCGCACAGGATTGCCATGGTGAATGTGAAGCTGCTTTCTTCTATCAGCACAGAGGAGAATCTCAATCGGTTGTAAGAATTTGCATACTGAATATGTGTTTAAATAATGCTTATTAAACTACAGTAAGCATTAGTTACACGATATTATGTTGTAAGGTTGTTATTTAGTGATGGACATCTCTTCGTTCTTCCCAACCAGCACTCAGAAGTTTGCACATGAGTTTCCTGAATTTATAGACAATAAGAAGAAGCTCCTGCTGGTAAGAGTTGTTCTCTGTGAAATGTATATTGAATAAATGAATTAGAATGCGCCATAGTTTGCATCTTTGAGGTTTATCATTGTGTGTAGGTAGAAGAGGATTTGCAGCGAATATACAGCACTGGAATCAGAGAGTTCAAGAATCAACTACAGCACCTGCATGTGATGCTGTCTAAACACTCTGAGACACTGGCCCAGGATAAGAGGTTCATTGGGAATTATACAGTTTATGATTTTCATACTCTTTCATCACAGTATTAAATCATTATGCTGGTGCCAAGGATTTGTTTTTGTACTTATCTGTTTTATTTTAATTTATAAAACTTTGAAACTAAATTTCAATGCAATTGATGGTTGATACAATTAAAATATTGTAATTTAACATGTTACTCAAAATTATTATACATTATTTAACACATTTATTTATTTATTTGTATGGATTCAAGTTATTAATTAGCTAACTTTTTCATCCAGTACCATAACATTTATGCACAACGTTTTTCCAAATGTTGATTTAAAAATGAACTTATTCTGTAAATGAATACACATATTACTTACCGTACATAACACGCACACAAGCATTATTTAAGATTTATAAATTAAATGTTTTTTTTTTAAAAACATTAATATAATATTCTTCTGGAAATGGTTGATCAAGCTCTATTAATTTAGCATACTATTATGGAAGGTTATGAAATTTAATTATAAAATAACAAAATAAATTAAATGAATTATTAATACAGTGATTATTTTAATTTTTAATACAGTAATAATACAAATAATTTACCTTCTCTTTAATGCAGTATCCAGAAGATGGAGGTTTTGTCTGGGAAAATTGTTGCGATTCATCAGCAGTATTACAAAGACCGAGTGACAGGAAGTAAGTGGAAGCATGATTTTCCTGTCATATAACAATATAATATAACACAAAACAAATTCATGACACCTGTTGTCAAGAAGGTCTGAATTTCTATAAGGCTATAAACCCATGATAAAAGTTCTTCTCAACCAGTCTGTGGTTTCAGGAAGCTTAGCAAAAATTCACAGAACTCTGTGAATATACTGTATATTAGGCATCGACCCATTTCTGTCACTCGCAGTCCAGGAAGCTGGACATGGAGTTTCATGAGTGGAGCCAGTTGCTGAGATTAGTGAGATTAGTTTCAGTGTTGCTTGTACCCGCTGCAGGGAGAGGAGGCACTGTTGTGTTGTCTTATCTGACAGTAAGAACCATTCCAGACAGGCAAGCATGGAGACAGAAGAATAGAACTCCCCTTTCTGCCTGGCTGCATTGATAATGTTAGATATGACTCTGCAGAGAATCCAGTCAGCTAAAATAGAGCTTATCTTGAGCAATCACACAAAAAAGAACTAAAAAGGTTTTTGAAATATTTCTCTGACTGCTGCTAATTCATTCACTTTCTGTCCCAGAGCTCAGCTATAATGACGAACAGATTCACAAGTTTGAGAAGTAAGTATTAAACACCTGGAGCATCTTGAATGAGTGTCTGTTTTCACGGTAATTAAACTGAGAAACTGCTATATTCTGCCCAGGCTCAACCTGTCTTCATACATAAAGAAAGTCAAGACTTTATTCAAGGATGACTGTTTGCAGACGTACCAGGATGTTCTGATGGCTGCTGGGAGCTGGAACAGGTAAGACCGAGGTCAGATGAGTAAGAGCACACCATTTAATCACTTATGATGACTGATAGCAGCATGTATAATTCTTTGCATTTGTACATTTAATTAGTTGGCATGGATTTTTCATCTGAAGTGACTTTTAGTGCCAGTACAGGCTCATTCGTGTGTACAATAACGGATCAACCGGATTATAATCTCAATAAATCTTGTTTCCAGTCTCCAGAGATTCTTAGTCTTCCCAACATATAACTAACATCTGTGTTAGCAGCACAGATTCATAAGTTCCACTTAAATCAAACACATTTCATACATTACTGACACTTTTTTATGGCTTGTTAATGTCATACATATTTCAATGACCATGTGAGTATTATTTCTACAGAGTTCTCTATGATATGCAGACAAGTCTAGAACATTTTGATGGTGTCCTGCGGCAGAGAATGGGGGATCTGCATGAGTATGAGGACCAGCAGAACAAGGTCAGCCCTCTGATTCCCACAAAATACACACATAGTCTGTCTTTAGCCCTCTTCAGGCATGACTAGTTGTCCCTAAGGAGGTTAGGTAAATTTTTTGTTTCACAGACTCGCTTTGTGATTTTAATCCCGTCCAAAATGAACATGGCTGTGTTTTTCTCATAAAAAAAAAAAGACACCACAAATTTGTTGGCTTTATCCCATCTGGAAAAGAATATGAGAGCAGAATTTTATTTTTTCACAGCAGTTCTCCTCATTTACTTACACCTTAGTTGAACTACAACTAAATACTGCCTTGTGCAAAGTGACTATCGCTGCATCTGAATATGCCTAATTCCTTACTATATAGTTCGCGAAAAACAGTATATGAGCTGAGTAGTGTGTCCGAATACATAGTAGGTAGAAAAGTTTTAACGGTTGCAAAGAAAGTTTCAAACCAAATGTACTACCTACTATATAGTATGCGATTTTGAATGCAGCATATGGATTTTTATGGAGTTTTTTGCAAACTTTCTGGGTGAAATCAGTTTCAGTTCAATTAGTTGTGGCATCACTTCTAATCAACTTCCAACGCTCGTTCCTTCCCTTAATTCACGTTTTTCTGTCTAAACCAATTGGATTGATCTATTCTAAAGTTGTATACCTGATCATCAGAAAGCTTGGATTGAAAGTAAACTGACCACCTTCCCTTCCTCTTCTCCACCTTCGCAGGTTCTTGACAGAGCTGTGTTTAGAGCTCTCCACCAGCCAATAGAAGCTGAGGGGGTGGATGGACCGAAAAAAGATGAGCACATGATTCTCAAGTATGTCATTGTAATGAAGATGAGACAGCATTTATCAATTCCAACAAAAAATATAAATAATGAAATTGTTTCCAGAATGAACAGATTAAAGGATGAGATGGAGGCTGTGGCACGGGAGCTGCAGAATAACAACAATATGATAGAAAGGTATGGTGTTTAGCTGCAAGTGCTACTGTTATTGTGTACACTAGAAAAATCATTTTAAATTTAACAAGACATCTTTTTTTAAGCCTTTCTGTAGTTACTTCTACACTTCCAGTGGAGACAAAAATACCTCAACCCAACAGACCATGAAGACCTCAAAGAATACAGAATGCAACACAGTGTCACAGACAATACAAACAGGCACCACCAAACTGTCCTTATTTAAACCTCTCTAACCCTAAACAGCAGATGAATGGCTGTTACCAGGGCAGCCAGCTGAAATTGCATGATTTGTTCTGAGGTTTAAAGAGGTAACTACACAATTTTGTCAAGTCAGTGTTAATGTAATTACTGCATTTTACCTTTATACAGTCTAGTAGTATGGATTTTCACTGCCAAGAAGAAAGAAATATAGATCCGTTGTAAATACTTGCTACATCAGTTTTCCTGAGTAATCTTGAGACTTAAATATTGTTGGCACTGTGCATTCAGCAGTCATTATTGCAGAGACGTGGAATAAAGAGAGAGGTGTTTAATCTGCCCTGTGTAATCGATTCTGATTTTGAGAGATAAATGCAATAATTTAATTAGTCTATTAATCACAGCAGCTTAATCACAATACTCTAAAGAAAGTTTTGTTTGTTTGAGAGTATTTAGCTGGGCTTCTGAAAAATGTCCTACAAATACTGACAGTCAACATACTCATGTTACTACTTGAAGTGAAAGTAAAATATGTGTTTGTTGGGTTCTGATGTCACATAATGGGGAATTCCTTGTGCTGGGGTGACCTTACAGAGACCAGTTATGGTTCCGTTTTTAAGTTTGTTTTGTCATGGAATTTTATCAAGTTACCTTTTTGGCAGTTTGTAAACCAATTTGTTAAATGTTTTGTATTTTTTAAGATCTTCACTTTCTAGTGTAATCGGTACTTAGTGCAGACTGCACTAATAAAATGTTTAACACAATTGGTGAAACTTATTCTTATAGACAATTATTTTAAGTTTAAACAATCTAATAAATGATACAAATGATATGCTATGTAATGAATATAAACTAAAAGCAATTGCATGTGTATGTTTGATACAGTGGCTGTTAAAACAGATTTTTTTTATGGAACATACGAAACAGAAAAAATCATGTCAGAACTGTGTGTGTGTGTGTGTGTGTGTGTGTGTGTGTGTGTAATTATAATAAAGAAGTACGATATTTTGTAAATTATATTGTTAAACTAAGGACACAATATATAAATATATATATAAAATTCCTGCAAATAGACGAGTAGGCTACTGAGATTCTCCCAGTATTCTTTGAATCATTTTTTCAGTTCCGTCTTCTTATTAGACCTGAACTGAGCTGGACGATGACATCACTGTTTTCTACAGAGCTGCTTTATAGCTGAACTGAACTCATTTTTATATTTGATTAAATTTACCATCATTGGGCTGAACTGACCTCAGCTGATCAGCAGAGTTTTAGAGTTAGCCTACTTTACTGCAAAATAGAATTCTGTTTGTATCATTGAACCTATGTTTTTCTGTTTATCCCTGTAAAGCTACTTTGAAACTATCTGTATTGTATAAAGCGCTGTATAAATAAAGGTGAATTGACAAGTAGAGTGGAATAAGAGAAGTGATCGTGAGATCATGAGTCTGTGACGGGCAGGCTCGCGCACGCCCGCTATTCTAGTGACATTTAAAGCGCGCGGCTGTTTCAGTGTGTACGTCACACACTCGCCGCTGGCGCTTCAATTTAGTTTGTATTCAGCGCACATACAACTCCAGCCGAAAGGGATGGCGTCCGTCACTTTAGGACAGCACCCTGCTCAACACCACCTCGACCCGGATCAGCAACTTCTCCACAAACTGAAGTCGAGCGAAAGAAAGAAATACCCGCGTAAATGGTCGCTGGAGAAGATCATGCGAAACAGAGCGAGTGATGTGGACAGCGCGAGAGCCGCAGTCTCAGCATCGCTCGTGTTAGTCAATCACGAACCGCCTTCAGCATCACACAACCGAGGCACTGGTGCCGGTTCGCCACGTAGTAATATGGACGGATCTGTTGTGGATATGGACCGAGAGAACGCAAACAATAATAACGGAATATTTCGCAGACACAGCTCCGGGAGCCGGAGAAGCTCCGTAAAGGACACGGCAAAGATCCACGCGTCTTCATCGCCGCAAGAAGTTCGCAATTCTTCGTCACGGTCAAAGTTAAGCTGCTCGCCGGACGAACTGGAGGGGCTGCAGATCGACAGGCTGACACAGGCAAGGTCAGGAGTAGTGAAGATGCGAAGCGAGCCTCTGAGGATGGAGGCATGGTCCATCTTCACCCCGAGAGACCCGAGGGTGAAGGCGGAGAGGGGAGAGGGCCACATATTCACCTCCAAGAGGCTGAGTCAGGACTGGTGCGACGCCTGCAGCCGTCAGATCAACAGCACTGCACTCAAGTGTCAAAGTAAGAGACGGCTATGTCCTCACCTGACTAGATAGATAGATAGATAGATAGATAGATTGATGCATAGACGAATGATCAGATGGATGGATGGATGAATAGATGGATGGATGAATGGATTGACAGATGGATGAACCGACGGATATAGAAATACTGTATGGATGGGTGGAGAGAGTTGGATGGATTAATGGATAATAAATGATAGATAGATAGATAGATAGATAGATAGATAGATAGATAGATAGATAGATAGATAGATAGATAGATAGATAGATGAACATATGGATGTTAGATGATTGAATGGATGGAGGGATTGATGGTTAAGAGAGATGGATGGATGAATGGATAGATAAATGCAAGATGGATTGATGGTCAGATTGATGGATGGATGAATGGATGAAAAGACTGATGGTTAGAGGAATAGATGAATGGTAAACAGAAGAATGGATGACTGATGGGGTAGAATGAACTGATGATAGATGTATGGACTGAGAGGAAGAGAGATAAAGAATTTTGCTTATTTATCATTATGTGTTTTCAGTACACTGATACTTTTATATCAGAACCATGAGATAGTTGAAAAATGAAAAATGACAGAAGGGAAACACTGACAAAAGTCCATAATGTTTATATAGTACACAAGTGTTGGTTTTGCTGGTATTTTTTTGCTGAAGGGGTTGTTTGTACGGCTCCAGTGTTATAGGAACTTCCATGTTTAATTAAGATGAAGCATGCTGATACATGTGGTGGTTAAGGGAGGATGAGGGGGGAGTTCCCAGCAGAGGTCATTGTTTGTTTTTCTGTTTCATTATTTGTCATATTTGATTAGTTATATGAAGGGGAAGGTGGGATTCTGAAGACCCCCTCCAGATCATTGGGGATTCTCAAATGAATACTGTGACCCACAGGGGTCTTTGATTTTATTGCTAGTAGAGATAGGAATGACTTACATTTGTAGCATGTGAGTAAGGTACACTTGCCTTGGTGCACCTAAATTCTTGAATTATTTTGTATTTTTCTTAATCTTAAAGGTACTTGCTACCTCTCTTTGCGTGATTTGCCTGTGCTCTGGTATTGCTGTTGCACCGTTGTTGTTGCACTCAACTGTCCAATCATGCACTTCAGCTAATTCAATTAAATCTTCTTTTTGCTTTTAAACTACAGCTATTTCTATTAAGCGCCAATATTTTGGCATATATATTTCTTATCGACAAAAACCTCTGTTATAAATAAAACTTCCTTGAACAGATTTGTAAAAGAGAGCTGAAATCAAGTGATGTTTTATTTAGCATGATATACAGAAATAAATCTGTGAATGATGTAGAACACAATGACAGTAGCTTTAAAAAAAAAAGCTCAGCCAATGCACTTTATTTGAGAAATTACATCATACTGAGCTGTAATGTCCTACCGTGCTCTGAAATGAATGCATTTACCCTGATGCACACTGAGAATAGAGTGTTTGTGTGTTAAGTTTTGGGTTTTTGTCAGTCTGTGTGTACATGGTGCATCTGTTCGGTCGTGTGTATGTATAAAGCGTTGCTGAGTTAGCAGCGTGTCAGCAGTTTTCATTTGGGAAACGTACTGCAGTGAAGGCTTGATAAAAGTCAGAGTGAAATTGCAGGGGTTTATAGAGTGTATTATTTAGAAGTTAAGGATGATTCTGTGATTATACATTAAACACAATGACTGTTCTGCCTTTACAGTGCAGTGAAAAGTAAATTTGGGCATCTATTTAACCCACCCTTAGTCCATCCCTGTTCATTTATTAGGCTATGCCTTTCTTTCTTCTGCCCATACAATGAAATTCAGTGGGGTCCAATGCTGTTTTAGACCCATTGACTTTAGTTGTATGTACTAAAATGGTTGCAGAATTTTTCAAAATATCTTTTTTGTGTTTAGCAGAAGAAAGTCATACAGGTATGGAGCAAAAAGAGAGTGCTGACAGAAGCAATGACAGAATTTCATTTTTGGGTGAATTGTCCGTTTATGCCCCTTTTGTAAACTTGACAGTTCAGGCCAAAATTTAAAATGCACAGCCATTTGAGCAGAATATTGTATCTCTCCCATACGGAACAATTAAAGATGTCGAAAGTGTTTGCAGAAGCTTCTTATCATATTCATTGAGTTCCACTATTTTCATTGAAACCGTAGGAGTTTTAATTTCTTGTTCCTATTTCTCCTCAACCTTTCATTGTAAATGCCAGGGTTGGGTCTAATTTTTCCTGGTCGTTTTGTTGTGGTTTGTAACTGAGAGTCAGTATGGGATGCCTTGGGGTTTTCCAATTGCAAAATTTGACCGTTTTCAGTTCGTAGGGGTTTTGTGTAGCATTCCATGAGCATGTCCTGATATGCCTCCATTGGTTTGTTTGCTCTGTAGTACAGTATTCTGAGACGCCCCTAGCAGCGTTATTGTACGTGACCGAAAGTCACTCATGGGTAAAGCACAACATAGGTTGTAATTGTTGCTGTTTTGTTTAGAAGTGTCTTGGAGCATGCTGGGAATTGGTGTATTTAAGAGGTTGCGGTGGTGCAGATGGAGCGTCTTGACTACTACAGATTACCATTTTAGTGCACACAGCCCGTAATTATACACACTGAATGAAAAAGGCAGTCAGAGAACATCAGTGGTTGCATTCGTCACTAAACAGCTCCTTTATTCTCATACTCTCTCCCAAAGGCAAGAAAAAACATAAATGAGATCTCTTAAATATGTCAATTGTTTATCCTAGACAACAATGTGATTCAAATGAGAACAAATGAAGATTTTTCTGAAGTCACCTGATTCTTAGATGTTTCTCCTGAGAGGAAAAAAACCTTAAAGGGAGAGTTCAACTGAAAAAGAGTTCTGTCATCATTTACTCCCACTCATAATGTTCCAAACCTGTATGATTTTCTGCAGAACACGGAAGAAAATATATGATGTTTTTGTCCGTACAATGAAAGTACAATGTTGTTTGTACCCCATTGACTTTCAAAATATTGTTTTCATATTCTCCAGAAAGAAAGTCAGACAGGTTTGAAAAGATATGCGGGTGAGTAAATGATGACAGAATTTTTGTATAAAATACCCCTTTAATAGTCTCTACTTGAGTTTCAGGGGATGCTATTTTGCACTTCACTCATTCACTAAGAAACCAAAAGTTCACAGTATTTTTTTATTGCAGCTTATACACGTCATGTAAAGGGAATATAATTCAGAAACAGAACTCTATAATGGTAGTACTAAACACAATAGAGCTTGTATTATGTCTTTCACAATCCATTTAGATGCATTTGTGAAACTGAATACTAATGAGAGGTCTGAGGTATTTACAGTGCTGTTGGCTGAGCAAGAAAGAGCCCAGAAGAACATTTTATTGCTCAAAGCAAGGTTGTTCTTTCTTAGCACAAGATATTTCAGATATTTTTCTCATAAAATTTCTTAAATTCTGAAAGAGAATATTGTTTCATATGGTAAGAGGATACATTGGATTTTTTTTTTTTTTCACAAAATACTTTTTTAAAATCCTGGTTTTATACAAAATTGGTTTCAAATTTGTCCTACATTTAATTAAACAAAACATGTTTTAAAAAATAAATAAATTAGCCAACAAAACTATAAGGGTTAGATCAGGAATTAATAGCTCCCTTTTAACATAACAATTGCAGGTTACCACTGTTCAGTGCATGCTGAGTCACAACAGGGTTAGACTAGGTCTCAAGGTTTAGTCAAGGAGAATAAGTGAATTCTCCTCTAGTAGCCTGTTCACGTGACGCTCCAACTCCCTGCTAGTGTGACTCAGTGAGTGAGTTGGTGTCTTAAAAAAGGGTTCCTCACTGCATGTGCCTGTCTCGAAGCATCAGTCTTACCTGCTCTCCTTCTTCTTCAGTCTGGCTTTATGTGTCTAATCTGGCTCGGGATTTTGGCTACCTCCCCCACCCAATTCTGCACCCATCCGTCTGAGGGATGCTGCCTGTCTGCCTTTTTCTTTAATCCATGCTT
Organism: Meda fulgida; assembly: GCA_030578275.1. Classification (NCBI taxonomy): domain Eukaryota; kingdom Metazoa; phylum Chordata; class Actinopteri; order Cypriniformes; family Leuciscidae; genus Meda; species Meda fulgida. The sequence continues at coordinate 13,453,318 of CM060626.1, forward strand.
GAGTAAAACTGTGTTTAGCCATATTGCAAATGGATTACAGCTTATGGATGCCAGTCAGACATTGGATTGATTTTTAATTAAAAGTTTCAGACAGACTATAATGATGAAGAGGAATGTCTTCCTTTTGTTGAGGTAAAGGGATGCTATAGGGAAGATGATATGCAATGAAGATGTAATTTACTTTTTGACTCCGCATCCACACATAAAAGTACATAAAGGCCTGAAATATTGTTTAAATTGCTGGCATTTAGGCTTCAACTTATTAGGAGAGAGAAATGGGATCTTACATTTGTATTATGATTGGCTGTCCTTTTAATTCAATTAATTAATCATTTGTAGCTCTTAAACCCCATTTTCATTATTTGTTTCTGTTAAACACGATTAGAGAACCTCTCAAATAAGTTGAGCACTTCCTAAAACCCCTGGCACAAGCTTGACTGTGCTCAACAAAAAACTATTGAAAACGTGTTATTCATGCTGTAGATGTTTTAGTGGTTCGGTGTGCACAGAGTTAACCTTGTTGAAACAGTTATACAGCAGAAGCTTTGTCTGCTTTCTTAATACAACATTCACCTCAAGCTACAGATGAACTGGGCCTGTTAAATCACTTCCTGTTTCAGTACTGTGGCTTCACGGCGTTCAGAGGCCAGATAGGCAGCTATTGCATAAAGGCTTTAATGGTCTGATCAGTTTAGTATCGGACAGTCAGTTTGAGTTGGAGGTTTAGAGTGGGCTGTTTCACGCGTTTGTATGAAGATGTGTTAATAAGTTCTGTGATGGGATGTATGGAGCAGTTCTTACCGAAAAGGAGGAGTGAGTATGCAAAAGTGTGACAGGGCTGTTGGGAGTTATATCTCCGACTATAATTAGGCTGCCCTTGGCCACTTCTCTATACCTCTATCTCTCTCAGACTCATTCTCTCTTCTGGGAGACCTGGGGTGAGGACAGCAGGAAATGTGCCACCCCATCTATCATAGTCAACAACAAAATATGCTGTGGAATTTGTTCTACTTTTAGGCTTAATATGCATTTATTTTGGGATAATCAAACTATTTAAATCTCTCAATTGGAATATGAGGTGGGTTATTGAGGTATTTGATCATTAATATCCATTTATTCAAGACAGTCAATCTTAATGTATAAATTGGAATATGTGCAAAAACCACACATGAGGGGCAGGTGAGGTCATTTATGGAGGTTATCAAGTCTTATGTCGACAATCAAAACCTTCACTGATGCTGTAATAGTTGTTGTTGAAAGAAATGGAGCAAGAAGCTGCTCTCATTTCTTTTTATTTATAGATATACACAAGAGAAAAGGAGGAAGATGCAGAACGGAGGGCTAGTGTGTTCTGATCTTGAATTGTCCTTCAACAGGTTTCTCCAAGCGTGGGAGTGTGTTCTCACACAGGAAGTGGCATGATGGCACAGAGTGACAGGAGAGAGGTGTAGAGGGAGGAAGGGAGAGAGATTGATCGAGATGGCGAGAGAAGGACAGGGAGGGAGAGGAAAAACAGAGTTGAAGGCAAGAGTGCAGTGTGGCTGTGCCTTTAAGGATTCAATGAAAATCGTGCTGCAGAGAGCAGGATGAGTGGGTGCAGTCTGAGCTGGTACGAGTTCTGCACTGCGTGAGAAAAACAGGAGCACGGACGCAGAGAGAGAAGAACAGGAGAGAGAGTACCAGTCAGCGAAGGGGGGGATTGTGTCAGAGGGTAGGGGTGCAGGGTGGCAGAAAGGCAGGGAGGGGGGCATTCAGTGCACAACACAAAACCGAGCGCAGCCCTGCGATGGTGGACACACAGGAGCGACTGGCGCAGGGAGCCCACACCACGACGCAACGGAGCCGCAGGCGCCCAGCCCCAGCCAGGACGGCGGCCGCTCACGGACCGGCACCTGGAGCGGGACTCAGTGGTGGCACCTGGGTCATGGCCGCAACAGGCCACAGATAACGGCGGTCATGCTGCCGGAGATGGGGACAGAGGAGGCGGCGGCCAGCGCCTGCTTTGGACAGGTCTCCAAGCGCCTGGGACGGTTCTTCCGCCGCCTGCCCAAGTCCCGCTCCTGGTCCGAGGGCCTCCGCATGCTGCGGCGCTCCAGCAGTAGTGGGACCCTCATGTTATCAGGTAACTTAAGAGATGAGAAATATGTGTAAGGAGACTGAGATGAAATGGGATTTGGTTCAGTAAGTGAATGTAAGACTCAACTTCATGGACTTTTATCCTCTGTGGCTAGAACTGTCCAATTAGTCTTCTGTCATCGAGCTCTGCAGTGACTTTCACCTTCCTTAAATAGCCCTGTTTTGTTCTTGTTAGCGCATCACATTCTTGCTCTCTTGGTCCCTTCCTTTCCCTTATCTGTCTCTTTTTTTCTTTCATGTTGTATCTATTGTTGTCTATTCATGTGTTGAATAGACATTGATCTGTAACTTAGCCGTTAAAAGCTTCTGTGGTTCTAGAATGTACCAGTAAACCAGGCAGACAGAGTGCAATGTAATCATGTATACATGGAGTCAGAATAATGCTTAGTTATCACACTGATGTACTATAGTGACTGTTCCAACTCCAGTGGCACAGATTTACCTGATCCTGGTCAGAAATTAGCCTGGTCTGAGTGATTTCTATGGCAATCCTAGTTGAGTTGAGTTGAGTGTTCTGATTGGTCTGTGGGCTGTTGCTATTCAGTTGCTGGGGTGTTGGGTGATCTGGTGTTTTAGGTGGGGTTCTGGGTGAGTGATATTCTAATTGGTTTCTAGTTGGTTTTTCTCTATTTTTAGGTTCTGTCTGATCTCTGTGATGTTTTAATGTCCTGGGTGATCTCTAAGGTGTTCTATGTGGTTTCTAGGGGGTTCAGCTGGATTTCATGTGTTTTCTAAGTGTTTTTAAGGGGTTCTCTGTGGTCTCTAGGGTGTTCTTGGTGATCTCTGTCTTATGATTTCAGATGATCAGATGGTTTTAATTGGTTTTTATAGGGTTCAGGGTGATCTATAGGGGGTTCAGGGTAATCTGTAGGCTGTTCTAAGTGGTTTTAAGGTGTTCTGGGTGATAACTATGGTGTTCTAAGTAGTGTTATGGGTGATATCTAGTTTGTTCTTGGTGATCTTTATGGCGTTACCATTGGTTGATATGGGCGGTTGCGTACAGGCAACCAAGTATTAAGAGAAATGTTATATATATTTTTTGTTCCTTGATATGGCTCAGGTCTCTCCTCCCTTATTTTATTTGTTTGTTTTTTGCCAATTTTATCATCTGTCATGCTTATAAATTGTAAAACTTATCTCTGATTGCTTATAAAGTAAAATAATACCTATCCCTAACAAATCACACAATTTGATGCATCATTCATGTCTATTAGTTTTTTTAATAAATTAGGAGTTTTGAAAAATGTTACATTGTGTTTGTGGAATCATATTAACCCAGTGTATCATGTCATTCGGATTCCCGTCTGTAATTCTCATGGATCGTTTGTTGTTTATGAAGTCGAGTTAGGCATCAGTGGATAAATTTGATCTCAGTGCTGTTTTTGGCAAAATGGCATTTTGATCAGAAGCCAAGGGAGTTGAAATTGAATTTCCCATTGATCTGGACCGGAATCCCTCTTTCAGTAGACGGAGACTGGGATATAGTACACCAGCCTAATGAATAAAAAGTGATCTGCTTTAGTGCAAGTTAACTTCCCTTCTATTCACTTAGTATCATACTTGAATGAAAAGCAAGATATACTTATGAGGCTTCTCCTTTTTCAAAGTGTTTCAGAGAAAGTCTTCGGTATAGATTGATGGTTGATGGACGGGGTGCTAGAGTTTTAATAGCAGTGCTTTTGTATGGACATGGACAAGTAGTGTAACGTAACATTTTGGAAAGTGTCAGAGATATGCCAGACTGACTGCTCTGCTTATGGTATCACATCTGATTCTGGATATTAAGTCACTGCATACTTCACTTTCTAAGTCATGGCCAATCCAATTAGCTCTTAAACTTTTTGGCAAATATGAGCCTTTTTAATCTCTGGTACAGAAATGTTTGAAGAGTTGAAGAGCGTTTAAGATGCCGGCAGCACTTTTCTCACCCTTTCTGCTTCATGATGACGTTAGCCATCAGCTCCCGCACACACTGACGCACTGCTGTGGATGACACATGCTGAGTGAGACAGAGATCACCAGCAGGCGGTGTGAATTTTTCATTTTATGATGTAAATACCCAACTTTTCAAGTAGGATTCAAAGTTTCATATTGAAGTTTTGAGTGTTTGAATAAGGTTAACACAAATACTAATAGGCCAGACTAATGACTAACAATCAGTCCACTGTACAGTAAACATGTATGTGATATATATTTTATAATATTAAAATAACATTGTATCATATTTACCTACATTTTTCATACATATACACTAACTTAAATGCTCTTATAAAAATATTTTTTAACCTACATTTTTTCATGTCTGTCTATTATTGTAGCATAACCTATTTCATATAAACCTACTAGTGCCAGAATCAGGCGGTCTCTTTCTTTCTAACTAGATTGTTCTTGTCCAGAATAAGCTGCAATGTGAGCAAGGCTAATCTATTGAGCCATTAGGTCTACAGAACATAACTATAGATGTGACTGAAGTTTAGAAGTACTCTTTCAAATTGACACTGAATTTTCTATCTCTGTGTGAGAGCTTGATTGTGAAAGCTTGGCTGTGAAATACTGATAAGACCCTAAACAAACCTATCTGTATTCAGACTTTGTCAGCATCTGTGTTCAAAGTAAACACTGGACACACACTCATTTATATTATTTGTCTCCAACGACCCAGCCTTCACAATTACCTTCAATTTCAATTGACAATTTCCCACCCACAACTTGACATTCTCTGTGCAGAAGCTAGCTGTACATCTGAGGTACGTCTGTGTCCGTGGCGTGTGACCTGACCAGTGCAGCTTATTAAATCCATAAGATTGAATTTTAGTGCTCTTTCAGCATCTTTAGACTTCAAAAGGTTTTACCCATGCTGCATACGACAAAACATTCAGATTTGCTCTGTCAATACTTTACACCTCAGTAGGCCTTGGTTTTCCTAAGCTAAGCATTAATGGGGTCTGGGCTATTTCTATTCATTATGTTTTAATAGAGTATAAACACAGAGTGCCAGGCATCATTTTACTGTGTTAATTTATCCCTGCATCATTTTTTATTTTATTTAATCTTGTAGTATTCTAATGAGAGCATTTTGATTCAGACTGAAATTCTTCAAAATCATACAATTTTGCAGGATTAATTTGGATGTTCAATTCCAAATTTTCAGTGTGAATTTTTGGACACCAGTATATCATCGCAAACATATAGAGAAAAGCTTTCATCCAGTAAAAATAATGTTGTTTCTTGTGAAGACGCAGACTGCCAGGGGAAAAAAAACAACATTTCACATGTTCAGTCTTTTCTCCGTTTTGGGTTGATCCTGTTTTTCCAGTGGCTGCTGTGCTGAACTAAATGTGGGGGTGTCTGCATGGCAAATAAAGAAACAAGGAAGCTGAGGAGGAAGGTAATGAAACAAGGAATGAGAGAGAGAAATAAAGAGAGGAATGTTGTAAGACTATAAAAAGGGATACTCTCAGGCTCTCTTATTGCAGAATTCCACATAATTGCGACAAAATTCCACCTGGAAAGAAAGGTCAGATTTTTGTTGTGTGGTCCCCCTTAACATGGAAAATATCTGTTCAGTTTAATTACAGACTAAATACTCACTAACTAACCATGGCTATTATCCCAAGGGTTTTCTATGAATGTCTAAGCTGTATGCTTGCTTTGTTATAATAGATCTACACATTTCATAACACTACACACTCATTTATTTCCACCTCTAATAAAGAAAATCATTGTACAGTATGTGAGTCTAAAGAAAGATTCTTTACTTCAGCACATTTGTTGCTGTTTGAATGAACCAGTGTGTGTGTGTTGAACTGCTGTGTGTCTCTCTCTGTTTATCTGAGTTTTTGTGTCTGTTTCTAATTTAGAAACATTAATTTGGACTTAAATTACAGGGTTCAGTCAGATAGGTTCCACTGGGACCAGGTTGTTGGAATATGATCCCGGATGATGCCATGTAGTGTGAAAGAAATGGAACAATGAAACTTCATTTTTGTTTTCAAGGGCAACGTTGAATCATGGGAAAAGATGCACTGCAAGGCTATAGGGTCAGGTTCCCTGACTTGGCTGAGAGAGAGAAATGGCAGAAAATGCTGCTGACCGATGCAGAATCAGAGAAACCGAGCAAAAGAGAGCAACGCTGAGTGAAAGGGGTGGTACTGTAGCTGGGATGCATGTGAGCGGTGGCTCTGAGAAGGAACTGACTCCTCCTGAGGTGGAAAAATGCTGATGAATGGTAGAGGAGAGGGAGAGCAGAAATGTCAGAGGGAAGTAGGAGGCGAGAAGGCTCGTGAGGGACAAAAAGGCATCAGTGTTCTCGTTCCCTCTATAAACTCCCCTTACATTCCAGCTAAAGGAGGGGAGTTTAGCTCACATTTCCAGCTTAATAACCAAATGGTTTCTACTGATCAGCAGACATGTATAACTCCAAGAGGAAGTGGCCATGTTCAAGTGGGAAGTGATGTTTTAAAGGGACAGGCCCAGAGATGCGTATTTGACCTCTCGTACTGAGGAAATTCCACACATAGCCGAATAAACATTGTGTTTAATGTGACAAGGACAAGAGTTTGACCTCTTCTGTCAAAAGCACTCCTGTTTTATAGCAGCACTGCAGCATTTCCAGGTTATGTAAACTACACTGGTAATGCTCTATCAATAGGGTTTCGCTAGCAATGACCCCAAAATTACTCAAGAACATGAGCGTGACCGCGCTGTTCAGAAGGCTAACAAATAGTCTGGGGTCACGGTTTCATGTGCCTCTGTGTTTATGAGACTTTTCTCCACATGAGTGACCAACAACTTTTTCCTCAACATTAAGATTTTAGATATAAATATGTGTCAGACAAAATAATGTTTAATGTACAGCATATATTACATGTTGTAAATGGTCACATCCTTTATGTTCTTTTGCCTAGCTTTTTTTGCTAAATGTTTATTTGAATAGTCCTGCAATGTTCATGGATGCAAGTATATATAATCCAGACCCTCTGTGCTTCAGTTTAGCAGTTTTTATTTACAATTTATCTTACATTTACGCAACTTGAAATTGTCACATTTTTAAATAATAACATCCTTTCTTCTTAAAAAAAATAGTACATTGTTCAAACCTTAACAAGGATGTTAAAAATATTTAATTATCATCATGTTACACATTTCTCTTCCTGTGTCCGTTATCATTGACTAAATATAAAACCTTTAACGAACATTAAAGCTACAATATGTAATTTTTTTCGCCGCAAGGGGTCGCTAACCTCTTACAATAACAAAGGCGTAGGTTAGGTTGATGACACAGTGAATAAGCAGAATCATCGAATTTGTCGGCATACTGATGGATCTAATAATGTTTATGGATGAGTGAATACGTTCATGTTTTTTAACATGACTGTGGTATGAAGCAGGACGCAATTGCTAATGAGAGACAGATATCAGCGCCAGAGTCCCGTGGATATAAAGGAATGAGGACATTTAATTCTACCCAACTACGCGCAAGTGCTGAATTACTACTCATATGGGTCAGTTTGTTTGACAAATTATAGTGAGGTAACTTGTGAGTTAACGCAGCGCTGTTTCACTTGATCTACGCTATCACACTAAACTGCATTTGAGTGTGTTGAAAGTTATAATGTTATTCTATGTTTTAGTTTGTTGGCTCTATGAGACTATAAGCTAGATCAACATTAGAATAACATACTGATCATATTCTAACATTTCTTTATGTTGACCTATATAACATTGATTCGTTTTTGTACTTTTGCTCACCTGTCTAATAAAGTACATGCAAGAGTGGCGTCCCTGTCAAGTCGTGACTTGTGAAGCTCTGTCAAGTCGAAGTTTGGAGCAAAGCGCTCGGCATCTCGAAAACGGCACACAGATATTGATCCTCGTTTTATTTCTCCTTTTGTCCCAAAGTCTGCTTGCCATGGTCCATAATGTATGAGTGAAACAAACAACGCAGTTGTCCACGTCTGTCGCCATGGTTACTATGGCAGTACAAACGGAAACCAGGGATAACATAGATATTACATCATTGACAGGTGACAATTTACAAGGGACGGGCACTATTTAAAATTGTGAATTTCTCTGAATTTACAAATTCTTGGAACATTTAGGATAATTTAGGCACACAATTGATAGAAATATATAGCACTGTGCAAGTGGTTTTTGCATATTTTGATACAAAATTCTTACATATTGTACCTTTAATTATGAGGTCTAACTGCAAAGAAATTACAAAACTGCATTCAAAAGTGTGGAGACACTAAGACATATAAGAAATGAATACTCCTGTTCATCAATAGCATTTAAAGTACAATAAAACAGTAATTATAAATTATTTAATCAAATAAATATTGTGATAATAATAGTAGCCTATGCAGGACAGCACTGACACTGCTTGGAATGTGAATCTATGAAACATCGAGATTGTTCCATTTATGCTTGTTACCTTCCTTCAGTTTTTCTCATATGTTTTTATCTTCTTTTTGTATGAACAACTAAATCTGGAAATGTGGGCTTTTGATAGATTTTTTTAAAGGAGTGATTTTACATTCCAAACAGATGGGGGTACCTGCCAGCCATATTCTGTCTGGTCCATCGTGGGTAAATCATGCATATTGTATTATACTCCACACTGAGGGCACTTCCAAAGACGCCTTAAATCTCAGCTGATCTTCTGCACTACTGTCTGTAACCCCAGAAGCTGACGGTCAGTAATAAGCCCTTGGCAGCGCATTCATCAGATTAATCCGGGTTATGGGGTTCAGACCCCACTGCAGTAATGACATGTGATGATGGGGGGGTGGGGGGTGGGGGGTTGGGGTGTACGCACAGTTTAAAAGATAAAGACATCGGTTCTAGGATCTTCCCGTTGCACTAATTACATTACATGTAATTTAAAGAGTTTCAAAGAAGATTTGACCTCCAATCTTGTTTTTGTCCCATTTAGATTTGGTTGGAATAAACTATATGAACTGAAACACATCAGTTCTTTGCCTTCTGTTTTGTTAGTACTTGCTGAGTAACACTCATTAATACCCTTAGTTTAACTTTTTGACCTATATTTTTTATTAGAGTAATTCTATAAAACCGATGCATTTCCAGTTTTATATGAGTGATTTTAAAAAAAATGTACCATCTCAAGGTTAATTAGTAAAGGTTGGTATATGTTAGGACATCATTGCACCTTTAGAAAAGTTGATGAACAGGGATGATGGTAACAGGGTTGAAAATTGTTCTGACTAATTTGCTATTACAATCTGTGAAACTACATATTGCTTTTTATGAGAGGTTATCAGTTGTTTAATGTTTACTGTACAAATGGTAAGAAGGTTGACAACATTAATAAGTGATAAAAGAGGAGACTTTTAACTCGTCCTTGAAGTGTTGTCTTCCTGAAAGAATGATAATGCGATTATGACATTTTTTTTAAATGTGATAGTTTCTTAAAAGTGGAAACAGTGATGGACAGGGTTGACAAAGAACTTGTTAATGTGATTTTTTTTTTTTAATAATGCTTTAACTAAAATCTTTAAAAAAAAATCATGATTTAAAAATGTTTATTTAATGACAACATTTTATAATTATGAATATTTTTAAGCAGTTTTACGCTTCAAAATGTAAGGGAAAAAACATTTGAAATAAAATACATTTTCTGATTTTTGTTGATGTGCTTTTGGAAAATATCTACAGTAAATCTACATTGTAAAAGTTTTCATCCTTTCTTGAAGTAATATTTTGCTGAATGAGAGTGAGAGAGACAGATGGCACCCATTTTGTAGGATGACCTGTCACCTGACTGCCGCTTCACGTGTCAGGTTTTTCATGTTTTCTGCATAAAGTTATCAGGGTGTTGCATTAAACCGCTCTGTTGATATCAGCCTGAGGTTGAAGGTGAGAGTCAGAATCGGAAGGAAGCCTCACCTCCTCCCATAATGCATTTCCTGAGCCTGAGTCAGTCATTCTGTTTGGTTTGGACACTCTTTCTAATAGTCTCGCTCAACACTCCCCCGAAGATTTATATTTTGCCAGCGTTGCGTTGACAAACCATCGAAAAAGTGACGTCCATTTTCCATGTGTGTTATCAGTGTTGTGTAGGGGCTCTTAGCATTCCCAAACTCCTTTCACAGTGATCCGCACCTCCCTGCTCTTCCACAGTGACAGAAGCAATGTGTTTGGCACTGATAATCAATCCCATGATAATCAATCAGCATTCGCTGTTGACATCTATCACTCCCACCGTGACACTGCTTGTGTGTAGAGACAGATACCTCAGTCACCGTTGTTATCATTTGACTGTGTAGGCTAGTTAAAACAAGACAAGAACCCTAGAACATTTATACAATATAAATGTTGGCACTGCAGCCTCACTGCAAGACACCATGTCATGAAAAATCATGCTCAGCCTGTGCTGAAGAATATCCAGTGGCGCAGAGTGTCGTTTCCTTGGTTACTGTGTGACTGTGAGCAGTGAATATAGAGGCTCGGAGGGCTTTTTAGCTGCTGATTTTACTCACTGCACTGTTCTGAGGTTATTTTATTCTCTCTGTTATGATGCTAATGTGATGTTAAGGATGATGAGGGCACCAGTGTTGTCTAAGATGTGCTGTCTACTTTCTAAAGCAAATATGTGAAAAGGGGCCCTGAATGGGCAATTTAAAAAATAACGGGGGAAAAAATGATCTCTGTGTCAATTAAATGTTTCTTGGCAGGAATTAAACAACAGCTGTCTTTTCCAGCCTTTTAATAACTTTGTTACACTGGGCTCCATTAAGCTTTGATGACGTTACATTTGGCGCCATCTAGGGATTGTGGGATTGAGCCGTTTCTCTCTGTTACCATAAAGGCCGATTGTAACAAAACAGAATGAACCCTTTTTACAGACTGTGATGGCGCGTTTTAACGGTCATCAGCATCGTTAATCCTGCAATGTTTTTACTTTTTTTTTTTTTAAATGTATGTAGGCCTACATTTATTACACTATACTTTGTATTGTATTATATTACCTTTGCAAGTTTGCATCAAAATTTCAAGAAACTCTCTTGTGATGGTGTTTCTAATACAATGGCTGTGCGACTGATGGTAAATATTACTACATCTTTCTCTCTTCTGACTGCTCTTATCAATCTCTCTCTCTATTTTTTCTCCTCTTTTGAAAGTTGTGAAAACACTATTGTGCAGTTTTTCTTTTGCTATTTGAGCAAATTGGAACACAAAAATATATTTAATGCAGTCTTTCATTCACCACCAAGTTTACCCAACTATGACGACTGCTTCTGAGAAACGTGAAAAAGGTCAATTCTATTTTGTTACAATCAGGCTTTACATGGTAACACTTTTTAAAATTATATATTTTCTAGTATTATAATTTTTGTATTCATTATAACTGATATATATATGTGTGTGTGTATATTTCAATATTATAATATTTTATGAATAATCATTTTAATACATTTAATTTAATAAATAAAAAAAAATGTAATGCCTTTATTTTAATTATAATTTTTAATCATTTTAATCATGAAAATTATATATATTATAAGAATTTAAAATTTTGATTATTGAAAGATTTATTTGATTATAGTGTAAGAGACAGATTTACTGCAACATTTTTTATAAGCTTCTCCTGTACAAACAGTGCAGTGTTTTATATCAGACATCCACTAGATGGCGCCAGCGCCAAACATAACGTCTACAAAAAGCACAACGGATATCGCTGTAATAAAGGTTACAGCAGCTACAGGTCCTTCTCAAAAAATTAGCATATTGTGATAAAGTTCATTATTTTCCATAATGTAATGATAAAAATTAAAACTTTCATATTTTAGATTCATTGCGCACCAACTGAAATATTTCAGGTCTTTTATTGTTTTAATACTGATGATTTTGGCATACAGCTCATGAAAACCCAAAATTCCTATCTCAAAAAACTTGCATATTTCATCCGACCAATAAAAAAAAAAAAAAAAGTGTTTTTAATACAAAAAAAGTCAACCTTCAAATAATTATGTTTAGTTATGCACTCAATACTTGGTCGGGAATCCTTTTGCAGAAATGAATGCTTCAATGCGGCGTGGCATGGAGGCAATCAGCCTGTGGCACTGCTGAGGTGTTCTGGAGGCCCAGGATGCTTCGATAGCGGCCTTAAGCTCATCCAGAGTGTTGGGTCTTGCGTCTCTCAACTTTCTCTTCACAATATCCCACAGATTCTCTATGGGGTTCAGGTCAGGAGAGTTGGCAGGCCAATTGAGCACAGTAATACCATGGTCAGGAAATCATTTACCAGTGGTTTTGGCACTGTGAGCAGGTGCCAGGTCCTGCTGAAAAATAAAATCTTCATCTCCATAAAGCTTTTCAGCAGGTGGAAGCATGAAGTGCTCCAAAATCTCCTGATAGCTAGCTGCATTGACCCTGCCCTTGATAAAACACAGTGGACCAACACCAGCAGCTGACATGGCACCCCAGACCATCACTGACTGTGGGTACTTGACACTGGACTTCAGGCATTTTGGCATTTCCTTCTCCCCAGTCTTCCTCCAGACTCTGGCAACTTGATTTCCGAATGACATGCAACCAGTGAGCAACAGTCCAGTGCTGCTTCTCTGTAGTCCAGGTCAGGCGCTTCTGCCGCTGTTTCTGGTTCAAAAGTGGCTTGACCTGGGGAATGCGGCACCTGTAGCCCATTTCCTGCACACGCCTGTGCACGGTGGCTCTGGGTGTTTCTGGACCTTCTGTTCAGAAATGTCTTTCTGTGTCTTACCCTCTTGCTTGAGGGTGTCAATGATGGCCTTCTGGACAGCAGTCAGGTCGGCAGTCTTACCCATGATTGCGGTTTTGAATAATGAAACAGGCTGGCAGTTTTTAAAAGCCTCAGGAATCTTTTGCAGGTGTTTAGAGTTAATTAGTTGATTCAGATGATTAGGTTAATAGCTCGTTTAGAGAACCTTTTCATGATGTGCTAATTTTTTGAGATAGGAATTTTGGGTTTTCATGAGCTGTATGCCAAAATCATCAGTATTAAAACAATAAAAGACCTGAAATATTTCAGTTGGTGTGCAATGAATCTAAAATATATGAAAGTTAAATTTTTATCATTACATTATGGAAAATAATGAACTTAATCACAATATGCTAATTTTTTGAGAAGGACCAGTATATCATTGAATAAAAATACACAAGGTCTTCTGATTTCTATAAACATCTATCTTGGGGTCAAATCAGCTGAGATTGAATGAATAGGGCGCTGTTTAACCGAGCTGTGATAAAATCACATGGATGAAATCCTCCACATAATTAATGTTTATGTGTAGTATTCACCAGACATTCTGTCTGATGTAAAAGAGACCGTCATTGCAGAGCTGTTTAAATCCTCCGTCTTTAATTTCTGTAATGCATGTAACTGAGACGCATGCAGATTGTCAGTTTATCATCACCAGCTCCAGCCTGGTTTTTCTCAAGACTTCTAGCGCAGACACAGACATTTACAGTGAATAAAAGGCCCAATCCTCCTCCAGCCTTTTCAAACCTTTATCTCTTTAAGGAGCTGTGAAAGAGTGTTGGCAGTCCTCACTGGCTCTCTGAACTGTGCTGTTTGTCTTTGTGCTTCATGGCTGTTAGTGACTGTGGATGTCCTGTTTCTCTCTGGCCTCCAGACTGCAGCTACACATGTCATTTGGAGTGTCAGGGGCTTGTTCAGCTGGACTGCAACCAACTAGACCAGCGGACAGAGGACGTGTCTTCTCCCACTTCACAGAGGCGCAGCGCCAAAGACCCTCAGGAGACGGTAAGTTCCCTCACTCAGCCATTATTGTTTCATGCACACTAAACGAGGGAGCTCCTCACTAAAGAGAAAGACAAGGTGACAAAAACAGATAGAGAGTGTGCATCCCATGAGGAAATTGTTCTGGTAGAGCAAAAATGGTTCACAGGCCTGTTTTAATAGGGTCACGGATAGAATATTATCACACATAGTTAGGAAAGCAAAATTGACTTTATTGTTAATGTCAAAGGCTGTGTATTCAAATACATATTTTAGCTTTATATTTTATATACTTGACATTTATATTTCAAAATGACTTAATTTCTCATAATTGCAACCTTATATTTCATAATGTGACTTTATATCTCATTTATTTCTCGCAATTGTGACATATGGCATTTGCACATCTTACGCATGATATCTCACAATGTGATTTTATCTCATAATTGCGACATTTTTTCTCTTAATTGCGAATATATATCTCACAATATGACTTTATAGCTAATGACTGGGACTTTATTTTTTGTAATGGCGACTTCATATTTCACAATGTGACTTTTTATCTCATTATTGCGACTTTGTTTCCCATTAATGTGAATTTATATCTTACAGTGTGACTTTAGTTCTTATTTTAAACTTTATTTCACATTTACTTTATATTTTACACTAGCAGAAACAGACTTCTCATAGTAATGGTCTTATATAACAGTAAAGTTATGGTACTTTGACATATACCATGGTACAAAATGATACAATAGTCCATGCTACATTTACTAGGCCTATGCCTCTTCAAAGAATACTATGTTAGTACCTTGCTACATGTACAAAAAAGTGGTAGTGCCATGGTAGATGATACTACAAATATATATTTATGGTATATGACTCCAAAATATATCGTAATATAGTAATATATTGATACTTTTGTAGCACTTTTGTGATGGATGAAACTTTTTGTAAGTGAAGCATGCAGAGAGCTTTCCAAATTCAGGAAGAGAGCATAAAATTATGCAGCAAGATGTGAGGGATGAAGCGGAAACTAAATCTGAAATCCTCCCTGGGACGCTTTGCTTGGACACATTAGCACATGCTTAACTGCCTCTCTGATGCTTGGCAGTGAGTTTAGTCCCAGGTACATAGGAAGTGACAGCACAGTTGGGACTGAGGAAAAGCAGTATGGGCCTGCCTGGGGCACACTGTCCCCAGAAACACACACACACACACACACACACACACACACACACACACACACACACAATATCCAAAAACCTATTTCTCCACAGAGCGTTTATTTGGTCAGAATAGTCATTACTGAAAAAAGCTTTTCCGTCCCTTGTAGTGTTAGTGTATTTATCATGTTTACGAGACCCCTCCTGTCTGTTCCTATCTCCTCTAAATCAGGAAAAGAGCAAACCCAGCTGGCCTGTGCTGTCAGAGAGATTGAGAGCTGTTGAATGGTGAGCTGTCCGCAGAGGGCATTGTGGTTATTTTTCAACGGAAATGAATTTCACATTAGTTGTCTCCTCAAACAGTGCGGGGCTTCAGTTTTATGAACTACAGTTTGTATCACTGACTTTACGCAGCTTCATAGAATAAGAGATAAGGTTGGATATGGACAAAAAACATTTACAATAGTCTGTTATTTCAAACTTCACCACATGGGGCAGATATATTATGCAGAATGATTGGAGGATCTTATGTATTGTGATTTGCGTGTAAAAGCCTCCAATACAAAGTATAAATGAGTATCTTTTGCAACAAAACACATGAGCACATAGCTTAAACAAGGAAGTTATTTTGTACAAATAAAGGCCTTTGTTGGTCCATATGTCTGTCACACTGGCATCCATTGTGTAGTTGTCTTTATTGCCATTCAAACACCCCAGATGGACGTATCGTTCAGCAGGCATTAGACATGCACAGGAAATGCAGATAGTCCATAAAAACAGCCTCACAACATAATTACAGTCAAAACAGCAGCTAGACACCCCTCACAGACTTCAGGGATTATACAGCCAGAAGCATTTATTTGAACAAGGCCCCTTCACAGCCACACCAGCGCCAGGGGACCGGGGGGAGGACCATTGACCTTATGTAGATGAATCACAGAGATATGAGGGAGTCTGTGTTTGTGTGCCTGTATGTGTGAATCTCAAGGGCATTTGCTAAGACAACTCTTGGCCTTGGCAAGCACTTTTGTTGTTACATTGCCATTTTCTGCACATTTATAATATAAAGTATACACACATCTTTGAGTGTAATTTTCCTCTGCATGTAGATCCTTATATACAGTATTAGTTATGGAAGGATATATTATTATTCAGTGGGGTGAATCATCTCCACTCTTAATCAAAAAACTCTAGAATATTCTACACACACATATTTCACACTTCCTCTTTTGCACAAACCTTTAACTGCTTTTTCTCTGTATCTGTCTGTCTTATTTTCTTTGTTTCATGAGAATACAAAATGTTCTTCATGCACATTACCCTAATATCCCTCATACTGTTATGATGCAGGCACAGTGCACTGGCCCTCATGTCCCCTGTGGCCTTAAAATATTAGCGCTAACTCACAGTTAGCCTTGGAATATCTTTCCATTTTTGTAGCCTCACTGCCTCTCAGTAACATTAAGTGCTCCATCCTGACGTCTTGTTCAGTTTTAGCATAAAAATATAGCTGATTTGATCTGAAAGCCCCTAAAGGTCTCTATTTGGTGAGCCTCTTTGCAGCATCAGGCACAAACAAGAATACATTTGCAAGTTCAGAGATGCTGTTTTTTATTTTCTTGGCATTTATTGGCTGTGAAAGTGCTTTAAACCGTGTGCTGATGGTTTGTTTCCTCAGCTGCTGGAGGTATCATCGGCTTTGACTCTTGTATAGTAGTGCAGATAGGCTGTTGTCATCTCTCATACACTTCCTTTTCCTGTCCTCGGGTGTGTACACACGCACAGACACACACAGCAAACACACTCTTTATGTGTTGCATGCACTGCGGCCCCCTCAAACCACCATAGCAGCTGGGGATATCAAGTTCAGTTCAGTAGAAAAAGTATGTCTATCTATTTGCATGTGCCATTTTCAGATTTTTTTTTTAATCTGGTCTGTCATCTCACCGTAGCATTTCCTGTCGAGTAACTAGCATGACAGCTGCAATGTGCATGTTTGTGTAGCTCTCAGTGTCCTCAAACTAAATGTCATGATGTGGAATGTTATACTTGACTCTTTCTGAGCTTCAGTTCAATTTGTGTAGAGAGCTGGAGTGAAGCATATTTAAACATTGATCTGCGTGGGATTTCTCAGTGCATTTGTACAGAAGGATTCCAAAAACAGAATCTATGTAATAATGTCTTCCGGCTCTGTGGTACTAAAGACAACCTGAAGAACTCAGGAAGAACTCAGGAAGTGAGAGGCTGTTCCTAAAGATGAGCTGTTTGAAGTCCACATGAAACATTATCCAGGTTGATTTCACTTCAGTTATGTGATGTGTTTTAGAGTGAAACAGAGTAAACAAATTAAAATAGGATGCACATTGTTGTCATGTTAAAGGGATAGTTAAACTTAAAATAAAATTAAGGCTGCATCCCAAAATGCATACTTTATTGTAGGTACTTATTTTGAATAAGTAATTACTCCACAACTGCAAAAAAGTACGCTCTAGATGAATGTGTGCAGTAAGAATGTAATCTAGACATACTACATTCGCCATGCTGTCTTTATCATGTGACCTATCAGCAGCATTTGCTTCACGTCATCGCCATTCACAAATTCTCTTCCATGGCCTCATGGGATAGTAAAGTGTCCATCATATGCGCACTTCAGAATCTGACCGGAAGAAGTAGGTCATCCGGGTACCTTTTGCCTACACTTTTATGAGTACTGTGAATTCGGACATACTTCTTTTGTCACTGTTTTTCGCCTGCTATATAGTGGGGAAGTACGCAATTTCGGATGCAGCCCTTGTCATCATTTACTCACCCTGGTGTTGTTCGAATGCCGTATTCCCACATGGTCCATGATCAGCCTCAGTTGTTACAAAAGGTCAGAATAAACTGTTATTACACTTTAATTTTCTATCCCCCTCACTTCTGAAATGATAGCTATGCCCCTGATGTGAACGTGACAGATGTGAACGTGAAAACTTCTCATTATGATGAACACAACAGATATATTCACCTCAGACAAGAAGGTACATGGATTGTATTAGTGAACTACAGCACTAATAATCTCACGAACACACGTCGCTTAGAAGACCAATGGCCAAGGTCACGATTTTTGTTAAATAATACATTCAATTTGGGTTTGTTTTTTGCCAAACTCTTATCATATACCCCCAGAACACATGGGATATATGGCACGTGTCGCATGGGAAAATTCTGATACTTTTGC
Source organism: Meda fulgida (assembly GCA_030578275.1). Classification (NCBI taxonomy): domain Eukaryota; kingdom Metazoa; phylum Chordata; class Actinopteri; order Cypriniformes; family Leuciscidae; genus Meda; species Meda fulgida. The sequence goes on from CM060626.1 coordinate 13,471,586, forward strand.
ATCTTTTTTAAAAAGCTGGATACCAGTCGCTATTCACACCATTATATGGACGAGCAGCTATCTATCTATCTATCTATCTATCTATCTATCTATCTCTCTATCTCTCTATCTATCTATCTATCTATCTATCTATCTATCTATCTATCTATCTATCTATCTATCTATCTATCTATCTATCTATCTATCTATCTATCTATCTCTCTATCTCTCTATCTCTCTATCTCTCTATCTCTCTATCTCTCTATCTCTCTATCTCTCTATCTCTCTCTCTCTCTCTCTCTCTCTCTCTCTCTCTCTCTCTCCCTCCCTCCCTCCCCCCATGGTTACGGCCTTGTATCTATCTATCTGTAATGCCTATAAACCTTCAAACGTATTGGTTATGTTTATAATAAACACAGGAAGTGAAATGCTAGATATACCCACTGCAGTTACTCCAGCTTCAATTCTTTCAGCTTCTATGTTCAGAGATCTTTGGGTCTGAAACGATAGATTCAATACGTTCTGAAAACAGTAAAGAATGATGATGGGTTAAAAATATACCATTGTTGCAAACAGAGCCAAGGCTCTTTCTACAATTTGCTCATAACCAAGTTTGGAAATCAGAGACCATCATCTGCATTATTTAACTAAGTACGAGAGGGATGGAGAGAGGTGTTATAACAGGATCAGAAACATATCATATGGAGCGTCCTAACGGCACTTGACACCACTGTGAAACAAGAGATGAGTCCAGTGTCATGATCTGTCTAAGCCTCCAGTTACTCCTCACAGAATGTGTTGCCAGCACAATACCAGAGCGATTACAGAAAGGAGAGTTTAGGACCAAAAAATTTTGGGAGAATACAAAGCCTTCTGCTTCCCTGTAGAGAAAAATGCCTGTGTTACGGATTGTTTGAGATACATTATCATTGTCAGGCACATTGATTATCCACAATGTGTCCAGCTCTCTATACACACTTGAATGGCCCTCTTCACTCGATTTTTCATACAGCAGTGAGACAACTTTAGAGCCTGTATTTGACAAGATTAAATGATAATTTCCACTCGCATTTCTAGCAGGAGTTACCACGCTCCATTCCGGACCCCTCATGGTTTCAGTGTGGCACTTCTAGTCTGGGTGATTTTACTTTGATTTTGCACACCCCATCCATCCACGGTATTGATTATGTTTTTCTGGGCAAGTGCATAAACCCCCTTGCAATCTTTTTTGAAAAAAAAAAAACAATCTAGTAAGAATTAATTGGGGTGTATTGACAGTAGCCAAAAGAGGACCTTTCTTCTTCCCAGGGGGTTTAGATATCGAATGTGTTCAGACCTTCTGTCTTTCCTTGTGATCCAGCTCATTGATTATGATAATGTGACCCAAGGCCACCACTTCAGGTAATTTGTCATAAGCTGCTATGTGATGATGTTTTTATGTCCATAGAGTTTATGGATATGGACTCAATATATAGTGCAGGACATGAGAAGCATCTGCTGCAGTGAAAGAAGATGGCCGAAATATGGTCCTGTATAGTGTTCAATGAGAATCTAATAAAGCTGACAAGGGGAAACCAAAGTAGCTTTCAACCTCCCCTCATTTATAGTGGCAAACACTTTCTTCTTGCCTTTTATCTCCCTTTGTGAGGAATCGTCTCCCTGCTGGAGAAACCGAGCTAAGGAAAGTAGCAGTGCAAAAGAGGTGATGAATTATCTCATTTCATGCTGACATATTGCCAGTGTTTTACCATAGCAACATTGTGTTGAATGGCATTGTATTTAGTCACATAATAAAAACATAACATTCTGATGCATTTCTTTCACAAGAAAATATATTTTGAATAATGTTGGGGTCCAAACAGCATTCGACATTAATTTTATGGACAAAACAACGTCAAAACATTTTTCAAAATATCTGTTTTTGTATTCCACAAAAGAAAGAAAGTCTTAAAAGTTTGGAATTACAGAATTTAGCTTTTTAGTGAACTGTTCAGTTAAGGAAGACCTGCATAATTAGTCTGGTGTTGGGTTCACCTGACTCAGATCAGACACCTTTCTTGCATAAGATGCATTTTAAAAAGTATAAATGTAGTTGGCTATGTTTTAAAAGAGATTCATTTGAAAGACCCAACTTTTCCAAGAGGGTTTTACCATGCAGAAGGTTGCTGCTAAAGTAGTTTACCATTCCATTGATTAGTTGACCATTGTGACATATTCCTAGCTGGTGAGCTGATGTATATGACAGTGATTTCATATCCTTCTTATTTTGTACTCACATTTAACATATTCTGCTCCAGCTGGACTTTGTGTCTAATGCCCTCAAGGTCAGGGTCAAAGGTTAAGACCAAAATCCCTGATGGGTGCAAGGAGAGATCAGATGTAGCTGTAATTGTGACCCCCAGTGGAACGTGTACATTTAATGTTGTGACACTCTTCTAAGGATCTCTGTTGGTCTGGAGCCTACGATGTTTGTGGTTTCAGCTTTAATTTGTGTCCATTCTTTTTGCTTTAGATTTATTCTAGTTTAATTATTTTCCTGTCCGTTTGGAAAACTTCTATTAACCTTTGTTTAAAAGAAGAGGCTCTGTTTTTTCTTTGTTTACGTATTCAAACAACAAAATATTCTGGGGGCCATGAAAGATTTGTGAATATGATTTCTTTATTTTTTAAAGGCTGGAACTGGCTGGCAACTCAAACATAATACTCTGGCGGGGAAATCGTTAAAGGTTCCCTGTAAAAAGCACTATTCTCTCAGTGTAATTCTGTTAGTGGTAGATGTTAGTGTTAATGGTCAATGCATTAGAAAGGCTGTGGTACATTAAAATGTGATGAATTATTTATTGAGTGTGCAACAGTAATGATGATCAGTTAAGGACTTTGAATTCTACCTGTGGCTTTGAGGCTTTCTGGAACACTTACATTTACATTTGATTCATGTAAAAGTCCCTTTTATTCAAAGCATCTAATGAGAAACATGACAAGTGATTCATCATTAGAACTAACAGTTTACATAATACAAAAGCAAATTTTATATATGCTAAACTAGTACAGAAATGAAAGATAAAGCAGAAATTAAAATCAGGAATAAAGAGACTTGACTTGATCCCCCCCCCCCCCCCCCCACACACACACACACACAAACACATACACATTATCAATTAATTTAAACTCAAATAAGTAAATAGATGGACATCATTTATTGATTTAAGTTTCCATGTAATAAGTGAGCTAATATAGTCAATATATATTATAATATATAGTCAGTCACCAGTTATCGCAAAATAAACCACCCAATCACCTCTATTTTGCGCCAATGACCAGATCATTATACTTTGTTCATTACTTTTTGTAGAAGGAAATATAAATTTTATTTTTAGTCCTGCCTGTATTAATGTCATTTAAACAGTCTGGATTCATGCTTCCTGCCATCAGGTGCATTTTGCATATCAGGTACTATGTAAAATAGCCTCTAAAAGACCACATGCAGAGAGCTATCTCTTTCTTCCTCTCCCTCCTTCTTTTGCTCTTCCAGTATATTTTTCTCTTTCTTTCTTTCCTTCTTTCTCTCTCTCTCTTCATTTGCAAATGTCTTGAGCCGAGCACAGAGCAGTTGCTTGCAGGAAGAGCGATAGTGGAGGAGGGAGGGGAAAAAAGTAGGGTGTTTGCGTAAGCTTGTAGGCAGATAACAGACTCCAGCCACAGATGGTAGAGCGAGTGAGAAAGAGAGAGAGAGAGCGTGCGCGTTGGTGTGAGAGAAGGAGGAGGGGAGGGAGGTGCAGTACGTCAGTTCGCAGCTCACTCAGTCACTGCGAGGCAGGTTGATTTTCCGCCGTGTTTCTAGCAGCTGTCGCAGCCTCACTGTGGACCGGAGACTTCTGCATCCACCTCAACCGGCTGAAGAAATATTCAACACAATGTCCGTGCAACATTCTTACACCTTTACTGCTGAAGAGCCTGTTTACAGCAAGACTGTGTGACTGAGTTAGTGGATGCCAATACAAGTAATTTGTGTGCATTGACATGCTTTCCTCCACCCTGGGCTAATTTTCTCATCTCAACCGCTTGTCGTGGGTTTAAAGCACCAAGCTGTCAGCTGAAAAGAGCAGGAGAAGCTACTTCTGTACAACTGCCTGTTTGTGACCTGTGGAAACAGGAACTGGACAACAGATACCGGCCGCAACGTTGCTGAGCGTCAGCCTGCAAGTTTCAGCTCTCGTTTCCGGTGACACGTGGAGATCTGGCCCTTCACCTGAACCTGTGGTCCCCCGCTCCCAGCCCATCCTCCCCTTCCCAACCCTGGAGCCTGGAATGGTGCGTTCGGCCCCCCGGAGACCCGTGTAGGGAGTCCACCAAACTGGATCCATCCCCGCAAATGACCGGCAGCAATAGCATGAGCAGTGGGTACTGCAGCCTGGACGAGGAGAGCGATGACTTCACCTTCTTCACCGCCAAGACCTCCTTCTTCAGGCAGCCACAGGCAAAGCAAGTAGCCAAGGTAGTGTGTGAACATGAGGCTAATGGTGTTGTGAAGATTAAGTGAGCATATTTGAACCTAATACAAAAATTTGAAGTTTAGCATGGAATCGTGTACACGGAAGTGAATGCATTTTTTTTAATGTTTCTCACTTGGTGAACTGTTGAATTGTAAGGAAGGTGTTTCGGATGCATTCAAAAACAGGTGTATGACCTGATATGTTTTGAGTGACAACATACTATGTGTTGGGTTTTCTCGCATTTTGTTCAGACTGTTGAGTTTTAAAGTTAGATAAGACAAGCTGTAGAATAAGATTTTCCTATGGAAACATTGTCGATAGAAAGCAGTTCGCTGTTTAGAACGACTGCAAACTCTCCTGATTCGAATGAACAGACTCTCAAGAGAAAGAAGCTTATCCATTGCTATTCCTTTCAATTAATATGACATTTATAGCAGCAAATTTGACACTCTAACTAAAGTCATAATTTAGACACTGTGTTTACCAATCTTGAAATAAGCAGATAGTATGAAGGCCACACTTTCTGGTAGAGCATTGCACTAGCAACGTCAAGGCCGTGAGTTTGATTCCCAGGGAATGCATGGACGGATAAAAAAATATTATACTACAGTATGTTAGGGTGACTATCGCAAGGGGGTTAGTAGGTGGAGATTGAGCTATTTTTTAGCATTGTAAGTTTGAGTAACCTCAACACAACAGTTCAAAGATGTTCTCATGGAAGATTAAGAAGTGTACAACCATTTTAATTGTCTGTTCCACTCTAATTTAATAAGTATTTTACAATAGAGCTGAAGAACTGAATGGACTTAGATATTTTAGTTTCATTTACTGTAAGGTTCATGTATTTGCATTAATTCCATCCACCGAAAACATAAATGCAAATTGCCTTTACTTTCAGTCATTAGCTGCATATCTTGACCTTCATTATATACTTTTGTTAAGCATGGCAGTGTACATAGAGTGCAATCTCTCACCCTCAGAGCTCTCTAATGCAGTGAGGGGAAGGAAATGGCTGCTGATTGTGCCAGAAAGGCCTATCCTTCCCTGAATCAGAGAATGTGTTATGTTACAAGACCCCATAGCTTTTACTCTGACTTCCTGTTACTCTAGACCTCCCCATAGATTGAAGTGTAGTTGTTTAGTGACTGAAAAGTCAATCAGGATGTAAATTGGGTCTTGTGAGTTAAGGGGCAGTCACACTATTCATTTTGTTCCATTGACTTCCATTCATACACATGCAAATACGGGAGAGCAGAAACGCATTTCGCTGCGTTCTAAAGTTCAAGTTTGGTGAACTCTAACGTGTGAATTTGTATCACGTGAAGCCGTGTAACCAATAGAAGATAGATAAGTTGCAGCGTGACCTCGTAGCATAATAAAAACTATTATAGTTATAGCTTATTATAGCTGAATTAAAGTGCAGTTGCTTGTATGATTTTACCGTTTGGATTTATTCTTATTTGTTATGTGTTGAAATTATGTTGAAAAAAGATGCTGTAGAGCTTGACATCATATCACGACCGTTGCAGTGTCCGAAGAGATTTTGCAGGCTCAAAAGTCTAGTGTGACTGCGGCTTTAGCTATAGCAAATGCAACTGTATTGTGAACGGCACAGAAGTGGAAATAATGTTTCATGGCCTAAAACACTTCAAACTTCACTCCCATACCTGAGCTGAACAGCCTTACATCACTTTCTGCAGTATCAGGTTTGGAAAGAGCTCCTCAGGATGTGAATTATTCATTCTGTTCTCTTCTCTGTCTGAACACAATGTGAGCTGTCAGTTGAGGGCAATCAATGGGCACAGTTTACATTGTTTGGTTTATCAGTCTGTTGCCATATTGCAAACACTATTGTTTAAAGGTTTTGGGTTGGTTAGATGTTTTAACGTTTTTTTAATTAAGACTCTTATGCTAAAGGCTACCTTTATTTGAAACAGTACAGTCAAAACAGTAATATTGTGAATTATTATTACAAATTAAAATAACAGTTTTCTTTTTTATGTAATTTATTCCTGTGATGGCAAAGCTGAATTTTCAGCAGTTATGATTGTAAAAATCATAACAATATGCTGATTTGCTGCTCCGGAAACATTTGTAATTTATTTTCAAAGTTGATGTTGCGTAACTGCACTGAAACGTATTGAGGATCCAAATCGTTTATTAGTGTAATCCAGAATCATAAATCCATATAACAATCACAGGATCAAACACACAGGCCCCGTTTACACGAAGGGAAAACGCAGAAATTTCCCTGTGGTTTGGCCTCTCATTTACACGAAAACCCCGTTTTTATCACAGAAAACAATTATTTCTGAGTGAAAAGATAGTTCAAAAGAACACTATTTATTTGAAATAAAAAAATATATATATATTTATACACATACATATCTATAATTAATCTCTTTGCTTTCACTTTAGAGTGTTAATAAATTTTTTAAACCAAACTTTTTAACGGTATTGTTAGTTAGTTATTGTTAGTGTAGAGTGCAGGTGTGCTGATGTCCCTATACCAGGTTTCTTAAACTGCCTTATTTTTTTGGTCAGCCTCTTTCTGGAACATTTTTTGTTCTCTAGACCAGCACCAAACCAATGTTCCTGCTGGTCTAGTGTTTCCAGCAGCTAGGGTTGCTATGGTAGATTGTTTGTGTATTGTGTTGCTAGGTGCAGGGCGTTACTTGTAATCTCAGCTATTGGGTGACAGATGTTGGATTTATATCTTAGACTGAGATTAGATCTCTATTGGTTATTATTTTAGATTATAAGACCATTTGTACATTGTTTTTCTTTTACTGAACAAAAGTAAGTGCAGTTTGAATAGGCAGTTATAAGCACACAGAAGGTGAAGTTAGCTTGTCCTAATTCTTCTTAGCATCTCTTAGAAGAACCCTAGGGATGGATAAATGGGAGATTATCTTATGTTCGTACTGTAGTCTGCACTTTCTTCTTGTGAGTTATGGGATTAATATTGCTTCATGGATCAATAATACATTTCCTGTTTACTTCGCCTGGTTAAATGTAGTAGACTGAAGGCTTTTAAACCAAGAGCACTGAATAATAGTGCCTTGATAAATGCTGCCTATTCTGTGTTCGATAATTTATTAAAGAAAGCACATCTCTGCACAAGGAAAACATCTATTATACATGTCTTTTAATCTTATTTTTTTGTAGATTTTAGACCTAAATGGGAGCTATAAGTGAAGGAAAAAAAAAAATTATAGATTCCTCTTCGAGGGCAGCCAGGGAACATGCTAGTCATGCAAATATCTGTTCGTTTGTTCAGGGTTTTGCTGTGGTTCAAATCTGGTAGATGTTGCAGCTGTGGTTCCATTTTGGCAAGTGGCTCTACTTGGTAAGCTACAGCAGAATGAGTCAAGCTCCCTTATTTCTAAAATTCGTAGCATTATAATAGCTGTTTATATGAATGGCTGGTTAAAATCACATAGATGCTAATTGCTAAAAAAAAATCAAACTGCTATAGGGATGCAATGAGGAAATGATGCATAAAAACAAAAACAATCCCAAGCACAATGCATAGATAATTAAGACTTTCATTATCAAAGGAATTGATAGCATAGGACTTGTGTTTACTGGTGTTGTGGGCTCTGATGATCTACGCTGTTTATTCAGACATGTAGATGATGGGCTTTGCATTTGTGCAGGGCTACCGAGAGGAAGGAGAGATCTCCTACTGCACACTTGACCCAGTAATGAGAGAGAGGGAGAGAATGAGTACACATATGCAACGTGTGGGAGGGAGCAGATCGCAAGGCATCATTCCTACACTGCGGCAGAAACAGCAGAAAGAGAGAGACAAGAAAGATCAATTCAAAGCATATAAATCTTTGAAAGCATACTGGCAAATGCAGTGTGACACCTATTAACACTAAGGACTTGGGATGGGCATTTAGATAACCGTTGTAGTCATACAACATAAATGGATTACGTGAGATTAACGAATATGATAGGAATATTTTAGAATATATATATATATATATTTAAGACAAAGCCTTGTACATTTAAAAGATAAAAGGATTAGTTTTAAATGTTTATGTATATACTTGAGATACTTTTTTTTTTTTTTTTTTTTTTTTAACGCTCTCCCAAGTGGATACATTTGAAAACGCAGTTTTCGCGTTGTAATGTGGACTGTGAAAAATTGTTTTAAACAGGGCATGTTTGTCACGATTAGCCACTCACTCCCTGGGTTATCACGGACTAGATTTCCCATCATGCACCTCCCTGGACTGATTACACCAAACACCATACACCTGCACGGCGCTGATTACACACACCTGCATCTCATTCACACACACACATATAAACCACTTCCACGCACCACACCAGTGCGAAGTCTTGACTTTCCTGGCTGTCATTCTGAGCGTTTATTACTGTGGATTATTTATTGCCTTGACCTTGGACTGTGTACCCCGTTTCTGATCGTTCTCTGCCTACCTCGACTTGGATTGTGACTGGACCTTGGTTCTCGCCGCCTGCCCCGACCATTGCTTGTTATCTGGTTTATCTCTGCCTTGTCTCCATTGCCCTGTTTGCTGTTGTTGATCCCTGCCTGTTTGACTACTCTATAAATGCTGCAAATGGATCCCCTAGTGTCTGCTGCTTCATTACAGAAGACTTCGCCACACCAAGATCCAGCAGCGATGCCAACCAGGGATACAGGTATTCAAATCATGCCTCTTCGTCAGGGGAATCGGACGATTGAGAAGAATATCGAGGAGTTTATTGAACTGGAACATCTTACCTCAATGCACACAGTATGTCTTATGATATTTTTTTCGGGGAGGACTATCTGAACCGCTCAGTTCATTCATGCCCTTGCATGATCCTCACTGGACTTTAGAGCACTATATTAACCTGGCCCTTTTGTTGAGCGACACATCGTTTACTGTGGGCGTGGTAGAGAAGGAGCTCCGTGAACCCACAGTATCCCCTCCTGCCGAGACCGAGTTCCTTCACGTCTTCTCTACTGAACCTGAGAATCCTTGCGTCACGCCAGTCAGCGGGTCTGCCAACGGATCGGTCTCTGGGCGTTCAGGGCTGATGTCCAGCTTGGCATATTCCCCGCTAAGGTCCGCACGGTCTGCAAGGATCACCGTCCTGCCTAAATCTCGTTCTGCCGAGCCCGTCCAGCCAGAGCTTCACGTCAGCCACGTCCAGCCAGAGCTTCACGTCAGCCACCTCCAGCCAGAGCTTCACGTCAGCCACGTCCAGCCAGAGCCTCACGTCAGCCACGTCCAGCCAGAGCCTCACGTCAGCCACGTCCAGCCAGAGCCTCACGTCAGCCACGTCCAGCCAGAGCCTCACGTCAGCCACGTCCAGCCAGAGCCTCACGTCAGCCACGTCCAGCCAGAGCCTCACGTCAGCCACGTCCAGCCAGAGCCTCACGTCAGCCACGTCCAGCCAGAGCCTCACGTCAGCCACGTCCAGCCAGAGCCTCACGTCAGCCACTCGCGTCCAGCCAGAGCCTCGCGTCCAGCCAGAGTCTCGCGTCCAGCCAGAGCCTCGCGTCCAGCCAGAGCCTCGCGTCCAGCCAGAGCCTCGCGTCCAGCCAGAGCCTCGCGTCCAGCCAGAGCCTCGCGTCCAGCCAGAGCCTCGCGTCCAGCCAGAGCCTCGCGTCCAGCCAGAGCCTCGCGTCCAGCCAGCCGAGCCAGAGCCTCGCGTCCAGCCAGCCGAGCCAGAGCCTCGCGTCCAGCCAGCCGAGCCAGAGCCTCGCGTCCAGCCAGCCGAGCCAGAGCCTCGCGTCCAGCCAGCCGAGCCAGAGCCTCGCGTCCAGCCAGAGCCTCGCGTCCAGCCAGAGCCTCGCGTCCAGCCTGCCGAGCCAGAGCCTCGCGTCCAGCCTGCCGAGCCAGAGCCTCGCGTCGCGCCTGCCGAGCCAGAGCCTCGCGTCGCGCCTGCCGAGCCAGAGCCTCGCGTCGCGCCTGCCGAGCCAGAGCCTCGCGTCGCGCCTGCCGAGCCAGAGCCTCGCGTCGCGCCTGCCGAGCCAGAGCCTCGCGTCGCGCCTGCCGAGCCAGAGCCTCGCGACGCGCCTGCCGAGCCAGAGCCTCGCGTCGCGCCTGCCGAGCCAGAGCCTCGCGTCGCGCCTGCCGAGCCAGAGCTGGAGCCCTCTTCCCCGCTTGTCCCGTCCAGCCCAGAGTTTCCTTCGCCGCTGGCCCCGTCCAGCCCAGAGCCCTCACCGCTGGCCCCGTCCAGCCAAGCACCCTCACGGAGACGGAGGAGGAGGAAGAGGACTTCCTGCATCCTGCAATGCCTGGAGGCCCTTCCTGAGCCTCCGGTCAATCCAGAGACTGTTCACGTCACGTCAGCCGATCCAGAGACTGTCCACGTCACGTCTGCACAGCCAGAGACGCTTCGCGTCACGTCTGCACAGCCAGAGACGCTTCGCGTCACGTCTGCACAGCCGGAGACGCTTCGCGTCACGTCTGCACAGCCGGAGACGCTTCGCGTCACGTCTGCTCAGCCAGAGACGCTTCGCGTCACTTCTGCCGAGCCAGTGTCTACGGACAAGATGGCCGCCGTCACAGAGTCTGTTCCTGTTCCTGAACCGGTGTCTGTTCCTGTTCCTCTGCCTGAGCCGCTGTCTGTTCCTGAGCCGCCCTGGTCTGTTCCCGAGCCACCTGCGCTGCCTGAGCCGCTGTCTGTTCCTGAGCCGCTGGCACTGCCTGCTTCAGCCTATGTACCCGTAGCTGGCACCAAGAAAATTTTTGGGGGGGGCAGTAGGTCCCGCTATGGGACCATGGAGGCCGCGCCGCCATGGCCACCTGAACTGCCTGGTCCACCACGGCCACCTGAACTGCCTGGTCCACCATGGCCACCTGAACTGCCTGGGTCGCCTGGTCCACCCTGGACCCCTGAACCACCTGCTCTGCCCTGGTCGCCTGCACAGCCGGCTCCGCCCACGCTCCACGACCCATGTCTGCCCATGCTCCACGATGGGACCATTGCATGCCCTGGTCCTGTTCCCCTGCACGGACCTGGCCCTCCATCCCTCTCCCAAGACCACCTCCGCTTCACCACCCTCCTGAACTTTTTTTTTTTTTTTTTTTTTGCTTGCGTCTGGAAGCCGCTCTTAAAGGGGGGGGCTCTGTCACGATTAGCCACTCACTCCCTGGGTTATCATGGACTACATTTCCCATCATGCACCTCCCTGGACTGATTACACCAAACACCATACACCTGCACGGCGCTGATTAAACACACCTGCATCTCATTCACACACACACATATAAACCACTTCCACGCACCACACCAGTGCGAAGTCTTGACTTTCCTGGCTGTCATTCTGAGCGTTTATTACTGTGGATTATTTATTGCCTTGACCTTGGACTGTGTACCCCGTTTCTGATCGTTCTCTGCCTACCTCGACTTGGATTGTGACTGGACCTTGCTTCTCGCCGCCTGCCCCGACCATTGCTTGTTATCTGGTTTATCTCTGCCTTGTCTCCATTGCCCTGTTTGCTGTTGTTGATCCCTGCCTGTTTGACTACTCTATAAATGCTGCAAATGGATGCCCTAGTGTCTGCTGCTTCATTACAATGTTTAGTCATGTGATGCATATTGTACCTATCTATGGTTATACATGGCATTGTTGCGCCCTCTATTTACTTTCATAGCGTTGCTAAAGAAAAAAATTCCTTTGTAGAATCTTCATATTACATTCCTGCAAAGATGACAGAAATGTACTCGCAATTGCCCTCCTGTTGCAAAACATGCTAAGACCACAGATGCCTAAGACAAAACGCATAAACTAGGTAGTAAAAGCCAAAACAACCAGCTGTAACCATTAAAATCATGTATGAAACCATGTGCAGGAGGAGCTTTCATCTTTCTATAAATAGTCTCCTGTTTGCTTACCTGTGTCTGACTATGGTTGATTTTTCTGCAGCTGAAACGAAATACATTAGTACATTAGCAATAGTGTCGCTAACATTGTGTAAAGAGGCTTCTTTTGAACATCCGGTTTCCCTAGAACTGATGTCGGCTAACAATTGCAACTCTCACTTCCTGTATTTTGTGTCAGTACAATTCTCACGCGATAACCTGAACGTGCAGCACCCAAAATATTGGTTTGAGGCCATTCGGCAGGTGCAGACGTAGATGGCTCGCATGTTGCCTGAATCTGACACTAAGGGCATTGTATTCTCTAATCAGTCTGAGTAGCCGTGTGCTGCCCTTAAGGACACCTGCTTGACATGCAGTGATGACTTTGAGATGACACTCTGATAGCATTTACAGCCATGCCCTTTTCTCTCGTGCCATGTAGGCTCTGTAAGTTGATATTTGCTCAGGTCATGCCCCAAGACACCTTTGTAACACCCTTCACTTGGGCCTTCATGACTTTCTATCCTCTGTTTGTTTAACTCTCATTTTTGATTTATAGAACCGCCTGGAGCGTTTAACAATGAGAGTCATTCTTCAGTAGTTGAAAGCGTATTGTTCACATGTGCTTCACATGACCTTATACAGGTTAGGTAGGTTTTATCTGTTTAATTGCTCGAAGTAAGCTTAATTGTTGTTTCCTAACCCGCACAAACAAACAAAATATATAAAACAAAATATTATGTTGGACTATGGATTATATATTTATATTATGCTGAATAATATGCTGAACATTCAGCTTTGCCATCACTGGAATAAATAAAAAATATCATATTAAAATAGAAAACAGTTATTATAGATTGTAATAAATGTACTGTATTTTTGATCAAATAAATGAGAGACTTCTTTCAAAATCATAAAAAAATAATTATTCGAAACTTTTCACATTTGACACTGTGATACGGTTCAGCGTTGTGGGGTGTGGAAGGAAGAAGACTGAACCATGCCCCCCCTCGCCACAGACCATTTTGACTTGTATATTTTGCCAGACATTTTTGGTTCACCACTGTTCTAGAAAAATATGCTGTCTGCCACACGGCGTTTCTCGTGCATTAACAGGATATCTGGATCGCATTTGATGTCACCTCTGCTCACTCACTGCAAAAATCTGACATGGTGCGATTCACTTTCTGTCTCAAACCTGGAGGGAAATGGTGCGTCTGCAGCTGAAGACGTTTATAACATAGATCCTTTTTAAAAACAAGAGTTTCTATTGATGCATAAAACCCTGTGTGGTTTTTCAAGCTCACTAATCAGGGTTCATTTTTTTTACCCTTATTGATGAGGTATGTCTCAGGGAGGCGGGTTACTTGTGCAGGTGTAGCTCAGATATGGGTCAGCTCTTTAAATGACAGCAGATACTGTGAGCTGAGTGAATCGACAGGAGAGATCCCACACATTACCCACCCACGCTTATAATGCCTTTTATTCCAATTACAACTCCCACACTCATGAGTGCTCACTGTCACATACACTCTTACACACTTTCTCCAGCAGAAACCATGAAAACACCCACAAGCACACTTTTTTACCCTCTGATTTTTACTATAAAAATTCTTCCTTCCCCAGTGTTTCAAGAGAAGATTAAAGCTCATTCATATACTTGCACTCAAAATGATGATGCATGATGGCCTTAGCTTGGATTGCTCTAGGATGTTGTGTAGATGTATGTGCGGTCAAACACACAATATGCCTGAATGAGACCATCAGGAGCAGAACGAACATTCAAACTGGTCTCCATTGTGTTTCCCCATTGTTCCAAAAGGCTACTTTCTCTGCTTTGGATGTGAGGAAGGGAGGGAGGAAGATATATTTAGCAGCTTACAGTCCTCTGGTCACAAATACAGGAATTCCTGAGAGATTTTGGTTCTGTGCACCAAGGGATTTAAGTCAGTAGGATAAGAATAAGGATGACACAAAAATCTTTGTCTTAAATTGTCGACATTGATAGAAAAGATCAGATCTCCAAATTGGTTGATTTGGTGGATGTGATCATATTCCACCCCAAATCTAAATAACATGAAATTATGTGTATATTTTGCATAAATAAAATATTTCATATATTAAGTAAATATATTGGGTACCAATATATAGTATAATATATAATATTTCAATTATAAAATATGCTTAAAGCTGAAATATGGCTTTTTTTTTGAGATTTGACTTTCTGGTTGATTGACCAATGGTAGATTGTTGTTTCTAGTGTGTTCAGGAAAATGTTCATTATTTTTGCAATGTTGTTTGGTGCAACTAGAGGCACAGAAATGACACACTTGACATTTAATTGTCATTAAAATAATTTCACTATGCATGCAAAATTACATTTTCTAATTTTCCTTTGATTCTGGGGTTGAACTATGACACAGATCTGTTTCTGCACAGTCTCACACAACTGTACATAGTCTCTGATCTAGACCACACAATACAGAACAGGTAAAGTGGGTGTGATGTAAATTACATTAGCGATTGCACAGGCCATGAGATACTTCTGAAAGCTTCTCTTCACAGATCTCTGTCACAGTGACTCATAGAGAGATTGGTTTGTTTTCTTTGCTAAGTTTCCTGAAGACTGTTTTCTTTAAGAAATTGTGATCATTTCTCGTCTCATGAATCGCAAGTATATGTGAGTGTTAAAGCAGATGTTTTAATTCCATCTCTGATTTAAGATTATAGTAAAATGCATCAGACTTGATAATTTTGTTTCATTTCCATGAACCAGTGAAGATTGTCCATTTCCATGAATCAATTCCAAACTATATATGTCAGCACTGAGAAATGGTCAATGCAATCCTATATTTTGTGCAATAATAAAATATCATTATTACTTTAGCAAAACAATTTGGACGGAAAACATGCCTTTATTAATTTTAATTGGATTTTACTGTGTTTTACTTGTTGCATTATTCATCTTGATACTAATTGGCAACAATGAATGAAATATTGAGAAAAAAACTGATATAATGTTTAAACATTGTGATTTACAGTATATAATTAAAAAATAAATGAATAAAATAAATATGACAAATAGATATATTACTACTGTGTAAATGTACATCATATTTCCCCCTCACCGAAGATTTTGTCGCTTCATTTGACTAGGTGTTTCTTTCGTGCCACCACATACCACAAGACACAAGTGCAGCTGTATTGCACATTTCCTGTCTGCAGATTTTGTCTTTCACAACAAGATGTCTTGCTTCTGTCTCATTTGAAAAGATTTTTGAACGTTTCCGCCCATTAGACTGGTCCATGCCAGGCAGTGTGTGGGCCGGGCAGAAGTTAATTCATTTGCCAAATTCTTCTTCCTCTCCGCTCAGGCTTAATGTTTGTGTGTTCATGTGTGTATGAGTGGGTCTCTTTCTGCTCAATGAGACATAGAGCTGCCATGCTGGCGCCCCAGGGATCTCCATGAATAAATGAGCTTTTTTCATTCTTATTCTTTCGTCCCAGAAAAAGAAGAGAGAAGCTCACTAGTTTGCGTGCATTACGGGGGATGCAGCCAGTAGCTAAAAATACCTCTGACATGATCTTTGTTGCTAAGGCTTGCTCAGCAACTGCACTGGATGTCACTCCAGTCGATGAGGGCCATTTCTTTCTGTCACTGGAAACGACTATTTAGTATTTAGCCAGGTCACGTGCTTCGTCATCATTCCTTTTGCATTATTACTGCACATTAAGGGAAAGTGTGGCCAAGGGTTTGGCATATCAGTGCTCATTTTTAGAAATTTGGTAGACAAGATGCATTTATTATCAAAAATACGAGAAAACAGTAGTATTGTGAAATATTATTACAATTGAAAACAACTATGTTCTATTTTAATGAATTTTAAAATGTAGCCTAATTTATTCCTGTGATGGCAAAGCTGAATTTTCAGCATCATTACTCCAGTCTTCAGTCACATGACTACTTTTTCTTCATCAAAGAAGCATGAAAAAAATGTGCCATGGTATCAACTGTTTTCAACATTGATAATAAGAAGAAATGTTTCTTAAACACTAAAGCAGTATTAGAATGATTTCTGAAGGATCATGTGACACTGAAGACAAACTAGTCCTGCACCAGTCAGTTGCAAAGAACATAGTATCTCAAATTATATATTTTTTGATTAACGAATGTGAAAGGAATATTTTAGAATATATATATATATATATATATATATATACACTTTTTTATTTTTTATATTTACAAAAAAAATACTTTTAAAACATAAAAGGGTTTTTTAGGTTTTAATTTATAAATGTTATTGGATATACTCTTATATTTTATTTACAAAATATACAGATTATATATATATGTGTGTGTGTGTGTGTTTGTTTTATATTTTGTTTTTAATACAGAATATTAGGCCTTTATTAGATTCATTAGATCCATTATATAAGGTTTAACATCCTGTGGAGAATCTCCCATCCTCCAATGTTTCGCTCAATACAGATTCAGCAGAATGCTGTCATATAAGTGCCATATATCACATAAAAGCTTCTTGTGAAGGGCAGATAACTGGTTATCTTGATCATGTAAGTGTCACTAATCTCAGCAGTAATCTTCCCTTCCTCCCTTAGAGAAATTTTGCTTTCTCTACACTCAATACCAGCAGTCAATACAAAAAAAAAGAAAAAAGAAAATACAAAGGTACTTCCTCAGAAGAACTGCCTGTTAGCCAAGCAAAGTTAACTTAAAATAATCAACTAGTTGAGAATACGGTACCTCTACGCCAAACCATCTGTGCGTCATGGCACATGCTCATAATGTCTCTAGCTACGTGAAACAGCGTCACCTTTCATGAAGTGTTGATGTGGTTAGCCTTTTCTGTCACAGCGCATTATTACCTTACAAGGTCTCTACTGTGTTTAATATATAGATTGCCCTTTAACCTTGCTCTCACTGTTTTAATCTTGGTTTTAGAATGTCACAAAAGAGGAAGAGGAAGACAAACCAACATCCCTCACAGAAGAAGAAATTAAAGCAAAAATAGACGACTACAACTCCAAAGTGACAGAGAATGGAATGAAATTAGTGAGTTTGGATTTGTCAACAAAGCATTTACCCTCAAAATGTTGTAATTTGGGGATTCTACTGTGAGAAATTACCTGACTGAAATTGTTTTGTCATCTTCCAGAGCTCAGATGGCACATACACTGGTTTCATAAAGGTTCACTTGAAGTTGCGCAGGCCCGTGACTGTACTTTCTGTGGATGGGAAGTTAGGAACGTGTTCCTCTTCTGATAGTTCAGATAATCGCACATCCTTCTACCTGCCCAGCGATGCCGTTAAGCAGCTACACATCAGCAGCACCACCACGGTCAGGGAGGTCATACAGGGCCTGCTGAAGAAGTTCATGGTGCAGGATAACCCACGCAAGTTTGCCCTCTACAGCCAGACCCGTCGAAACAGCCAGGGTTAGCGACGAGCGTTCAAATGAAGATGATATGTACTTTATGTATAATACTGCTGTCATATATAATACTAATGTGTGGTTTGCTTGTTTTGTCAGATCTTTTCCAGAAGTTGCCAATATCAGACTGCCCCCTCTACGTGAGGCTGTTAGCAGGGCCTGATCTGGAGAACTTGACTTTCGTACTCAAGGAAAACGAGACTGGTGAAGTGGAGGTGAGCTTTTCTATTCTCTCTAAATTTGTAATATTTTTGTTATACTTGCCCAACACAACAAACATAATCAAATAATTGAATTATTACATGAACAAAATGTACTGACATGAGTGAGAACTGATATTAGTAAATATTTAATCTTTATTATTAATGTGTGTGTGTGTGTGTGTGTGTGTGTGTGTGTGTGTGTGTGTGTGTGTGTGTGTGTGTGTGTGTGTGTGTGTGTGTGTGTGTGTGTGTGTGTGTGTGTGTTTGTATATATATTATCCTGCTCTATCATTACGTTTTAGTAAACTTTATTTTACAGTGTCCCTGTTTAAATGTACTTACTATATATTAATAATAACAACAGTAAATTATTTATAATTAACCTTGTAAATTATGCAGTAAATAATGCATAATTAACCCAAACCCTAATCATGTAGTAAATACATGTAATTAATAAATATGACTCCGTACTTAAATGTATTATTACAGTGGAAGATGGTCACCTTAAAATAAACGGTGTAACCAAAATTCTTGCTATAACTGAAACTGTACAAAGCAAAATTAAAAGGTTACTTTATATATATTATTATTACTATTATATATTGCCTTCAAACATGATACATAACCCTTGCACCAAACATTTTACATATAGGTTCAGTAGACAGTTCTATTTTCAAATAAATCAACTTTCTGGTTATTATTTTCTGTGTCTGGCCTTACTGAGACATAGTCTTTCTTCTGTCTCTTTTTCAGTGGCATGCATTCTCAGTCCCTGAGCTGCAGAACTTCCTGATCATCCTGGAGAAGGAGGAGAAGGATCGCATGCGGCAGGTGGAGCAGCGTTACGCCGCCTACAAGGAGAAGTTGCAACTGGCTCTATGTAAGGTCAAGGGCAAACCGGGCTAATGTAGGACACTGAATCTCCTTCACCCCACTGAGCCAACGCCGGGCCAGCCTGGAGGACCAGCAGCCCAACAGATGAACTCACTAAACCTCCACTCAGGACTTTGTACAAGCTCTCAGCATGGCTCTGTGACCTTTAACCCCCAAAGATGGGCAAAAGGATCGAGACATGACTAAGACGAAGAGGAGGTTGGAACTAACGATTAATACTTCAAGAGTAATCCTTCTCTCTGGAAATGGCACACTGTTGAAAGCCCAGGAGTCTGTTTCTGGCAGTCATGCTTTTTGATATTGAATGGGTTTTGTTTCAGTTTCTGTCTTTGTTTTTACATTGACCCCATCTGTCTGTGTCTTTTTTTATGCTGCTGCTATTGCTGCTACTGCAAGTGTTACTTAAAGCATGACTTTCCCTTTGGTCTCTCTGCTTGTGTCTACCGCATGTCCTCTATCAGGGAATATCTATATGAAAGAGGGAAGTAAAAAAAGCACTTCCTGTTCAAAAAGGAAGTGGGGAGACTTAAGTTATAGAAAATATGATGCCTGCAAGATTTCAGAGGACTAATAGTAACTTTGTCCATATATCAAATTACACAGTTCATAGACAATTAAAACATGCTACTGTAAAATAAAAAAGAAGAATTATACTCTTTATACTGGAGATTTTCTTAATATAACTACAGTTGAACTGTATTAGTGATAATGTTTCACCCTACAGCTTAATATTTCACCTCACAGAGTCTAAATATCTCTTTCTTTCTATTTAAATTATCAAAATAGCTGCACTATGATAACTCTGCATCTATAAAAAAGTGTTCAAATAGATCCAGGCTGCTGAACATGCTCAGACGCAGACATTTTGAGCTCTGTGTGAAATTGCTCAATGGCCCCTCATCCATTCAGGTGTCCCATGATAGCATTTGAAAAAACACTCAGCACTGACAAATCACCGCAGTCTCTTAAGTGTGCCACCAGTTCTTAATGTGCTGGGAGCATCGGTGGATGTGAGGATTGTGGGTTGTGGTTATCCAGTAAGCATTTCTGAATCACTTCAGCTTTAAGCACATAATACACAAGGTCATATTAGATTAAAGGGCATCTCCTAGATCAGCACTCTTAAAAGCTCTATGAATCCAAACCACGAGGATCTCAATCTGCATTACACCAAAGGAAAACAGAACAAGTTCACATATTGTAATCACAAAGCTTTTTGCGAGGCAATATAGAGATATTCCTGCTAATGTAAAGTGGAGTCAGGATGTCTATGATTTGCACACCACTCCTGGTCAGCCGGTATGTAAAGTAGTCAATATTATTTTAAATAGGGGACATGAGATGGATTTAACAGTTTTCCCTTTTTTGTGCTTTGATAATCCGCATTTAAATTTTTTTTTTTTTTTTTAATGTGCATACTTTGGTCTGAAAAATGATGCAGGAGCATGTGAATTGAATGTGTTTGTGACACTGGGGGAATTTTATTATTTGTGAACAGCATTCTAAAGCACTGAAGTGGTATTCCATATTGGTCTGGAATAACTGTAAACCTTTCAATTTAATGTTCAAGGCACTGATATATAATTTTTACTTTCCCTTAAAAGCACATTTAAGTCCCAATCTCTTAAAGAACCACATGGTTATAATTTTGACCTGTATGTTAGTAGAGATGGTACTTTAGAGTCATACGTTTCCATTTGGAACACTGCGCCCATGTGCTCGGCCTGTATATTTTGATCTTGAATGGGTACACCTCCTAGTGGACTGGAAGTCTCACTTCCACCCTTAAGCAAGCGGCAGGGCCTCGTATGTCTGCTCAGCCTACTTCTCCCTGACCGCCATATTCCTGCTGGCAGTGCCTTTAGTCTCCGTGTAGCTTCTCTTGACTGTGTACTGTACATATGCTCTAGATGTCTGGCCCTATAACTCCACGTTGAGAGATTTCACACACATTCAGTGGCAGTAGCCAGGTGCTTTCAGTGTCAGAGCCATTAAGTCCATGTGGGACTTTTTTGGACCAATGATTACAAATGTTGAGGTGTGTGTGCGTGTGTGCGCGCGTGCGTGCGAGTGTGCGAGCGTGTGAGCGCGCGCTTGTGTGCATTTGTTTTATTTATTTTTTGGCTCAGTTTCAGTGTGTGTAAACTTGAATATTTGGACAAGTCAGTACTATCGGGCAATCTTTTTGTTGTTGTTTCAGGGTATCAAATGTTTAAAAGTCTATAAAGCTGTAATGTAAATATACTTAAGAATGAAATAAAAGGTCACCCTTTAATGCCAATGAATTTGTCTTTTATTTACAATGAAATAATTGAGGTAACTAACAATGCTGTCGTTTACATTATAAATAAGAAAAATAGAAGTGTACAAATAATAAAGATTTAGTTTAAATTTGAATGAGGTAACTAACCTGAGTTACAAACAAATCTATAGTTTTAATTTTAGGAATATTAAAAATCTAAAAAGCAGGTTAGATACATAAAATTAAATTTTACATTTTTAAACCTTTAAAAGTGGTTTACTGTAAATGTTTTACTATACTAGTGAAAAATGCATCACAAAATATTGCTGTTGGTGTCCTATATTATGTGACGGATTACATAGTTTCGTTCTATGGATCATACACTAGTTTTACATCAATAATAGTATAGTATTATCATGGTTGCACGAGGCATACACAGCCACCAGAGGGAACCCTAATCATAGTTCAAATGCAAACACTATTTGCTTCAATTGCAAAAGATATCCAAATATTACTTAGAATTGAAAGAAACAGTTGCAGTAGTTGTGATTTTTTTAGATGCATTGCATACTCAATGTAGGCTATATATATGGGATCGTGTAGTAGTATAAAGAAAGCAAGGACATGCATTATGTTGTCACAACTACTACTTGTGTCTAGAACAAATAAGAAACAGCCAACATTAAACCGCAGTGTCAAGGGTCAGATAGCGCATGTGTAGTGCATTGTGCACGCTTGTGTACACATGGCACATTCCAAGAAAAACAAGTTATTTCAATTGTAAACTTAGTTTGAACTGGCTCCACACTTTAAATAAACTTGCTAAAATCCACCTGCAGGTTCAACAGCATGACCATACTTGGAAAAGTCTGGGAATATTTTAAGGACACCTAGAAACCTTTTAAGTCTCCACAAAAAGACAGCAGTTGTGAGTGTCCATCATAATGTTACAGAGCCCTCATGAGGTGGGCACACCCGCCATGTCTGCTACTGAGAGGTCAACCTGAAAACAATGTCAATATGTCATCTGAAGACTCTAATATTGACAGGTCTCAGCTTCCTCTAAGACTGATGGCTAAGAATAGTATACTATGGCCAGGGTCCTGTTGTAAGCACACCCAATTTAGCTTGACATGTCTCACCATATCACCCTTGTCACCCCTGCATGTACTCATCTGCCTATGTTGATCTATATCTGGGCTTTAAAGAGTTTGACAACAACACCAGACTTGCCAAGGCAATTTAAGATATCCAACAAGGCTTAGGATTATTGTGTTTTGATATTTTCCAAATTTATCGTGCAATAAATCTTGTGCCTTTGTTTTGTAGATTGCCATTTTAGTTGTGCTTTCTATTTTTGGCATGTGTATGTAACATAAAACTGTTTAAGAGATTCAAGGGGGGGGGGGGGGGGGGGGCATTCTACTGATTTTGTTTGAATGGTCACTAGGCCTATTCAATGGTGATATCTCAATTTTTGCATATGAATCACAGTTGGTCTTCTTTCTGACATTTAGTGAATTGGTTTCCCCCCCCCATCTTTGGCCATCTATAGACTGAAAAGGGGGAACAAAGGACCAATAGATATTTGTATCCACAATATAAAATGAACATCATTTTGCAAAATAAAACTGGTTAAATTATGCAAATAGAGAAATAAAAAAAATATAACAGCAAGAAAATATCAACATTGTATTTAATAATGATATCATGATCATGATCAATGATTTTCTTACGTCTATACAAAACACAATTTAATGTAATTTACAAACATTTTAAAAAGAAAGAAATAAATAGTTTTGAGTGAGTTTCATTTAATGTATAAAAACTCCCTATTAATATTAATAAAACCATCACCATGAAGACAAGAATAGTATATTTGTGATCAAATTACAGATTTTAGCCGAAGCTTCTAGATTCTAGAGAGCATCTGATTGGACAGAAAATCTGATGAGAATCTGAAGTGAGTGATGTTCTCAAAATCATCTATTCATATTGGCGGAGATTTGAATGCTAATATCTTCTAAATGCGAATTTTTTCATTGTTTTGGAGCAATCTAGCTTATAACAGTAACATAACATTAGCCAGTAACAAAAGGCAAACGATTTCATTGGGACTTTAATTGTAATTCTCCGTTTAATTTCATCCCGCAATTTAGTCGAAAACGTACGTACGTACGTGCGTGCGTGCGTGCGTGCGAACACTGAAGAATCATTTCGTTGTCATCACTACAGAAATCGCTGTCCTGTTTCGTTTTTTTTATGTTTGGATTTAAACTGCCTCTTCAGTAAATAGCCCCATTTTGGCTCAATAAGCGCTTCCTTGTATCAGGTCAATTGTTCAACCTTGAAACTAAAGGAAGTTTGAGCCAGAATGGCGTTGTTTTGGCCGCGCCCCAGCCATAGAGGCCCTAGCGCCCCAGCAGGCAGTCTCCTCACGAGCCCTGTTTGATGACGTCGCGCTGGGCGAAGCTGAAGACGCTCGTAGCAACAAGCTAAGAAACCACACATCTCGATACGCTCGATTACGGGACGGAACGCGCATCCAGAAACACTCAGGCGATTTATGAAACAACTTGTTTGAGATTATGAGTTCATTTGGACGTCTTGTTTTTATAATGAAAGCAAGGTACTATCCGGAAAAGAGGAAACACTAGCCTGAGCTTTAGCTGGCCGCTGGACCGTGTGCTCGGACTGGGATGACTCTTCTGTTCAAATATATTTGTTCGATATTCAGGAGAGGGAAAGAGTGGAGGAAGTCGACATCCGTTTAATTTTTAGACTCAGTCTAATTGTGCTTTAGGGGGGCAGTTTGTGGTCACGGGAACGCATTTGTTTCTCCTGCAACTTTGAATCTTCATCAGCATTCTAATGCATTTGTTAAGTTATAACGTTATTCGTCTAGCTAAGTTAACGTTACAGGTTCGGACTTTTGTGTCTCTCTTCATCATGCTGGATATATAGACACCTCTATTACTTCTTCTCCATGCTTGTAATACAGGTGGTCAAACTGATAAGCCTCACGAAAACAGCTTAAAGGGGATCATGCCTGAACCCTTCAGCTCTGTGAAGTCGTCCCTCTAGCCTTTCTGGACATCTAACAAGCTTCCTCTCGGATATAAGACTGATGATATTTTGGTCGTCTCACTAGAAAGACATTGCATTGTTGTTTTGGATGGATCTTGCTTTAGTGAAAATATTTTTCAGAGGAAAAGGAAATATTTGATGTTGATTACATGCAACTATGATGATATTGAGCAGAAAACCAGATGGCCCCATAACTGCAGGTAGGTATATCCATATGAAATGTAATATCCTGCTCTGTAAGTTTGATCTTGGTTCACTTAGCAAGTCAAGACTATTTTGAAGACTGTATTAATTGTTTTAGGAATACACTGCCGGTGTTAACAATTCTATGTACTGAAGTTAGCAAATGTCACAAGCTTGGAACCACATCCTGTTTATTCCTGATGATGAAGTTGTCACATGTACATCAGCAATGAAAATGCACGGGACAGTGGGAACAATAGCCCACGCAGGCCACATTATCTTTATATGGTCAGTTTATTGAATTGACATCTAAGTGATCGTAATGGGGTCTAAATGCTCAATAAGTTCATAGTATGTGAGGGTTTGTATAGTTACAAATATTTAAAAATGCCATGATTGTTTTGGTAAAAACATTTTAACTCTTTAGTGTTCATTTCATCAACCATGTTGTAATGCAGCTTACTGAAGTTGTTGTTCCAGTGTCTTTGATACAATGAAAGTCAATTGGGTCCAAAAAAGTCCAAAACAACAATATACTTTCATTGTATGGAGAAAAAAGCAGTTGAAACATTATTCAAATAATTTGTGTTCCACAAAAGAACTAAAGTCTGACGTTAGGAGTGGCATGAAAATATTACTGAAAATATTTACTCACCATCATTTTTAGGTGAAATGAGGCAAAAGTGGTCTAGGTCATTAAGAAGCTTTAATAACATAATCAGTCAGAGTTGTGGAAACTGCTGAAACTGAAATGAGTCATGAAGCCTGGTTTAATATGAAGTCACCTGTTGTGTAATGTGCTCAAGAAACTGCCTGATGCACCTGCAACTTGGTTACATACCTCCCTAAGGGGATTTGTGTTTCTCAGATAGGAAATCTATTTTTTTTCTGTCTTCCTTCTGTTTTTGTAATAGAATGTTTTATTTGTGTAATGGGTATATTGGATGATTAAGTGACAAGTGTATACATTTTTTGCTTGTGGATTCACAACCTAACCCCAGGTTCCTTTTCATGTTCGCATTTCTCCACAGCTCGCCACGGGGACGGTCTGTATGATTCCTACATGCGCACCGATCACATTGTGAACCAGGATGCTGATGTGAATGGACAGAGTCCCTCTGGGCTGCCCCCTCTCCCCAAACAGACTGTAAGTCCTTACTTCCTGTTCCCCAGACCTAGTGCCAGGACTTTCTGGGGCTCATCTTTCACAGCATTATTTCAGTGCGCCCTAGATGAAAATGTTTCCCTAGTGCTCACAGTTCTAAAGAACATTATTCAGTTGTAGAGAACAAGTGCGTTTGAAAATCCAAATCACTATTAAGTCTTGTATGAGTAAGCCAGTTTTCCAATCTCTGCTCCTCCAACTCAATATGTTTGGATGCTTTTTCACCCCTGTGGTTCAGTCTTAGTTGAGCACATGTTCTGCTGCCACTTGTGCATCTTGGAATGTTGCGTATCTAGACAAGCCTTACTCCCACATTCTGATAGTGGTACAAGTTCCACCTGCAGCACATCAAGTCTGTATAAATAAATAAAACATAACCGTATAAAATTTCTATTTTCATGCTGAGAAAATACACTAAAACAATATCATGTTCAAACTGGACAGATTAAGCCTTGCAATGAGGTGCATGTAGCTTACAGTATGATACGTCATCATGGGACCGGTGATGGTAAAGGATTTGATAATCCGATAATTCTCCACTGTGCTATTATGCAATAAATAATTTGGTCTATGTGTTGGACCTGGTGAAATAATTTTTTAATATAAGACTAAATAACTCTCTTGTATGCCATTATACTGCACTTCTAAGATAATGAATTGGTATTACCCTCTTCAAATAATTAACTAGTAATTTGTCTACCGTAAACATTTAAAAAACAACTTTGATTTTCTGGCATTTGGGGTACAAGAAATCGTAGTAGTTTCCAGTAGTTCCACTCGTTCGTTTACCTAGCTTCCCACAAAGCTGATTTAATTTAGCCATTGACAATAATGTCAACCAAGCTTTTTTTGTTGTAATTGAACAGCTGATGCATTTGACTAGTCTCTACAATATCCTTCAATTCCCAACACACTGGTTTCTATTTTTGTCTGACTCCTTGGAACTGCCTTTCCATGCCCCTTCCCCCTCCAAAATGATTGGCATAGTTTATTTGACACTTAATAATTTTATCTAAGTGACCAAATTTTTGGTCCTTTGCTTTCTTCTTCTTTTGCTGTATGCAGACCCAAACAAGCTATAGCTTGGGCTTAACTATAAATCTTTGATAGTGGAATCTTGAATGTGAATGGGACTATGAGCAGTCATTGTGCATTAAACATCCTGAATGTGAAAGATAGTTCCTCTGTTCCCCTTCACTCAGGAAAGCCCACTGTGATTGGCATAAACTGCTGCTATTTATGACATGCTTATTTTGTGAGGCAAAGGTTCAATGCATATTTAATGATATAGTTAGGTCAAGTGGCAATTCCTCAACCATGGCAAGAATTCTTTCCAAGCTTTGTCCTGAAAGTATGTGAGGGAACTGAAGTCATACACCCTTTCTAAAAGAAAGTTTTCATGTTGTTTGGTTTTCCCAGTCTACTGAAATGCAGTTGATTCTGTATATAAATTGCATTATTGTGCTTTGCACTCAGCATGATTTCAGGTCTTAACAACTAGACTCTTGCTTTCGTAGTTTTTTTTCTTGTATCCCTTGGGAGTATGAAAGTAGCGTCCTATCCCACCAGTTTTCAGTTCACGTTCCAGTCATACTGCAGAGACTGTCTGGCATTCTCTGTCGCTGCAATTATCACTCATGCATCAAACGTCCCCACTGGTCATATATTATTCCCAGGGTTACTAGATAGCTGATCAATTCTGCACGTTTGTGCTATTGATTGTTTAACACTGGTCTGATAAAACCTCAGAGTTACAGTACATTGATTGTTCAGTTGTATGCATAAGCCAGAAGCTATAAGAGGAAGATTGTGAAAATTCCCTCAGCTGAAAAGATAATGTTAGCTTTGGTCAACTTAATTAAGTTCATTTCTGTCTTACAAAACTTGTTTTGACAAATTGTTGAAATATCTCTTTCTTTTTGAAGGGTGTCAACAAGCCTACAATGAAGGATCACCAAGCAATCCGAGGAGGACCGATGAAGGTGAAATATATTTACGAGGACACCTACAACCGCAAACTCAACGGTGTGAGCCAGCACAATGGCACAAGCCAAGTACCAGCTAAGTCCCAAGCTGCAATCTCCAAAGAGAGAAGTGTGGACAGCAACAGCTCTGTGAAATCCTCAGAGAGCTCAACAAAAGTCACAAAGCTGGCCAGCCCAATGACCCCAGAACACGCTATCAAGCAACACCGACAGCAACTGACTACCTTGGAGCAACAGGAGATCCACAGCTATCCTGAGATCTACTTCCTGGGACCAAATGCCAAGAAGAGGCAGGCAGTAACAGGGGGCACTAACAACTGTGGTTATGATGACGACCAGGGAGGATACATCCACGTACCTCATGATCACCTTGCCTTTCGCTACGAGTTCCTCAAGGTGATTGGCAAAGGTAGTTTTGGACAAGTGGCGAAGGTTTATGACCACAAGTTACAGCAGCACCTTGCCTTGAAGATGGTGCGTAACGAGAAGCGCTTCCATCGGCAAGCTGCTGAGGAGATCCGAATTCTGGAGCACCTGAAGAAGCAAGACAAGACCGGCAGCATGAACGTAGTTCACATGTTGGAGAATTTCACCTTCCGCAACCACATATGCATGACTTTTGAGCTGCTCAGCATGAACCTGTATGAGCTCATCAAACGCAACAAGTTCCAGGGTTTCAGTCTCCCGCTGGTACGCAAGTTTGCACATTCTATTCTCCAATGTCTCGAGGCTCTCCATCGCCATAAGATCATCCACTGTGACCTGAAACCAGAGAATATATTGCTGAAGCAGCAGGGCAGGAGTGGGATCAAGGTAATTGACTTTGGCTCCAGCTGTTTCGATCACCAGCGTGTCTACACATACATCCAATCCCGCTTCTACCGTGCTCCCGAGGTCATCTTGGGATCACGATATGGTATGCCTATAGACATGTGGAGCTTTGGTTGCATTCTGGCAGAGCTGCTTACAGGATACCCTCTGTTTCCTGGTGAAGATGAAGGTGACCAGCTGGCCTGCATGATGGAGCTAGTAGGTATGCCACCTCAGAAACTGCTGGAACAAGCCAAGCGTGCCAAGAACTTCATCAGCTCCAAAGGCCACCCACGCTACTGCACGGTCAGCACACTTAGCAGCGGCACCGTAGTCCTCAACGGGAGCCGTTCTCGCCGAGGAAAATTGCGAGGTCCCCCAGGAAGCAAGGAATGGGGGTCGGCCCTCAAAGGCTGTGATGACCCCACGTTCATTGACTTTCTGAAGAAGTGTTTGGATTGGGACCCTAGTACTCGAATGACACCAGTTCAGGCTTTAAGGCACCCCTGGCTCTACAAGAGACTGCCCAAGCCTGCACCTGGTGGCGAGAAATCCATGCTGCCCAAACGGATCACAGAGCACAGCACCACTTTCCCTACTATCATCTCCAAGGTACCTCCAGTCATGGGCTCAACCAACAACAAACTGCGGACCACCATGATGGGTGACTCCACTGGAAGTATACCCTTTCGTACAGTGCTGCCGAAGCTTGTTTCATAGAGATTCCTTAGCTTTTCAGGGATAAAGACATATTTGTAGCCGTTTTAGAAGTGGATTTTTCCCTGTTTCTTTTCTAAATGAGTGTCAAAGCTCACTGTTTAAATTTTTAATGAAGTGTAGCAAGCAAAAACTTTTATACAACTATATTGTGTTTTTATCAAATGGCCTTCAGAGTGTGAAATTCAAAGTTGACATCAGGGCTCTTTTTTACACTTTGGTCTTGAATCCAGTGCTGTTGTTTGAGGTGGGTGAAATTTTGATCCTGTTGCTCGCTCCTTATCCTGTCTTTTCTGAAATTTACACTACTTCTGCTCAGACAAATGTACAACTTTTGCATCTCTAAGTGCTGTTTTGCATGTATGTATGAATCTTAGTATACTTTTTAAGGGCTTAGAGTGAATTTGCAGTTTTAGATCAAGCATCTGGCTCTAATTTTCAGATAAAACATCTTTTAAATGTCTATTTGGTGTTCTAAAGCCCATGTTATCTTATCTTGGTCTAATTTAGATCAGCACATTTTCTAATTTTATTTTAACAGTATCTCCCCCAGTCACTTGCATCCCAGTGAGAGGTCAAACTCTCAGCCATGTCTATCCACAACTGTTTATTTTTTGAGAAGCTGTTGCTTTGAATATGTTACCATAGAACAAGTTGTAAGAAAGTTTGTACTTGTTGGTAAGTGGTAGAGTAATTCTGGTCACAATGCTGCCTGATGGCCATGCCCATTCCTGGGAGGTATTGGGAAAGACTTTTTCACAGGTGTTGTAGGAGCGTGTATTTATCAGTGCTATTTTGAAAGATATTGGTCAGGTTTCAATCGAAGGCAACAGGCAGTATCACGTGTTTGCCTGTAAACAGCAGTATGTATTTCTCTGAAGCTGATTGTGGGGGAAGGTTTTTGCACATTGGCAGTATTTTCAATAGCTGTTCACTCATCGATGATAGATACCAAACTGCCATTGTGAGGACTTCGTAAACATGTTCAAATTATGAGATAACAAAAGGTGGATGACATGCATCCTTAAGCATTCTGTTTTTTTTCTTTAACCTCACTCTTGTCCAGCATTTTATAAAATGTTTCGTTTTTGTTTTGTTTGCAACTATTCTTATTCATATACGTGAGAAGATAAGGGTAAAAAAAACATGACTAAAAAGAGACAGTGCAGGTAGTTCCCATCCCCCAAAGCTCACCATCAGGACACAGTGTGGTAAATTTCCAGTGACTGGTTGTTTGTGTAGTCTGGAATATCTCTTTATAGTGACCTATTTTGTTCCCTTTTCACTCTTAGGTTTACAAGAGAATCTTGTTCTTTATACAGTAGAGCACGCAGCACATTCACCATCCCCCCCTCAATGGCACTGCTCAGTGTCTGAACTTTGAGTATTTGTCCACGTGAAACCACTGTAAGGACAAACAATATATGCATTTGGTTGTTCAGAAGGTTGTTGACTGATCTAATGTAAGCATGTTTATTGACACTGCCTCACTCTTTTTAGCTGTGAATTAAACACTGAATGCTTAGAAGCTAATTGTTTCAAGGTAAGACACTAATCTGCTGAAGGACTGTGAAAATTAATGGTGCTTAACCCATTGGCCCTTTAAGTTTGTAAAGCATCAGTTTGCTACCCGGACCAAGGTAAGAATGAGGAATTCAGGCAAGTAGTTGCAAAAGTCCTCCTAATTGGAAAAACATGTCTTTTCACACCTCTTTCTCAGGTTGTAACCCTTTTGGGGCTTAATGGACATTTATATGATTCCACAAATTTAGTGGGTGTAAAGATGAATTGACATTTAATAAAGCTAGGTTTCAGAAAAAAACGGTATAAAGATGTTGGTGCTCAAATTAAAATGATATACCCCAGGCCTCTAAAGTGTCTGTCCAATCATAATCATTTTTGGGTTCATATGTGGTCTCCTGCTAATTTTCAGTTCTGTTTCTTTTTGGAATAGATCAGGGGAAAGTAACCTTGTGAAAATTGTTTAGTGTTTTTCTACCTTTCTTCTGAAATCCATCTTTTATGCGCAAAAGAGATCTCTACCACAGCAATAACAGCATCACTCTCCACTTCTTTCTACTTCACTTTGGCTTTCCTGTCTGATCATCATGAATTTTTCACCAAAGCACCCGTTCACATGGCTGTCTCTCTTTGGTTCGTCTGAGTGTGTGAACCGCTTGGTTCGGGGGACTCTAGTCTTGTGCCTTTAACTGAACACACTTGACTAAATAATGAAGGCTCAGCACGGGATGACTAATGTTTCTCTTTCAGCTTTACTGGTCAGGTTTTTGTATTGCTTTTTATTTCACCCTTTTATAGAGTTTTTACTTGTGTTTTAAAGAGAAGTGAAAGAGGTAATGATGTAATTTTCCTTTAATAACCTTTGTCTGTTGACTGTTGGCCATGTGGTTCAAAGCATGATAGTCACAGAACGCATGAAAATAAGTGATAAAGTGAAATAGGAGTAAATGAAGAGTTTTAAATAATGACAGTGTGTAAGTAACCAAATGAGCTCTGTATTAGTTTCTTTTTCTAAAAAAGAGAAATAAAAAAATCAATATTACCATTGTTTTGTTTGAGAATTGTCATTTATCTACCCTTTTTTTTCGTAAATGTTCTATCCCCTGGAAGTTGTCATGAAAAAAAATCATTGTATCTACTTTGTAAATCCATGTTATAGATCTTATTGAGAATAATTTATTCATGTATACGATACATTTTTTTAAACCCTACTTTTTTCTTTTACAGTGATCTGTTACTCTCAGGTGTATGTCATAATACGGGAAAATGATATGCTGTTACTTGTTTCAGCATGTCTTTAGCCATTTATCTTGGCCAATTTTAAATGACTGAAGGAAGTATGCTTCCATAGTGCAGTACACAGTTGTACGGAGTTCTGAACAATAATGTTTGAGTGTTATTCCATGCACTCTTAAAAATAAAGTTTCCAAAATAAAAGTCATAAAAGAAACATTTTGGTTCCCAAAAAAACTTTTAGTGAATCGTTCTAAAAAGAACCATTTTTTGAACATTAATAATCTAAAGAACCTTTTTCTACTATAAATAAACTTTTTTGGAACAAAATGATTCTTTAAGGAGTCAATGATGCAGATAAAGAACCATACATTACATTTAACAGAATGATTGTTTATCTTACTCAAACCTTTCTCAAAGTTAATAAAAAATGTACTTTTGGATTTTTGAACTGACACTAGGTGGAATGAGTGGCCAAATCAAAAAAAAATATTTTTAGAATGATTCACTAAAAGGTTTTTTGGGAACCAAAATGGTTCTTCTATGACACCTATTTTGGAATCTTTATTTTTAAGAGTGACAAGTGAAACTTTACTCAACAAACAGGCCCTCGAACACACCTATGAAATATGTTTTATGCAGGAATGTGCATTAAATACTACTGGAGTTTGTATGCACATTATTTGCATGCTTAAGTTATTATACATCACACAAGTGGACACAACTTCTAGAAATCATAATTGTGTGGTTGTGATAACTCTTGTAGGCCTGTGCCTTTACAGATCTGTTCTGACTTCAAGTCAGTCTCAAGCCTGGTCCCATTTCAATTACCGATGTTCATGAACAGATCACCTTATAAACTGGGTAAACAGATGGGTGTATCATGTACGTTTTTGACTGCATGTCTGAACATGTAACATTCTGTTTTAACGTAATGTTTTGTCTTGTCTTGTCTTCTTATTCACTTTTCCAATCTTATAGATCTACAGTTATAGATCCAAATGCCAATATTGGTTTGGTTGAACGTTCACACTAGAATATCCCAGACATTTTAAAGTAGCTCATTAGGGCAAAGTGATGTGGAGAAACAACAGGATACTTGAAAACTGTCATAGGAGGTCTGGTCTGGAGATATTCAAAATTGGACACTGTTTCTCCATGAGTAGAAATATGAAATTATCTTTGTTAGACTCTGATCTCCAGCCTTTCTGGGTCTTGTCCAAACTTTCCTGAAAGCAGCAGCAAAGAGGGCAAACCGGTCGGTTGGTGTATTTGCATATGATGAGGTCATAAACTTGCCGCAATATTTACACGTCTGAAGTGGATGTGTCCTGTGTAGAAACAAAATAAAAACTTAGTTAATGTTCCAACATCCCAATAAGCCATGATATAAATTGTGAAGTTGGTGATTCTGATGATCTTGGTATATTTGGCAAAAATATCCAAATCAATTCAATCATTGTGCTGTCACAGCTAATGTAGGTGTCAAGACTCACAACCAAAAATATGCAACATTTTTCTCAAAACACTTAATATTAGGAATTTAAGATGATAGAGGCATAACTAAATTGAATGTACCTTTCTCCTTTATATTTCACTCAATTCAGATTTTCCTGAATGAGTTTTAAAACATGTTTGCTTAACAGCAGAAATCTCTTTTGTTGTTTATCTTTTGAAATGAAACCAGATAACTTTTTATTTCAGCTTATGCTATGTTCAGTTTAGTGGCTAGCTAACCTGCATTCACTGAAATTTGTTCTAATATCGCTTGGTTTATTTTTCTTTAGGTTACCAATGCAAATGTTTATCAAACAGTTTTCAGGGTAGGAATAGTGTAGGTACAGACATGTCCCATTTTACATCTGCCATTTTGTAGGAAAATGAGTGTGAGAAATGTGTTCACACTGAAAAATTCAATGAGATGTTGCCTGGATGATGTTTTCAGCTTATAGTCATAGTTTTCCCTACCCTAAGCTAAAGTGCTACTTGTGCTAAAGCTAACAACAACACATGATGTGTATAATTTATCTGCTGGAAAACTGAATGCTTAAATGTACAAATAAAACTTTTTTGTGTTATATTTGAGATGATATTACCCTTTGAAATGTTGTAGTTAGATATCCAAGTAGCTTATATGACATCAATGAATTGAGACACGCAACATGCATATGGATGGGGTTAATCAGAGCAGGTGTGTGACTGTCTGGGACAAGTCATGCCCATCTCTTCACCAGTCTTCAACATGTCCAAAAAGGCTTAGAACAACAGTGCATCAAGGTAACCACTCGTTTCTCATCAATCTCATTGAGATTTTGGAATGACATGGTTGATTTAGCCCCACAAACCTGTCCTGCTAGAGGAGAGCAGATTAAGTCAATCTCATTAAGGATCCAACACACTGAACATATGACCCATATGGACTCGTCGGTGGCCAGGCACAGTGTGGATGGTCCAAGTAGTCGCATCCTCCCTCCCTTCTCCCTTTGTGCCAGGAACAGCCTTCCAGACTAAGGGTTTTACGAAGACTTAGTACTTCGGCCATATGGAGCCTTCACTGGGGATAGTTATCCACAGTGACGAGTATGTGAGCTTTCATTAATGTTATAGGCGTATGATGAGGAAGTACATTTAAACTTTCAAAAGACACTGAACCTGACCAGTGCTTTTTGTGAGAGAAATAAGTGTATCATTTTTCAAGGAAACTTTGAGTTGAAAAAGACTGGACTTTTCAGTTGTAATCATACAAGTAGCATATTGAACAAGCAACATGAGAGGAACCAATACACTCACACTAGATTTTGAGCAAGCAAAATTTCTTTGGACACATAAATGGTTGTGATATGTCATGCCCAGTGGCATCTTTTTAAAAAAAAACATAAATTCAACATTCATCAAATAATAATAAATATAAAATGTAAAAATACAATCTACTCCACTTTCCTAAATGCTGCAAACCTGCAAAACTTTAAAGTTTAAATTATTTTATTTAATCTAAGAGGTCATACCGTGATGCATCATCATTCTATTGGTCACATGTCTTCATGTAATATGAATTTACATGAATTGTGGAACACAGTCCTTGCGATTTGTCTTCCGTATTCATGTGTGTGAATTGAAGTCAATGGAATGAAAACCCACCATCCCATGATCAATACATACATGTGTAGCACATAAAAATTTTGAGTAAAATTGTGTCTTCTTTTTAAACGGTATAGCCATTATTGTCAGTATTGAAAGAATTCTAATTGTATTTATAATTAAAATTTCTCTCACACTGTTCACCATTTTGTTTTTTCTGCTGAGTTCGTTGAATTGCCTTCTGCTTTCTCTAGAAAGGATATATGTGTTTCTGCTTTAGACTTTAGTGAAAGCTAAGTGTCCACACTGTAAAAAGTAATCAGTTGACTAAACTTAAAAAAGTGAGGAAACCTGTTGCCTTAAAATTAAGTAAATAAACTTCATGTGTAATTGGCAAAAAAATCCAAGTTACATGGAACTGTCAAGTTCACATAACTCAATTATGCATGCATTTCCTCACTTTTTTTTTAAAGTAAGCCAAGTGATCACTTTTTACAGTATAGGCTACCTTCTGGAATAGCCTATGATTCCTTCAAATCCTGCCTGCGTAGCAAGCTCTAGGATGTGAAAAAGCGGTTATTTTGTATGTATTCCAAAATATCTCTGATTCATGGAAACACACTTGTATGTAATTTGTATTCTCATGTAGATACATTTGTGTGGCTTTTCTCAGGAAAAGAAGTAGCACACTCCAGAGATGTTATTCAGAGTTTTAAAGACATTATTTCATGAAATCATCCAACACAAAATGAAAGACTGAAAACAGCACTGCTGTTACGATGCTGTGACTTAAGGGCAGTTCAACAAATGAAGACCACAAGAAAAACGTCCTGTTATGTAGCAGCTGAAGCAGAGACAAAAGCAGGATCCACGTGCAGCAGTGTTTTAATAAAGACAAGGTAACCAGACTCAGGAACAGGACAGCGTGCATACAGCATTACAACAATACACGAACTCACAAAGACTGGACTAAAACACAGGGCTTAAATACCGGGGCAAACGATCTAAACAGGATAACAAGGGGGCGTGGTTAACGGGAAACACCTGGGAAGACTAATCGACAGACAGGGAACCACTAAACATGACAAGACAAACCCACACCGTGACATAGCCCCCTCCCTATGGGCGGCTACTGACGCCCATAACACACCAAAAAGTTCAGGAGGGCAGAGAAACGGTGGCTGACTTGGGGGAGGGATGGAGGGCCAGGCCCCTACGGGGAACCGGGGCCTGGGCCATGGAACGTGGGTGGACCAGGGCTACACAGGCGACCAGGGCGGAGCAGGATGCGCAGGCGGCCAGGGCGGCCACGGCGGAGAAGACCCTTCGGGCGGCCAGGGCGGTGCAGACACCGGCTCAGGAACAGCAGACACCGGCTCGGAGACGGCCATCTTGTCCGTAGACGCTGGCTCGGGAGCAGACAACCCACACGCTGGCTCGGGAGCAGACACCGGCTCGGAGACGGCCATCTTGTCCGTAGACGCTGGCTCGGGAGCAGACAACCCACACGCTGGCTCGGGAGCAGACACCGGCTCGGAGACGGCCATCTTGTCCGTAGACGCTGGCTCGGGAGCAGACACCGGCTCGGAGACGGCCATCTTGTCCGTAGACGCTGGCTCGGGAGCAGACACCGGCTCGGAGACGGCCATCTTGTCCGTAGACGCTGGCTCGGGAGCAGACACCGGCTCGGAGACGGCCATCTTGTCCGTAGACGCTGGCTCGGGAGCAGACACCGGCTCGGAGACGGCCATCTTGTCCGTAGACGCTGGCTCGGGAGCAGACACCGGCTCGGAGACGGCCATCTTGTCCGTAGACGCTGGCTCGGGAGCAGACACCGGCTCGGAGACGGCCATCTTGTCCGTAGACGCTGGCTCGGGAGCAGACACCGGCTCGGAGACGGCCATCTTGTCCGTAGACGCTGGCTCGGGAGCAGACACCGGCTCGGAGACGGCCATCTTGTCCGTAGACGCTGGCTCGGGAGCAGACACCGGCTCGGAGACGGCCATCTTGTCCGTAGACGCTGGCTCGGGAGCAGACACCGGCTCGGAGACGGCCATCTTGTCCGTAGACGCTGGCTCGGGAGCAGACACCGGCTCGGAGACGGCCATCTTGTCCGTAGACGCTGGCTCGGGAGCAGACACCGGCTCGGAGACGGCCATCTTGTCCGTAGACGCTGGCTCGGGAGCAGACACCGGCTCGGAGACGGCCATCTTGTCCGTAGACGCTGGCTCGGGAGCAGACACCGGCTCGGAGACGGCCATCTTGTCCGTAGACGCTGGCTCGGGAGCAGACACCGGCTCGGAGACGGCCATCTTGTCCGTAGACGCTGGCTCGGGAGCAGACACCGGCTCGGAGACGGCCATCTTGTCCGTAGACGCTGGCTCGGGAGCAGACACCGGCTCGGAGACGGCCATCTTGTCCGTAGACGCTGGCTCGGGAGCAGACAACCCACACGCTGGCTCGGGAGCAGACACCGGCTCGGAGACGGCCATCTTGTCCGTAGACGCTGGCTCGGGAGCAGACAACCCACACGCTGGCTCGGGAGCAGACACCGGCTCGGAGACGGCCATCTTGTCCGTAGACGCTGGCTCGGGAGCAGACAACCCACACGCTGGCTCGGGAGCAGACACCGGCTCGGAGACGGCCATCTTGTCCGTAGACGCTGGCTCGGGAGCAGACAACCCACACGCTGGCTCGGGAGCAGACACCGGCTCGGAGACGGCCATCTTGTCCGTAGACGCTGGCTCGGGAGCAGACAACCCACACGCTGGCTCGGGAGCAGACACCGGCTCGGAGACGGCCATCTTGTCCGTAGACGCTGGCTCGGGAGCAGACAACCCACACGCTGGCTCGGGAGCAGACACCGGCTCGGAGACGGCCATCTTGTCCGTAGACGCTGGCTCGGGAGCAGACAACCCACACGCTGGCTCGGGAGCAGACACCGGCTCGGAGACGGCCATCTTGTCCGTAGACGCTGGCTCGGGAGCAGACAACCCACACGCTGGCTCGGGAGCAGACACCGGCTCGGAGACGGCCATCTTGTCCGTAGACGCTGGCTCGGGAGCAGACAACCCACACGCTGGCTCGGGAGCAGACACCGGCTCGGAGACGGCCATCTTGTCCGTAGACGCTGGCTCGGGAGCAGACAACCCACACGCTGGCTCGGGAGCAGACACCGGCTCGGAGACGGCCATCTTGTCCGTAGACGCTGGCTCGGGAGCAGACAACCCACACGCTGGCTCGGGAGCAGACACCGGCTCGGAGACGGCCATCTTGTCCGTAGACGCTGGCTCGGGAGCAGACAACCCACACGCTGGCTCGGGAGCAGACACCGGCTCGGAGACGGCCATCTTGTCCGTAGACGCTGGCTCGGGAGCAGACAACCCACACGCTGGCTCGGGAGCAGACACCGGCTCGGAGACGGCCATCTTGTCCGTAGACGCTGGCTCGGGAGCAGACAACCCACACGCTGGCTCGGGAGCAGACACCGGCTCGGAGACGGCCATCTTGTCCGTAGACGCTGGCTCGGGAGCAGACAACCCACACGCTGGCTCGGGAGCAGACACCGGCTCGGAGACGGCCATCTTGTCCGTAGACGCTGGCTCGGGAGCAGACACCGGCTCGGAGACGGCCATCTTGTCCGTAGACGCTGGCTCGGGAGCAGACAACCCACACGCTGGCTCGGGAGCAGACACCGGCTCGGAGACGGCCATCTTGTCCGTAGACGCTGGCTCGGGAGCAGACAACCCACACGCTGGCTCGGGCTCAGGAACGCAGACTCTGGCTCGGGCTCAGGAACGCAGACTCTGGCTCGGGCTCAGGAACGCAGACTCTGGCTCGGGCTCAGGAACGCAGACTCTGGCTCGGGCTCAGGAACGCAGACTCTGGCTCGGGCTCAGGAACGCAGACTCTGGCTCGGGCTCAGGAACGCAGACTCTGGCTCGGGCTCAGGAACGCAGACTCTGGCTCGGGCTCAGGAACGCAGACTCTGGCTCGGGCTCAGGAACGCAGACTCTGGCTCGGGCTCAGGAACGCAGACTCTGGCTCGGGCTCAGGAACGCAGACTCTGGCTCGGGCTCAGGAACGCAGACTCTGGCTCGGGCTCAGGAACGCAGACTCTGGCTCGGGCTCAGGAACGCAGACTCTGGCTCGGGCTCAGGAACGCAGACTCTGGCTCGGGCTCAGGAACGCAGACTCTGGCTCGGGCTCAGGAACGCAGACTCTGGCTCGGGCTCAGGAACGCAGACTCTGGCTCGGGCTCAGGAACGCAGACTCTGGCTCGGGCTCAGGAACGCAGACTCTGGCTCGGGCTCAGGAACGCAGACTCTGGCTCGGGCTCAGGAACGCAGACGTGACGTGAACGGTCTCTGGCTCGGCAGACGTGACGTGAACGGTCTCTGGCTCGGCAGACGTGACGTGAACGGTCTCTGGCTCGGCAGACGTGACGTGAACGGTCTCTGGCTCGGCAGACGTGACGTGAACGGTCTCTGGCTCGGCAGACGTGACGTGAACGGTCTCTGGCTCGGCAGACGTGACGTGAACGGTCTCTGGCTCGGCCGGGACCAGCGGCGAGGACTCTGGGCTGACAGGAAGTACAGGAAGGACTTCCAGGTATTGCGGGACGCGGGAAGTCCTCTTCCTCCTCCTCCGTCTCCGAGAGGGTGCTGGACTGGACGGGAACAGCGGCGAATGGGGCCCTGGGCTGGACATCACCAACCCAGGGTCGAAGAATGGCCAGCGTGGAGAGTGGTGTCGGGGCTCCTCCCGACCACCTCCTCTACTGAGGCCTCCACGTGTCCCACGAAACTTGACCAACCGGCTCCCCTCAAAAGAGTGGCCTCTCCTCCGCTCGGTGGCTGGAGAAGAGACACTGGCGAACATGCTGCTGGATTCAGTGTTGGTGAGTTCTTCTGTTATGTAGCAGCTGAAGCAGAGACAAAAGCAGGATCCACGTGCAGCAGTGTTTTAATAAAGACAAGGTAACCAGACTCAGGAACAGGACAGCGTGCATACAGCATTACAACAATACACAAACTCACAAAGACTGGACTGAAACACAGGGCTTAAATACCGGGGCAAACGATCTAAACAGGATAACAAGGGGGCGTGGTTAACGGGAAACACCTGGGAAGACTAATAGACAGACAGGGAACCACTAAACATGACAAGACAAACCCACACCGTGACACGTCCTTTTTGTTTATTCATTTTGTAGTCACGCGCTTCATGCTTTTACCTCTTTAGTTTTAAGTGAATGCACCATTTTTAGAGAATGTTATTGGCTTTGGTGTGTTTCAATATCCCGTGCTTGGTCTAGAAGCACAAGAATGCACCCATAAGAATGACTTCATTTTATTCTTATAAAGGCAATAAAAGAAGATTTTTCCCCCTCAAATTTTATCTTGGTTATGCTTGCTAGATTTATATTTTTGAAGCCCCCCGTCACTACAGTTAGTTCAGAGGATTTATAGCTTGTTAGCTTGAGTTGATCTAATGAAAG
This sequence comes from Meda fulgida, assembly GCA_030578275.1. NCBI lineage: Eukaryota > Metazoa > Chordata > Actinopteri > Cypriniformes > Leuciscidae > Meda > Meda fulgida. The sequence goes on from CM060626.1 coordinate 13,511,962, forward strand.
GGGCTGAAATGGAACGATTGCATCAGAGATGAAAACAAACAGATCTTACTGTATGCCCACCTGGATCTGAGTAGCAGTCATATTGACTCTTTCAACTTAGTTGAATGAAATGCGTCAATGCGAAATGATTCACTGATGCATCATAAAGTTTTCACACGCTGTTGTTGCAGACTACTTTCTCATAAAAAAGCTCCTGTAAAACATGGCCCTGCATGTCATTATTGTGACAATTGTTGTGAGAGTCGACCACACAGGTCTACTTTAGCTGGTAAAACTGGCCTTTATGGAAGAAGGTTGTTTATCTGGAATTAAGGCTGCACAACAGGCTTGGGATTTTCTGGCTTACAACTCTTCGGTGAATGGATTGACAAACTCGCTAAACATGAATTATTCATCTGCGGAATGTGCTACCTGACAAAGAAAAAAAAAAGTGAATCTGCGTATTGCATGTCTTTATTTCCATTCTGATAATGCTTCGAGTTTCGCTATTGGGTTGGGGTGATACTTTATTAAAGCTTTGAAATCTTGCAGAAATCCCCCTCACAAAAGCACACGCACAAGCCGCACACAGGTCCCCACAACTGCGGTGGCAAATAGTTTGAAAGGTGGGGCTGCATTTTAGGAACATTTGTCCCACAACCCGAACATTCCACATTCCAGCGCAGCAGCCAGAGCCTCAGCAGCAATGCTCTTCAGGACGGGTCAATGACTGACACACAGACGTGGAAGAGCTAGCTGTGGCCTACTTATATTACCCCAGCAACAAGTCGAATGATTCACCCAAACAATCAGAAGAAAGAAATTAGAAATATATTATTGTTATTATCATTTTTAGCATCACCTAATTTGTAAAACTTTTGACTGAAATTGAAACAATACTGTTAATCACAAACAAAATGCAATGAGCAAAACTGTACAATAACTGAATTACAATTATATCAACACTCAACTCTTGACTTGTCAGTCTCCATACAAAAAAATCGTAATGCATTTTTTAAAAAAGTGTCGTCATTCTCGTCAATCATGAATCATTTTAACCAGAAGAGTTGCTGTAAGCCAGAACTTCCCAGGCCTGTTGTGCAGCCTTAATTCTAGATAAACAACCTTCCATAAAGACCAGTTTTACCAGCCAAAGTTTAAAGTTGTTTATTGTTGTCATTTTAATTGTTTTCAATACTTTTATTAACATTTCTATTTAGCTTTATTTTTTTAGCTTTGGTTTAGTTATTTCATTATTAAGATGACTACGTTTTTCTTTTTATAATTTGTTTTATTTTATTTCAGCTCTATTTCAATTAACCAAAACTATTTTTAATAGTTTTAGTTAACAGTAACAACACTGTTGTGAACAGGCTTTTGTACAGGCATTCTTTAATCTTATCAATTGTTTTTTTCAGGATGAACTTCCTCATTCATCTGTCTTACCTTTGTTTGTCTTGTCTCTTATAACTCTTATGCTCTGTCTCAGTCTGTCTGTCTGTCATATGTTTTCTGGCTGATTTGTTTCTGGCTGAACTCAGCAGGCCTCAGACAGCACTGAAATAGCGTATGACCCCACAGTCTGCCCGATGAGCTGGAAAATGAGAGCATGTTCCTCTTTGGGAGCGTCCGTCTGAGGAGCATCTGCCTTTCATGCCCCATTTTAATAACTTGTTTCTGACTGAAGAAAAATGTTTTTTTTCTTAGCAGACAAAGATAGCAATGTTGGTCACCAGCATAAGATGTGTTTTGCATACTTTTGCTGCTGGTCACCAGACTTGAGAACAGCATAACCATGCGGGTTCACCAGCTTTACCAGTTCTAGCCTGCTTGGACTAACCTGGAATTCACGCTGGATTTTTCAGCAGGCTATGGAGACCCTCATTAAAAAAAAACTCACTGCATCTGCTCTTACTTTTCTCTCTTCCTGGCTCCCAGAAGTAATTTCCTCCCTCCTTTTCTGTTCTTTTCTGTTCTCTGATGGTGTTGCCTGGCACAGTCCTTAAAGAGGTCACGAAACCAACATCACTATGTGATGCAACTCTCTCAAGCAGCCCTCTTTATCCAGCCATCATAATGTTGATCTTTAAATAGCCAGGCAAGACACATCAACACCGACTGACTCCATACTCACAGGGCAAGGTATCTTTGTCATCATGGCAACAGTCTGACCCCAGACATTCCAATGTCAAGTGTTTTTAATAATGTTATCATTATTAAATGGTGTCTATGTTATATAGAGCAACAGCTAACCAAATAAGAGTGGTCGGAAAAAAAAATGGTGATGGACACCAGACCTACCCAGCTGAAAACTAATTTTGTACTAAATATGTTTTAGTAGTAATTAAATTGTAGAAAAGCTAAACTTTAGGTGTATTTAGTGTACTGTTATGTGCTAAAGTGGAACAACTTAAAGTATATTTTGTATACTTTAAGTATATGCCTGTGCATAGAAATGCATTAGAATTCCGTTGACTTCTCAGTTTACCTTTAAAAGCTTTGGCTATTTCCTCGTCTGTCGTTTCTATACAGCACTCTATGAGTTACATTGAACATGAGATTAGAAGAAGCCCAACACAATTTACAGCGAGCAAAGTTCAATCAAAAAGTTACTGATATAGTTATTTGCAGCAATAAAGCAACCTGTGAGTATTAAAGGATATGTTGTAAATTGATAATTGTGGTTTATTGGTATTTCCCATAAACCTGTCTATTGTAAAGATCTAAAGATTTAAGGAAATTAGAAGTTGTTCAAAATATTGTATGCCAGGACAACTAGACAAGTTACTTGCAGCTTTACTAAAAGACAAAAAAACAAAACAATTAAATAAACAGATTTGTACATGAATGACTCAAAGGCAGCACAAATTAGACACCTGAACTGGACACGTTGCTAACATTTTCCTAACTGTCGATTTCCTAACTTTTAATGCACTTAGTGACTGCAATATATACTGCTGTTTACAAAAGAGAGGGAGCTTTTGGATTGCAGTCCCTGTTCTCTCAGGAAAGGTTTTGTTCTAAACTTTAAGCAATTGCTGTGAGCATCACGTGAGTGGCCTACTTTGCCCCTGGGCTCTTCAGAGTGTGCTCCATAAAGTTGTAATTGGGGTACGAGTCTTTGCCTTCACACAAACATGATTCAACAAAACTCTCCTTTTGTTGCAAAGTACATTTAATGGAGTGCACAATGTTGGATATTGTCAGTGATATTCATGAGTCTAAAGTTGTCTGTTTGCTTGCAGATTGTGTGATGGGGTTTTCCTGAAAACAAACTGAATGACCTTTACGGTTTATTTTAAAAGAGCCCAGTAATATGCAGAAACTAAGTCTATAGGTTTAGGATTCAACTGTGCCAAACAGACCTCAACATACAAAACACGGGAACACTTTCTTTTCTTTTTTTAACATGTCCTTGTTTCATGATATGTTACATGGAGTAACAATAAATTATGCATAATTACTTGCAACTAACCCTAAACCAAATCCTAATCCTAATCCTAACCCTATATATTTAATTAAATATGCAGTTTGTAACTTTTGTCGCTATAGTGGTTAATAAACAGAACGGCATGTGTCTTGCGGAAGAATATTTTAGCCGGAGCTACATCTCTCTGTTTATGGATATGACGAGTCACGCAGGTACTGGGACACTTCCCAGTGGTACGACCCAAACCAGTCTAAAATAGTCAGAATATAAACACTTACTGTACCGTAGTGAAAACACGGTTTGGAAGATGGATTCATGATGTACTCGCTTATTATATAAACATATAAAGAAAGACTAACCCTTCACACAACATCAAGGGGTGTCAAAGCTTACGCTACTCCTACATCCTACGTCATACATCGTCAAGTGTTACCCTTTTGTAAGTCGACTTGCGTACGGCCGTCTGCCGGAAGCTTGTTATTTTAGTCGATAAAGTTTTAAATGTGGATATTTTTGGAACACATTAAATGTGGAAACCATCACTTTACTTCAGAAGGCCGTGTGGAGTACTTTTATCATGGATGGATGCACTTTGATGGACTTAAAAACATACCCATTCACTCCCATTATAAAGGTTGGAAGAGCCAGGATATTTTTTCATATAACTCTGATTGTATTCGTCTGAAAGAAGAATGTCATATACACCTGCCTTCGGGGTGAGTAAATCATGAGCTAATTTTAATTTTTTGGTGAACTATCCCTTTAAATGTAGCCTACCTATTACACAACAAAGATGCCTTCAAATAAAGTGTAACCCAAATCACAATAAGGGCAATAATCAACGATCTGAATTTGAGCTCTTGGTTTTAAGTAGAAAATGAATTCCAAATGTCACAAAACAGATAAATGTGGTAAAATTTCAACATTTAAAACTTTGTAGTGGTAAATTAAACAAAGATGAATGCAGTATGTTTTACTTTCAGTTTTTCTACTTAAAAATGTTGCTTAATTCAATGTTTGGCTACTTGCAGTTTTAAAGTCTACTTTTTTCTTTCTTTCTGTGGAGTCATGCCCAATTTTTATAACTGACCTATTAGATTATTATTAGGCCTATAAAAATAATTGCTAAATCATGCTGTTTTTCACCACAACATCTTTAGTGCAAGGATCTGACTGCAACAATTTATGTAAGGCAACATTTATCCATTTTATTTCATTTTATTTTTTTATTCTATTCTATTTTATTATTATTTTTATATTAGTATTGCGCATCTTTAAATGATTTTATATGCAGTACGGATCAAACTGACCCTAGAGCAGAACATATTGTGCATGCACATTGTCTCATTTCGTTGGAAGCTTGTTGCTTAGCATCACTGTTGCTAGGTAAACAAGTTATTTGTAGCCAGTGTCAGGTTTCAGTTGGGAGGCTGCACTGCTTAAAAACCATCCCGGACAAGATTACAGGTGACTTTCAGTCCTGCCATTCCCTTCAGGGAAGAGTTATCCTCCCTATGGTTCACAAATACTATGGTTCACTGAATAATATGAATAATAATACAGATCTTAGCTACTTTACCATTGTCTGTACAGGGATTTACAGACTTTTAAAAATATGCTTGGTATCACTTTATTTTACAATCCTGTTCCCCATGTACATACTGTTTACTTATTATATTAATCACAATAAGTGGGTAATAACTACTAACCCTGAACCTAACCTTAACCTATGTAGTTCCCTATATATCCCAGTACTTTCTTAGGTAGTACACTGCAAGTACACGTGCTGTAAAATAAAGTGCAACCGGATGCTTTTAAAGAGGTCAGGGCTGTTGACAGCTGAGGACAAAAACTGAAATGTTGGTCTGGGCCCTGTGATACTGGGGGCCCTCAAAACGTATCAAGCGTTGATCATTGTAACAAATCACAGACATATGATGAGCGCATGAACACAATGGCCAACCAGAGGTTCAACAGGGAAATGCTGATATCATCACATTTTTAAGTTTCAGTTTCTTTTGACAACACTATCACCGCAATAAAGAGTGTACAACCGATACGCTCAACGGCTATAAATACCCATAATGTACAGTGAGAGTCACATTGTTTATTAAATTGTTTAATTAAGATTAATACTTACTAATTTCCATGATAGAGTTCAAATAAATCTTTTCAGTAGGCCTACTACTGGAGCTGCCAGTTCGCTAAGTTTCAAATGATTGTTAAACAACAAGCACAAACTGCAATAAGTGGCAGCCCTTCTAGTGCTCTAAGGGTCAGAATTCTCTCACTAGTTTTCATTCACTCCTTCAAGTGGACTATATTAGTGGAGTAATGTAGGGAATAGTGAATGAGGGTATAGGGGGTGTTCACCTGTTGTTTATTTAGTTTTCTTATTAGCTCTCCTTGAGTATTTAAGCCCTTAGTTCTCCTCTGTGTTTTGTCTTGTGTTAATGTGATATGTTTGGTTAGTGTTTCTCATTCCTCTTCCTGTATTCTCTTGAGTGTCAGTTTGTGACATTGTATTATCCATCGTCGTGTTTACTGACCAGCAAATTGTGACAATTTGACTCCAAAGAATGAATCATTTACAAATGCATGGCTTTATCCCTCATTAATGTCATGAACGTGTCAAGGTCAGATATGTCAGATCATGTCAAGAGTTTCTTTCATTACATATATTATTCCTTTAAAAAACATTAGAAAAACTTGTCAGGTTGGAAAAATGTAAGGCCATGTATGTGTGTATTTGTCTGAGGGAGAAACTGTGTGTGTGTGTATGTGTGTGTTCAGATGTCTGTGTTTGTTTTCTTAGTTTGTTGCATGTGAGCAAGTGGTGAAAAAAAATCCCATGCTGTCTATGGCCAGGCCTCCTGCTGAAGCAGCTGTTGGCATGCTGAAGGAGCAGCTCAGCTTTGTTCTCCTTCCACACTGACCGCTGAGAGCTTTCCCATGTCAGCAGGACTGGGCTCAAAGCAAGGCCTTGAAGGACCCTATATCCGTCTGCTCATGACAGGATGCTGTTCGCAAGTCTCCTGTTCCACTGGTCCAAGGTCAGTTTTGCGGCATATATTAGACTGATAATGATAATTAATTGGGTCAGCACAGCTGGTCATGGATCAGTATAAAAGGAAACAAGGCCGTTGCCAGATCACGGTAAGTGAGGGAGTCCGGCTCATCCGCTCTATTAGAGTCACAGCAATTACAGACACTTGATCAGGGATTAAACACCCGTCACAAGCAGATTGAAGGCCAAACTAACACCAAACTACCATAGTATACTCTGTGACGTGTGATTTAAGATCAAATAAAACATTTAACAAAAGGTTTTCGGGTAATCATAATTTTGTTTTTTGGTGAGACAAAGTATTTAAACTCATATTTTCCTTAGGTTACAATAAACACCTAATTATGTGTGAGTTGAGAATAGATGTAATCCAGTCTAAACGCCTAGTCATGTCAGTATAAGTTAAATTTCTCCTACATACACGTCATGACAAAAACACTGCTGCAAAATAAACTTTAAAAAATAATAGTTGCATAAACTATTAAATATTTTGTTCACCTGTAAAATTAAATGTAATATTACTTAAAAATTATGAATTGAGAAAATGAGAAATGAGAAAATGAGAAAAGCCTGGAAATAGACATTTAAACCTGTGACTTCCAAGTCTGGAAAATTCACAGTCCTGGAAATAAAATGAATTACTCTTATGACAATTACTCTTACTCTACTCATAAACATCTAAGTAGTCAGCATTATTTTGTGCTGCATTAAAATGTTATCGGACATGAGGACACTAAGAGTGAAATCACAATTAATACTTGGTTCCACAATCTATCTACAATTCCACATCTTCTGCAATAAAATAATACTAAAAACAACTGTGCAAGCCTCTGTAAAAGAGATTAGAGTAAAACACCATGAGCCATCAGTATGAGATCTCTAAATAATTCAGCTCTTTAGTTATCACAAGTAAATGCAATTTGGTTTTGCTATTAAGCATGCAGAAACAAATAGTATTATGTAAGTGCTAATAATGTTGTAGAACAAATCTGGTAAGTGTGCTTTTAGCCATCTTGTGAATAATGCAGCTTGCGCTAACAGTGCATCTCTATCTTTGCCATCCTGATACACTGAATTACAAGTTATCCTTCATAAAGAGTTCAGGACATTTTAAATTAATGTATCTAGTCAAGCTACATTATTGTCATGTGATTCAAATGAAGCCATTCAACTGCTGCTAAGGGTTGCATTTATTATCTTGTGAGATTAAGGAAGTTAATTTCCGGCTTTCCCTTGTGACTATTGAAACAGGCTACAGAAGGCCTATTATTGCTCAGTCTGCATTTACGTTTTTGCATTGTTGACCACAAAAACAAGGTGTACATATTTGAATTTAGGTGTAATCCGGTGCATTTCTATAGTTCAAGGTTAGACTGCATTGCATTGTGTATACTTTCCAGTCTGCCATGGAAAACTTTGCGCAAGAGACAACTGTTTGAGTTGAAGTCTCAAGCCACATTGACCGTTCGCAAAGACCCGCCCCCTTTAGTTACTTGCTATGTCCGACCAGACACACCATATTCTCACACAGTGAAAAATACATTGCGGACCAGAGAGGACACTGACAACGCACTGACAGCGCGCTGACAGACAGGACAGAGCGGGTTACTTTTATGAAATAAAGTCTCACCTTTCAAGTTTGGTCATTTTTTAAAGAAATTTAAACAATAAATACCAAGTTTTGTGGCTCATTAATGTATCTGACAGATCGCCGTAGAGCCTCAGTTAAAGCTGCTCGCTGGCGCTTGCAAAGCCAAGGTCATGGGTTCGATTCCCAGGGAAAGCAAGAACTGATAAGAATGTAAATGTGTGCCTTGAAATGCAATGTAAGTCGCTTTGGATAAAAGCGTCTGTCAAAAACATGAATGTAATTTATAGCATCGAATGAACATAAGAAGGAATGTTGTTTTAACCTCGGAAAGACGTCAGTACACGCCGCTTTTCAAATTCAAATCCTCCAACGTTAATCTACTCTACTGACTGATTTGTCGGACAAAAATGGCGGATGGCGGATTATGATTGGTTAGATCGCCTGTCAGTCAAATTGCCTGCGAAGGGTCAGGCCAAGAGACCTTGCAAGCGGTAATTCATTTAATCCTATTAGCCAGTGAAATCTACACTGAAACGTGAGGCTTGTATTTGCAGCAAAATTAGAATGTGATACGTATGCAGATGTCTTAGGCATGGCAGTTTATATATAACTATCTCCTCTGCACGACATGGAGAGGGATTAGTTTAGAGAGAGGTTACCATTCATGCAAGAACGATAAGGAAACACCTCAGATGGCCTTTGGCAAATACCCCAAGATGGCCATATTGTGTATGCATGAGCAGAGTCTCTAGGATCGCCCATTCCAGGTCTGCAGTATGTCAGAAGGGCCAACACCATGCAAGATAGGAGGAGTAAATGTAGCCCATGTGGACAGCATACAAAATGCATGCACTGAAGAATAATACATCTATTTTAAATCCATTTTTATGATGTAACAGTAAATTTGCAGTTTCACCTTCAGTTATCATTTCAAGAGTTAATTTTATTTAATTATGTAAATTATTATTTTATTTACTTTAATATGTTTCATTTTAGTTTTTATTACTACTGTTCTTTTTAAGTTATAATTATTATTATTTATTTTTTTAAATATAACTCCAGAGTTGATTATATGGAAAAAGCTGCCTTATATTTTATCTAGGGCAGTAGGCAGTGGTTTTGCAGGCCGGAGTGTCAAATGTTGAAACATGACTCAAGACAGGTCAAGAATTAGTGAGCCACTGAACTGATGTTGTCCCAGTCAATGTAAAGAAATATGGAAATAAATAAGTGCTTAGACTTTGAGGACTTTGAAGAATGGGCAATAGGAAAACCTCAGTTTGGATGTGGGACAGTTAAAGGCTCTGGGTTTCAAAATCTGTGAACTACTTTAAAATACTTGCCTGAAGTTAGATAGATTATCCACAAACATTGTAGCATATAGGGGTGGCTTATGTTTCAGGGTAATCTTGCACACAAGTGACTCTTGTAATCTAATTCTAAATGCAGGATCAGAAGGTTTTAGGCGGATTTGGCGTCTGTGCCCAGAAGCACAGGGACCTAATGCATGAACCGATAGATCTGTAGATGAAGCAAGTGACTCACATTTCCTCATTGCTTCAGGCCAGAACTGATTAGAGATCAGCTGGGTATGGAAAGAGAGAGTCGACAGCAGGTGTGTGGATCTGTTGTACGTCAGTGTTCGTGCCTCATTGGATAGACAATCTATGCTGATAGGCTGGAAAGCCTAAACGTAAGCTACTCAAACACTGCAGCAAAAACAGTGGTATGACAGATGATACTGTAATGGATAAAATCTTTTCTAATTTGACAAAGACAATGATATATGAAGCTATTATAAAATATAAATATATTTTATTTTAATAGTAGGTTTTGTATTAATTATATATGTAGTTATGTCTGTTTTGCATTGGCAAAAAATAGTTCCAAACAAAACCACAGCAGACCCTCGTAACAGCGATCAACGTGTGTTTTGTTTCTGCATGATATGCATTAACAAATCGAGTAAATGATTCAATTACTCCTGCCAGTCACTTCTTTCGTTTCTGAAAAAAAAGAAGTATTTTTGAATGAGCCAGTTGAGTGAATGATTAAAATGATGCACTCTTGAAGACTTGTCAGTGAAGTACTTGTCGCCACCTACTGGTGTAACTATTTATACCATTATGGGCCAGATTTACTAAACAGTGCAAATTAGCATGACAGCGCAATTCCAAAAAAGCGCAGATGGGAATGATGACGACGTTCAAATTAAAGAACACGGAAGCAGCTGGATCATTTCCATAATGACCAACACAATCTAAGAGCAGCGGAAATAAGCGTGTGGCTTAAGACATGCTTTTTTGGGCGGTAAACAATGGCGCAAACACCAGTACAATGACGAGCGCAAACCTTAGTAAATCACCTTGCGTGATTCATTGAATACTCTCCTCCCATACATTTTGTGTCTGAAAGGGAAACTCCTACAAATGCATAAGGTCAGCAGCAAAAATAACCCTGTCCATGCCATTTCAGCACTGAGTTTTCCACTATGTGTCTTTAGTAAATCCTGACAGTATAGTTTTTTAACGTCAAAAGAGGGTTGCGCTGGTACAAGCTGTTAGTAATTATTCATAAATAATAGTAATAATAATACTGTTACACATTAAATAAATAATACTCTTTTCATATATCATGAAATTATTATTAAATATATTTTACATCTTAAAGTTTATTTTGCAATAACAATGCATCCAACATTTTTTTATTGTTACATTTGGATTTCTGATGGGGGATTTCTGCAACGTATAGGAACAATGTTTATTGTGAACAGCACTTTAGAAATAAATTTGAGGAAAATGTTGGATGATTCAATATGTAGGTCATTGTTAATTGTTCCACTGAAGAGACGACAAGTTTAAATCTGTTTGCTATTTTGTAGCCTCTGCCAACCTGGCTGGTTCCCAAAAGAGTAGTGGGTCACTGGGTCTGGAGCTACAAAGATGTAGACTTGCTTGAAAGTTTATCTGAGGCCCTTTCGGAAAAACAATCCTGAATCAGTTGTACATGAAAACTGGAGCATTTTAGCCGTGTCATCAGTTTGGTCCTGTGACTGAGAAGTGAAGTGGGGCAGTTTTTCTAGCTAAGTGAGATACAAGGAAACTTGGCACACAGAATTAGGCTAACAAATTTCCACCATCAGGCCCTTTGTTGTTTATGGAAATGACACAAGGGGGAGACGGCAGGCATTTTCGTGTGACTCAAACGTGCAAGCGCTGCAACCGTCCACAAAGACCCTGTGGTGCCCTACTAACCTGCCCTTCATGGCATTTTGTAAGTGCCCTTAATTGAGCACGAATAAAATCATTGTTGGACTGTTTTAAACACTCAAACACAAAGGATCTGATTGTTTAGGATTCAGTTTAGTCTTCAGATAGGAATAGGTTTCAATTAACAACCTGTGTCCACAACCCACAGAGAATAAGTCGTTTTTAGGAATAGATGGATGGATGGATGGATGAACGAACAACTTACGAGATCAGTAATCTGTCTTTGCTGGTTGTCTGTGTGAAAAACTATGAAAGTCTCTTTCTGAGTAAAATTTGATTTTATTTTCATTTTTATAGACTTTATATCTCTCATATCCCACAATTGCAACTCATATCATGATGTTACTTTTAATCTGGCAATTGCAACTATATTTCACAGTATCTCATAATGTGATATTACTTATTTTAAACTTTATTTCAGAATGATTTTTTGGGGGGTGGAAATAGGCTTCAGAAGTGACCGTTTTAGGACCATTTAGGACAGTTTTGTAACTGGAATCAATCATAATACAAACTGTGTGCATCTCAAAAAGAGATATTTTTAAACACTTTCAGTATGAATTGCTTTGTTGAAATAGCAAAAAATTCTATACTTTTCTTAACAAAAGTAGAACATGTATCTTTAGACATTTTCTTTCCTAGTTAGTAAAAATGTCTATTAGTAGACATTAGGCCACAATAATGCAATTTGCTTTTATTTAAGATTTTTAAGATCTAAATGAAATAAAGGATGATATAATTGTATCTAAAATTATTTCTAAGTATTATCAGAATGCATTGACATGGAAACAAAAAAACTGCTGTTCAGACACAGTTGCACAATGACTGAGCTCATTTGTTATTGTATTATTATATTATATTGGTGATGACATCCTGTCCTCTGACCCTTGTTCCTTATTCCTTTCTTATCAATAATCTCTTGCTCTGGCCAGAGGCCATGACGAAATGACCGATGAACATGAGTGCAAAGCGCTTCCCTTCTCAACAATGCTTTGATTCTATGTTCGAGTTAAGAGTATGTGGCTTTCTGAGGGGAAATTCCACAGAATCATGTGACCTACCAGAAATACACAGCAAATATATGGGCAGGGAACTCTGTAGAAGTTCCTTATTAGTGTGTTTACTCTTGTGTATGTTGTTCAGTTATTGATGCTTTTAATAGTATGATTTTCACCTCACTTATTATGCAGCATAATAAAAGCTTTTAATGGAGTACTTTGTCACATAATACATAAATATTCACTATGGTTCTGGATTTAAAAAAAACATGAAATATTGGTGAAAAATGCATGAATAAAATAAATAAACTATGATGGCAAAATCCCCCTTTTTACTGCCCGTGAGATGGTGCATCACCATATAACATTCCACTTAAGCAATGACACTGCCACATGCAGACTGGAAAGTGACCAAGAGATCATGAACATTTTACATAGCTATAATGTTTTTTTTTTAATCCATTTTATTGCTGGCTAATGGTATAAAGTTTTATGACAGAAGCATTTCTAACATTCATATGAGTCTATCTATCTACTTAATATGTTTGGCCTTAATGTTAATAGCACTATCCCTAAATTACACAGATAAATTGAAACATGTCGAGCTGACTTCTGGATTGGCGAGAGGGGGAAGACATGCTAACTACCTGGGATCTGATTGGTGTAAGCAATAGACACTTTCAATGCACAGGCATTTTCTTGTTTCCAAACAAAGCTAAAATGTCTGGGGTGAAAAACAGTAACATGGCAGCTGTATCTGTCTGTGTCAGTCAGTCATATTGTGCCTATAGTGCCATTAGCAGCAGGAGGTGGGTGACATATGGTAAACACTGGTTGAATTGGTTGGGTGCAGAGGGTTCACACACACATCTGTCCACACAAACAAGCCAAGTTCGTTTTCAACAGACTATGTGTGAAATCAAATCCTTCTCTCAATATAAAGGTCTCCACTGGGCTCAGTTGTTTTTAGCTTTTGGGAAGCAAGCGCGACTGGAAGCAGGTTGCCGGAAATAGACTCTCTAAATGTGCCTTGGCTCGTATATGCTCTGGACTGCAAACTTCCCTGCACATGTGAAAGGACCAGACATGAGAATACAAATCTGTTTTTATTTCTTTCCTTTATAAGTTGCTTTGGATAAAAGCATTTGCTAAATCAATAAATGCAATACAGATTGTAGGGAATTTAGAAAGCTGTGAATTGGGAGTTATAGGCTATAAGGAGAAATAAAAGGGTCTTTGGTGGATATATATATGGACAAAAGCTAAATAAAATAAATAAAATAAAATAAAGTGAAATAATAGTTCCTCAACATTTGTCATTTTCACATGACTAACAATACGGTATACAACAAAAAAACTCTGTCTCCAAACGTAAAAAAAAAAAAAGGCAAAGGGACTGCAAGTGTAAAATATTGCTGACTGACACACTGATAAGAGCCTCAGGGCCCCTTACAAGTGTTAAGACGTGAGTATGTGAAAAGGAGAGCTGTATGCTCAATGAACCATGTGAAGTTTGATTAAATATTTGCCAAAATAACACCCATCTCGACCTGAACACAGAAAATGTGTTTTACAACATGTCTACTTGCTAACGAAGGTTGCTTATGTGGATCATTTGTGTGCATATTTTAATTATCTCTTTATTGCAGTTTGACTTTTGAACATACTCAAGAGAAACACTGATTTATTCATGTCAACAACAGACACGTGAATAATAAAACATGCCCCAAAAGCATTCACATAAAAACAGATTTTTTTTACTACAATATACATGTCTGAGTTGTTTTGTTTACTAAAAGAGATAACACAAATGCATAGCCAGAAATGAAATAAGGAGGATTTCATTAATTTCTCAATAATACCAGCTGATTATTAAAGCTATTTGTTAATGATTCAGATCATTTTATAAATCTGTTCTGTGCCTATTTCATAATACAAAAACAAGAGCGTTGAAATCATTTGAAATCTGCTATAGTCAAAGGGTGAATTAATCTAAAGCGCCCTCTTGCGTTTTTTCTGATTATCTGGTTTACATATAGTTCTAATTTTTCTTGGAAAGTAATGGAAATATTATTACTATTATTAGATGTATGTTGTTTGTTGAAATGTTTGTTTTAAATTAATTATGTTTATTTAATTAACTTAACTTAAATAACAGGCGTAGCTACGTTTGAAACGCTTGCAGACTCCGCCCTCTTGCGGCTATACCTATTCACTTCACCATTTCCTTTCATTTTACTCAACAGCGACACCTATTGATATTTGGAAAAAATAAAATTAATAACCAACTCCACAAAGGTAAAGAGATAATGAGATCAAGTGGAAAATAAAATAAATATATACAAATATTAAATAAAATAAGATATCAGTAATCAGTGAATGGGAAGAGACTTTTTCCTTTTTCTTTTTGTAGCTTACATATTATTTTAACATATAGCCCATTAGCCCTGATAGGATAATAACAAATTATTTGACCTTCATTCGAATGCTGCCTACCCATTGGCTACATTTGTAGGCTAAATGAAAACAGACGCTCATTTATCGTCACATATGCCTATTGTTGTATCCTATAACCCACAGAAAAACAGTCTTAGTCAAAACTTTATTGGCATGTTTGGGCATTTACAAAACATAGCCTGAGTAAAATATTATACAGAACGTTAACTAGGTAAAGAGACACATGAAAAGAAGGGGAACATAAAACAATTACACAATAATAACCAATAATACTAATAGGCCAAATAATAATAATAATATACAAATATAAAAATAAAATTAAAACGAGAAATTAAAACGACCAGTGAATGTATTTAAAGGCGGTGGGATGGGATAGATAAATATATTCTTGTAGGGCTCTATTATTGTATGTCCTTACATAATCTTTTAACATTTATTCATAACAAACTTCATTCGAATGCTGTCAACAAAGGCAAATAGGCATAGGCATATAGCCTATCAACATCGCTTTGCATCAACATTGTTTAGCATCAGTGCAGGACAGAGCATATTATAGTCGATAGTTTAATATTTCACAATTTCACATATAGTCTATTCGTAATTTCATATTTCAACATTTATTTCAATTGCGATTGTACTTTCAGTCAATAATATATATCTGCAGAGCAGTTTTACCCCAACTACAGTTTGTAGCCTACCTGCATTTTCAGACGGTGGTGGCTCCTTTAAGAACTCAGGCATTCCGAACTCCGCCATGACGTCAGAGCAGTAAGACGCTGGCCGAAAGTCGCGAAAGGCCAGTGTTCTCGCTGAGGTCTAGTGTTGGAGCGCATGTTATTACCGACTTTTTAACTCTACATTTGTGTTTTTAATTCGGTCGGCGGCTGTTTAAAGTAGCCCTTGACATTTCTAATTATTTTAACCTTGAAGTGAGTTTATGTAAGTCGCCTTTTAACTCTCTGAGCCCTGAATTGGTGGGTTGACCCTCGACATGGATATTAGTTAGCTTAGCTAACGTAACGTTAGTCACCAAGAAACCGAAAAAACGGCGCGTCAGAGGGTTTGTGTCAGTTTTATTGCTTTTAAACATAGTTTATGTTCCCGGAGTCGAGCTCTCTGAGGCAAATCTTCGCCTTGGGTGTTGCCAAAGAAGGACTGAAGTTCGGGAGAAGTAGCTAACGTTAGTTGTTTAAGTAACCTAAAGGAAGAAAAGAGGTGGGAAATGTTGACTAACGCCAACAGTCCGCCGAAGTTTCCAAACCAGCAACAGCAGCAGCAACAACAACAACAGAATCCAGCCCAATTAATGTTGGGTAAAGCCTCATTACAGATCAAGAAAAATGCCATAATCGACGACTACAAGGTCACAAGTCAGGTCCTGGGACTGGGCATCAATGGCAGGGTTCTGGAGATCTTTCAGAAGAGGAGTGGGGAAAAGTATGCTTTAAAGGTAAGATTGAAACATGTATAAATCTGCTGTTTAATCTTATGAACATGTTTAGGGGTTTATAGTTTTGTGGGGGCTTTTTTAATAACACACGTCAGAATTATTCTTTAGCTATTTAAAAGACCATCTGTCCACTCTCATATTCATAAAACCTAAAACCAGTGTTTTATTCTTCATCTGGAGTGTTTGTCTTTGTGAGTTATGTTTAAGGGATTTACACGTAATCAGGTAAGCTTTCTACAGGTGTTCTTCCAGGGTACACAGTGATTTGGGAGTGAGTTAATCATTCATTTTAAGAGCACAATGGAAATTAGAAAGCCATCTGTTTTATTAAGAACCAGGTGGCAGGTTCCTGTTCCAGCTGGGCTTTGATATTAACGACTGTATTGGGCAGAATGCCTTTGAGGAGAGGTCAGAGAATGACATATGACGTCCCACCTCCATCAGGAGGAGTATTTATTTAATTTAGATTGACGCAAATCCACTCCTAGTTAGGCAAAACAGGAAGGTGGATCTTGTTTTGGTCTGTTGATTTTGGAGTGGGTGTACCAGTTTACTCTGTTGATGAAGTTGACAGGTGACATTTTTTTAATGTTATTTTTTCAATTATTTTTTCGGTTGTTTGTAGTGGTGGCCTGTGTTTGGTTGAGTTATTTAGTCCCACATGTTCTCCTAGTAGTAGTGGCCTAACTGCTTGCATACTAAAACTTATCAGGTATCATTTAGGGTACATATGTTTGGGCATGTGGTTAAAATTATCAGGTTGGAGAAATAGCCTTGTGGTCAGTGCTCTGAAATGTGGTCCTGTAATGCTTTGGGCAACCCGAGTCTCGAGGTCCTTTCACCTTTTCATCCCATTGCTGCTTCCTCCTATATATATATATATATATATATATATATATATATATATATATATATATATATATATATATATATATATACTTTATTTATTTATATATACTTCATATATATATATATATATATATTTATTATTATAATAATAAAAATTATTATTTTTATTAAGGGTCAATATTTCCCATCATGGAATTGATCTTCAGGGATATATTTAACCTTTTTGTGTGCATTTTTTTTGTAATCGGCCTAACTTAAAAACACAATGTGTTATATCATTGGCACTTAAATTAAATTAATTCATTAACATAAATTATGTTTTTGAACAGTTATGGCTGTTAATTATAAAATCAACATAAAATTCAAAAGTTGTTGCACACAATGTACAGTATATCATAACAAATTATTTTGCTTTAATACATGGCCATTCTCTAATTGTAGTTATAGCTCTGTATTGTTGTTACCTGACCCTTGGTTTATACAGATTTCTGCCCACCACAACCTCATATCATCATGGTAAAATATACTTCCATATTTCCATAATAGTAGTCTTACGTGAAGTCTTATCAGTAGAACTGTAATGACTGCTTCTTCTATCAACGTGATTGTATTTTGTATTTTATTTGCACTTAGACCTAGGGCTGCTCGATTATGGCAAAAAGTCATAATCACGATTATTTCAATATTGAAATCATGATTATTTAACACTATTGTTGGGGGGTGATCAAAGTCTTATGTCACGATATGAGTAATTTTAAAAGAGTGAAATTTCACAATAATCAATACTTCAGCAAAAACGAATAGGATAACTGATATAAGAAAAATTCCCTTAAAATAATTACATAAGACAAGTAAACAACAGTCAGTTATACAATAAGAACAGATAAACTAATTACAAACAAAATGGACAAATAAATATAACAGAACAAAAATACAAATTAAATAGTGTTTTGTTTTTCAGGAAGATGTACTAATAGTGGCATAATATATCTAAGATCAAATTTAAAAAATCAATCAAAATATATAAATATAAAATAACGCTACATATAACACGGCATAGTCTTACTGTACACTTTAAATATAGCCTAGGCCTAGATTAGTTCTTATTAAAGCTACTCAAGTTATTCAGTCATGATCAGTGAGTGATCATCCTTTGTCATTTGTTGTTTATCATTAATGACAGACTGTCACTTTAAGACCTAATGCACGGATCCAATATACTGGTACACGTGTATTTTTACTGTGTATGTTTACTTAAGACATAACACACCATGTTTACATGAATACTCTCCAAAAAGGCATTTTAACATTTTTGTGAGTATTCGTTTTGGCGTGTAGCCTATACAAAGCCCATTTGCTTATCAGCGTTTGGCTCTGGTACAGAAAGCCTTCTGGTGAACAGTGTCTCTTTTGCGGCTTAATGCGATAATAACAGTACTTGATATCGAACGCGTTTAGAAACAGTAGGCATTTTACAACACTCACTAATTTGTCTGATTTGGATGTTAAGTTTGGGCTTTTACTAGGGAGAAATGAAAGCACACCGCTGTGAATAAAAGGAAGGTACTCTAGACAGAATGTGGCAGTGGCACAATAATCGTTTTACCTCGATTATCTTGTTTTCAAAATTTAAAATTTATTACGATTAATCACAACAGCTCTACTTAGACCCATCAGTTTCTGAGTTAAAAGGCAGTCAACAAGACTTAAGGCAAAAATGTATGTCCCAAAGGTTAAAACGATCCACTTCTGTGGTTGGCCTCTTCCCACTCACGGTCTGTGCTGCTATAGCAGCAGAGTAGAAATGAGGAGGTGTTCATTCACCCTTTTATAACATTTATTTGGATGTCTTTTTTTTTTTTAATGCCGCCTCAAAATCTTGCTGTGAACATAATCACAGAGAAAGATAGAGGAAGGGGACTACTGTAAGATCCAGCATCCAGCATCGTTTGCTTCAGCTTGGTGGGATAGGGCGACTATATTTTGAAGGAAAGCCCTGTTGATCTTCCAGGGCCACTGATGATGTCAGCACCCTGGCTGGCTTTCTGTCATCGTGCTGAATGATCTCTGTGCTCTCCGGTGACGGATCTGGCTCAGCCACACATTCATCACCACACACGGCCTGGCTATTTGTAGCTGCAAAGGACCATTGCATGCTTGTGGGAGGCAGGAAAAGAGTGGGGGACTGTGAAGCATGAGATTACTGCTGATGGCAGTTTGGAGCGTGGAGTTTGGAGTTTATAATCTGAGTTATGGACACAGATATTCACCCTTTGTTGTTATTTAGTGTTTGTGTGTCAGGGTGCCTTTGTGTATGTTTGGGGGAAATTGAGTCATAGCTGACTTGCCTATTTGTAAAATAAGTTTGCCCAGAGGAGCTGTCCAGTCCTCTACTGAGCATAATTTTGTTAGTTTCATAATTTAGTTTCCTTGTGTTTGAGAAATTGGCTTTTTTTTTTTTTTTTTTTTTTGCACTCATGCTTGTGACCCAGTTTACCTGGAAATGAAAGCAATTCCTGATTTCAAATACCTAAATGTTCAGATTTATCCACAGGTATCAGCATTTTGTGTAATTTGATGAGTGAGGAAGAAAATAACCGTCTTGTTTTCAAGCCAAGGAATAATTAGCTTTGAGGACTCACTGTGATGTTTAATTCATGAATATGCAGGTTTAAACTTGTGAAGTATCTATAAAGTCTGCGTTCAAAGCCAGTTGCAGTTCTGTTCTAAATGCAAAATTCTTCGGGAGACATGTTTGCAACAAAAGCTTTTAAATCTGGACATGCTTCTTTTTTTCTTTCTTAATGCTAAACCCATTCTATGTGTTTAGTATGTTGCGTGCAAGTACCAACACATCCTAAGAAAACTGACTGACATGGAGTTCCAAGATTTTTCAAAGAAAAACAGAACAAATCACTTCCGATGTTTTTCTTTAACAAATTGTATTCCTCTTTGATCCCTGCATCAGACATACAAGCCAAGGGTGCAACCTCTGATATATTTTGCTGATCAGGTTCAGGATTAAATGCCACATGGTGTCTGTTCTTAGGTGCTTTATTTTTCATGTCCATGGGATCAGTAACAGTCTGAGGTTCATATGATTATCTACTATCTAACTCTTTTAATCCGATTATAATATAATATCACTGCCGAATATCGATTGCTCAGATTCAGAAAGTAACTTTCATTGTGTTATGCTACCTGTTTCAGTATAATTAAATTATGATTTGCAGTTTGTTTGTACAAACAAATTATTTCAGGGATAGTATGCATGCAACTGTTTTTAAACACAATTGTTAGTAATATCAAAGCAGCCTTCGGTTTAAGTGAGCGGTATTTGTGAAGAACACCCAAACAATAAAAACAACAGGTGCAGTGTGCCCTGAGATCCTACCAGATTTGTTTTATAATGAGTGTAAAACAAATTTCGAACATTTGAGTTAACCCAAAGTCCATTCTGTGTCAGCCTGATTTGGGATATGTGCCTGATTTTGAAGGAAATTCTGCATGGATGTTAGAAGTCTGTAGAATAGATTACAGTTATCTTAGACACAATTTTATATGATGTGAAGACCAAGTATGTTAACTCATAATTTGTCTTTTGCATTTAACCCATCCAAGTTACACACACATTAGGAGCAGTGAGTAGACTGCAAACTAGTGGTCGACCGATACGGGTTTTTTGATTGCCGATATCTTAGAGAGCAGGGTGCCCGTTGGCCGATAATTATTTATACACACACACACTTACTTTATATTTAAATCAATATTTAATAAATTAGATAAATTTAATAAATATTTAAAAATATTTAAAATAAACATGCTTAGGCCCTATACTATAGATGGCAACTTCTTGAATCTGCAATCCTATTACAGTATTTTTCACAAATGTTTAAAAATATATGAATATGTGAATAAAAAGTAAACAAACACTGTAACAGGGCACTCAGTAATCTGGTCATTTCATGCGCACTGATAATCATATTTTTTCAAATAAAGACTTTTTTCTACTTTGACTTTTGACAAGGTAACGCTAATTTTACATACAACACAGTGAAAAAAGATACGAACATGACACAGGGCAACTGGATATAGCACAGCATATTTTCAAATGAAGGATTTAAAGTTTTTCGATCGAGTCTCCTGTGAAGCTGATCTTCTGTCCGCATTCACTCATTGCGCACGGACCGTCACTCGCAGTAACACGTTTATGCAGGCTACAAATGCACACTTCACAAGATATCACTGCTGGATTCGATTAATTCTGTAAGGTTTGTGAAATTAAATGTTTATTAGATATTCAGATATTTGGTTAAATTATGTAGATGCACATTTGCTGAATGTTGACAGTAAATGAGAAAGTATTTTAGCCTGATTGTTTGCCTTTTCTGTTCCAAATTATATAAAAGCAAACACATTACTTTTTCACATACCATTTACTTTCTTTGTTTACCAGTTCTGTAGCCACCAGTTCTGTCTAACAAAGTATTAGATATCACTGACATAGATTGTAAACTAATGAAGACGGAGAATGTGAGAGAACGCTGTGTGATCAGGCGCCGTTCTCTTCTCAGGTGCTGGTGTTCTCAGCGCCACCCGTCAAAATAAAAGTCCTGCTTCCAACACATTGGCCAATCAGAAAAACTGATTGGCCGATGCCGATATTTAAAAAAAGCCAGATATCGTCCGATATATCAGTCGACCACTACTGCAAACCGTGCAACCTTTGGGGTACAAGTCTGACTCTCAAACCATTAGGCCACAAATTGTTAATCTCAAGTAAAAAATATATAGCTATTCATTATGGCTGCACCCTAATAGGTGACTAAACGACTGAATCCAAAATTTGGGAACATTTCGAGAGATTAAAGTATGTCTGTGAAAAGGTGACGTGTAGGGCTGTCACTTTACGTTCGAAAATCGATTGCACAATTGATCGGACCAACCAACACAAGTTTCGAAAATAGAAAATAGGGATTCAATTTTAACGGCTTTTTTTTTAAATTTATTTATTTATTTTTTTTACCAAAAATGTGTTTTAGGGTGACAGATCAATACAGTACACAGAACATGTAGGATGTTGGAAAATAACAATGTATTTTCTGTTAACCAAATGCTTTTTTTCCCCCCGCTACTACTTCAATGCAAGTGCACCGTTGTTTGTTGCTTGGTGACGTGTGTGTTCAAGTAAGCCATAAATCCGCAGATTCTGCACAATATGCTCTATTTAATATATCATGATGACTCACGAGTTGCATATTTGCATATCCGTGCAGATTTGGCTACACGAACTTCCCCATCATAGTGAGTAAACATAGAAACACGCCAAATTGGCTAGTGATTTGACAGCGTTACCCGCCAAAGTTTATTTTTACCCAATCCTGTTTGTCATTGTGCATGAAACTTCATGCCAATAAATCATCAGAAATCATTTTTGGTTTTGAAAATGGAAACGTCTTGACATGAAAAATCGATTTTACAATCGATTCAATGAACACTAAAGTCTCAAAAATCGAACAGGAATTTTTCACAAAAGTGACAGCCCTAGTGACGTGCAACCTCAAACTTGACTTATCATGCCTAACGTAACCCACTTTATATGGTCACTCTCTTTAAAGCTGCCGTCCATAGCTTTTCCTCTTTGTCACCATCTCTGTTCGAAATCTGCAATTGCAGTTATTCGTGGAATTATAAACTTTACGTGGGTTGTGGCACAGCACAGCGCAGATGAATCCAATGTTTTGCGGCGAATGTGCTGTCAGTCTCGCTGGTGTGGATACTGGCATTCAGAATCACAGATTCTACTTTTTGAAAGTATGACCAACATAAGAATTTTCACTGGAAAATGAACAAGCAAGTAACATCCACTTTTGTTCTGACCCACTAAGGGGAAAAAAGCATTGCAGTAAATCGTGCTGATTAAATCTAACGATCGCGTATATCACTTCAGACTGTGCAAATTATACTTTGTTCTCAAATTGTTAATGTTAACAACATCAGCATTGTGTGACTACATTTAATGTGTATTAGGGCTACCTGTAGTTCACTACTCTGTAACTGTATGAATTAAGCGAACAAGTGTGCTACTGTAACATAATTGAACCATTGAAATGTCTTACCTGTCCAGCAGAAAAAATAGCCGTCTCTGCGTTAGCTTTGAACCCCTTCAAAACACGGAGTTCACGCCACCTTTCAAAAGACCTTACGATATTTATCCTTGTTCTCGTATGGTCCCAGTTGCAGTCTCTCTTTTTTTCTGTAGCCGCTCCGAAGTCTTTTGCATTTTACACCGGGTGAATCTCCAGTTGTCACAGGTGATTGTCGTTTGAACCTTTCTGGATCCGCCATCAAATTGAAAAGTTCAATTATATCAAGTGCTGTGAGAAAAGGCTATAAATCCCCAACCTTCAACATCCTCACATGCAATATAGCCTACTAGCCGGAACACCTTCTTTATGTGTACAGAGATGATGTAATGACGCAAAGGCATGCTTGAATTTCCAGCGGAAATCCACCTGTACCACTGGAATTAAAAACGTTACAAGCTTACCGTTTTGAATCAAGCTACGGCAAGCAGATAGTTTTGGACACTGGCTAGTTATGCACTTGCTCAAATTATTTTGGATAATTTTTAACCCAAAAAAGTTACGGACTGCAGCTTTAACGTCGACATTAACCTAAATGTGTTCTATTAGATGGTGCATATCCAAGTTTTGTGCGTAGTGTGGAAGCTAAATTAGTACCGTGCTTACTGCACAACATGTTTAACTTAATTTCCATGTTCCATAAAGATCAGGCCTGATGGTTATGCACATGTGATTCGCTGATTGCAAAGTTTAACCATCATAGAGTGAACGTTTATCATTTGCACATGAGTGATAGGGCTGTGCCGGTAAACTTGACAACCGCACCACCGCGGTGGCTGAGTAGCACCGGCGGTTGTCTGCCAAAACACAAGTTTTTGTATATGAATGCTGTTTTAGATGAATAGGACAGGAGTGAAGCACAAAGCTTTGTTTACAAAATAAATAATAGGTTAGCAATTATGTGTTACATCGCAGCCAAAACGCTTGGATTTGTGATGAATGAGAGAGTTGTGGGTGAGCCCATAATTTTAAACTTTGTCGGCTAAGTATTCTGTTTTGTGATCTGGTCACCCGATTATCAGTGAATTTAACACTATTCCATTAGTTATTACACTGGAAACACTGGAAATGGAATGTTTTGTTTCTTTTCCCAAATCTTAACTCACATCTCACCCATTTTTGCAGGGGATTATAAACATGTCTTTCTTTGGTTAGCTTTAAAGTAGGCCTATTATATTTGCATTCTTTACTGTGGTAAAGTAGAAAAACGCTGTAGGAAAGATCCCCTACCTTTTTACTTGCACGTCAAATTCTTTTTAACACAGCTTGTGCTTGTTATGTACAGCGCGTCAAGTTTATTTGCAAAGCACGTTTCACACGTGTGGGTCATTTTTTTTTTCTTTTTTTCCGCTTTCTCTGGTAGCACAAAATCAAAAATGTCTTGCCCTTGTGGAAGATACAATTTGCTCTTCAGACTTTTTACAAGTAGAAAACATGAATATATATATATATATATATATAAATAAAGAAAGAGATGGTCTTTCTGCTCGTGTCTCACATCCCTGATCCCTCTCAAAGCGCAGAGCGGTAGGCTTAGGCTATATCACGCGTCTTTGTGAGGAGATATTAAACGAATGTTTTTTTTTTATATTTTACTTTTATATTATTTAAGTTAATATTATTTACTGATATTTATTTCAATGCTTTACAGGCTTTAGTGTGATGTTTCATTGACGGACGTGCTCAAATAAACACGCATGTATGTTATGAAATGGATGTTTGAGCCGCGTTTATTATTATTTTATTTCAAAATGTATTTAGTTGGTGTGTGTGTGTATGTATATACAGTGTATGTATATATATATTAGTGCTGGGCAAGTTAACGCGTTATTTTCGCGTTAACGCATTTATTAATTAATGCCGACAATTTTTTTTATCGCACGTTAATGCAGTTTTTTATTTTATTTTGAAAGTCCGTTGCTCACTGGCTCTGATTACACATTGGCCTACAGTCAAACCATGATCACAGGAGGGGTGGGTTAAACCAGCAGTGGAGAGGCTTTGGCAGGTTCTCTCAGGTGAACAGAAAGGGAGACAGCGCTCCGCAAGTGAATGACAGGCCCTCTATACAGTACCTATCAAACCTATAGATAACTATTTAGATTCTGGAAACTCACAAACAGCGAGCCGAGGAACTGTCTCTCTTCCAATGATTTGTGCTGCGCGTCGTGTACAAAAATAGACAATTGAACTTCGGCAACGG
The DNA here is from genome assembly GCA_030578275.1 of Meda fulgida. Taxonomy (NCBI): domain Eukaryota; kingdom Metazoa; phylum Chordata; class Actinopteri; order Cypriniformes; family Leuciscidae; genus Meda; species Meda fulgida. The sequence goes on from CM060626.1 coordinate 13,537,401, forward strand.
GCGGGCGCGTGCGTGAGGCGAGCATGACCGCAACAGTTTCACAGGAACGCACCCGCTTGACGCTGCACCATATGCTCGACCACTTCACCCCACTCTGTTTAATGTAATCTTACGTGGGAAACCATGGCATGATCAAACCTAAGCTACTATCAGAGAAGTAATGTTGGTCGACTTATATCTGTAGTAGTGATCATGACCTCTGACTACATAGACTGTTTCTGCTGCTCCCTGATACAAGATACCTGTTGATACCTGTTCAGAAAAAAAACAAGAAAACTGGACTCGTTTTAACAAGCTAGATAAAAGGTAATGCCCTTGCAGTGGCAAATAGCTTTGTTTAAATATTTGATTTGATTACAAGAAATATTTTATTGATACTGTGTAAAGGGAATACTGCTGGTTTAAAAGCACCTTATTTGTTTAAAGTTTTTGCAAGCCACATGTTATTGCACTTTTGTGTTTATAGCAGTACATTTAAATCAAAAGTGCGCAATACACTACTTTAGAATTCATTATTCAATTTTGTGCACAACAATGCGATTAATCGCAAGAAAATTATGCGATTAATCGCGATTAAAAATTTTAATCGTTGCCCAGCACTAATATATATACACCGAATCCAGGATTCTGACAAATATTGGGCTTTTTAACGGGGTTCAGTTTCTGCCGAACCATACAATTTTTTTACATCAAACCCTAGGCTTGCACTACGCTACGTCGACGTCACGCTGCCGTTGATTTATGGGAAGGTGTTTGCGTTAGGTTTGTTCGACTTGAACCGGCGCTGCATATTCATTTCTCTAAATACCTGGCTATGTGTAAACATGGCCTAAAAAGTCCCCTGGCCTGCACAGTGAATCCCAGCTGTGTACTTTTTTTTTTTTTTTTGTGCTCGACCACTTCACCTCACTCTAACAGGGACACTTCCTACTGGACACAGATAGTTTATGCTGCTCCTTGATAAAAGAAAAATGTTTCTGCTGGTACCTGTTCAGAAAAAAGAAAGAAAAGAAAACCGATTGATAAATGTTACCTTGCGGTTATAATGTTATGATTGTGACTGAGGGTAACTTGTTTTTTTTTTATAATAAACTAGATAAAATATTAATGCCCTGGCAGTGGCAAATAGCTTTGGTTTTATATTTGATTTGATTATTCATGTTTAAATTGATTTACAATAAATATTTCAACTGCTACTGTATAAAGGGAATATTGCTGTTAAAAAGCACCTTGTTTGATTAGTGTTTGCAAACCAAATTTTATAGCACTTTTTTTAATATAGCCGTACTTATAAAATAAAAGTGCGGAATACACTACTTTTGAATTCATTGAATTTTGCGGTTAACTGTGATTAATCGCAGAAAATCATGCGATTAATCGCAATTAAAAATAAAAAAAAAGTAATCGTTGCCCAGCACTAATATATATAATGTTTATGTGTGTGTGTGTGTGTATATATATACATACACACACACACGTACGTACATACATATGTATGTATGGACCGCGCCGCCGCCAGTGCTTGGTCCATTACCACCACGGTGGTAAAAAACTGCCACCGTCACAACCCTAGTAAGTGGAATTTACAGGTTTGTCTTGCCAATTTACACATTCAATTGATTTTAAACCATTCCAGCTCAATAAAGCCTCGTTTACACCAGTGCTAATTTTGACAGCAAATTTTGATTGTTTTAGTCTGTCTTTTGACTAAAATGCCAATTAGTTTGTCATATTTTAGTCATCTAAATTATTTTAGTTTTAGTCTTGTTTTAGTCGACGAAATACTATAAGATTTTAGTCGACTAAATCTACAGTAGATTTAGTCGACTAAAATATTATGGGTTTAGTTAAATTGTAATGTATTAATTTAGAATTCCTCTAAAATGTCCAAACCCATATACTCCCGGAGAAAACATTTATTAACCTATTCATATGAATGATTTTTAGGTTTGAACATGCAATACAGATACAGATTTAACTATTGAGACTTAAAAAATATTTTAATTAAAAACCACTTAGAATAAAACACAGTCTTCTTTTCAATGAATGAGCTACTTTATAACTACTTGCATACATCATTATTTATTCTTTCAAGCAGACATATTTATTTCTATGAATTAAATATAATTAATCCTTATTAAAGTTATTAACAAACAGTGAATGCTTTTCTTTTGTTGCTTCAATATTAAGGACACAGACCGCATTAGGTTTATTGCCACTGTCACTTTAAGACATCAGATCATGTCCAATGACATGCGGATACGATTGCACTGATACACATCCGATACACTCACAACTGTTTAAGACATAACCAACATAGATTACATGAATACTCTCCAAAACGGACATTTAGACATAATGCTGTGTGTATTTGTCCATTCAGACACGAAAGAGAGCTCAATTCAGTCCTCGCGCGCTGTATAGGTGTCTATTGTGCATGGCTGCATGCTTCAGGTCGGGTGTGTGCCTTACGGAATAGAGCTCTTTTTTTATTATTATTTATTTTATTTTTTTTAGCTCTTATTCAGATCTATATGTCTGCTCTACTCATTCTCCCAGACGTTTACATTTTTTAAAGTTTTGAGACTGCTGCGTAGATCAGCACGTTACAGTAAAAATGTGTACATCTATCACACACGCAGGACATCAGTTCTGACTGGATCGCTTCCCAGATCGTCACTATATAACATTTTTGTCTAGTTTTTATTCGTTGATGAAAATGTCAATAGATTTTCGTCATAGTTTTTGTCATTCAAAACTAGGTTTTATTTAGTTATCGTCTCGTTTTCGTCTGTGAAAAAATGTCGTTGACGAATAATTTTCGTCATTATTTTCGTCAACGAAATTAACACTGGTTTACACTGTCAGTGAAATGTGACCCAGTTCCGATTTGTTGCTCATATGTGACACAGATCGGACATGTTCTATGACAGTGTAAACAGGAAAAAAACGCAAGCATTCGGATATTTCGAGATCGGTTTCAGGCCTTGTTCATATGTGGAAATAAATCAGATATAAATCAGATATGTGCCAATGCGACTGTAATGTAAACAGGCAGATCGGATTTTCTGAGGCATGAGGCTACGTCTCCGCGGTTTAATGACGAGAGAAACCCGACGCACATCTGCTAAGGGAATGGAGGGTGTTGTCGTAGAAGAGGAATGTGGACAAACGTTGACAACATATCAAAGGTTGGCTTGCTCATCCTAAAATTTCAGACCCACTGCTTCTCGTTAAAGCCCGACACGATGTCATGAAAGTGCGCATCTGTAGCACGAATTTTATTTCTCGTGCCATTTAACGCCAAAAATAGTTTTTGCGTGCATATGATATAAATGAATGAGGCATTTATATAGCGCTTTCAATAATCGATGGTAATTTCAATAATGTGCACTTTATGTTGTGTAATAAGCACGCACTCCACACCCCTAATCCTACCCAAGGGGTTTACAGTGCGTATCATGCACGCAAAAAATATTTTTGCCGTATAAACAGCGATGGCGCGAAATTAGTGGTATAGATAAGCACTTTCATGAGATCGTGTTGTATGTTCCCATCAGTCCCGAGATCTCTCTCGCACACAATAACAGAAGCGTATGCGCTGGCTGCAATGACCGCCCTTTTCGTCTTCCGCCTCAAAATCATGGTGATATTTGGTGAACTTTGCATATATATCGCAGAGCTAGCATAAAGCATATTTTGTGTCTGTCTGTGCAAGAACCCCCTTTAAGCTTGCGCAATGTTTCAGATAGTATGGCAAGTGTAAACACATGGACGGTAAAAAAAAACGGATATAGGCAACAAATCAGAATTGGGCATCAAGACCTGCAGTGTAAACGAGGCCTAAGAGGCGAAAAAGAACTCAATTCGGAGAATTGAACACAGAATTGATTTCTCTTTTCTGTCGTCTTTCGCATTAATGGACACGTACACACAAAATTGTCAAAATACCCATCTCTGCAAGTATTCTCGTAAACAGTCGATTATGTCTTAAATGAATGTAAACAGTAAAATTGGATGTGTATCATTGGATTCGTGCATTAGGTCTTAATGTGACAGCTATAAATACCTGCTGTTGTTTGTGTCATTAATGTTAATCAAACAACTAAAAACAAAAGATAGATCTATAACAAAGATTAATCTATATTAAATTTATACAGTGAACACTATACAGTGTTATTTAACATTTAACATTAGAAATGACAGTGCTACCACAAGATGGAAGTTCAAACACAAAATTCTAAAGATGGCTGGACGCTTTTTCCTCTGCCGCAAAAGGTTTATAGTTTGTTTTATCCAAGACTTACTGTAGCTTACTGTATTTATAAGGTATAGTTCACGCTAAAATGAAAAATCTGTCATGTACTCACCCTCACGTTACTTTAAACCTATAAGGTTTCCGTTCCTCTTCTAAACCCAAATGAATGTTTTTTTTTTGTGAAACCTGAGAGATTTCTGGATTTGTGTCCCTCTATTTAAAGTCTCTTCCCCCAAAACTTAAAAGATCCATAAAGTTCATAAAGGCATCATAAAAATAATAAATCAAGCAGTTAATCCAAGTCTTCTGAAGAAACATGAGCTCTTTATATGACTTATTTACAACGCTCATTCTGTAGTAAACACAGACGTTCATATGTATGTGCATGACGCACAAGAACAACATGAGAGTGAGAAAATAAAAACCAAATTTACATTTTTGGATTAGCTAACCCTTTAAAGTGTTGGAATAGTCATTTTGACATGCAAACGGACTGGAGCGACACTCCTTGAAGTGAAAAAACAAACAACATTGCACTGGGAGTCGGGAGAGTCTCTGTAAGAGTTCCAACCATTGGCAGAAAGCTTGTGTGTATTGTGTGTGAGAAGAGAAAAATAAATTTTATAGAGTTTCAGTGACAGTACTACATTACATAGCCTAAGTACTATGTTGAATATTATGTATAATATTGCAATGGGGGAATACTTGCGGGTCCTGATAATGCCAAATATCCTATTTTACCAGTAAAAAAAGGCCTACATTATTTTAAATATGTAGTCAGTGACAGCATGCAAGCATGTGTCAATAATAACATTATTCTGTGCAGTTTATTCTGATGTCACCTTTTGCCTGTGCGTTCCCTGATGTCACCTTTTCCATTTCTCAGATCAGGTTGTTTTATTAAGTAGTATTGTAGGTCTGTTAACTGTTAGGCACTTTATTTAAAAATATTTTCATTTTTTTAAATGTAATGTCTACTGCCACAGCCTGCTGTACTTTCTGCATGTCTTGATTGACAGATTTTTCTTTAATCAGCGGTAAGCATTTCATTCTTAAAATATACCTACCTTTCCGTTTTGTCTGACTTGCTATTTTGTTTTGGAATTGTCGTTGTGTTTTCTGACTTCTTGTTTTGTTTTTAGCCATTGTGTTTATAATCTGTTGTTTTGTTTTCATATTTGTGATTTGTTTTGCACTTTTCGGCCACTGTACTTAATCCTAGCTTGTTTCTATCTTTTGTCTAGGCCATGCTCTCTGAGCAATAGGACAAAGTCTTTTCTGTTGCATCAACATGCCCTGAATCTTATTTCTAAAATTGAACAAGAAGGATCAGTTTATTATAAATGGTTCAGACATAAATGCTAGTGACCCTAAAGTTATCATATCTTGCAATTATGTAACTGTTTGAATTAATCTAAAATCCCCCCCCCCCCCTCTTGAGTTGCTTTTTTTTGTACTTTCAGTTTCATAATTTCCCACAGTGTCGCTATTAAAGTGTTTAACATTCAGTGGTTTCTAATTTATTCCATCTAGCTTCACACTTTTTGAATTGGGCCTATAAACACAATCAGGTCAGATTTAGGCCAGTGCTTTGGCTTGCTCTTCAACTATGTCACCAAAGGAATTAGGGTATGTACATGTCAAGAGACTTTTTAGCTGGTTTACACAAGCACTTTGGAATGATCAGAAAACACAATCTATGTCAGAAAGGCTGAAGGCAATGACATTTCTGCAAAATTAAGCTTGTGACGGATTGCTTAGTGTCCTTTATAACCTCTTAAACAAGGAAGTCATACCCTCATTGAAGGCTGTGTCTGAAATTGGTTCCCCTTATACAATCTAATTGCATGTCTTGGATTGACATTCATCTTCAAACAAAAAAAACTACTGTCCATTAGGGTGTAGTTTATTATAATTGAGTCCTTTTACTGCTGAGCAGCTATTAGTAAAAGATCAATCTTTTTTTCAGATCTTCTGTTAACTCCTGTGTGTGCCATCAAGCTTTCTGCTCATTCATGATTTGGGGTTATAAACAGGCGGTCTTTTTTACATGTTGGCAGGAAGAGGAAAGAAGCATGCTTCTGTTACTTATGATAAAGAAATGTGTGGCCAGGATTTGTTCATAACTGAAATATACTTCTTCGTAGATGTGATTCTCCATTCGCAATTAATCAAAATTCAAAATTTCATAGTCGTGAGAGGCATTTTAATCATTCCTCAGCTGTGCTGGACATGTTAAAAAAAAAAAAGGCTTGTCATCAGCCCACCTAGGTAGAGTGTTCACAGATCCGTATAGTGGCTTTGGTGAGGGTTGCTATGACATTCTGTTGCCTAAAGTAGGTCGTGGAAGAAACACCTGGTATTTTTGCATTTGGTCTTCATGTATTAAAGTGGCTGTGGCTGACATACAAATGGCTGTACTTCCTTCTAGAATTTTTTTTAAACATTTTTTTTAAAAGTAGTTGGCTAAACCAATCCTTGAACTGTTACTCTCACTCTGTGTATGCTACTTCTTTTCCTTCCATATAATAGTAGTCACCCTGATTTAAGTGACAGTTTGTGTTTTGTAGGCTTTCTAGATAAGAAAGATCTCACCCCTCCGCCCACAAAAAAGCGTTCTCTTTTTGTTTTAGTAAGGTTGGACGGTTTTTACTCTGGAAACCCAGCTTAATGAATATGAAATCAGCTTATTAGACTGACAGGAGCAATCCCATGTGTGGATCTCCCTCCATTTTCATGGAAGTTAATTGACCACATCCACTAAGGAGTTTCCCATCTCTCAACCAGTGAGACAGGTGGAAAACCCCTAAGGGAAAACAGATGACTTAGCCAAGCAAGCAAAGTCATGACTGCTGATAGGATCATTATCAATAGCTCAGTGAAGGTGATTCACACTGAAATGTCATCTGATAACACATGGAAATTACATCAGTGGAGTGTCAGATTTGGTGGCAGTTTTTCAGTTCGCATGTATGAGAAGGGGGAATCAATTGGGTCAGTGTAGCGAGCTATACTCTCTCAACACATAACTGCACAGTCAACTGGAGGAAGTGGGGGAAGGATTTTTGGCGGATTTGAAGAAGTGAAACTTCTAACCGTTGAATACATTCTTTTACATGTAAGGACACCTGGTGGAGAAAGTTTGTAGTGTGAAGACAATGGCACTTTGAAGTATATTTGTCTTCATTTTTTTTTTTGCAAATTAGGGCATTTCATTTACTTGACTGTAAACTACAGGTTTGAGTTTCTGAAATTGCTCCCTGTTCCCCTCCAGCTCATGATTTAGGATATAAGCCATTATGAAAAATTATATTTTTTCTAAATGCAACATGCATTAATCTTATTGTAATTTTTTAATTCAGTCGAAAGGTTTGATGTTTAAATTATCAATTGGTCAAACTTTTAAGGTCAGAGTTCATGAAACTAAATATACAGCGGAAGATGAAACTTCCTCTCATGTGCTTTTGTTTCCGGTCTCCAGTGTTAGGATGCTTGTAAATGGAAGTCAATGGAGAGCTGTAGTGTGACTGCTCTTTAATGTTACAAAATGTGTGCAATGTAAAAGTCTGAACGTAGAACAATCAAGGCAAACTTTGAGGTAGATCAACATCTGTATTAAGTAGGGGTGTAATGTTTCACAAAATTCACTGTTCGGTTCGATACGACACAGTTGTGTCATGGTTCAGTACGTTTTCAATACAGCAAAAAGAAAGAAATGGCAGAGAAATTTCCTTGATTAAAAAAAAAAAAGATATATTTTTAAATTTTTCTTCAGCTTGAAACTTTTAGTTTTGTAAATGTGGGTAATTGTTGAAGGATGAATAAATAATGTTTTGGTCATCACATTAAAAATAACATTTAAATATAGGGCTGGGTATCGAGTTCGATACTTTTTAGGTACCGACCGAATTGCCTCGATACTACAGAGTATTGAAACATGTCTTGTTTTTCGGTACCAAATTTCGATACCTAAGGGGTTAATCTCGTCAACGTTAGTGAAACAATAAGTATGCAGCATGATTGGCTGTGGCGGAAAAAAACACTAGTTTACGCGGCTGTCTAGAGACGTGGCTCGTCGTGTGTGTGTGTGCGCGCGTTTGTGCGCGTGCGTCCCAACCGTCCAGATAGAAAATATGTATAAAAGATCAGAAGTGTACCTACCTATGTACCAGACTCGATGCCAGAAGCAAGCGATGCAATATTTTCGACAAGATAATTGCTGCCAAGACTGGCAACACTATAAATCTGATAAGGCACTGAAAAGTAGAGCCCGACCGATAAAGGATTTTGAAGGCCGATACCGTTACAAGTATTTGTTGGTTTTAAAATCCGATAAACCGATATATCGGCCGCTATTTTTTTTTTTTTTTTTTTGCAGAAGAAATGCAGAAGGCATTTTTATAAATGTGTTAAGCCTTGTATTTTATAAATAAGTTTTATTAATAAAGGCATATAACCAGTTTATTTGTAGTGCACTGAAAATAGTTTTATATAATTCGTTTATTAATTAAATTATTAATAAGATAAAAAGACCTTGAGATATGTTTGGTAATTGTCCCTGATTTCCGTATAAAATAATACTACTATTAAAAATACTTTTTTAATCAATGTAGAATGTAACTTAAAAATAACAGATTCGATTTTTGGTTGGGTGACAGTTGTAGGTTACAGTTTGACAAGAGTTTAGAGTGTGACAAAAGCACAATGTTGTGTTTTGTTTTAAGTCCCTGTATGAACAAAATGACAGTATGTTTTTATGTTTCCACTGTTTGATCGCGTCTCTCTGTCTCTCTGTCTCTCTCTCACTCACACACACACACACACACACACACACACACACACACACACACACACACACACACACACACACACACACACAGTTTAATCGCGCCCGCGCCTCACTCACTCTCTCTCTCACACACAGACACACAGTTTGATCGTGCCTCTCTCTCTCTCACGCACGCACACACACACAGTTCGATCGCGCGCGCACACACACTCCAGCATTGCAACCGCGACGCCCATACCGTTTCGGTTCAATACGAATATATGGACCGTTCCACCCCTACTCCTCGCAAGTCTAACTTACATTTTACAATGCAGGGACTGTAACTACAGATATGCTAGTTATAAATACAGTAGCTAATCATTACTTTATTTAGGCAGAAAAAGTTCTTTGTGGTTTCCAAGCTCATTAATGTTAACGTTTGCGGTCTTCCACTGATGATAGTGGCATTAGCTAGCCACGGTTAGCTAGTCTATGATGAGCCATAATTTAGCAATGGATAACGTCATACTGCAAATTGTAAAACATACATTTTCAATATAACAGGCCAAGGAGAGATGATACGTCTCATTGCTATAACTGTCACGCGCTATTAAAGAAATACTTCAGTCACATCGTTAAAAGGACAGTCAGTCAACTACACTGTAACAACGTAACGTAATTATTACTAGCTAATTCCGCTTCACTCTCGGCTTATTTAGCAGCAGCAAAACTGGACATGATATTTATTTGAGTTAAGAGAACTGATGGGGATGTTCTTTTAATTGTTATTCAAGCAATGTATGTGACCAACTCACCATGGCATGAACACACTTCACCGATGATCTCACTCGCGGATAACTGTTTCTCTCTGCCCGACTCTGGCTTGATCAGCACCAGTGTTGCCAACAGGGACGGTGTAAAGTGCCCTCTGGTGGACAAACTATACAACTCCAACAATCATGAAATGGTAGAAGGGTGTTTCGTCCGTTTATTTTGTTGTTGTTGTTTTTTTTTTTTAAATATTCACTTATCGGCCATTATAAACGGCGATACCGACAGGTTGAAAAATGCCTAATATCGGCCGATAGTATTAGCCTGCCGATAAATCGGTCGAGCTCTACTGAAAAGCGCACAGAATACACTTGAGTTTATCCATCTTCGACTGCAAGAACTGTAGCGTGTCACAAATGAACCGAAACTCAGCGTATAGGATACTTGCCTCACAAACATGAGAAATAGCTAGGCCTATAGACTGTCAAAATATGTCTACTTTGAAACGAAAAAATTTGAAAGAAATAGTTTATGTAATCCATATAGCACGCGCGCGTTCACTACTGCAGGAATGACAGTCAGCATCACCATATCCATCTTTGCAGCCACACACTCAGAAAACACTTGTTTATTAATAAACAGTTAAAATATCTCCTTGCTATTTTTTCCCGACAATTTTTTTTCTTTTGCCAGTGCTTTACGGTAAGCTTTGTGTGTGCTGAGCACGAGGCATATCCAGCACTATATTTAATTCAATTTAGTGTTGTCAAGATACCAAAATTATTGTTTCGATACCGATACCAAGTTAAGAATTGCGATTTCTATACTTTTTCGATACTTTTCCTGAAAAGGGAGAAACAATCTCAAATATCATTGCTGGCCTTTATTTTAAAACCGGGACAATAGCGCGCACTCTCCGTGGGCGTGTTCACATTAGAAGAATAAAGAGCTGTGAGACCGATAATGAGAACAACTGACATCTATCTCTTTTAATATAGATTACATAAACAGAGAATATTTGTTTAAGTTTTGAATTAAATAATTTAAAAGTACACACTTTAATGATTATAAATATATATTGCTCATGCCTGGGTGAACAACAGTATTCGCTGAGTTTTGTTTAAGTTTAGAGACGTGCACCAGAAAAAAAGTTCACGGAGACGGAGAGGCAGAAACCACAGCCTGTTTATTTTCATTATTTTACAAAAGCACAGTGTTTTATTTCGATTGTAAGTGGACACATAACAAAGTAGACAAAAAGGACGGAATATTTTAAATCTATTTTGCTGTTATGTCACTGTCAGCAAGGTAGGCGAAGTACTTCCATATTTCTCTCCTCCTCGCGTCATCTTTTTCTAGCAGTCGTGGACCGGTGTTCTGACGGATTGTGCTGCCTTGTCGAAAAATGCTACCGTAGCGTGAATTGACCACAGAGAATGTCGATTCATTTTCTATTGTTTCCATATTGGTGTAAATCTCACAATATAATGACATCGTTATTTCGTTTAAAACAGGATAAGTGTATGGGGAGCATATTGATCCAATGTTGCCACAGGATCACTTGTGCTCGCACATGCAGCATCTTGGTCACATGACAGCTATAGCTTCTTTGCTGCGTATGTTAGGAGAAAAAACACAGACGTCCAGGGAGGCACTGGAAGCGTGCGTTGCACACACCAACATGAAATACGTCTCTTGCAAATCTGGAACGCGGTCATTCTTAGAAGTATCGATACTCATAAATTTAGGAATCGTGACATTTTTAATTTCCGAGAATCGTGATACTTTTGAAGTATCGGTGCACTGTGCAACACTGATTCAATTCACATTTATTTGTATAGCCTTTTTCAGTTGTTTCAAAGCAGCTACAATTTAGATTTTTATTACAATTTAGAGTGATCTGTTATCAGAGCTGACTATGTGTAATGCATTTCTATTATTTTTCATTCATTATCATTGTTAAACAATGCATTACGTTAAGGCAGAAACAATGAGCTCAAAGAAAGTAAAGAATTGACTACATGTTGTTAAATGATTAGGAAACATAGAAAACTTTAGCATTGGTGTTTTTTTACAGACTCAAAATATGAGTGTAAAAACGTCAACAAACTGAAAAAATAAAAGTGATTTTTTTTTTTTTAGATTGTGTATGTAATATTGTAAAAATTTCATGAAATTGGTATCGAAAAAACTATCGTTCAGGAACCGGTATCGGTATCGAAAATTGTGTTACGATACCCATCCCTATTTAAATATGATAATATTTGAGTTTTGAAGTGCTGGAAAAAGATGTGTGACGTACTTGAAAGCATTTTAATATTCCTGTAAAACTCGTTTTTCGTTCTGCTTTCATTACGTTTGCCATTTGATGTTGGGCAACGTTGTGGTGGTCGCGCCATCTTTAACTTCGCAGTCCACTTACGAGTTATGGTGGAATGGAACGCACCTTCAGTGAACATGTGGAGTGCGCAGTTCATGGTTGCATAGCAACGATAGACACCACGGGAGCTTTGGAAAGGAGACAGCAGCACATCAGCGCTTTTTTAGACTCGACATGTGAAAGGCCTCCAAGATTTACGGGTGATGTGCGTGCATTTTAATGAAAATATTGAGCGCTATATCGAACATTTTTTATTTTGTTACCGACAATGGTGTACCGTCGATAAATACTGATACCGTTTTTATCACCCAGCCTTACTTGAGGGTTCATGTACAAAAAAGTCTGAAATTAGTTTGATCCAATTAATGAATGTTAAAGTACTGAATTTAATGTTTCCTTTAATTTTACCCCAGTTTTGGATATTATGGCTGTATAAAGTTTATTCTGGCCTTTTCAGGCACCAGGGGGCGTATTACAGAAAGATCCTAACTTTAGAATCCTATCTTATCTGTTTGGTAACCATGGCAATTTTAGTTAGGACCACATTTAGGACAAAATCTATTACAAAATTAAATGTCTTAACTACATAATCTTATCTTAACTACAGATAGGAAAATGGTATTACAGAAGCATCTAAACTCCACAAAAAATTCCTAAAAATGGTCTTAACTTTAGGACAACTCCAATGGTGTCCTAACTTCAAAAGTATTTGAAAGCAACTATAAAAATCACATAATAGCCCTGTCTGAGAATGACGTCACTTTTTTTAATGATACAAGATGAAGAACAGCGATGATTGATGGTGGAAAGACTCTGAACACCCAAATGATGTGCTGCACTTTGACAACAAAACTGGCAAATAATTTCAGACTCCTATGGAACAAAAGGATTAGGCTTTACCTTTTCTACCAAGCTTATCAAAACTTTACTTAATCAAAAGCACCACTTATTTTGTTTCTCTATTTTAATCTCAGTTATTTCTATTATATGAGTCTTTCCGTTTTACTTCACCGCAGCTGTTTGCACATAGTTGGTTGCTTGGTAACAGACCTGAGAGTTGATTACCAAACTCGATGTAGGGGTTTAAGATTTCCTAACTACAGATAAGATGAGATTTTGTAAGATAGGATAAGAATCCTAAATCAACATAAGATTTCCTTCTGTAATACAAATTTGTGAAAATCCTAAATTAACTGGTCAGATCTTAACTTAAGACAAAGTTTCTGTAATACGCACTCAGAAGAGCATCTATTGTGTATTCGTTCTTATTAACTATAAAGTTATTGGCCCTGGTATAATGACATTTAGTTCAATCTGGCCCTTGACTTAATATGGTCAATTAAATAAAGTTTGGCACACCATATTTTAGGGGATTAGTGCATTTAGATAAAGATGCCACTCTCAAAACATTGGCACAATCTTGTGAATAAAGTAATTTCAGATGTAGTTCTTTTCTAGCAAGTTCATTTGTTATCCATTTCCTGTGGTGACTAAGTGCTGTTGTGGGTTACCAGATGACATGTTGTTTTAGCAGCAAGGGAGTGAACTCCAGACGAAATCACTTTCCACAGCTCTTCATGTGAGCACAAGTCTGGGTGTCTGGCCCTAAACTCCTAAACTGTCACAGGAAGACAAGGAAGGTGTAAAGGCCATTGCACACCGAGTCCGAAATTTTCGTATGCGTTTTTTCGTATTCGTGATTCAGTGGCTCTGAATTGTCAAAACACTATTCAAACACCATTCAAACTGCTTGCTATGGATGCGAAAAATACAGAAAATAGAACCCGATCCGATTTTTTATTTTTTTATGACGGACAAAAGTTTCGGAGGCAGTGTGCAAGCGTGATTGACAACGTGAGGTCGTATTTATTTTTTAACGTGCGAAAATTTCGGATGCGAATTTTGGACTCGGTGTGCAATGGCCTTAACACATGAAAGCTGCAGTGACAGTAAGTGTTACAAGCTGGTGGACGTGTTCTGGAATGGGATGAGCATGAATCTATGATCACAGGAAATTAGCTCTAAGAAATATGAGGATATAATTTGTGATGTCTTTGTTATTATATGTCATAGACAAAGCTCCTTTTAAGCTACGTCAGAGGGGTCGCTGGCAGATGTCTTTAATCAGATCAAGATACTTTGACACAAACATGTTTACTCTGACATGTGGCACGCCAGTCATCACAATGAGCAATAGTACACACACACACACACACACACACACACACACACACACACCCCCTCAGGGACAAAGGGCATTTAATACTAAAGTGGCTTACAGGCTGTTGTCTCTTCAGTTCCTAAACAGAAGCAGGTGGAAGATGCTGGCCATCCATCTCCAGCCCTCCCTTCCCATCCTCTAGAAACCCCTCACCCCACTCTTTTGTGTGCTTGCGGAGGGGATCTTTTGTACTGGGCCTCAGGAAGGTGATTGGGACACATCTGCTATGCTCCCACTGAGCGGATGAAGGCAAAACACTGATAACAGATGGACATGATTTTCACTGCATTTCCTGTATTGGTATTAAAGATAGCGGCAATTTGATGGTGGCATAGTTGTTTGATAGTATACTTATAGTAAAAACACTATTTTGATGAACTTTTATAGGCCAACTCAGCATTAGCTCAATTTAAATGAACTTGTTTCTTTATAGTGTATATTGTATAGATTATTTAAATACGAACCCTGCATGTTCTGCGTGTCTGTGTGAATGAGAGGCGCAGACGCGCGGTTTAATTTACCACACACACTCTGAAGCACATGTGACGCTTGCTGTGTTTTTCAGCCTCTTCAGTCTAATTATATGAGAACATGAATGCATTTCCAGAGCTGCTCTGAGAGTCACTGAAGTTCATCAGCATTTTACAGTTTAATTTAAGAAAAACTATCGTTATATCATTAACACACGGAAACTCAAAGGTTTTCACCACAACCTGTCAAAATAAAAGTTTGGTTTAACTTGATAATATATCACCGAACTATTATTAATTATAACTCAATTCTTATCTATATTAAAATGTAGATAGTACTTACACTAATAATGATAAATTATCAAATTAATTAAAGGAATAATCACACTTTTTCTTCTATGCTGTGATTTTAACAGTATAAAGCTTAGTTGTGCTGCATGTTTAATTTCTTATAAAAGATCAATTAAATTAATGTTTTATGTCTAAATTTGAATTCTAGAAAATTCACAACACAGAATTTGTTGCGCGGTTCGGGTAAGACAGTCAATACGATGAAACTCTCTCTAAGATGATTCAGTGTTACTATTATTATACTTGATCTTTAGATAAAGGTCTATGGTTTCGCATAAAACAACTTTATATTGCTTGACTTTATTGCTGTAACTAAATCATGTTACTTTCTACCGGGTGTATGTTAGATCACAACACTAGAGTCAGAGCCACTATAATTGTTCTTCATGCACACAGTAACTGAAATTTAAAACTGTTAAAAGAAAAGGCTCAATAAACGATTGCATAGATAGATACTGTATAATACACTACGCATCAATATGTATTTCCTTTGTGCTTTGAACTTTTCAATGCGGACTTGACGCGCTGTGACTCCGTGTTGCTTCAAGCGCATCATACAGCGCACGGGATGCGCATAAGCGCTGTGTGCAGCACTGTATTGGAGTCTTTCATATCATAATACTTTTGCGCAATGAAAGATTATTAATAGCCTTTCTTGTTTTGTCCTCTCTATCATATGTTGCTGCCTCATTAAACAGCTGTGCCTATACATTTAAAACATCTCAATTTTATAGTAGACTAGGCTGTATAATAATTTGACCTTTTTGATTTTTGTTATCTTGTTTTTCATGAATGCATTTTACAACAATACAAAGAGCAATGTTTAACGTTTTACCAGATTTAGTGCTCTTATTTGTTCCCCACATTTTTTTTTCACTAAATGTTCAGATTTTATACAATTATTGTGCACATGTGATTTTTCTAGACTACATTTTACTGTTGAATTATCCACTAATCTAGTTTATAATAGCATTTTTGTCAGATTATGATCATATATTTTTTTTAATTTGTTGTTTTTCGTTAAAATGAAGTTGTCTGTATTAAGTAGATTGTGTTTAACACACAAAACAGTGATTATGAGTTCAACACACAGAGTTATAGAAATTCTACTTGATTTAAAAAAAAAATCAAAAAAGGAAAAGATCGAATCGAATTTTAAATCGAGTTTTTTTTATAAAAAAATCACAGATTTTCGTAGGGGATAAATCGCTCAGCTCTATTATCTGCTCTAGTTTTTTCACATAAGTACGAGTCATCTCTGCTAACTTTGGCTAAACAGAAATGTGTCCCTTTGCAAAATCAAACATTGACAAGTGACAACTAAAAGAGTAAGACACTGTATGATGGGGTGAACAACTCAGTTCCTGGAGGGTGACTGCCCTGCAGAGTTTATAGCTTCAACTCTAATAAGGAAACACACCTGAACCTGCTCATCAAGTCCTTCAGGCTTATTTGAAAACTACAGGTATGTGTTGGAGGGTTGGAACTAATGCAACACTTGTGCCATGTTATATCCATGTTTTGTCATTTGCTTGCCCTCATGTTCCTTTAAACCTGTATGTAACCTGTTTTCTTCTACAGAACACAAAATGAGTAACATGAGGGCGAGTAAATGATGACCAAATTCTAATTTTTAAGTGAACTATCAGTCAATATTTACATGCACTTTAAAAGTTTGATTTCAGTTGGTATAAAGCAGTGGTTCTCAGCCAGGTTGCTGGGGCCTCAGCAAATTTCCAAGGGGTCTAAAGATAAAGAAATCAAGCAAGAAAATAAAATAAAACTAAAAATCAAGATATTTTATCTGTATATTGTGAGTGGGAGGGGGGCCTTTTAAATATTTTCATAAACAATGGGGCCTTCAGGTCCAAAGGTTGAGATCAACTGGTCTAAACCAAATTTAGTCTCTTTAAAGGGGAACTTGGCAACTCTTGCCATTTCTTCGCTGATTTTCACTTTTGTTGTCACATGTTGTCTCAACGAGCTCCCCCTACTGCTGTTGGGTGTATATTTCACAACATTTGTAAAAAAAAACATACTTGCGGTACCCTCCTCCCCCTTTCTACTGCTGCTCATGTGCATTTGTTATTATCAGAGCCGGCCAACTTGTGCAGCTATGTCTACCGAGGTGGGTAATACATCATACATATTTAGGGGGGTGTGTGTATTAATGTCGAATTTCATTAAAGCAGTTTGTGTTTCTCCCTCGTTCTCGCTTCTCACGAGACTTTCTATTTCCAACTTACCGGGACGTCAGTCCCCATGTTGCAAGGTTGGTTTTCTGCCTGGGAACGCTGGGGGCAGTGGGAAAAGTCACCATTTTTTTTCAACAGGTTATTTAACAATCCAAATGATTTTTAAACGGTTTTATTAAGTTGAAATAGTTGCCAAGTTCCCCTTTAAGATGCCATGTAAAAATCTTTAGTCTGGTTTTAGCATAGTCGGAAATAGTCGGACTACTGCTGTTATTGTAAAAATACTTTGACTTTGTATGTTTATCCTGAACGTTGTACTCATATGCCACTGTCAGTGTCTCCTTTGTTTGTGTATGTTGAAGTGGTAGATGGTTGCTGCTGTTGTTGTTTGTTGTCAGGACATTAGCTGGATATCAAGGCTGCTTTAGGGTTTGCTAGTGAAATCGGAGCACACTCAGCCCCACCACATGTTTCATTGGAGAACCCCCCCCCCCCCCACACACACACACAAGACACAACACGTGACACCACACCTTCTTTCAGATCCCCCTTCACATGCAAAGCAAAGCTTGTACCACCTGCCATATGTCCTTTCCTCCCTGTCACTCACAATGATCCATGGAGATTTGTTAATGACATCTAATATCTTAGTCACTACAGTCTAATATAGATGTTTTAGTTGCATTCAGGCCGGACAGGTGGCTGCCCTTCAAATCTCTGTTCCTGTGACGCAAGCTACTTGCACCCAGTGCACCTTCAGACCCTTTATGACACAGTTTTCCCTTATTTGCACAGTCACAGCATGAACACTCTTTAACCTTACTCAGAATGACAGTGCAATCCAAAGTTATGGTGTAACAAATGATATAGCATTCAGATGACAAATAAAAGTCTTGATTCCATTCACTTTTTTTTTGTTAGCAAATAGGTGCTTTAAAGGGCACCTATTATGCAAAATTATTTTACATGGTGTTTGAACATAAATGTGTGTTGGCAGTGTGTGTACTCAACCACCCTATAAATGATAGAAATCCACCCAGTGCTTTTTTTAAATTCCCATTAATCATAAGCAGTGTCTCAGAACAAGGCGTTTTCAGATTCTGGGCAATGTGATGTACTTTTTTACAAGCCCCGCCCACGACTATTGACTGACATTGCCATATTAGCATAAACCTGCCCTGAGTGAGCTGTACACAGTCTGCCATTGTTTCGACGCCGGAGCAGCTGTAGACAAGAATTTAGGTGTTTTTTTGTTGGATTTAAGAATGAACATAGCAGTCATCATTTACTCCCCAACATCTGAACTGCTGAAGTTGGTCACTTTTGTTTTTGAATGGAATACGCCCCCCAATCTACCTAAATGCGTTTATTAGGGCTGTAACGATATGCGATTTGAAACCAAAATCGAAACACTCAGATCCACGAACCTGTGTGTCGCGGTGTGAGAAGGCAGAATCGCGATACACCCCTTCCAACTCCCAGTTATCCTTTCTGTCCAGATCCAATGCTACCACATCTTTAAATTACTATTAGCCTAGTATTATTTGAAGTTAACATTATGAAATATGTAGACCTACACCACAAAACTAGTTGAGGATACATTTTTTAATTTGACCTATAACGGCCGTTCACACCGCAAGTGTCACACCGCAAGTGTCAGCGGCACGTGAGCAGCGCGTATTTTTTTTAACTGTCACTATATGCAGCTGAGCGTTGCCGTGGATACATGGATACATGCTGCATACCATAAGGTCATATGGTCATTTCCTGTTTATCAGCAACCAATCATGAAAGTAAAATGGGCCATTTAACTCAATCGCAATTTCATTGGCTGATGCCAATTTCTGACAACGGGATTCGTTCAGAATCGTCACGTGACGCGCTCTGACATTTCCGCAGCAGTTCAAAATGTTGAAAGATATGAGTTAATTTAGCCTACTATTTGTATTTATTAGAGTGATTCTTTCTAATACGACAGGTTTAAAGTTTGTTGTCATACCTTGACAGTTTCGACTGCTGACTGCAGTCATCTTCAGAAGCGTAACGTGATGCTTCTGTGACGTCTGCTATAGGTGTGATCTATTTCGTTTTTTGTCATTCCACCTGTGTGATGGACTGTTGATGTGTTCTTTTGGATGTTATCATCAGTGATGGATGGAGTAATAAGTCTTGGATGTTAAACAGTGTGATACATGGATTTTACTTGGACCTAAAGCATATTTTGTCTGTAATTCATGGCTTTCAATAGAAATTAGTGGAATTTTGCCATTAAAATCTTTAAAGGCCGTTTTCTCTAAATGAGTTTTTTCTCACACTCCTAGTGACGATTTTCCACCTCTGAATCACCTACATACACCAAACTTCATAGTCGTATTCCTAACTATATTGTGAAGGTTTGTTCGAAGGGATTTGTTGATATATCATTCTTGGCCTGATTTATATGACATTTTGTGCCTAAAAATAGGGCCGAAATCAATTTAAGCCTATTGCCAGTATTTTCTGATTTACAGGGTAACAAAAGGAGATATTCATAATCCCCTCTGAAAATGTCTTTTCATTTAATATATAAACAAAATGCAAAAATAATTTTGAACCTTGTTTTTTTCAATGGTCAGATTCGTCACTTCAAAATATATGCAAATTAGCGCATATTTAATTAGATATAGCCTGATTAGCATATTTAAACATAAAAATACAGAAAACTCGCAATACATTTTTTTCTCCTATTCATGTGAGTAATCAACTGGTAAAGTTTCATGATATCTGTAAGTTAAAATTTTTACCCTATTCACCTGCAGTGTCTCGCCTTAAGTGCAATAATTAGAAGAATATTTTTCCAAAAATAAATTGTTGAATAAAACCAGTCACCTTCGCCGGACCAACAGTTTGACAGGTAAATGTTTAGGATACTTTTATTTGTGTTATTTTACACTCTCTTTACAGTTTTTTTTCCATTTACAAGTTTTCCTTGGCTGCAGTCATCATTTGAAGTCGATGCATTCTTTTAGAGCTCCTGGGATTCAACCTCTTCATGCATGTGGAATAGCCTATATAAATTGTAGCTCATATTCAATTGAATCAATTATCATGTTTTTGATGTTTAAATTATAACGGGCAAAAACAGACTGAAAATAGTGATATGACATCTTTAATTAGTGATGGAATTTACTAAGTAAAATGAAAGTTATTATTTTAAAGCTGCAGTTGGCAAGTCTGGCAGATTGAGTGGACTTCGGCAAAATTGTGAATGTTTACAACTCTCATGCCCCTCCCCCACTATCAACGAATACCCTCCCACCAAGTTCGTGCTCGTCAGTGAGTGTTCACCACGAACCTTCCCAACAAGTGCTAACGTTAGCTATCCATACCAACACATTTGGGCAAACATACTTAGATTACTAACATAACACGAAGAAATAAAGTAACTGGTTGATAAAGCACAATTACCTGTCGAGAAGAAATGTTGTAAGCTCTGCATCCGGCTTGAACCCAATTAAATCACATAAATCTCTCCACCTTTCAAATGCCGATCCGATGTTGATCCTGGTTTTATTACGGGCACGGTCGCTTTCTTTCTTTACTACTTTCTTTTCAGCAGGTGTTCTCTTTTCCTGTGTTGTTTTTGACCTCCTAGCTCTTGAGGTTAACCGAGGAATTGGAATCTTTTCTGCCATCACTCTTCGTTTACTGCGCGAACCTCAAGCGTGTGCATGTGATTGTAACTTGCGTGAGGGGTGGCGTCTGCACGACCTGTGATTGACAGTCAGATCTCACACCCCCCTGCACTGATTGGACACAATGAACCGGGAGCGGTGGATTTTTGCAAAACAAATAACATGCTCAATGGAGTTAGAAGCTCGTTTTTTTTCTAAAACCACTTTATGTTGTTCTGTCAGATTATAGTGTCGATTTCACTGAATATGATCAAAAAAAGTTGCCGACGGCAGCTGTAACATTAAAACACTAACGTTTTTTAACATGAACTTAATTTTACAATTAGGCCTAAAGCAAATATTTGCATTTATATTTTAGTTTAATTATTCATTTGTCTGAGTTGCAAAGTGTCAGGTCTGATAAAAGCAAATGGATGGGCGACTGGATTTTGCAAGTGTTGTCATGGAAATGGCAGGTGAGGGATGAAATAGGGACGTTTGCAAACTGGCTCGGACAAATGTCCTCAGAACGTCCGTCAGCGAACATTACAAAGCGGACCAAATGCTCACGTCCTCCGAACGTCCGCTTGGGAACGTTACAAAGCGGACCTAAGGAGATGTTCGAAAAGTCCGGGGGATGTCCCTTGTTTGCTTGGAAGGGACACATACAAAAACAGGGCGTTTTAGCTCTCCCCCAAAAAGTGGCAATTTTAACATGCTGTGAAAAAATATCTGTGGGGTATTTTCAGCTATAACATCACATACACACTCTGGGGACCAAGGTTTTTTTCGTAACTGAAAACTGGAACTAAGAGTAAAACTCTTAATCAAAAAACATTTTCTTAAATGAAATAAAATTAAAAATTCATAATAAATGAAAAACTAAAACGAAACGAAACTAATAACAGTTACTGAAAAACTAACTGAAATAAAATAATTAGCAAAAATAAATAATCGTTTTCGTAATTAATAAGCTCTTTACTTTGGTGGAAAATCTAACCTGTGTCGGTTTATGGAAATGCCTGTATATGGCGCTTCAGGTGCGTGAAGTTACTGAGGTGATTAACCGCTGTCCTGTGACACGCACAATGAAGGACCGTAGCGTTGAACACATTGCTAGTTTTCAGCGGCTATTCATAAAGTGAACAGTGTGGCAGCGCAATGGGAAATAATACAAGGTAATGAGATGCAAGTTGGACGACTTTAAACTTGAGCGTAGCATTATTAGAATGCTGTTTCATGTGCAAGACGTGGTTGCAACAACAAAACAAGTCCTTTAAATAAAACATAAAACCTTTAATGTACAGCTACCAATATTTGAGATGTCATGTTTTCATGAAGGTTGACAGGCTGAAAGTTGCTGTTATTATCTTTGTTTTTACAAAACATTTACTGCTAATAATTTCATCCATGTGGAGACATTTCCCCACAATGTAAGGAATACCAGGACAGGACACGCGCGCTCACACACAAAAACACACAGGAAAATGTTCACACTGCATAGATACCTCATTATTTAATCACACTGATTCACAGCAGGTTGTGTTGGCTGTAGTCAGATAAATTGAGCGGCTTTTTAAAAAAAAATTATGTAAATGTATCAGTACTCTGCTACATTGTACAGCTGAAAAAAGTAAACTAGGCTTGTTTAACAAGATTTAATATTAATTAGTTTCTGACTTTTTTGATAGTTTTTTTTCTTGTATACTTTTAAGTTCCATTTATTTGGTGCTTTGTTCAATCTCAAACCATTATTTTATTTGTATTATTAAGATGTCTGCACAAGAGTAAACTTTGCTGAAATTAAACGTCTCGCTTTGGTCTACACCGGAAGTGTTTTGTTTGCTCTGCTAAACTATAATTACTAAAACTGAAACTAAATGAAATAAAAACTAAATAGAAATGTGTTTGCAAAATAAAAACTAACAAAAACATTAATGAAACTAAAACTAAACTGAAATTTAAAGCAAAATTGAAAACTATATACAGTCGTGCTCAGAATTAATGGTACCCCTGGTAAATATGATAAAAAATGGCTGGAAAAAATAAATCTGCATCATTTATCCTTTTGATCTTTCATTCAAAATACTGGCAAAAATCTAAACTTTCATTGAAGTAAAAGAATAGAAAGTGGGGGGGAAATCACATTATGAAATAAATGTTTATCTCCAAAACACGTTGGCCACAATTATTGGTACCCTTTTATTAAATACTTTTTGCAATCTCCTTTTGCCAAGATAACAGCTCTGAGTTTTATCCTATGATGCCTGATGAGTTTGGATACACAGACAAGAGATCAGAGACCATTCTTACAGAATCTCTCCAGATCCTTCAGATTCCCAGATCCATGTTGGTGCTTCTTCTCTTCAGTTCACTCCACTCATCAGGTCTGGGACGGTCATGGCAGAAGCTTCATTTTGTGCTACTTAACACATTTTTGTGTTGATTTTGATGTTTGTTTTGGATCGTTGTCCTGATGGAAGATCCAACCACGGCCCATTATACGATTTCTAGCAGAGGCTGTCAGGTTTAGATTTTTTATCTGTTGGTATTTGATAGACTCCACGATGCCATGCATGTATCTGAACAAGAAGTCCAGGACTTCCAGCAGAAAAATATGACCACAACATTAAAGATGGTATATTAAATTGTACACATGGGGTACTTTTTATCCTTGTGTGCACCAAACCCATCGTGCATGTTTGCTGCCAAAAAGCTATTTTTTAGTTTCATCTGACCACAGAACCCTGTGCTGTTTGAAGGTCCAGTCATGTCTGACAACTGAATTTGCTGGGGTTTGTTTTTGGATGAGCAAGGAGGATTTTTCTTGAAAACCTCCCAAACAACATGTGGTGATGTAGGGGTTGTTCAATTTTTTTTTAATAGGCTTTCTGAACCCAAGACTCAACTAATCTCTGCAATTCTCCATCTGTGATCCTTGAAGAGTCTTTGGCCACTCAAACTTTCATCCTCACCATGCATTAAGACAATATAGACACACGTCCACTTCCTGGCAGATTTGTAACATCTTTAGTTGATTGGAAGTGCTTAATTATTGCCCTGATGGTCAAAATGGGGATTTTCAATGCTTTAGCTATTTTCTTACAGCCACTTTCTATTTTGTGATGCTCAACAATCTTTTGATGCACATCAGAACTATATTCTTTGGTTTTACTCATTGTAATGGATGATTAAGGGAATTTGGCCTTTGTGTTTCCCCATATTTAAACTCTTGTAAAACAAGAAGTCATGGCTGGACAATTTCATGTTCCTAGTCACCCTGTTTTACAAAACAAAAGGTAAATATGAATGGGAATATACTTAAGAGATATTTTACTCGTAAACAATTCTAGGGGTACCAATAATTGTGGCCAACTTGTTTTGGAGAAAAACATTTATTTCATAATGTGATTTCCCCTCCACTGTCAATTATTTTACTTCAATGAAAGGTTCGATTTTTGCCAATTTTTTGAATGAAATATCAAAAGGATAAACGATGCAGAATTATTTTTTACAGCCATTTTTCATCATATTTACCAGGGGTACCATTAATTCTGAGCACGACTGTAAATTTATTTTTCATCCTGTAAAAGGGGGCATAATAGGTGCCCTTTAATTTAAGTATAACGGTTCATATTTCTTTTGGAATCATTTATGTTGTGAACATTATCAGGGCTTAAATTTCAGTGTGGGATTCTGGGTATTGCGCATAATTTTATTAATTCCCACAAACATTTATTCAGTTAGCTTGGTTAAATTGAGCAGATTAATCCACACAGATTACCAGATCAAATTAGTAATTTGAAAACTTTCTGTAAAACAATGTCACAAACAGCGAGAGGGATTCAGTGTTATCGGGTCTTCTCGCGCTATGGCTTCACATCACCACATATTCTGTACAAGCACGTTGCATCTTTAAGTGGATCATATGCACGTGTCAAATTTCGATTCGATTTTAAAGCATTCAGTAGTACCCTGAAAGATGGTTTTCTGTGCGCTCAGAGCACACACACATAAGCTGCCTCTCAAGCGTCTCGCGAGTACCAAACTGAGTGCTTTTTCACGGCTTATTTTGCTTAAACTGTCAGAAACACAAATTATGTAAAAATGCCCATCTTGTCGAGTATTCATATAAACTCAGACGGTGATGTTTTAAGTGAATGTAAACAGTTGAGAAAGAAAACGATTGTGTATCAGTATATTGGATCTGTGTATTAGCTCTTAAAGTGACAGCAGCATAATACACCTGTTGCTGTCTGTCATTAATGTTAATTAAAGAACAAAAGCTAGCGGGGAAAAAGTATCCATTTTATTTATACAATTAAATACAATTCAATTTCTGTAGAATTCCTGTTCCTGAATACTGTTAGACCTACTTGAAAACCTTAAAGCACTCTTTATTTAATTTGTATTTAGATTTTTCATTTATCTGTGCTTCTGGATTCTGAATCCCCCCCCCCCCCCCCCCCCCCATTTTCCAAAATGAAATACAGGCCCTGATTATATAATTGTAATTTTATGCAAAGTTAGTGCCTAATAAATGAAAACTGCAATGGCACTTGGTTTTGGAGAAGAAATTTCAGCTTTGTGCATAATTGTCCTAAAAATACTAATTGTCAGACTGTTTCATTTGAGCAGATGTGCTTTGTCCGCTTTGCAAATTGCCATCCAGTTGGCATGGCGTTTGAGAGAGATCAAACCTTGTTCTTTGTTTCTGAGGGATGTTTCAAGCTTTTCTTATTGGTCTTAAAAAATAAAGCAGGAATTAGACCAGTGACCGCAATAATTGGTCTCTGTTGGCTTGGCAACACTTTCTGTTCGTCAGCTCAGCATATGATTACATGTCACTTGAACAATAAGGTGTCTCAACTTACCAGACTGTGCTTTATTTCACATCTAGATACAATGCCCTGAGTGTTTCGCAGACCTGGCACAGTTTCTTGTCATCTTGTTCTAGCATTTATGCTAGTATGGATTGTGAATGGCACTCTAAAATGTAACAAGCTGTGTAGTTACTTAAAAAACAGCCACAGTGATTTCCGGTGGGTCCAAGAACTGGATCTTAAGTCTGTCAGAGGACTCAGGGTTAGTCTTTTCACACAATAGATCTGTATAAGTGCGTCTCCCCTGATCACCCCTTCCTCCTTTCAAGTTTTATCAAGTAAAAAAAGTAATTTTTACATCAATACGTAACATTACACGAGGAAAGAATATCCAATATCCATTGCTTATTACTTGGGTTGAGAATGCATTGGATGTATTTACTTTTTTTTTATTTTTTTTTTTTTACAGTTTATTGTCTTAATGTATACTGCCAGTCAAAAAAAATTTTGTTATATGCTCAGTTTGCTCACCAAGGTTTTTGCTTTTTTTAATGGTTTCAAACGTATTATATAGTAAGTCGCAATGCTTCCATTTTCATGTCGTCTAACCTTGGCTTTTACACATCAGATCAGCTCTACAACAGTGTGGAATTTGGACCTTGATATAATAAAAATTAGGTTATCTCATCTGTGATTCAAAATGCTATCAAATGTCAAAAACATGTAACAAACCCTATTTTGGTATTTGAAATGACAGTAAGCATTTGCTGTAGAAGTCCATCTCAGGTCCATCTCGCTCTATAGGCTAATGAATATTCTACCAAGATGAACAAAAAACTTGTGATCTGCTGAGCATTAGTGAAATGCCACCTTGAAATTAAATATTGCAGCTATCGGTCTGTGTTTGAGAAGAGATGGCTTTGGTGAGGGAGAGGCTTTGTGACTGCTGTCGACTGTCGTCTGTTGTCTATTGTGTGGGTGACATCAGATGTGTCTGCATTTTCACAATTGATTTAGCAGCATGTTATATATCTTTAATATTTTTTCATCTTAGTTTGATTGTGATACCATCTTCTCTCATTAGTCAAGTAGGCCTGAATCACTGTACTTGGTTGGCATGAAGCAAATGAAAGTTCCTGAAAGCTCTGCCAAATAGGCTGTTTAGCCCCCTGCTGGCTGGTGTTAGAATTAAGCAGTTTGACAGGTGTGTTTTGGTGGTGTGTAAAAAGAGGAATCCTGGGACCTCTAAGCCAGCTATCTGGACAATAGGGGATGCCCCGCCCTCCACCCCTTAGGGATTCTTTCAACTGCTTGTCATACATAGCTGGTGTAGTATCCCATGAGTCCTTTTCTTTGTGCTTATGTTTACACGGAAATGATCTGAAGAGTAAACGCAAAAGTGGCGTTGCGTTATCACTTTTTATTCTATGTTTAGACAAGCGTTATGGGGGGGAAATCTGGATGCATATGGTGACGCAAAAGTGTGTGAAATTCGATGTAGTATGCATTCCAGACGACTAGGTGGCAATGTGAAGCACTGCCACACAACAACACCAATATCTGAGAATATTTTGTACAACTGCTGAAAAGACTAGTACGTTTATCAGAGCTGCGAGGGCAACTTGAAGGTCCGACATATGGAAACAATCCGACATGTTGGTTGTTATTTTCCTGTACTGGCGCATACCTGTGAAGTAAACGCGTACGCGACGAGAGCCACCGTGAGCAGATTTGCGTTTTTACCCTTTAGACAGGAACGCGACGGTGGAGCGTTTTTAAGATTTCCACTCTGGAGGGTGGTTTCACTTTTTTGCGTTTTTAAGCCCCAAAAACGCCGTCGCCGTGTAAACGAAAGACACATCTGATAAAATATTTTTACGTTTTCACCCGCGAGCGTTCTCGTGTAAACGGCTATATACTCATTCAATCAAGTGCTTTAGTCTGAATTAACATGAATATCAATCCAGAGTTTCCTTTATGATAGGAAGCATCCTGTGTTCCTTGCCTCATAGAGGCCTTATATTAATTTAGAATTTAAAACTATCTACCTATTATCCTAAAAGCAAAAATCTCAGAAACAAGAGTATAAGTCTCTATCAGTGAGTTGAAAGGGCTATTTTTAACCTCAGATAGCTTTACGACTGGACCACATTCTGCTGTCAGTGACGTTTCAGTCTGATCTTGGGACTGAGAGTCTATATTTGACTTTTTCAATGACATCATTGCTCTTAGCATTCATAAAACACTGCTCAATTTTCCAGGGCTCTGAAATGTGAGTTGGGAGTGAACGTGGCTGTTAACTTTATGGAACCATATAAATGTTCTGCATATTTTAAAAGGCCATCCTTTTAAAACATGAAGGGCATTTGGGCTAGTTGTCTACAGTAAATGACATGCTTTATTTTTGGAAAAAAAAGTATGTGTGAAATTTTAATCGTTACAAAAGGATTTATGAGGTCATTCATGAAACCCATTTAAAAGAGTATCACTGCATCGTTTTAGTGTAAAAACAAAACAAAAAAAAGGATTTAAATCGCTTAGTACTTTAAGAGGATGATCATCTAAAGAAATCGGCACAATCTCGCACATATATAGTGGACTAGAATCTGATCAGTTTTGTCAGGATTGTCTGATCCAGTTCCTTGACTTGCATTTTACTTTGTTACCTCTAGAGGGAGGCAAAACTCCAGAAATTCTCTCAACTACACCTGTTCATATGTGGTTGTTCTGCACTTTTAAACTACCCACACACACACACGTAGTGTATACATAATTCCTGTGTTTTTCCCCCCATATGTCATATTATTGTGTGCTTTATTTTATTGTTATTAATAATGTTTTTCACAAGCGTTATTTTTAATGCTCATTTTCGTCCTCTCTTGTAGATGCTTCATGACTGTCCCAAAGCTAGACGAGAGGTGGAGATGCACTGGCGGGCTTCCTCCTGTACCCATATCGTCAGAATTGTTGACGTCTATGAGAATCTCTACCTAAACAGGAAGTGCCTTCTTATTGTAATGGAGTGGTGAGTCATCATTATCTTCTGCTGTCTTCGGTATAGAGATCAAAATGCCCTGTTTTTTTTTTTTGTTGTTGTCATTTCTACATTTCACTTCCTTTTATGATCAACTTTCCATTCATAAGCAATTTACAATTCTGTGAATATGAATGTTCCATCTTCTTCATTCAACAGTTTACATAGAGCAACCCTAGATTATGATTTGCTCCATGGTAAATGCTGATCAGCACTATGATCAGGCACTGTCTTTATTTCCTGGATCATCCCTACTTGGTATTAAACCTGCAACCTTTGCTGTTGTGGCCCTTATCCATCCATCCGGCTGTAAAACATGTATTTATGGCAGAAACAAATGCCTGATGATTTTACTAACAAGTTAAATAATGTTTGACATAAAGAGTTTTTATATACCAGTACAGTCACTATTATGGGGACAAAACGTCAAGTCAATTTTGCTGTTTTAACATTTGGCTAGTCACAGTTTGAGGAAATATTTCATGAGCAGTATAATGACTTGACATTTGCAATGCACTGAGCATTGCGTCTGTATGTCCTGAATTGCACTGTCACGAAAACCTTGATTCATTTAGTTACTTTTTTACACAGCCCCTAACTCATTTGTAATGTTTTGTCAAGGTTTCGTTGCCTCATCCGTGTAAAAAGTTTACCAGCAGGTGTTTGGAGGTTACTTACGGTAAACACTCATTCACCTATTTGCCCCATCATGTTTGAGTGAATTGAAAATTCCCTTGTCTGATGTACCTCCTTAGTTGGTGACCTCTCCATCATATAGACTTTAAGTTGCATAACCAGACGCTGTTGTTTCCCACACTTTGCAACGTGTGCTATTGCTAGCTGGTACCAACCTTCTCTGCCAACCACCATTGTGTGCTCCTCTGCAAGGCAGTTAACCCCAGATTTCAACTGCATGGATGCAAGTAATCATATGACAACACAAAAAATGATTTGGTTAAGTCTGCAATAGATTACTTAAATTGCAAATAGTGTTGTTTTTGACAGCCTGTTTTAATTTTAGTTTTAGTCTAGTCTTTGTGTCAAGCTGTCATTTTAGTTTTTATTAGTTTGTCACGTTCATACTCTTTTTAGTCTAGTCTAGTTTTAGTCGACGAAAGACATAGTCTAGTTTTAGTCAATGAAAATTGTATTTTAGTCTCTTTTTAGTAATGCAATTCTATTTAACCCAGTCAATATAGTATAAGTACCTAGTAGTATAGACAAAACCAAAAATGTATTTTAGCCAAACCCATTTCAAACAATCTTATCTTATTATAGTTATCTTATTATATTATTGTTACCTTATAGACTCAGGAATACATCCATTCCAGACACAGAAGACGCTCTGATTTGAATTTACAACATAATTATTTTACCAACCAAACATGTTAGAAGTAACCTACACACATGATAAAATGAAAGTTTTTCCAAATGTCATTTCTTCTTTTTCTCCCAAAGACGAATCCCTTTCTCTGTCAAACTTAACTTTCTTTGTTGTCGTTTATGCTAACGCCTGTTTCACACATACTCTGTTTGCAGTGCGTATGTGGTGCGTATTTCTTCCCGCACCCATGTTAATAGGTTAGAGCGCTCACACCGCACGCGGATGCAGTCCGGCAATGCGCTCCAGGAGCGGTGCGTGCATAATAGCAGAGCAGAGATCTACACAGTACCTCAACAACGCGACATAATGGATGTAGGCTAAAAATATTGATTTGAAATAAAAAAAAATAGAGAATAAATGTTGTGATTGTGGTACAGCCGTAGATCAGTTGCGCACTGCAAACTCAGCACATGTGAAAGCACAATAGCACCACACACGTATGTGAAACAGCCGTAACTCACGCAGCTGCATCTTCTGAATAATGCCGCGAGTGGGGCTTGAGGATGTGATGTCGCCTGCGTCTGCGCAGTGCGATCTGATGCAGCCTCTGAAGCGACACTGGAAACAGAAATGCTGCATAATAATAATAATATAAACGAGACGAAATAATGTTAAATAACATCTCGGCTCGGTCAATGAAAAGGAAGAGACATTTTAGCATAGTTTTTATTTTGTAAACCACATTTATTCTCGTTTTTATTCATCAACAATATTGCATTATACATTTAATTATAGTCATCGTCACATGACCAGCATTTTACGTTGCGTCTCGTCTCGTTTGAACTAACCCTTTAACTTAAGGGCCCACTGAAGTGCCTTGAAAAACGCAGCATTATTCAACGTGTTGATGTAATTTCCGCTGGAACAAGAAGACGGCGGGACGTATAAAATCCCTCAGAATTCAAATGTGTCCGATATGTCTTGTGGAATATGATCCGCTCTGTGTTATCGTGTCTCTGTAACGGAGCAGACTGTGTGCTGCAGCAGTTTGTGTGACACTAACGTGAAATCAGACTTCATTCACCCCAAAGGAAAGCATAATTACACTTTCTGAATAGTTCCCGATTCTCTATGTATTGCATTATGTGCAAGTCTCCCAGTTTACATTTATTTGATTTTTGCGTTCTCTTTGTTTCACCCACACTGACTAGGACATTTTCTTGTCTTGTAGTGGGAAGTCAGAAACTGCACCTGTCACCACTGTTCACCAGCAGATATTTGTTAGGTAAATGTTAGGCTTTTTGGGAAAATCATTCTTAGAGATTAGAAATATTTAGGTTTGTTTTATTTTGTTTTGTTTTTGTCATCAGAGATGATGCAGATAGGGATGGGCCAGGATAATCTTCACTAGACTTTTAATGGGTGGTTGTCTTATTTTGTGAGTGCAATATTCTTTGCAGTCATTTTTTAACAAGAGGCAATGAAACACAACTTCCAAAGGAGTTTTACACTCATAATGCATTTTTGACCCTCTGTCGATCCTACTGACCGTGGCCGGGAATACAAAGCTGTCAAAAGTCTATTGGATGATGCTTGCATGTAAATTTACTGTTAATTATAATATCAGAATTCAAATTGACTACTCTAAGTAATATTCCTTTTATGATACATACTCTACAGGTTTATTCGTGAGGTCTTTTGGAGAGACAGTGTTTTCTGAGGTCTTTTGGAGTCTTTATGATGTGGAGCACTGCGGCCTGACAAATGGCTTCTGATGACCAACAGATGGAGCATCTCTTATGTGAAGTCTCATTTGTGCCATAAAGGTTACAGATATTTAGAGTTATTTTAGCTGACCATTTTGTGGAAGATCGTCTATGTGCGTAGTCTAGATGTTGGTCACACACTTGTGTTCCAGAAATGTTGAGTTTATAGAGTTTCTTCATCTAGATGCACTAAGGAACAGAGGAGGCAGTTCTGGTTTTTTTTTGTTTTGTTGTTGACCTCTCCCTGCTGTACATTTCTGCACAATAAAATCTTATGTACATGTTTTTTTTTTTTTTTTTTCATATTCCTTTTTTGAAAGGAGTCTTGCTCATGACTAGGCAGGCATTTAAGGGATAGTTTACCCAAACATTTTTTTTTTTTTTACCATTTACTCACTATGTTCCAAACCTGTGTGAGTTTTGTTTCTTCTGTTGAACTAAAAAGAAGATAGTTAGAAGAATATTGGTAACCAGACAGTTGATGGTAGCCATTTCCATATTAGGAAAATAATACTATAGAAGTCATTGGCTATCGTCAGCTGTTTGATTACTGACATTCTTCAAAATATCATCTTTTGTGTTAAGCACAAGAAAGAAATTCAAACAGGTTTGGAACAACATAAGGGTGTGTAAATGATGACAGGATTTTTATTTTTGGGTGAACTATCCCTTTAAATGCCACATACTAATTTAATAGGTACAATAATAAATCAATATGTACCTTTGCTTCTGCTTTACAGTTCATTTGATTTTTTACCAGTCTTAGAAATAGTCTTTTATAAAGAGTAATATTGTTTAATGGATGATGCAAGATTTCATACATCATTTTGATGTAAGAGACTCATAGGGAAGTGTAGTACTTCTTTAGAAACCGTTGATTCTTTCCCTGATTGTATGAAAGAAATGAGTGAGTGTAGCTTCCTGACATGAGTGATAGTGTGGTATTTGTGGTATCATCTTATAGAATCATCAATATATCACTGCTGTTAGTCATAGTACAAATATTAAGATAAGCTGGTTGAAGGTGTATCGTAGACTACAGAAGATCATGAATAGATTACAAGAAACAGCCTATAGGCATCTCAGCTCGCAGGAAACAGAATCAACAGGTCATCAGAACGGAGTGTGCGGCAAGTGATGGAAATGGAAAATGTTGTTCAGCTTCAAAAAATGGCTTTTCTAAGAAAAAATACACAGTAATGATGGTGCAACCTAACCCTATAGTGGGGATTTAGTGGTTTGTACCATAAATCACATGCCTTTCAATATTCAGCGCTTAACTCTTAACTCAGCGCTTTTTTTTTTTAAATACTTTCAGCTATGGTGTATATATCGACTGTCTGAGAGACAAAGTTGTCTGGGGAGTAGTGAGATTGAAAGTGGTGAAACGTGTTGTGGTTGTTCATAGCCCCTTCGCACAGTAAGCTGTCTCAGTCAAACTCATACTGTGTTTTTCTATTTCTGTCAGGCATTTGATGATTTCACATGAAACTGTCTGCAGTTTTAGGTGAGCTGTAGAAATGAAACTCATCTTGCACGCCCTGGCCCATAGTGGGAATATGAGAACAGTATGATTCTTTGTATTTGCATAGATATACACAGTTATCAGCACAGTGTGCACTCCTTTCAATTTCATTATCATGCTTTATTACAATAATGGATGTGCAAGAACCAATCAAGTAGACTAAATATGGGTTTTTGAGTCATTGTCCCATTAACAAAATCATAACCATGCAGACTTATGCTGATCCCTCTCCTTTGTATCCCTTTTATCTCTCTTCCCCCATCTTACCCTCTTTTCTGTTGAGAAAGTCTTTCTAAGCCCACTTGAAACTAAGCCCAATTTCTCGCAACTGACTGGCAAGTTTTCAAGAAATGGAGCTCACCTGACTTGCACATCTAGCAGCGGTTTGCGTGTAATCGGAAATGATAACCACAATGATTACATGGGGACAAAGGTGAAAAGATCCCTCCTTCATGTGGTTTTATATGTATTTGAACAAAGTAATTTGTGTGTGAGTTTCAGAGGTAGGTCAGCACTTATATGTCTGGCAGTTTAAAATCAAAAATTGCTCTTTAGAAGAAACATTGCCACAGCTACTATTTCTATTTCAAATCCTGTTAATAATAGTTATTGTAATAATTATAATAATAATCTAATTTTATCTTGGTCTTTTCACTTAACTATGTCTTAATGTCACATAATAGTTTACAGTCTTTTTAAAATAATCTTAACAAAATATATCTCCACCAATATGAAGTTACTTGTATTTTGTAATATGCCCGCTGATTTTTGCTTTTAATGTGTTTTGAAGCATGGATGGGGGTGAGCTGTTCAGTCGGATTCAGGACAGAGGGGACCAGGCATTCACTGAGAGAGGTAAGTTGTCCACTCTTACTTTGCAAAGCATATAAGTTTATACAAACAACTAACATAGTAGTATATTAGTAAGTAATATTAGTAATAATATTAGGACCTGTCTGGTTTCTTATTCTGCTGTCTTTTCAGAGGCTTCTGATATCATGAAGAGTATAGGAGAGGCCATTCAGTATTTACATGCGATAAACATCGCACACCGAGATGTCAAGGTAAGAATCTTATGATGACCACTATTGAAGTGATGGAAAATTGTTTGACTTCATTTTCTTAACTGAATATGCCTGTAAATCCACTTTGCAGCCAGAGAACCTTTTATATACCTCTAAAAGGCCCAATGCCCTTCTCAAACTGACAGACTTTGGGTTTGCAAAGGAGACGACCACACACAACTCTCTGGCGACCCCTTGCTATACTCCTTATTATGTTGGTAAGAATATCATAATCATCCCTTCTTAGATTGATAATTAATTAGATTTGTTCCCACACGTGAAACCTTTCCATTTTTTCAAACTTTTCATGTTATAGCCCCAGAGGTTCTTGGTCCAGAAAAGTATGACAAGTCATGTGACATGTGGTCTTTGGGTGTCATCATGTATATTCTGTAAGTGAATCTGTCTCGTATGTTGTGCATACACCATTTTTTTTTCTGTCTAGGCCTCTATTTAAATGGCTAGTTGTGACTCCGGACCTTTTAAAGTGTGTCTGATTATAGTGCAGTTCTCACTTTATTCAACTTCCAGGCTCTGTGGTTACCCACCTTTCTATTCCAACCATGGATTGGCTATATCACCTGGTATGAAGAAACGAATCCGTATGGGACAATATGAGTTTCCAAATCCTGAGTGGTCAGAAGTCTCAGAGGAAGGTAATAGGTCAATTTCCTGTTTTGTGAAAGCGACTTGAGAAACCGTTCCTAGAATACTGTTATCTTCAAGTCATTTGTGTTGCACATTTCTAAGAATGATTATAGGTTTGAGTGACTCAGGTTTTCCTATTTTAGCTAAACAGCTCATCAGAACATTACTGAAAACTGAGCCAACACAGAGGATGACCATCACCGAGTTTATGAACCACCCCTGGATCAATGTGAGTGAATATTAGCATTTTTTATGGACACTGTGTTGATTTAGACAAATGGATTTCCTTTGTACATTATATTTGGCTTACTATGTTATATGGTGCTTTGCGTGGCTATAGCAATCAATGGAGGTACCACAGACGCCCCTACACACCAGCCGTGTTTTGAAAGAAGAGAAAGACACATGGGAGGATGTCAAGGTGAGGCCTCCCTCAACAAAGGCTTTTCAGAACATCTGACCATTTTCAGAACATTTTTGCAATCACTGCACTTCAGATCCATATCTTCATTCTAATTAATGTCTGTATTCCACAGGAGGAAATGACTAGTGCCTTGGCAACAATGAGAGTCGACTATGAGCAAATTAAAATCAAGAGGATTGAAGACTCGTCCAATCCGCTGCTGATGAAGAGGAGAAAGAAAGCTAATAATATGGCTCCTGAAAATGAGACGCCTGCTTGCTAAGGACATGTTCACTCTGTCGCACATGCACACACATTTTACACTCGTATATTAGTTAAAGTTCGATTTAAGGAAGTAATAACTCAGTTACAACAAGTTTATATATATATATATATATATATATATATATATATATCTTTTTAATCACTCAACATCTGTAACTAATACACCACTTTGCTACCAAAAGAGAGGGGCTGTACAATTATGAAACAAGACTATACATATTGGAGTTGTGAAGTAGCCGACATCCACTAATTTGCTCCTTACAGTGTTCACGGGTTCTGTTTTTCACATGGTGTTTAGTGGGGTAATCAGAATGCTAATTTAGTTACCTTTCTTTTGCATTTTATTTGTCCTTTTTCTCTTTTTTTTTCTTTTCTTTTCTTAAAAAAAAAATCAAAAGCCATTGGTACATGAGTTCATGAGTTATACACGCATTTACCACTGTTTGTTTTAATGATGTTCCATTCTGAGTTACGGGACCGCTTGTAAAATAAGTTGCCCTGTAATAGCATGATTATTCAGTTTCCTTTGTACTGCTCATGTTCTGAGGAGCTAATGCAGAAGTGCTAGCTTTCCTGTTCGTTCTTCATTACATTTGTCATTCATTTCTGCACTTGAATGCTCTTTTACAGCAAGACTAGTTCCAAGAGACACTATCAGTGTCCAGATGAAAATGTATTTCTGAAATGACTCTTTGAATGTAAACACTCTGTTCTTTACTGTGAAATTGTCTGTCAGTATTGTTCAGGGTCCTCTCTAGTTAAATACAATATCTTTTTTGAGCTTTAGATCCGATTAGCCTCATGTTGGTTATCAGATTGAGAGGAAAACATCATATTGCTCCGCTTTCTTGTTGGTATTTGATCAAGCTTATCATAGAAAGCCAGTCTAGCACATTTTTTTTTCAGCCCTTTGCTTAATTCATGCTCGTAACTAATATTGCACACTGATTTGATTTGCCTTGAATCAATTCTATGCATATTTGTTACCAGCTAGTTTTTCCTCAGAGATTTGTAAAGAATGTTAACCTATACTCTGGCATTTCATTTCACAAATACCTACTAAAATAATCAGTATACATATATAGTCTACTGGTTTTTCACTCACCTCCCTGAACCGCAAAGCCCATTTTTTTTAGTATATAATGAATGAATTATGAAATGGTATCTTTGTGAGAGGGATCAAGATGGTTGTTCTTTTGGCTGGAGAATGAACATATGTGATAACCGTCGACTGTACTCTTCGTTATGCCAGTGCATTTTTGTTTTGTGTGCCTACCATGCAGTAAGTGTTTGAATGTGAGCAGCTTGAAAGTACCCAATGTTTTATAAATGAACATAGAAATGCCCCCTATGACTTAAGGCCTCATGTTCTGGAAATGTTTAAGGGAATCCTTCGCATCCAACGGATTGATTTTAGATGCACTAATTGATGTAG
The DNA here is from genome assembly GCA_030578275.1 of Meda fulgida. NCBI lineage: Eukaryota > Metazoa > Chordata > Actinopteri > Cypriniformes > Leuciscidae > Meda > Meda fulgida. The sequence goes on from CM060626.1 coordinate 13,574,775, forward strand.
TCTGAAAGGTTGTGTCTTGTTTTATTTTTCCTATATAGTCTTTTTTTTTAAAGAAAAAACAACTGTATACTTCATATTTGTCATGTGATTGATCCTCTTTTTTTAAGGACATGATTTACTGCTCACAATGTTGAACATGCAGAGTATACTCTCAAACAGTAGATATCTCCCAAACGATTTCAGTGCCCCTCTTGCAAATAATGCATCTTTTTAGTCAGTCTGGAAGCTTGTTTGCAGATTCTTTGATTCCCTCAAGCATTCATTTTTTCACAGCAAAGACTACAGTATCAGACAAGTTGAAAAACAGACTAGAATTCCCACAGAATTTTATACTAACAGGGAAGGGCAGATATATTCATAGTTTTTAGTATCTGACTGCTGAACATGTCTTGGTCTGCTTCAACTTTGGATTAAAACACCAAAAAAACCAACTGCCTGTGTCTCATTTAAACATGTTGATTTATGTTAATACCACCAATCCTAGTATGAAGTTTCTGATCTGTATTTTCACAAGTCTTTGTGAGTTTTTTTTTTTATGTACTCATACTAACTTAGCTCTTAAAACCTCTCATTCACTTAAGGAAATTGATCATGCAAATCAAGTACAAATTCTTATCTCCCCCAAAGCAATGAATGCATTGCAGATATCTTAATTCATAACTGATTTCACATTTTCTCATCCTCTGTTAACCTTTCCAGCCTTGCTAGGATTTTTAAATGGCCTAAGATGGCCTTTTGTTTTTTAAAATGCAGCATTTTCCTTAAAGGGATAGTTCACCCAAAAATGAAAATTCTGTTATCAATTAATCACCCTGAAGTTGTTTCAAACCTGTATGAATTTGAACAGTTGATGAACAAAAATCATTTGCCCCGCCTGTTTTGGTTTTGTTTTTTTGTTGCTTTGGCAAAATGGTAGGGGAGAGCCGGGACAGTTGAAACACTTTTCAGATAAACGTTTTCTAAGAAAAGGTTACAGATAGATTTTTTTGTGTGTTTGTGATCAACATCTCACATAATTATGTGTTCTCTTAGTATCGTGTATTCGCTCAATTTACTTTGAACGGTAGTAGGGCTTTGTTTGCAATCAAAGGAAATCTCAATGTTTCATCTGTCCCGCGTTTCAATCGTCCCGGCTTTCCCCTACTCAAACCAGTCATGTAATGTTTACTTCGGTTTTCTGAGTAACAAAGGCATAGCATGCAAACAGTACAGATTACGAAATAGTTTTAAGTAGGCTAAGTTCAACAAATTATTGGACATTATGTAAAGTTAACTAAATAATGTCTCGTTTCCACTGAGCGGTACGGTACGTTACAGTGCGGGTCGGTAAACCATGATCCGGGTGGGTTTCCACCGCCAACAGTACCATTACTTGATAGGCGTGGTGTTTGCCGGAAAGAAGCGATCGACGTTATTTTCGCACGAAGAAAGCGACATAGTAAACAACAATGGATGACATACAGCAGATCTTGTTCTTGCTTCTCGGCATGTTTGTCACAAGAAACAAGCTCTGGCATTAGGCGTTTCTCAATACCAAGTAGCCTACGCAAAGTCCGACTCAGACAGAATGACTCCCGAGGGCGCGAGTCCAGTAATTCTGCTAATGGAACAGCGCGTTCTTGAAAGCGCCACTCAGCTCGCTCTGCTACTCCGGTTATCTCTGTATGTAGGCTACATTTTAGGCAACAATAAAACGAAATATGTTATAAACACCACTCTGCTTCTTTTCGATTTCATTTAAATACATTTTAAAAATTATAAGCACACAAATGTGGTTCAGGCAACGCATAGCCTATTGATTATATTCACTTCATATATGTACGGTATATATTTATAACAAAACTAAATATAAAACACAACCCTGCCTCTTTTCGTTTTAATTTAAAAATATTAAACATATTAAAGGCATATGTGATGTGTCGGTGAACGTGATTTCACCAAGTACCTGTTGTTCCTGGATCAACATCTTTGTTGATCCTGGATCATCTTTCCAATCAACCAATCAGATTTGAGGGACAAGTTTACAGTTTATGTCAAGTTTAGGCTTAGAACCAGGGTGAGGTACTTAAACATCAGTGTTATTCTCATTACCCTCTGATTTCAGGGAAAAGTTATTGGACATGTCTTACTTGGCAAAATCACGGTGACCGTAATGTATTGCATAATGCATTGGTACAAATGTTGCAATAAACATAACAGATGATCTTGTAATAAAATAAAAACTGACAAAACAATCTCTTTTTTTGAATTTCAGTTTTATCAATAATAGCCATTATAAAAGTATAAGTAAAAGGTACAAAAAGCTATAGGCCTACAGTAAAGCTTTAATAACACAAAGCAAACAATTCAGTAAAATATACAAATTCAGCGCTCAAATATATGAAACTTCACTTAGCTTTCTGCCAAAACTATTGACCAGGGAGCGAATTATAGATTCACGAGACCAAAGATCGCCTGTTAGGTCTATAGGCTACAAGACAAATTATATCTCATGTTTAACCACTTCAGAGACGTCAGAGTCAGCGGCAAACATCAGAATGACTAGCCGCGGAAAGGCTGTTCCAGGCGGGGTGCACGAGCGCCTAGCGTCCGGTGATTGCTTGGAATCTCAGTCAAATTATCATAAATCTATAAATAAACCACAGATTTGAGCTTTAAAAAACTACATTCTCACCTAAAAAAAACTCTTAAAACTACATTTTGTGACACAATAACAGTGGTATTTCAACTGTATATTAAAAATGGCGTTTACCCTTGTAGCACGCGCAAGTGACGATCCTCTGTCAACCAATTACCGTTCTGCAGTGAGTCTAGCTCCACCTTTGTGCTTAGGTACCCCAACGGAAGGATACCCAAAAAGTGGTACGGTACGGTTCGGCTTTTTGGTACCATTCACAACTTTTGACAGTGGAAACGCAAATAATTGCGTACCGTACCGAACTGTACCCTACCGTACCGCTCAGTGGAAACGAGCCATAAGAACAAATTTTAAAGTGTAAAAGCTTGTTTCCTCTGAGCGATACGGTACATTACAGTACGCAATTATTTGCGTTTCCACTGTCAAAAGTTGTGAATGGTACCAAATTGCCGAACCGTACAACTTTTTGGGTACCCTTCCGTTGGGCTACCTAGCACAGTGGTACTGTATTAAACGGTGGAGCTAGACTCCCGAAGAACTATGATTGGTTGACAGAGTATCGTCACTTGCACGTGTTACAAGCATAGACAGTAAAAAAAAAAAGGCTACGAGGGGAATGAATGACCTATGGGAATGACAACAAGCCATTTTTAATATACAGTTGAATTATAATACTATTGTGTCACGAAATGTAGTTTTAAGAGTTTTTCAGGCGAGAATGTAGTTGTTTAAAGCTCAAAACTGTGGTTTATTTATTTAGATTTATGATAATTTGATCCAGGTTATAATATCCATTCCAGGCGATCACCGGGCGCTCGCCGCTCATGAAAACAAGATGGTTTTTATACTGCCAAGGGCGTGGTAGCTCGTACTAAGGGCGTGGGTATGGAACGGGAACGGGGCCAATGGTCTATTTACGAAACGCGTGAAATTTGACCGCGTCAACACGCGCTGTTTGTTCGCGTTAACGCGTCAAAGAGCACAGTAGCCAATGAAATTGCTGTATTTGAGACTATATTTGCATATGGTACGTATGTCTCTGATCGGTATGTACGTATACAAACATCAGAAGTCATGTTTATTAATGAATGATGTCGTAATGGTACACGTATGCAAACATCAGACGTTATAATTGTTCATGAGGGATAATGCATTGGTACGTAGTGTGTGATGTCAGCCTTATGTCATGATTTGTCATGCCATTTGTCCTACGTTCTTTCTCAGTGATTAATTTATGTAGGCTACAAGTTTTCCCACATGCTCATTGCCTAGGTCATCAGAAAATTAATGTGGCATTTAAATGGCAGTGTTTCCCAAATTAAACACAAGAGCTGTTAGTTTTGAATGATGTGAAACTCTATCATCGGCACTGATAGAGTTTTGCAAAAAGTTTGTTTTTCAAATGCAAACTCAGTGCAAAGCAATAATGTCCTTGTATTTTTGCAGACTTGGTCTAAAGATTGGGTATATGAGTGAATGGTTTCACCGAGTGATCCTCAATTAAGTAATTGCTAATTATCAATTAAATTTATATTGTTATTTAGATTATTTCATGTAGCCTAGGTAGTTAATTAGCACAGTTGTTAGATATAGTATTGTTAGAGGCATAGTTAGTAGCATAGTATTGCATCAGTTAGGATAGCTTAAAGTTAGCGTAGATGTATCTGTATTTAGTACAGTTGCCAGGATGGTAACGCAATGAAGGTGGAAATGGGCTTCTCCACACAGCTCGCGCTGAAAGTGCCAAACGCTGCTCCTGACTGGACTCCACCACCGCAGCGGCGTCTTGATGTGAGTGATAATGTATATTTTAATCACAATTTATGGTTAGGCTAAAGTTAATCCTCTGGGGTCGACAAACGCGCCGGCGCATTTTGCTGGATTTTTTCACATAGCGGCAGAATATGAATATGCCTACAGAGAGCGCGCGCTATTGACATGAACTCGACAAAACTCATCAGATGCCGATCGCGATGTTGCGAGTTAAGACCGCAGTTTGAGCCAGCGACTCAAATTGATATGGCCCTGTGTCCACAGACAATTCACCCTCCTCCACTTTACGTGAAGGTGGGGGAGAAAAGTCCTCGACTTCAAATGACCGCTCTGTTGCAAAGCTACTTGCGTCACTCCCAGTAGCAGTTTTAACATTAAGTGACATGGGCATCTGACGCACAGAAGCCAATGGCACATGTCACTATGCCTGCCAGTGGATATTGACGTGTCACTGATATTATTGGCATGTGCCAGTGGATAGTGACATGTGTCACTGACATTATTGGCATGTGCCAGTGGATAGTGACATGTGTCACTGACATTATCGCGGAACACTGACACTGTCGCGGAACAGGTTGCCGTCTTGTGACACAGTAGTGACTGACAAATGAGCTAAGCAGCTATACTGACGTAATTGTGAAACAAACGCCTATATAAATTGCCTATTTTAGTGATGTTTTAAAAAAAAATCAATAAAAATTTTAAAGTCAGTATTTTTTTTTTGGCATATAAGCCACTGAATGTTAAATATAATACCAATGTTGTTGATCTCGCAAACTGCCCATCCTAGGAAACACAACGAATAAATCATTAGTTACTATAGCGCATTAACAGTCGCATAGGCTACTGTAACATTTATTTTTGCATGATGCTGCATGCACGCCAGTAGGTGTCAGTAAGTCCACACTGGCCAGCATAAAATAACCTAAAACTTGCGACAGTTGAGGAACATCTACAGACTACGGGTGGTGTATTTGTCGTTAGTTTGAGTAGCAACTAGCAAGTACAGTAAAAAGGTAGCAAAATTAAATAAAAAAGGGGGGATCCCTTCCAGTAGCGTAGCCGCTGTCAACAGGAGCATTATGTAGATGTTACGATATGACATCTACAAGAAGGAATGCATGTTCAGATTTATAAAAATTGGTTTATTTCTTATTACATAATTCCTTAAATGTATTTGTAAAATATTAAAGCCAGATGAGTATAAGCAAAAACAAAGTAATCAGAGTCTGTCTGATATCAATATAAATAATTAGTAAATTTACTTACATAAATTATAGCTCAATAATATTTATATATTATATAGCCTATATTATATAAATTATCCACTAAATATTTATATCGACATCAGACTGATTACTCATTTTTTTTATTTAATTTTTGCTGCTGTCTTACTGTAGGCTACTTGATACTCAAACAAATGACAAATACATCACCCGTAGATGTTCCTCAACTGTCGCAATATGTCACAAACTGACATGTTTGAGAAAAACAAATACTGACTTTAAAACGTTTAATTGACATTTATTTTAAAAACATCACTAAAATTGGCAATTTATATAGGTGTTTGTTTCACAATTACATCAGTATAGCTGCTCAGCTCATTTGTCAGTCACTATACTGTGTAACAAGACTGCAACCTGTTCCGCGACAGTGTCAGTGTTCCGTGATGATGTCAGTGACACATGTCACTATCCACTGGCACATGCCAATGGAGATCGGATGTGCCACCGGATGTGCCAATACGTACAGTGACATGTGCCATTGGCTTCTGTGCATCAGATGCCCATGTCACTTAATGTTAATACCGCCTCTCGTCACTCCAGTCACTCTCCATTTTAGTCTGACAGCAGCTGTCAATTAATCCGTCACTGCGGGTCTCAGTCCAGCAATAATTATGTTCAACCTAAATATTAGCAGGTTACCATATTTTATTTTGAACCAAAAAATTAAAAAACATTAATTGTTGAAAAAGTGAGAAAAAAATGCATTCTATTTAATGCTGCTCGAGTAAAATGTAGCCTGTGTCATAATGAAACCTCCTGAAATTGGTCTGAGTGGGCTATTGTTTTTTTAAATTTTTACGTAACGTAAAAAACGCCAGTGCTTCGCGCCAGTTTAAGGTCAGCAGCAAAGTGACAAACAAAATAATTATTAGCTTAATATTGTAGTACATTTAGTTGGTATGCCAGGGCCTGCTAATAAATCAGGGTGCCAGAAAAGAAAGGAGAACAATAGGGAGCTGGCAAGGTCATTTAATCAGAGGTGGGTAGTAACGAAGTACATTTAACGTTACCGGTACCTATACATTTAATTATAATTATTAGAGTATTTTCATTGTACTTTTAAGAGTAAATTTTAATGTGGGTACTTTTACTTTAACTGGAGTACATTTCTAACAAAAACAAAAAAAAAAACGTTTAGGTGGGTGACGTTCCTCTTGTTACTTTATTTTAATACAATACGTGTTGTTAAATGCGAAGTTTATTCCAAGCGCGCTGTATCTTTTTTTTTATGGGCATGAGTGACGCTCAATTCACAAATAAATCACTCTTTTGAGTAGATTCTGTTCAAAGACTTCATCAAACAAGTTGGCAGATCTGTCTAAATCGTTTCACAAATCAGTTTGAATGATCTGTTCAGTTCCCTGCACGCACTGAATCCTCTGAAGTGCTTTCAATTCACACTCGACTCGAAGTCGTAACAGGAGGATTTAAGAACATCACAAGCGTTGGATGAATTTGCCAGTTCTGCTTACTTAAACTTTGAATTTCATAACTTGAGGCAATCGATTGCCTTAAAGGGGTGGTAAAACACCTTTTCTCAAAGGCTTGATTGTGTTTGTGGGGTGCACTGTAACGTGTTCATGCTTTATTTGTAACTTTACAGATGTTTTATGCTCAAACAGCAACATTACACACTAACTGAAGTTAGAAAAGTGAAATCATATTCAACCACCCCTTTAAATGTTTTGAGTTTTGCCAATTTATTCAGGTTTACAGTGCAGATCGTTTGTTAACCTGTGTGTGTGTGTGTGTGTGTGTGTGTGTTTGTGTACCTATGTAGCCCCCATCACTGAGTAAGTCTTTCTCAGTTAAATGTTAATGAGAGAGAGAGAGAGAGAGAGAGAGAGAGAGAGAGAGAGAGAGAGAGAGAGACAGACACGCATGATATGAGTAGCCTAGCAGATTTGGGGAGGGCCCATTCAATGGACCTTTTCAGGGGCCCAGTCATTTCTGTGGGCGGGCCTGCCCGTACCGTAATGTATCAGTGGAAACGAGCCATAACTGGTCATGAATTCCTGGTAAGTTAGGTGTTTGTTGAGGAGATAAAGTAATAATATAGTATTATCACCATACTAAGACAAACACGCACGGCTATAGGCTATACTGTTTTCTATGTCTTATAAAGATGTCGTAACATTTTGAAAAAGTTACAGCTTACTGTTAGCGTAACACGTAATATAAATGAAGTGGCTTCAATTTAGCAAAATATGCTAATTTTTCCTGTAGTGTATTATTTAAATGTTAGCTATTAGCTTAGCATAGGGGTCAAATTAAAGTAACTAACGTTAACTAATTTACTTGAAAGGTTTTTGCCGGGACTTTGAAGTTTAATCTCTCTAAATTTTACAACACTTCGTATGTGAGTGATTTATTGAATAGTTATGTCATTAATGCTTCCTATTATGATTCTGTAAAAGTGTTAAGCCCACTTGGATTCTAGCTATCTGAGACTGAGTCAATGTATAAGAAATTATTAATCTTCATGTTCTTATTATACCACAACTAAAGGGTAATCACCCTTCCTGATTCACACTCCCACGTCGCAGGAACAGAGGCAGGAAATTAATGACAGAAAAAGAAAAAAAAAACTTTGTTAAAAGGCATAGTTTACACAAAAATGAAACCATTTCCATCATTTACTCACCCTAATGTCATTACAAATCCATATGACTTTCTTCTGTGGAAAGAGAGATTCCGGTTTGGAATGACAAGGGTTAGTAAATTATGACAGATAATCGATTGGTTCAGTTAAGAGGTCAAATTTTACCGATACCGGTAATTAAGTTCGGCAGTACCTGCCGATAACTGATGAACTTTAGATAGTTACAAAACATAACACTCAAGGTAAAATAGTGCTGAACTTTATTACAAAAATAAAGAGTACTGATGCATGAAAATGTATTGAACTTTTAAATAAAATTAAAAGCCTTATTAATTAAAACATTCCAAGTCAAATGTGTGTGTGTTTAGCAATAACCTAGAAACATGGCATGTAAATAAGTCATCATAAGTAACATTTCACAATAAGCAACCATGGAGTCCGGCGGTTATGTAGAGAGGTTTAGATAAAGGGGTTTGAGTGATTAATTACCAGTATCTAACCTGACGAAAATTTATTTATTCAATGTTGTCTACATTATATTGCATCTGCAGCAGCATTGTGAACTTTTTTAAAGATACGTTTAGCCATTTTTAGCCAACTTTTAAATGCATCATTACATTCAAATTGCAAACACATGAGAAGAGTCTCCGCATGAAAGACCAGCGACTGTCAGATGAACGTGCTTCTACATTTCTCTCCGAAAAGGTAGGAAATTAAATTAGATTGAATGAAGAATTTTAACTGTGACAAGATGATTGACAAGGCAGTTTACGGTGACAGGATGCACGCAACAGATCTGTCCGTTAAAGATGACGAAGTAGTATGTCCCAAAGCTTGCCTACTCTTTTGCTTCACACTCAAAAGTATGTACTTTTTCTTCACAAAAATAGTATATACTTTTAGGGCGTAGTATAAGTAGGTGAATTGGGACGCAGCCATAGGCTCAAGACTGAACACAAAGGTAAGGAACAAACAGACTAAAGGGCTAGACACAGGTGATGGGTATGAGGGTTAACGAGCAGAGTGCTGAAATAGGTTAGGACCAATGGCGCCATCTGCAGGAGTGGAGAAAACAGGGCTCAAAGTATAAGTGCCATCTGTAGGCCTGGAGGGAGCATGGCATAGAAGACTCAAGAGAGCACCCTCTACTGGTCAGGAGGGGAACAGCAACCCAAAGATGAGATCTTTACAAGAGCTCCTCCGCTAGGAACGGCTCCTGACGTTCTTCTGGCAGTTACGGTGAAACTCTATCGGATCCAGGATGTCTCGAGCAGGAACCCAGGTCCGCTCCTCCAGGCTAAAGCCCTCCCAGTCCACCAGATATTGAGTTCTCCCGCAGACCTGGCGAGAATCAAGCAGTCTGCGAACTGTGTAAGCTGGCTGGCCATGAATGATGCGAGTTACTGGGGCAGGCTTCCTAACTGGGGACAGAGTAGAGCAAACAATAGGTTTTAACCGGGAAACATGAAAAGTGGGGTGGAACCTTCATGGACCTGGGCAGATGGAAACTAGGATTAATCTTTCTTGAATGGGCCGATGTATCGTAGGGCCAGCTTGTGGGATTTCACCCGCAGAGGAAGATCTCAGGTTGACAGCCATACTCTTTGCCCTGAGTGAAGCATGGGTCCTACTCTCCGGTGTCGGTTAGCCTGCCTCTGTTGTTGACGGGTGGCTCTCAATAAAGCAACACATGCTCTTTGCCAGGAACGTTGGCACCGGTGGCCCAGCTGAGTAGCAGCAGGGACGTCAACCTCTGGCTTCTGTCCGGGAAAAAGAGGGGGAGGGAAACCATACTGACATTCAAAAGGAGACATATCTAGGGAGGAATGGTAAAGGGTGTTATGTGCGAATTCAGCCCAGATTAATCGAGAGCTCCATGTGGATTGATTGTCGGCAACCAGGCATCTTAATGTCCTTTCAAAGTTTTTATTTACTCTCTCTGTCTGGCAGCTGGACTGGGGGTGGTAGCCGGAAGACAGGCTGATGGAAGATCCGATGAGCCGGCCGAATACCTTCCAGAACCGGAAAGTGAATTGTGAACCCCGGTCGGAAACCATATCCTGCGTGAAGCCGTGGATCCTGAACACATGCCGCATCAGCAGTTCTGCTGTTTGGTTTGCTGTGGGGAGCTTGGGCAAAGGTAAGAGATGGCAAGTCTTAGAAAATCTATCCACCACCACTAGAATGACCATATAATTTCTTGAGACTGCGGTAAGCCTGTGATGAAGTCCAAGGAAATGTGGGACCAAGGGCGTCTCGGAATAGGAAGAGGGTGCAGCAGGCCTTGAGGGTGGGTCCTAGGCTCCTTATTGTGGGCACAAACGGAGCAAGCAGCGACGAAGGCCCGGATGTCTTTGTCCAGTTTAGGCCACCAGAACTTCTCTGGAGAAGCTTGCATGTTCTGGTATTTCGCAGGTGTCCAGAATGCAGACAGTTCGGGACAAAGTGGGCCTTCTTGACAGCCGTCTCAATATCCCACTGGATGGGGGCCAAAAGTGAGGTTTCTGTGGTCCATCCATATGAGGAAAGGGTGTCTGGCCCCCTCCGGCCATTGCCTCCACTCTTCCAATGCTATTTTAATGGCCAGGAGCTCCCTGTTCCCAATATCATAATTCCTCTGAGTTGGGGTAAGCCGACGAGAGAAAAATGCACATGGGTGAAGCTTGTTATCACTACTACTCCTCTGTGATAGGACAGCTCCTACCCCCATATCTGAGGCGTCCACCTCCGATACAAAGGACATCTGTGGATCAGGGAGAGTTAGATTGAAACGACTCTCCACATCTGCCCCAATCCTATTAAACGCTTGGTCAGCTCTGCTGGTCCACACAAATAGTTTGGCTGACTTAGTGCGGAGAGAGGCTCTGCAATAAATTGAAGTTTCTAATGAATCTCCAATAAATATTTGAAAAGCCTAGAAAGCGCTGTACCTGCTTCACCGAAGTTGGATGGGGCCAATCCAGGACTGCCTGAATCTTGCCAGGATCCATCTGGAGGCTGCCTTTGGACACATGGAAGCCTAGAAATGAGACTGATGGAACATGAAACTCACTCTTTTCCAGCTTCACAAAGAGTTTGTTTCAGCAGCTGGACCGGAACCTGCCGAACATGCTGAACATGTTCTTGGCAGTTGCGGGAGAATATGAGTATGTCATCCACATAAACAAAAACAAGTGTATTCAGCATCTCTCTGAGAGCATAATTAATAAAGGCCTGGAAAACAGCTAGGGCGTTAACCAGGCCGAATGGCATTACATTTACATTTATTCATTTAGCAGACGCTTTTATCCAAAGCAACTTACAAATGAGAACAATTGAAGCAGTTAAACTAAGAGTAGGACAACAAAATGTAAGGGCTATAACATTTATCAGTTTAATCTAACGCAGAACCCGTAATTTTTTTTTTTTTAGAAAGGAAGAGAAAGTGTTAATATTACTGGAACAAGTGCTGCCGAAAGAGATGCGTCTTCAACCGTTTCTTGAAAATGGCTACGGACTCAGCAGCTCTGGTTGAGTTGGGTAGGTCATTCCACCAGCGGGGAACAGTCAAGATAAAGGTCTGAGAAAGAGATTTTCTGCCTCTTTGACATGGCACCACAAGATGACGTTCGCTTGCAGAGCGCAAGTTTCTGGATGGCACATAAGTCTGAAGTAATGAGTTTAGGTAAAAGGGAGCAGAGCCAGTTGTTGTTCTGTAGGCAAGCGTCAGTGACTTGAATTTGATGCGAGCTGCAACTGGCAACCAGTGCAATTTTGTGAGGAGAGGAGTTACGTGTGCTCTCTTCGGCTCGTTAAAGACCACTCTAGCTGCAGCATTTTGGATTAGCTGCAGAGTTTTGATCGAGCAAGCTGGAAGACCAGCCAGGAGAGCATTGCCTGGTATTCGTAGAGGCCCGTCGGAGTGTTGAATGCAGTCTTCCACTCGTCTCCCTCAGAGATTCTAACTAGATGGTATGTATTACGAAGGTCCAGTTTACTAAATATGGTGGCACGCTGCAGGATTTCAAAAGCCGTGGTCATGAGGGGAATAGGGTACCAGTTCTTGATGGTAATGCGGTTTAAACCTCGGTAGTCTATGCAGGGTCGGAGGCTGCCATCCTTCTTTTTAACAAAGAAAAAAACGGCTCCTGCAGGTGAGGTGGAAGGATGGATGAATCGGCTGTCGAGAGCTTCTTTAACCCTCTGGAGTCTAATGCCGCTTTTCCACTACACAGTACCAGCTTGGCTGGGCTCGACTCGCCTTTGTTTGGTTTTCCACTGTGTAAAAGTTGTACCTGAACCTGCTTTTGTTACTGAAAAGTGACTACAGAGCTGTAAAGGACCACAACGGCTGCAGTGGTTCAAACCGAAAAAGCTGGAAGTGGTACGAACAGATGGACGGTATCTACGTCCATAGACCGGCGAGCAACGGGAGGGAGGGTGGACTTGACTCGGCCACCAGTTTGTTGGAGTCGCTGATGGAGGATGGTAAGTGTTTTAAGTTTACATTACATTAATCCTGTAGGCGCACTCTGCTTGAGAGTTTTTTTTTCTGTAGGCTGGCTTTTGAAAAGCTGAAGCTCACTTACAACAACGAAGACTGTAAACTTGTGTTGCAGTTGAAGTTGTGTGCACCTGAGAAGACAATGACCCGCATAATGAGCGCATAATGAGTTGCATACTAATGAGCCTTTCATTCAGGTGTGTCACTGAGCCACAAGAATGCAAGGCCAAAAAAAAAAAAAAAAAAAAATATATATATATATATATATATATATATATATACACACACATTCACCTAAAGGATTAATAGGAACACCATACTAATAGGGTGTTTGACCCCCTTTCGCCTTCAGAACTGCCTTAATTCTACGTGGCATTGATTCAACAAGGTGCTGAAGGCATTTTTTAGAAATGTTGGCCCATATTGATAGGATAGCATCTTGCAGTTGATGGAGATTTGTGGGATGCACATCCAGGGCACGAAGCTCCCGTTCCACCTCATCCCAAAGATGCTCTATTGGGTTGAGATCTGGTGACTGTGGGAGCCATTTTAGTACAGTGAACTCTAGTGTTGGGCGATATGGTCCATTTTCATATCATCCTGTCGTCAGCCTGTGAGATCGGCGATACACGATATTATCGTGAGGGGCGGGGCTTACTTATTTGATTGGATTGTTATTAATTAGCTTGTTTTATTACTTTGTTTTATATATGAGAATCTTTTTCTATTTTGCTAGCAAAGGTGAAGTGTTTATTAATAGGCTAAATCAGGTTATTTCCCGGTATAGTGAGGTAAAAAAAAGATCCTAATCATTATGTATTTCAACATGTCAGCAGGAAATACGGACACATTTTCCTCTCATGCCATTACGGATGCATAATTTTGACTGTAGCCTACTTCTGCACGAGATGAGAACACGTTTTAATAATTTCTTGGGTCAAGAAAGAGTCGAGGTTTGCGATATATGTTCTCCTACCAGTGCTCTCTCTGTCTGGATGCACTTCACATACGCGCACTTCAATAAGCCCAAAGAACACGGGCTAATGTGTTTTAAATGGGTTAAATGCGTTTCCATGACCACATTTATTGTCAGTTTATTCAGCATAGGCCTAATCGGGTTAAGAACGTACATGTAAACGCGCCCATTCCCTGAAAGTGAAAGCAGGAACGGACTGAGCTTTCGGCATCTGTCGCTGCATTAACGCCGCTTTCTCTCAGAGACCACGATGGATATAACGGTATAGCAACCATCTTAATTTACTGGCTTAATATTTCTCTTGTGGACCAACATTAATGACAGTGAAAAGATGTGAAGAAATTTTCTTGTCAAACAATCAATTGAAGCTGCTTTTGATTTTCACAGATGGCTGTGTTCGTGAACTAGACTATTATAAGACTTATCTAATTTTAGTGATATTATTATTATTAATATTTAGTAATTGTATTGTTTTTAGTGTTATTATTGTCATTAAACGTTTTGTTAATGTGCTATGGAAACAAAATAGCCTACTGACGAACAACGATGCCGTTTTCCGCTTGGATCTGTATAAGAATGATGCGTCTGTTAAAACAAGCACTCTTGACAATTTGTGAATGGATCACCTTTGCAATTCCATTTTGATGTGGGATGTAGTTTTTTAGTCGGTTTTAAAAATATTTTCTTTGAGGAGTCCTCAAACGCGCGTGTTGGTGATGTCGCAAGTGTTAGGCTATGTGGTGATTTCGTTGTGAATTTACGCAAGGCAAATTAATTGTAGTTCCTAATATTAATTTAATAAAAATACTAGCTTTATAATAATAATAATAAAATACATTAATGGTGAAACGAGCCAATTATCGTATTGATATCGTCAAAGGCATCTGCCATCGGCGATATCTCTGACTGTCGTCGATACACGATACTATTGTCTATCGGCACAACCCTAATGAACTCATTGTCATCTTCAAGAAACCAATTTGAAATGATTCGAGATTTGTGACATGGTCCATTATCCTGCTGGAAGTAGCCATCAGAGGATGGGTACATGGTGGCCATAAAGGGATGGACATGGTCAGAAACAATGCTCAGGTAGGCCGTGGCATTTAAACGATGTCCAATTGGCACTAAGGGGCCTAAAGTGTGCCAAGAAAACATTCCCCACACCATTACACCACCACCACCAGCCTGCACAGTGGTAACAAGGCATGATGGATCCATGTTCTCATTCTGTTTATGCCAAATTATGACTCTACCATCTGAATGTCTCAACAGAAATCGAGACTCATCAGACCAGGCAACATTTTTCCAATCTTCAACCGTCCAATTTTGGTGAGCTCTTGCAAACTGTAGCCTCTTTTTCCTATTTGTAGTGGAGATGAGTGGTACCCGGTGGGGTCTTCTGCTGTTGTAGCCCATCTGCCTCAAGGTTGTGCGTGTTGTGGCTTCACAAATGCTTTGCTGCATACCTCGGTTGTAACGAGTGGTTATTTCAGTCAAAGTTGCTCTTCTATCAGCTTGAATCAGTCGGCCCATTCTCCTCTGACCTCTAGCATAAACAAGGCATTTTCGCCCACCTGACTGCCGCATACTGGATGTTTTTCCCTTTTCACACATTCTTTGTAAACCCTAGAAATGGTTGTGCGTGAAAATCCCAGTAACTGAGCAGATTGTGAAATACTCAGACCTGCCCGTCTGGCACCAACAACCATGCCACGCTCAAAATTGCTTAAATCACCTTTCTTTCCCATTCTGACATTTAGTTTGGAGTTCAGGAGATTGTCTTGACCAGGACCAAACCCCTAAATGCATTGAAGCAACTGCCATGTGATTGATTGATTAGATAATGTCATTAATGAGAAATTGAACAGGTGTTCCTAATAATCCTTTAGGTGAGTGTATATATATAAAATACAAAATTGGTTCACAGCTCCATTTTTTTTTCAAATTGTGATTGCAATTTGTGTAATATCCAAGGTAAACATTTTTGTAATTGTGCAGTTAATTCTCATACTGTATTTACAGAAAGTTTTGGAATATATCCCAAATTTGTCACTAATAAAACAATACAAATAATTTAAAGAGAAGGCTTATATTGACCTTTTAAGATTTTTTTTACATCCACCTTGTACATATATGTTTGCTATTTTATTAAAAAGGTTTCAATTACAACAACAATAACAATTATATAATATATTTCAATTGTTATAATATAGTTATATAACAAACTATATTTCAAGTGTAATCTTTCTTTGTATAAACTAAAGTATAGATTTTATCATACATATTTCACAGTTACGGATTAATTGTTTGAATATAGCCTACAATCGAACAAACACTATAACATCTTAGTTGATGACTTTATTTTGACAAAACATAATATATATATATATATATATATATATATTATTTTTTGTCAAAATAAAGTCATCAACTAAGATGTTATAGTGTTTGTGTTATGATAAAATATATATATATTTATTTATTTATATTTATCATATGAGCAGAAATTGGCAAACATAAGCTTATTTGATGTGGCAGTATTTTACAGTAAAACCTTTACAATCTATCAAAAATTAGTCAACGACATGTCTTTCATATAACATTTTTATGATATATTAGGGCATATAAATGTTAATTTGCAGTTTAATACGTTGCTTATACAAAAATATTTTATTTCAACATATTTCAGTCGATTTTTACTCATCTAAGTATAGCAATATAGTTAGGTAAAAGCTGTTCATTCATTCACACACAAAAACGCGATTCATATTCAAACAGTCTTTTGACAGACTGTTTGAATATGACTACAGACACTATTCCATATTGCAATTAGAACAAAGCACTTTAGAATAAAGAATTTACCTATTCCTCAGCTGGATCCATTGCTCCTCGAAATGAAACTCCCTGCACTTCTGAGGTATTTTTTTTCCCAGGTTTATTATTAAGATAGTATCATTCCTCACAGCATCGTAAATATGAGTCTCTGAGTAAACTCGGTGGATTTTATCCAGCTGATGTGGGCGTGGATCGCCTCAGATCGCATTTGAATAGCGCGCTTTCCGTGGGCGTGGTCACATGAACTTTTAATGAGCTATAATGAGCTGAGATGAGAACGACTGACATCTCTCTCTTTTCATACAGATTACATAAAACACAAAAATATTAGACACTTAACAGGATCGAATGATGTATAACACTTGCCTGTATGACAAAAATCGACTGAGTTATTTGAGTCTCTTTTGCACTGATAAGAAAAAAAGCGCGACAATCGCACCGATGCGATAGCCGACCGCAGAGGGTTAAGGTATTTGTCCATGGCTAATCTTTCTGGACCAGAGAGAGAGAGTAGAGCCTTTCACGAGGTGGGCAGGTACCAGGATCCAGTTTAATAGGGCAATCATAAGGTCTATTGAGGTGGCAGTGAGCCAGCTCTGTCCTTACTGAAGTCTTCATAGAGGTCCGCATACTCCGGGGCAACTCGGGATAACTCGGAAAGATGACTTGGTTTTAGCTGGTTCCATCTTGGGAACAGGCATGACTTCCGTGGACAGGGTCTCGGGAACAGAGGCAGATCTCCACATGAAGATATCTTGCAAAGGTTCTGGGAATGATTCTAATAGATTGGGGGAACAGCAGAAGGCGATGTCTGAGACCCAGCAGTTAGTTCCCCAGGTTCTAACAATCCCTCGGGACCAGTCAACGTATGGGTTGTGAGCGGTCAGCCATGGGAAGCCAAGGATTAGAGGAAGCTTAGGAGAATGAATAAAAAAGAACCGTATCTGTTCTTGGTGTTGTCCCACCTTTAGCTGGAGAGGTGAGGTACAATGATTAACCTGTCCTGAACCCAGAGGACTGCCATCAACTGCCGTAATGTTAAGGGGTTTCTGAAGCATCACAGGCTGAATAGAAAGTCTCTTGGCCGTCTCAAAGTCCATAAAACTCCCAGTAGCCCCAGAGTCTACAAAGGCACTAACTTGATGATGTTGAATGCCCTGAGTGCTAGCTCATCCTTGAGCTCAGGAGACAAGGCATGGTGAAAGGTAGCTCTCCAGGCTTGTTGATCCCATCTACTCCCTGTGGCGAGAGTGCGAAACTCAATAGCAAACGCTTCTGCATTCCGGGTACCTTGAGAGAGATTGAGCAAGCGGTGATCCGCATCTCTCATACTAGCTGGATGATGGAAAACTCTTCATCTCAGAAATGAAGTCTTGACTGTCGTCTGTAAGTGGAGATTTCTGATCCCACAAGGCTGAGGCCCAGTCCAATGCCTTGCCAGTGAGAAGGGTCCAATACCGATCCAATACCGGTGAAGTTTTTTTTTGTCAATGTAATTTCTATACTTCTATGTGTTGAACTGATAATCACTATTTTGTGTGTTAAACACAATCTACTAAATACAGAAAACATCATTATAAAGAAAAACAATAAATAAATAAAAATATATAATCATAATCTATGACAAAATAATTGTATAAAATCTAAACATTTAGTGTACCACTAAATCTGGTAAAATGTTACACATTGCTCTTTGTATTTAAAATAAAATTACATTAATAAAAAACAAGTAAATGTATTTATATATAAATATATACTATAAAATTAAAAGACATTTTCTTTTAAATGTATAGCGCAGCTTTTCAATGAGGCAGCAACAAATGATAGATAGGACAGAACAAAAAAGACTATTAATAATCTTTCATCTCACAAAAGTATTATACTGTATATGAAAGGCTCCAATTGCAGGACAAAGTGCTTATACGCAGGCGCTTGAAACAACATGGAGTCACAGCGCACAGTGCTCCACTCTGAAAAGTTCAAAGCAAAAGGGAAGAGATATTGATGCGTAGTGTTTTGTATCTAGGCTTTTAACAATTTCAAATTTCAGTTACTGTGCTCATGAAGAACAATTCATAGTACTCTCTACTCCAGTGTTTTGATACCAGACACTGGTAGAAAGTAACATGATTTAGAAACAGCAATAAACTCCATGCAAAACCCATAGACCTTTATCTACAGATCAAGTATAATAATAGGAACATTGAATCATCTTAGAGAGAGTTCTATTATGTTGACTGTCGTAACTGAACACAACACGCAGTTTTAATGCTGAATGGAGAATGACTGACAGTCGCATCAGAGGGAAGCATTTACGTGAACTTGAATTTAACAACTCAAATATTCATCTGTACCTCACATTAGACTATGGAATGGCTTCAAAACACTTGGAATATAGTGCATTAAAGCTTTATAATGTTTTAGTGCCTTTTGTGGGGCTTAACAGTAACACAGAATAGTATCGGATTTGGATTGGTCTTGTCTGACCTATACAGTATGGCAGTATCGGAGCCGATATGGAGTATCGGATCGTCGCGTCCCTAGTTTTAATACATGGTACAGCCTTAGAAAACGGTCTAAAATGGATTCTTATTTGTGGAATAAACCCTAGTTTATAGTAAATGTTAAATCTCATGCACTGTTGTAAAATCTTAATTTGCACATTTGGCAGATGATTTTCTCCAAATGAACGTGCAGTCCATTCAGGGTATTTACATATTGCCAGTATGTTCATTCTTTGGGAATTGAACCCACTACCTTTTGTCAGCACAACGCTCTACCAGTGAGTAACAGGTACCTTTTTGCCTTCAGAGTATCTTACTTCCCAATACAGAGTGTACATGCTTTCAGTAGAACGGTTTAAGATGTGGGTGATGGTGTCGATCGTTATCAGCCTGGGCAAACTGCATTTGAAACCATTGTGTCTTAAATGTAGTTTCATTGTTGGTAAACTAACTCAAAATGTTTTTTTATGTGCGTCAAACTTTCTTACAGAGAGCAGGCATATGGCCAATTGAGAGGAAATGACTGGCAGTCTACCAAACATAAACTTGAACAAGATCAAGTTGCTGTTTCAGAATATGTTGTGCATGTTATTGGGAGAGCATGACTGCATCTAAACCTGAAGTTCTGACTTTACAGGCAGTATACAGAAGTGAAAAGGGATCAAGGCATACCAAAGTAAGCTAGATGATGACATCCCACAATCCTGTGTGTGCACTGTGCAGTTAAAAAACAGACTTATTCAACTTGCAATTCCATAATTGAGAAATAAGCATTGCATCTGCAGTCACTGCATATTTGCTTTAAAACTAAATCTCACTGAATATGTTCTAGATTTGAAGACATGATGTTTTGGAAGATTTTGCAACCAGTTTCCTTAGGAGGTACCTTCATACAAAAACCAAACAAGGTTTCATACACAGACTATGATAGTTTGACGTTGGTAAATGCACATGTGTGTTAATGTACTCTATTGTTTCAATTTCAATTGCTACACCACCCAGGATAACCACCCCAAGTGTTGCTTAGCGCTCAGTCACAACCGAAACTCGTCTCGTTCTCTATTGTTTTTCTTACTCAGTAGCTCACAGCGCGGCTAGTTTAAAGCTTCATGTTAGCTGTTACATAGTTAATCTCATTAGGGTGAGATATGCGTCGCTGCAATTACAGTAAAGGGCTGACTGCTGAGCTGCTGGTAACTGCTCTATTTAGGTCAGTTCTGAGGTTAGCACAGTCATGTTTTAAGCCTTACTCGCTCATTTTGACACACCCTGTAAATTATAGTGTTAAATGGTAAGTCACAAGGAGCACTAGTTTAATGCTTTGGGGAACAAGAACGCATCTACGTTCTAAAATGACAACTAAATTGACAGTCTTGGAAGTAAACAGATCAGTATGAATTAATTTCAATGTGAGGAAGACACATTAACCAGAAAAGGAAATGTTTGCATTATTCAGTTGCAATAATTTATTGATAACACTTTTGCAACAAATTAAATATAATATCAAAAATATGAATACAGTTAAATTAACATAAGCACATAAATTATAAAAAAATAAATAAACTGCACAAAGAGACATAAATATCAGTACATGTACACACAACACTTTCAAGTTGGCAAAATTCAACTAATTTAATTAAATTCAAAATAACCCTGGTCAATGTGACTTAATTTTTTTGCCATTGTTTTACAAAACTTCAGAAACTGAAGGTAAAGAGGCTGGCATTGCAGTGCGTCAGAAAGTAGTGTGATGGAATGGTGATGTGCAAGCAATAAGTTAAAGTCCATTTGTGCCATATCCTACAGTATGTAGTTGATCTGTCCATTATCCTTTGTTTTCAGAGCCACCAATCCAATCCACAGCGACATCCTATTAGTGCTGGTCTCTCTTTGATGCCAGATACTGCTCAATGTACTTAAAGAGAATATCAAGCTCTCCCATTGCTTTGTAAACACCTTTTTCCTTCATCTAAAGTGAATAAGATGTTGTCTTTTAAAAACATAATTTGATCATTTCAAGCAATTTTAGTGTATAAGTTAGTTTTGATAATTTAACACGTTACTCTTATTAGCATTAAATTGCAGTATAAGACTTACCTTTTCATAGGAGTTCTTTATGCTGGCAAACTCAAAGGGATTTTGGCAAGATAAGTAGTTCCTCTGTAACAGAGACATGTGTTATTTCAAGTAGTTTGCAATGTTAAGACACCTTGTTTGCCATAACATTTCACAACCAAGCTTTAAAAATGCCAATAAAAATCTACATATGCTTTCTTCATATATGCACTATTACGACATCCTGAATATGCCTAAACTGCGTTGTTAAAAAAACAGTCACCATCCTAATATTCACCTCAGCTCACATCCTAACTTTAGCAACATAATTTTAATGAGGTATTAACCATCATGAGCAGAGTTCCATGCTTAAAAACAACTTCAAATCAGCCTAAACTGATTTGCTGGTCAACCAGAAGGTTTTAGGGTTTGTGGCTTGTTTTAGCGGTGTTTGTCACCAGGATGGACAGATTTACTCTGAAGTAATTACATCAATAAGATAAAATATATCATCCTTTAATTTAATATGTTAATGACCAAAAGACGGACTTACACATTTCACCATATCCCGCTTGAGATTTTTAAATATACTTCCAATGGAGTCTATGGGCATTTTGGAGTGCAAGTGGTTCTTCTGGACCGCTGTTGGCAGAATGGTCTCCAAGTAGAAGCGCAGGATCTCGTTCATGACGTGACATCCATAAGGACCCTATGGACAAAATATATGAGGTTTATCCTTTACGAGCGGTTTCAGACACCCACAGTTATTACACTTTGGTTCTCATGTTGCAATGTGCAGATGCAAGATGTTAGGTAAGATTTTACATTGATTTGCACACATCTTGCAAACAACCTTTAGTTTCAGTATGATTCTGCTGTTGCTTATTCTAAATTTGAGTAATTGCTAGTATGGTGCTGTGGGAGTTAATGTATGGAGGTTGGTAGGCACTTACGTTGATGTTCTGTTGCACGTTCTCGGTTAATAATGGTTCTAAGTCGTCATTGGACTCCTAAGCAAAACAAATGAATTAGAGAACCTCAAATCTCAATATAGCACAAAGCAGAAATGCCTTGCAGATCGGTATTTGTAAATCTCAGACTTGATGCAATGAGTCTAAATATACTTACATAAAACCTCTGTATTTCTCTGTATGCAGAACGGAGCTCCTTCAGCCTCACAGGAAAGCCCTCCACAAATGAGCAACACTCAGACTTGCAGTCGACTCTTCTGCACTGAGCATTTTCAGAAAGCAGAAGCATGAGCAGAGCAGAAAAGATAACTCCAGAGAAAATCATTCTTCAGTTATCTTTGAGTTGGACACTTTCTTGATACTCAGCCAACAAGAGAGGAGATGTACAGATGCGCTTTGGGGTGCCGTTATTTTATACCAGAAAATTCCTACCTAGCTTCCTGTTGTGGTGTTGGGGGGGGGGGGGGGGGATTACTGGCAATCATATTTCTCTTTGTCATCACCTTGTACACATAGCAGCTTTTTCTGTTTTGGATTGCAGAAGTTAAAACTTTGATGGAAGTCAACAATTTTCTAGAAAACCAACATTTTATTTCTCATTATCATGAGTTTAACCACAATTTAGATCTATCCATCATTCTATCAATAGTTCTATCTATCGATCTGTTGTTCTGTCATTCTATCTACCTAAATATATAAAACAATGGATACATTTCTAGTTAATCTGTGTAAATTATTTCTGGAAAAAAAAACATTTTAAAAAGTAATTAGATTATTAATCTTATATGTTTTAACCTTATCCTTTTTTTTCCCAGCAGTTGCGGGAATCTTCGGTAAGCTTCTCAGATAAAAGCAGTGAACTGAATAGACGTCTCATCTCTGACTTTTCTTTTTACGCAGATGGTGGAATCGCTATATGTGCATTGAGCCAACTCACAGGTGATGATCAAACTCACACACAGAGATGACTGTAAGGGGTCCTGTGTGGTTTCTAGGTGGCAATTAACTGTGTTCTACACCACAGAAATCAAGCTTAGTGTCAGTTCTGGCAGGTCACATTAGTCAAGCTCTCATCAGCTGATCCACGTTTACCTATAGGAATACGACACCTATCACCATATTTTAAGGGGAAGCACATCTCTTTAGTCTTACTAAAGAGGGGGAATGTACGCTAATAGTAAAAAGTCCTTTCTGTAATATTGCGGTTCCCACCAGAATGTGATATTAACCGAGGGGGACCCTCCAAAACATAGGATGTAGCCATGTAACACATTCCAGCACCCTTTAAATATGATGTGCACAATTTGTAAAAGCCAAGTGTGAAAGTAAATATTTGCTGCAATATTATATATTTTCAATCAAAATCAAGCTGACTAAGCAAGTATGGCATATAAGTGCTATATTAGGTCAAGCTGCTTCCTCCCTGTAATAGATCTCAGGAAATTAAGTGCCACAAAAGTTCTCACCTAAATACTTTTTTTATGCTTCTGAATCTTTCAGAGTTGACCACAGACTGGCCACATTAAGATGCAAATGTCACAAAAACCCACAATCAGTGAAACTACATTGAGCTTGTTGTTTCATAGACATTGCACAATCAATTCTTTCCCATTGAGATATACAATATGAGGTAAACAATGGCTTAAATATAAAGACATATTTGATGCAACTCAATTATATGAAATCTCAAGGGCAATTAGCAATATTTTAGTATAAAGTCGTTTTTGGGGATTGTTTTTTTAATATGACACTATACAGCCCAGACAGTGGACTAAATTCATCTTTGAAGTATGAATTGAGATTTTCAAACATTGTTATTGTTCTAGTCAGCGCTTTAATGGTTATAAATATTTCTCCATCTTTGTATTCTTCATTAAAGCCAGTTTTGAACCATTGCAGTGAACCGGGCCTATTAAAAGCTGCTTCTTATTTTGCTAATGCAATACAACAGCAATTGTAATGAAAAAAAATGCTTCTTTACATTGACTTCCTTTGTTGAATTTTACCTCAGTGCTGGTTATTTCAAGAAAAAGTGAGCACTATGGATTTTCATTAGTTATGCAAGCATGATTAAGCTAACTTGTTCCATGACTTGCTATTATACCATCTGAGCAAGCATTTCTGGATGTACCTCACGTCATGCGTTAGTGTGAAGACTAGCAAGGTAAAACAAACCCATGATGCAAAACTGGTGGTTTTTTTCTCTCTGCGTGTATTACTGAACGTAATGGAGGGCCTTTGCCTACAAATGCAAAGGAACTTATAATGTGCTGCTTGTACACATTTGAGCACTGAAACTTGTGGAAAGCCTAAATATATTTATTTGACCATCATGACCTCAGATGATATAAGACATGTGTTTGTGTACTGGTTTTGACCTACATTACTTCCAAGAACTGACTTTAATTAGGCTAAATGCAGCTATATTTGCATAGAGACAAAATAATTAGTTTTTTTTAAGGATAGTTAAATGAAAACTGTCATTTACTTTCTTTCTGTGTAACAAAAATATTTTTCAATGTTTTTTTTTATCAATGTTACCAAAAATGTTGGGGTTATCAACATTCTTCAAAATATAATCTTTAGTGTTCTGCAGAATAGAAAAATGGTTATGGAATTTTTGGGTGAACTATCCCTTCAAGAATAAACAGCTGAATGAATCGGGTTTTAGTAGACTGATAGCAAATCACAGCTTATACTGTTTGTTATGCATGTTTCAAGGTAGATATTTCTCAAATAGTTCCCTATAATTTTTTTGATTTATTGATGGGCTTTTTTAAAAACATTTTTATAGGAAAGTCAAGAGAAACAGGGAGTTGAAGTTTTGGCTGCATTCATTACTTTCCCATGAGCACAACTGTGCTTACGTGTTGTGAGTACACAGACTACCCATCGCCCCACAACCCTTGACAATTCTACACGTTTGAATTGGGGGCTGAGGTTATAAGCTAAAAGGGACTTGAGGTAAACATCCCAAAATGCCCCTCATTGAGAACATATATTATTCATACAGATGTGATTTCTTCTCCACAGTTGAAAATTTGCAAATGGAAAGATTCTCTTTTTTTTTTTTTCAAAATATGAAGGCTAAGACATGCATCGCTTTACATATTGAACCTTTTCTTTCAGTTCCGTGTATATATTTTACATTAGCTTTACATAAAATAAATATAGCATTTCCTTTTTGAAGTCCCAAATTGCATGGCTAAGAGAGTTTCTGCCAGTTTCTGTTAAGCAATTGGTAGTTTCGGTGGTAATCGCTGTCTGAACCAAATTCAGCTTAAAAAAAAAAAAAAAAAAAAGCACCACATAGCGACTCATTGACCATTTCATGAACTTGTAATATTGGGAAGTTATGAAGACCGTTAATTTAAGGGATGTAATTTATATTTAGTCACATGATTTTATTGATCATACGATTGTGTTGATTCCATACTTGGAACATCAGCCATCTTGCATCATGAAAACATGAATCATTTGTTTCTGGCCATTTCATTACTACAAATATCTATTTTAGACCAAGTTTTAATCTGTTTTTGAACAAAACTTGTGAAGCACTGGGGGGGGGGGGCACTGTTAAACCCTTGAGACAGAACGCAGTCTCTTGTCTTTAGAGGAAATCCTTTTCTCAAACAGTAAGGGCTCACCACATCATCCTGCAGCGGTTTCAGTTTCACAATTTCTTCTTTTAGTTTTACGGTTTAAGTTAAGGTGTCAAAGCCACTGTTCTCATGGGCGTTCTGAAGTGACGCATATGAGAGCTTGACAGCAGCGTGTTGGCTATTATGGTATATTATGGCTCGTGCCTTTGCAGGCTCTGGTACCCACATGACAGGCTTGGTTTCTAAACAAAACAGTAGGCAATGCATTTGCTGAAGCGTACCTATGGCTGTTTTGCTGCATAAAAGCTCCTCCCTTCCTGTCGCTGGAACACTGCGAGCATAAGTTGTTTTCAAGGGCCAACATCATGAAATCTTAGTATGCTTGGTCACCTGTTTGTTCGGATTGGTAAAAAGAAAAAGAGAAAAGAAAAATGGGGTAATGCAACCACATACTTCACCGTTTAAGTTTTGAAAGAAGTCTCTTATGATCAATATGGTTTTATTGGATCAAAATACATTTAAAAAAAAAAAAGTTGAGAAATAAGGCTAAACATCGTGATGTCTGTCAGCCATCGCGATGGATGATGATATCTATCGGCCAAACCCTAATGCATCACATAGTAAATAAACACACAAATATTAGGGATGGCTGACGCGAAACAGTCGTTCCGAAGCTTTGCGAGATCCCGAAGCGCAGATGTTTCGAAACACTGATTCGAAGCGTGATTCAAAGCACCCATGTCACGTGACTTTGGCCGAACGAAGCATCCAAGTGTTTCACTAAGTGTTTCATCAGGTGTGGTCCGCCGAATCAGCGTTTGATTGACACGGTCGGGAACAGACCACACAATCGCACATCTGTATAAAAGTGAAATCAACGCAACCTCGTGGGTTTTTGTGAGAGGAGTTTGATTTTGAGATAGCGGATTTTTGGTGATATAGTGACATTTATAGTGCGATTTGTTTAGTTATGTTTAGGCTTACATTTAAATTTACACAACACATTGACTGATAGGCTAGAGACAGAGTATACCATATAGTGACACATTAATAGATACATAGATATAAATATATATAGACAGCTTAATAGATAGATAGATACATATATAGATAGATACATATATAGATAGATTAGAGATAGGCTACATAAATACATAGATATCTAGATAGATTTGGATAGATAGATAGATAAAATGGAGGCTCCCCAGAAGAGATGCCGTACATCTGTGGTGTGGGAGCATTTCCATTTAGAAACCCCAAATAAAGTGAGATGTGTGTATGGTGATCGGCAGCTCGCCTACTGCAACAATACATCATCCATGATGCACCATTTGAGGAGCACTCATTCTGCCATTTTGCAGGGTGCAGAGGATGGCATTCCCTCTGTACCTAGGCCTGCTACTGACTCTGCTGGGTCATCTAAGCAAGGTGTGCATTGTTTGAAATATAATTATAATTGAAATATAATTACAAACTTTTGGGACCAATCACAACTGCCAATCATGTTAAAAATAGCTTCAATGTGAATATAGTATAATATAGTGTGAAAATACATTTTATAGATCTACATATGAGTACCCAATATACTGCCAGTGATGACATCATTTTGGTTTTCGTAATTGTTGTAGTTCTACATTCCATTTTTCTCTGCACACTGAGCATTCACACGTTCATAACCTAAATTTGCTACTAAAACAGCTACTTTTAATAGCTGTGCACTATTTGAAGCTGCATTTTTTCAATGTATTTGTCTGAAAGTATGTTTTATCTTCTCTTTTAAAAGGCAGACAGGGGGAATTGGATGTGAACTGGCGAGCAGTTTCAGTCTGTGTTATGATGCCACAGTGGAAGTGAAAAAATACATCAACGATGCGTATCTGCCCAGAACTCATGATCCACTAACTTACTGGAAAGAGAGAGCAGTAATCTTTCCTCATTTGTATGTCCTAGCTAAAAGATATCTTTGCATGCCAGCAACAAGTGTCCCTTGTGAAAGGATTTTTTCAAAGGCTGGAGAAATTATCTGTAAAAAAAAAAAAAAGTAGGCTAAGTCCTGCCACAGCAGAGAAATTAATATTTTTGAATAAAAATGTAAAAAAAAAAAAAAAAAAAAAAAAGTTAGACATTGTGGCTTGCTTATTTTATTAATATTCATTTTGCAGGACCAAAATAACATTATGCACAGTGAGGAGCCTATAGGTTACAAGATTCACATATTAGAAAAGTACAATAATAAAACAAAACAACCACATTTTCATGGCTCGTCAAGGTTGTTTCAGATCAACACCTGCTAGTGACCACTAGGTATCACCGTTGAGACGGGTGTCGGATTGATTCGAAGCCTCGAAACAATATGGACCATTTGGTTCAAGTGTTTCATTGCTTCACGAACCCTCGATCTGCCCACCACTAACAAATATACAGTAACAAAACAGCAGAACATGATTGTAATGGATCCACTGAGGGCAAGTTGTAGAGAACCCAAGTAAAGTTTATTTATAAACATAACAAGATCAAACATAAAACAAAAGCATGGCATGAACTTAGAAAATAAGATAAACATGAAACTTACCCAAACAGTGGCAGTGGAACAAAACTTGACAAAGACATATGGCAAACATGAGGGGTTTAATAAACACAAGACTAATGACAAGACAAGGGACACCTGTGAACAATGAAACAAAGAACCAGTGACCACATGACACATCAGACAAGGGAACACATGGTAGGATCAGATGACTAACAGGGAATCACATGACAAGACACAGAAACAATACATGAACAAACCCAAAACGTGACAATTATCCAGGTGGAGATGGGAGAAATGCCTTTCCACCTTAGAAGAGATCAGCTGGCCCTTGTGTATTGGGCAAATTTGAGGGGTCATAAATAACGGAAGTCATATGAGTCAATCAGTTTTGAAGCAATGCCAAGAGCGTGGAAATACTCAAGTCAGAAGTTTTGGTTGGGTGATCAATGATGAGGTAAATGAAATGGGGTTTTATCATCTGAAACTGTACCTTTCCCAGTTGCTCCACCATGGGAGTATAAAGAAATGTATATGCTCAGTGTAAATGTATATTAATGAATGAGGAATCCCCAAATTTGATGAATGTGATCGAACACAGACTGAATCAGCCTGTAGCTAACACTGATGCTAACTGGCGCTCAAGGTCGAGCAGACAGCGGCACTCAGCTCAGAGCGCAACCGGACCCAGGACTCTGATAGTGAGCGACTCCATAATCAGAAACATTAGTAGCAGGGATACAACAACATGCTGCCTTCCACAAGCAACAACTTCTGATGTAAACAGGGAACTTCAGAACATTCTGATGAAACATAAGACTGCAAATCGACTCATTCATGTGGGGAAGAATGATATTCATAAAGAGCAGTCAGAACTCCTTAAGAAGGATTTCAATGAACTTTTTGAAACACTTAAAAGACTGAAAGTTCAAACATTCATCAGTGGACCACTCCCAGCAAGAGGAACAAGCAGGTTTTCACGGTTGCTTGGGCTTAATACATGGCTGCAAAAAAAACTGCAATATAAAAGGAGTGAACTTCATTGACAACTTCAATCTTTTCTGGAGTCAGAGGCAACTGTTTCAACAGGATGGCCACCACCCAAACAAACTTGGTTCAAGAGTGCTAAAGTAAAATATCTACTTCTCCCTCCGTCATCCTTCTGCAATGTGTGCCAATCCACTCAACCTGAATGGCACACACACACCTGGATACAGTATAAATGACCAAAGGATTTCACTTCAGCACCTGAATGGGCATGCGGTTGACACATCACACAAGGACAATGATAACACCACTCAGCCACAACAACTTCTGCTCACGGACACAATCTCAGCTGAGCCCTGCCCACAGAGCTAACCACAGACAGACTGTGACATACTAGCACTGCTCCAAGATTCAGCACCCAAGGACGACTTTCTGGAAAACAGCGAGGGAAACCAGGACAGCATACTACAGCCTCCAATAACACCAGAGCAACAGCCCCTCTCACCAGACACGTTCTCCATCTCTCCAGCATCTCCACTTCTGTGCTTCTCAGAGAAAATGGAACAACTGGTGTATGCTGGAACTAGACTATCCCACTCTTTTGCTGCAAGCCCCCAGATACCAACCAAAAAACGGCAGGCCCCACAACCACCAAAGCCTGCGGGCCCAGCTCGCCCTCCCCCTCCTCCTGTGAGAGCTCTTCGGCCTCTGCCACAGCGCCAGGGCACACACCCTCCTCCATCGGCTCGAGGTGAACCAAAAACAACTGATACCAGCTCTCAGTGATATGTCGGGTCCCCGCTATGATAACAATAACTTTCTCAAATGTTTACAGAACAAGCGGGAACCCAGTGTGCCTGTATCTTTATCTTTCTCTATTGCTGTTCGATTACACGATAGAAAGTCTAAGGCCTTCAAAATCCGTACAGCAAACCCATCTAATCTGGTGCCTATTACACGCCAAACTAAGATTGCTGTGGGGACAAAAAGTAAGACTGTTAAGTTAGCACTTTTAAAATTCCGCTCACTTAAAAATAAATCACTTCTAGTCAACGACTTAATAACCACATACAACCTGGATTTTATGTCGCTAAATGAAACTTGGCTAGAAGACAGCTGCAGTGCAACAGTCCTCAATGAAACAGCCCCTCCTAACTTTACTTTTATGAGTGTCTGCAGAGCTGTCAGAAGAGGTGGAGGTTTAGCTGCTCTTTTTAAAGCTGTCTATCAATGTAAGGAAATATCATTTGGGAATTACCCGTCTTTCGAATATCTGGGTATTGTGTTAAAAGGTGCTCCACGCATTTTATTTATCATTGTTTACAGGCCTCTAAAATACTCTCCAGTCTTTGCTGAAAACTTTACTGAACTGTTATCAACAATTTCCTCAGAGTTTGACCGTTTTGCTATTGCTGGAGATTTTAACATTCACATAGATAATGCAGAAACCAATAAGGGAAAAGAAATCAAAACATTTTCTTTGATATATTGATCTCTCCTGCCATTGAAGCTAGATCTGTGTCTGTCAAGAAGAGATGCTTAAATGAGAACACTAGTGTACTATTTATGAAGGCTATATCTTTAACACCAAGCATATCTGCTGACTCTGTTGATTTTCTCCTTGATTCTTTTAACTCAAAAGTTAAGAGTGTAATTGATGATATTGCTCCTGTGAAAGTCAGGAAGAAGATTGGCAGACAAAAAGCACCTTGGAGAAACTCAACAGCAGTGCAAAATATGAAAAGACAATGCAGAAAAGCAGAGCGCATGTGGCAGAAGACAAAACTTGTAGTCCATTATAACATCTACAAAGACAGCATCCATGCTTTCAATAAGGAACTAGGCAAAGCTAGACAGACTTTCTTCTCAAATATTATAAACAGCAATACAAACAACACACGCACGCTCTTCTTGCTACTGTAGAGAGACTGACAAACCCCCCAAGCCAGATTCCCAGTGAAATGCTCTCAGACAGCAAGTGCAGTGAGTTTGCTTCTTTCTTCTCTGAGAAAATCAATAATATCAGAAAGGTGATCAGCTCATCCTTGAGCCGCACTGGGGTCAGACAGATCAGACAACAGCCTGAGAAAGTAGTCACTATGTCTGATTTCAAAGAAATTGATGAACATCAGCCTGCGCCCTTGACGCACTTCCCAGATCTTTCTTCAAAACTGTGTTACACAGCTTAAAAGCAGATCTCCTAGAAGTGCTAAATGCCTCACTTATCTCTGGGAGTTTTCCGAACTCCCTAAAAACTGCAGTTGTCAAGCCCCTCCTGAAAAAGAGCAATCTGGATCAGACCATATTAAACAACTATAGACCGATCTCAAATCTTCCTTTCATAGGCAAGATCATTGAAATAGTTGTCTTCAATCAGCTGAACAAATTCTTAAGCTCGAATGGATACTTTGACAATTTTCAATCTGGTTTCAGACCGCATCACAGCACAGAGACAGCGCTAATAAAGATAATAAACGATATTCGCTTAAATACTGATAAAGGCAAATCATCAGTTCTAGTACTACTCGACCTCAGTGCTGCATTTGACACTGTCGATCACAACATACTTCTTGACCAGCTGGAAGACTGGGTCGGCCTTTCTGGGATAGTCCTAAAATGGTTCAGGTCATACTTAGAAGGGAGAGGTTATTATGTGAGTATAGGAGAGCATAAGTCTGAGTGGACATCCATGACATGCAGAGTCCCTCAAGGCTCAATTCCTGCGCCACTCCTATTCAACCTGTACATGCTCCCAATGAGCCAAATAATGAGAAAGAACCAAATCTCTTACCACAGCTATGCAGACGACACACAGCTCTACTTAGCCCTATCACCTAACGATTACAGCCCCATTGACTCTCTTTGCCAATGCATTGATGAAGTAAACAATTGGATGTGCCAAAACTTTCTTCAGTTGAAAAAAGACAAAACTGAAGTTATTGCATTTGGAAACAAAGATGAAGTTCTCAAGGTGAACGCATACCTTCAGTCTAAGGGTCAAACCACTAAAAATCAAGTCCGGAATCTGGGTGTGTCTCTAGAGTCAGACCTTAGTTTCAGTAGTCATGTCAAAGCAATAACTATATCAGCATACTATCATCTGAAAAATATTGCAAGAATTAGATGCTTTGTTTCCAGTCAAGACTGTGCATGCTTTCATCGCCAGCAGGGTGGATTATTGTAATAGACTCCTCACTGGCCTTCCTGAAAAGACCATTAGACAGTTGCAGCTCATACAGAACGCTGCTGCCAGGATTCTGAGCAGAACAAGAAAATATGAACACATCACACCAGTCCTCAGGTCTTTACACTGGCTGCCAGTTACATATAGAATTGATTTAAAGTATTATTACTAGTATATAAATCATTCAATGGCCTAGGACCTCAATACATTGCAGATATGCTCACTGAATATAAACCCAACAGATCACTCAGATCACTAGGATCACATCAGCTAGAAATACCAAGGGTTCACTCAAAGCATGGTGAGTGTGCTTTTAGCTACTATGCCAGCCGTAGCTGGAACCAGCTTCCAGAGGAGATCAGATGTGCTCCTACAGTAGTCACATTCAAATCCAGATTCAAAACACATCTGTTTACCTATGCATTTACTGAACGAGCACTGTGCCACTGCTCGTCCGACTGTTTGTACTGTATTTTATTTAATGTTTTAATTATTCTGATTTCATTTGATTATTTCTGTATTTTATCTTTTATTCTAAACTTTTAATTTTTCTGATTTCTTTTGTTTTAATTTCTTCTATGTAAAGCACTTTGAATTACCATTGTGTATGAAATGTGCTATATAAATAAACTTGCCTTGCCTTGCCTATATTGATTTGGGGTTGTTAGAAGAAAAGCAAGGACTTGGCATGGACAATGGGTACCATTGGGTAATATGGGTGGGAGTCAATAGGCCAAGAAAGGCAGTGATTGCTTCAGATTCCAGCTCAGCTTTGATCAGCATCACAACTTTTCAGTCAAAATCAAGACAGGATATTGTAATTGAAATAATACAAGTTGCAAATCTGTTACAATCAGGAGTCGAGATAACTTTTATATGGGTACAAGCTCACATAGGAAATGAGTTGGCAGATAAATGTGCTAAGCAAGCAGCTGGAAATTCCAATGTAGATATTGAGGTTAATTATAGCAAAGCAGAAATTAAGAGTATGGCTAAAAACATTGTTAAGGGTAAATGGCAAATATTATGGGACAATGGGCAGACTGGAAGACTGTTGGGTAGAAATATGAACAGAAGTAAGGAGGAGGAGGATGTGTTGTAAAGAATGAGGTATGGACACACAAGATGGTAACTAATAATGAAGAAGCATGCTGATGGCAATTGTGAATTCTGTGATAGTCCAGAGTGAATAGTGCATGTTATACTACAATGTCCTAAATATCAGGAAGAAAGACAAAGATTAAGGTGACAATTGCAAAGAAAACAATTAAGATTAAACTTAGAAGACATCCTAGAAAGAAGCTCAAGGGAAATATGTTTTAAATACATATTTAGCTTCCTGAGGAATACAGGACTAATTTAAATAATTTAGGTGAAGGTTTTTTTTTTTCTATATACTGTAATTAGAAAGGGAGACTCCAGTACCACACCCCAGTCCAGCAGGTGGCGGTAATGCACCATTAAAGTTAGTTGCCAACCACCATAAAATTGAAAGAAGAAGAAGAAGAATGCGACAACTAAACAGAGTAGGGTTATAAATACTGTAAGAAAAAAGGTTTTTAGTTGAGATTTGTGTCACGAAGAGTTAGAGGAAGAGAATTCCAGAGTTTCGGAGCCACAACACTGAATGAAGTACTCAAATACAGTAACAAGACTGATAACCTTATTCCACTGCTGTGTGAACGTGGCCTGTTTGCAATCTGTTGAGTTGACTTTTTAAAAACGCTGAATATCCATTTTGTTGAGTCATTTAGCATAGGCTACAGTAAATTCCAATTGCTACGAACAGAAAAAGTTTGATTGGATTTATTTATTCATTTATTTACAAAGTAATGTTTTAAAATATACAATAACCTGAATTAATATATTTATTTTTAGAGTTGAGAATAGGGGAGAGCGGGGCACAACCTAACACATTTTGGTTTTGGCTCATATATTAAAAAAATTATTAAGTTAGATTCATCTTTTTTTTTACACAAGCAGCATACACATCTCTGCTACAAATGGACTCTTAAAGTTTTTTTCTAGGACCTACCATTTTCTTACAGTTGCACTGAAAGTGACAGAATTGCAAATGCTACAACTTACCCCATATGCCGGGTTAATTGTAACAGACAGAGGGGTTAGTTGTATCACTTGTGTAAGACACAACTCAGTAATATTGTATCTGTATAGTTTGATATTGTTTGTGTATCTGTATAGATAGATATCCATACATCCATCCCTCATCCAATCATCCTTCTATTATGGATCAATATCATGGAGAGGAAAAGGGCTGCACAGTTTTGGAAAAAATGAATACATAAATAAAATCATCAAATATTGTAATTGCAATTGAATTATATTTGTATGTGGCAGCTGCAGGCAAAATTATTATTATTAATAATAATAACAGTAATAGTAATAAAAACAAGCTTAAAATCACATTTTAAAGGGTTTATTGCATTAAAAACAGGCAATATTTTTAATAAACAAGTGATCAATGCATAGTTAACAAAATTGTAAAAAAAATTCCAACATTGTGTGTGAAAGTCAAACTAAGTTAAATATATAAATAAATACTCAAACCTGAAAAGTTGTGTGGCTCCCTGTCTCTGTTTTCATTTGATTATCATTGTACACTTGGCGGCTTAGTTGTAACACTGTGCTACAACTAAAGCTGTGTAAAAAATATTTTAAGCCTAGCTAACAGTTGCTATGAGTTGCTAACATGTTTCAAAACGGTGCTATGTTTTAGCCAACAAGAAAGTGATTAAGGTAATATGAAGTTAGATTTGTTGACATACACACTCAACTCAGAAACTGAAAAAAACTTATGACGAAAAAATTTACTTGCATGGTGTCAAAACACTCTTTGTCCAGTATCTTCACAAAATCTTATCAAAACTTTCCACAAATTCACGGGAGAGCGTCTTTTGGCAGCGAGAGAAAAAGAGCAGAAACACAACTGGCTTGATCCTGACTAACTCTGTAAAACGTCCGTGTTACATTTAACCCCGCGTTAGGTTGTGCCCCGCGCTCCCCTATCTTATGTCAAAATATGGGTCCTGAAGAACCGCTGCTATAACAGACCATGTAGGGTTATTAAAATAATCACACAGTTTGTGCACCCTGTGCATTTATGTAAATATGTATAAATTCATATGTAAAACAGTGAATGGCTCAACAGCTGCTCTGCTAGTTTGAGTTGTGTTCATTACTGTAGTGTCAGTTTTTTTCATGACAGCTATCCCTTATGAGATTGATTTTAAAGGAGTGGTAAAATCAAGCATCAGAGACGTGTGCCATATAATGTGTACAGTTGCTGGTATAATAGCATGACAAGTATCATTGACAAATACTATAGCAGTGAGCGTGTACTATTCTGGGTTAGCCTGGGTTATTCTGTACCATTAGATTTAGTGCTGCAGTGCTGGGAAGTTTTAGAGGAAGTGTACTGCGTAAGTTATTTCCCATTTGGTTAAGAGTGACCTACTGTATTTAACATTTAGTTTTGACCATACAAAACAGATGTTTTGAAACTGTAGAAATTTTAAACCATGTTAAATATTCTTACATTTTGTTTTTTGGATGACCCTGGCTGTGTTTTCAATACTGTAAATGACATGCTGATCATACTGTCTGCAGTGCTTTGCCTAGCGTGTTTTTCTTGCCTTTTTTTTTGTATAATTTTACGTGTTAATTGATCAGCAAGAACTAAAACGCAAGAAATGTCCTGTTATGCTGAGCTGGTTTCAGTAAATTCACTAATTCATTTTTTTTAGCTGTTATGAAAGTGAATCAGGAAGACGTCAGCTATGTATCGCACGTTTCTAGTACCGTCACCAGAATGGAAGCATTTATCTGTTTCACTGTCACTGGAAGGCTTTGAAATATTTGTTGTGCATGTATTAATGTTTCTCCATGACGTTAAGATGTCGTCTCTACTACAAAGCACATCTCTTAATTTGGCAAGACTTTATCATTATTACATTATATTACAGTATCAACATTAACAGGTTATGAATGAGGTATTTATTTTTTAATTTTGCTCTATGAATAGTAAATCTACCAAATCATAGTACAGTGCAAAGTTATTTACTTTATAGCAACTAAACCACTTTTTGTTTTGTTTTTTTTGTTTTAGTGTTTGTTACACATATATACTATTCTAACAATTACATGTCATATCTTAAGGTCACAAAGAAGTCTACAGACCTTATTGGCACTTCCTGTTAGATTAATCAACCATTTTTTTAAATATTTAATTGATTCAGTATTGTTGTATCGCCCTTTTTAAAGCAGAATTTTGACGCGTGATTGATCACTTCACATTTTGGTGGAATATTTTATTATTATCATTAGTATGCAGTATGCACAAGTAAATATAGAAGTGCTATATTAAATTGGCTTTTCTCCATCCTCATCCTCTCATGTAAAGATATTCATTAATCTAAATATCTCATTTCCTATACCAGCAAAACTCCTGCTCCAGTTTTGGAAACTTTAACACCATCATTGGCCAATAGAGGTAACTAATGAGGCTTGTCGAAAGTGCTAGACTAAATTAGGAATAGCATAGTGAGTAGGGGTGTGCAGGAGTAAATATCTGTAGGCTATCTGTTACAGTCTCAAAATTATTCATATCTGTATTTGTATTCGGATAAAAATGGAAGTGCGCCCTGGAAGTTTAATAAAATTAATTGTAAGTTCATAAAATTACATGAGAAGCCAGTTTTAAATGTATTTTTTTCCTTCATAGTTTATTTAACATGCCTTGTATAACTCAAAATAATTCTTTATTATAATTGTAACATTTCTTTAAATATTTTATTTTTTTATTTATTTATTTATCCCTTATCTTCTTATTGTCGGAGCCGATAGCTTCCTATGCAGTGCTCCAACATAGAGTGTTTTGAGGATGTTAAAGTTTGTAATGTGTGCCCTCATACTGCTCATGTCACATATATGTGACCTGCTATCCATAAAGAGATATATGCTAATAAAAGAGGTTCCGGTCCAACAGAATACCGAGTGATTTCTGTGTGTTTTTCCTCCGTGTATTTACTTAAATAACCGGGTCTGCGCCAACAGTTTATGGGCCCAGGAGAGAAGCAGGTAACCAATGGAGTATATTGTATTTCGACGGAGATGAAAAGAACTATGACCTTGGGGAGACAAAATTTCTTGGTCACCTGCGTTTGCTAGGCCTAAAGACAAGTACATGATTTCATCAGAGCCTCCCGTGCGTGGTGATGAGGAACATGATGATGATGATGATGATGATGATGGCGATAAAAACGAGGAAACATATGCTGAGCTGATTCAATACTTGGATGACGAAAAAGTTTGTCTCTCCTTAAGAGATGCAGCGGACGACGGTAGGAAAGCTCTATAGATTTTGAGAGGTTATGCTGGTAAAGGAAAACCGCGAATAATTAGCCAGTACAGAGTTAACGTTGCTACAGAAAATGGCAAATGAGAGCATCACGGATTATATTATTCGAGCAGAAACCGCAATCACAGCTCTGAGAAATGCTGAAGAGAGTCTCAGTGATGGACTGTTAATTGCTATGATTTTGAAAGGTTTGCCAGACTCGTATAAATCGTTCGCCATCCATATCACACAAAGTGATGAAAACATAACGTTTGCAGAGTTCAAAACCAAGTTGAGAAGTTTTAAAATTAAGGAAAAGTTTCACACCAGCGTTAGTGATGATAACGTACTCGGTTACATAAACGTAACTTCGATTCTCTCTAGAAGAGGGAACGAGTATTGAGTAAGTTAGCTTATGCTACGGGTAAAGTCATCTTTTCTCGAGAAATACGAATTACGCAATACGAGAGAACCTCTCGTAAGAGAACGTGATGAGAGCGAGTGTTTCGAGGGGGAGAGAACGTCTTGGGTTATGACTATAACCCTTGTTCCCTGAGAAGGGAGCGAGACACTGCGTCGAGAATCGACACTTTGGGGACACTCCCTAAGCGTGCGCCTCTGAAGTATGAATGAAACTAATCCAATCCTGAGTGGTGTTGCGTCGTGACGTAACATGTGACCGCATACCCGGAAGTATAAAAGTGACGCTGTCACAACACACACTAGCCTCGCGATGAAGCAAGACGCTCAAAGGCCTCAAGGGGCGTGGCAGAACGACGCAGTGTCTCGTTCCCTTCTCAGGGAACAAGGGTTATAGTCATAACCCGAGACGTTCCCTTTCGAGGGAACTCTACACTGCGTCGAGAATCGACACTTTGGGGAACGAGTGCCCACTAGGCCACGCACCGAATAGGCCTGTCCCGGAGTGAAACTGTCTAGGCACTCAGCAAGGACCGAGCACGTGTGCGCCAGGCGTACTAGGAAGGTGGAGACTGTAGAACCTGATAAAAGTATGCGGAGTAGCCCAACCGGCTGCCTCACAGATCTCCTGTAGAGGTACTCCCGAAAGAAGGGCCCTAGAAGAAGCCATGCTTCTAGTTGAATGAGCCCTTACGGCTAAAGGTGAAGGCAAACCGCGCACCTTGTAAGCCTCAGTAATAGCCTGAACTATCCAATTACTAATAGTTTGCTTGGATGCCGGGAGCCCTTTCTTAGGTCACCCAAAACATACTAATAACTGGTCCGACCTTCTCCAAGAAGAGGACCTCTCAAGGTACACGCTTAAAGCTCTGACAGGGCAGAGCAAATGAAGCTTCTCTTCTTCTGCCGACACATGAGGTGGAGGATGGAATGCCTG
Source organism: Meda fulgida (assembly GCA_030578275.1). Taxonomy (NCBI): domain Eukaryota; kingdom Metazoa; phylum Chordata; class Actinopteri; order Cypriniformes; family Leuciscidae; genus Meda; species Meda fulgida. The sequence goes on from CM060626.1 coordinate 13,613,914, forward strand.
AAGGACTGTAGACCGAGCCGTGTTCGAAGGAACCTTAGGCACGTAGCCCGGACTCGGGTGCAAAAAGGCCTTTACTCTGCCAGGGGCAAACTCCGAGCAAGCTGGTGTTACTGCCAGGGCTTGGAGATCTCCCACCCTCTTAAGTGAGGTAATGGCCAAGAGAAAAACCATTTTCTGCGTTAAATCCTTAGGCGAAGCCGACTCTAGAGGTTCGAAAGGGGCCAGGGATAACCCTTCCAGAACTATAGCCAGGTCCCAGGGAGGAAACCTAGACCTGGTTGCCGGCCTCATCCTCCAAGTACCGCGGAGAAACCGAATGACCAACTGGTGCCTCCCCAGAGGCCCATCACCTAACGGAGCGTGGAAAGCCGCAATGGCTGCCACGTACACCTTAAGCGTGGAAGGGGCGAGACCCGCAGAGAAACGATCTTGAAGAAATTCCAGAACTGAAGCCACCGGGCAGTTTACTGGATCTAACTCATGTTCTCTACACCAAGTGACAAAAACATTCCACTTGAGGCCATATAATCTCCTAGTAGATGGAGCTCTGGAGCTAAGTATGGTTTCAACCACTCCAGCTGATAGACCAGCATTTAGGTACTGAACCCCCTCAGAGGCCAGACCCACAATTTCCACAGCTCTGGCTGAGGGTGGAATATTGTGCCCTCCGCCTGAGACAACAGATCCCTCCTCAGAGGAATCTGCCATGGCGGAGCTATCAGGAGTGATATTATGTTTGAAAACCACACTCGGGTCGGCCACATTGGGGCAACCAGAAGAAGACTGATGCCCTCCTGACGGACCCTCTCCAGGACTCCCGGGAGCAGAGCGATCGGGGGAAAAGCGTACAGGCGAAGCCTCGGCCAGGCCTGTACCATGGCATCCAACCCCAGTGGGGCTGGAAGTGAGAGGGAGAACCAAAGTGGACAGTGGGACGTCTCTCGAGACGCAAACAGATCCACTTCCATTGGTCCAAACCTCTCCCATATCAACTTCACCACATCTGGATGAAGCCTCCATTCCCCGGGCCTCAGCCCCTGCCTCGACAGGATGTCTGCTCCCTGATTCTGAACCCCCGGAATATACATCGCCTTGATAGACAATATTTTCCCCTGGGACCAAAGAATAATCTGATGCGCCAGTCTGCACAGAGGGCGCGATCTGAGTCCCCCTTGTCGGTTCAGATAGGCTACCACCGACGTATTGTCTGATCGTACTAAGACATGGTAACCTTTGATGTCTGGGAGGAAGCTCCTCAAAGCCCTGAACACAGCCATCATCTCTAGGCAGTTTATATGCCAAGAATGATAATGGTCCTGCCACAGACCCCTGGCAAAGCGGCCGTCCATGACCGCGCCCCAGCCAGTGAGGGAGGCGTCTGTCGAAACGGTTTTCCGGCAACATGACACTCCCAATACTGGCCCTTGGGATAGGAACCAAGGTTTCTTCCATATTTGCAAAGAACGAAGGCATCTGCGCGTTACTCTGATCATACGAAACGGATTCCCCTTGGGAAAAACCCCTTGGTTTTTAACCACCACTGAAGGGGCCTCATGTGCAGAAGGCCCAAAGGAATGATGTTGGATGCCGCTGCCATGAGGCCCAGCATTCTTTGAAATTGCTTTACAGTGATGGCCTGGCCCAGCCTTAACCCAGATACCATCGCCAGAATTGACTCGACATGTGCGGGAGACATTCGTGCCTGCATCGTAATCGAGCTCCACACGATTCCCAAAAATATTGTGCACTGGGATGGTTCTAGCACACTCTTCTTTGCATTGAGTCTCAACCCCAATTTCTGAATGTGGCCAAGGACGAAATCTCGATGCCGAACTGCCATTTCTCGAGACTGGGCCAGAATGAGCCAGTCGTCGAGATAATTCAATATACGAATGCCTCGAAGTCTCAGTGGAGCAAGGGCTACATCCATTCATTTGGTGAATGTGCGGGGAGAGAGTGCTAGGCCGAACGGAAGAACCCGATATTGGTAAGCTTCGCCCCCGAAAGCGAACCTCAGGTATCTCCTGTGACATGGAAGGATGGAGATGTGAAAATAGGCGTCTTTTAGATCTATCGTGACAAACCAGTCCTCGGATCTGATCTGACTCACGATTGCAGGAATGGTTAACATTTTGAACCTGAACCTCCTCAGAGATCGGTTCAAAACCCTGAGATCTAGAATTGGCCTTAACCCCCCATCCTTCTTTGGAACTACAAAGTACCGGCTGTAAAACCCGGACCCCCTGTCTAAAGGATGAACATGTTCTATGGCTTCCTTTAGTAGCAGAGTCTGTATTTCTTGTTCCATCACCTGAGCCTGCTCTGGAACCACTGTAGTTTGCACCACCCCAGAAAACTTGGGGGGGGCGGTGCGCAAACTGCAGTCTGTACCCTGATTTTATTATATGCAGGACCCATGCAGATATGTTGGGAAGATGATACCATGCCTCTACAAAATCTACTAGGGGTACCAGCCTCTCGAGACTGGCCTCTGGTGTTTTTCGAGCATCTTTCTCGACTTCCTGAAGCGGAATACCGGCAGGCTGTAGTCGATACGGTTCTTTTAACCATAACTGATGCTTTTTCTTTATTAGAATATTTTCGCTGGAAAGAGATGCGACCCGAAGCGTCGTTGACGGCGGGCAATCTACATCGTTTCCTAGAGGGCTCCGCTGCGAGAACAACCTCGGTTGCCCTGCAGTGGAGGGGACAGCCCTCAGAGGTCCTACCACTTCGGTCAGGACCTCTTCCCCGAAGCCCTCCTAGCCTGAATGACTTCCCTCAGGTCGCCTCTCTGGCTGGAGGACTTCGATTTCTGAGAGCGCTTCCTCTGTTGCCAAGCTCCAGGAGGAGGGGCTCTAGAGGAAACGCTCTCTTTCTGCTCGGTGTGAGGAGCTGGCTGATGGCTGGGGCTGATCACTCGGCCCCACCCTACTTGATTTGGACTTCGCCTTATGGGGGAGGTACTGCTGGAACGCCGCAGATTGCTTCTTCGCCTCCTGAAACCTGTCGACAACCGATGTAACGGCGTCGCTAAACAGGCCAGAAGGCGAGAGCGGCGCATCCAGCAGAAAAGACCTATCCTTATCTTTAATACCAGATAAGTTCAGCCACAGATGTCTCTCCGTAGCAACCATAGCACACTGGGACTGGAGACACGGGACGAGTGCGGTTTATCCCACGATCTCGAGATCTCACAGTGGAGATCGGGGAAAAACGGCAAACCCCGGCGCTGAGGTTGTGCTCTGTGCTGCAGGAAACGCTCATCAAGCTTACTTTTTGCCACAAAAAGTGAGTCACAACCTCTATCAGCTCCTCATACCCTTGGCCGTGAACTGGCGCGCCAAAATCACGGTCATCCGCATCAATGCTTAGCACATCCACTTCCTCAGAAGCAGAGAGCTCAAGCATTGGGACCTGATCGTGGGCAGGAGAAGCCGCGATGCGGGCTCCTGGACCACTCTCAGGGGCTACGGGATCCTCAGATGAAGAATGAGAAGGTGCCTCAGCAGCCTCATTCTCATCTAAAAGATTCCGCTGCGAGCCCCACGATCTCAATCGCTGCGCAGCACTCTAATGGGAAGTGCTTCACAGTCAACACAAGCAGCTCCCTCGAGAGCTGCCCGTGCATGCTGCGCTCCCAAACAATTCACACACAAAGAATATTTGTCCCCACCCGTAATAAAACGAGGGCAAGGATGCACACATTTTCTGAATTGTTCGCTGGCCATAATAATAGATATAAGGACAAACAACACCAAATAAGACAGACAGTTTTTCAACACAGAGCGCTTGCTGAAGAGCGAAAGCTAGTGTGTGTTGTGACAGCGTCACTTTTATACTTCCAGGTATGCCGTCACATGTTACGTCACGACGCAACACCAATCAGGATTGGATTAGTTTCATTCATACTTCAGAGGCGCACGCTTAGGGAGCGTCCCCAAAGTGTCGATTCTCGACGCAGTGTAGAGTTCCCTCGAAAGGGAACGACTAACGTCAGCAGACTCTGACTTTAAACGCTATAACTGCGGTCAAAAGGGGCACAAAGCCTGTGCCTTCCCGACCCAAAATCACAAAAGACTGTGGCTTGACTCACAAAGATGAAAATTGCAGGCCCAAAAAGAGAGGCAATGTTAAACAAGCCGCTGATAAAGAGGACTCCTGTGCGCGTTTGCTTTGCGCCTTTTACGAGTCCATAAAACAACTGTGGTTGTAGGATCAGTCAACAAACACAGTGAGTAGTGTCTTCTCCTGTTATTGTCACTTGTACTTTATAGCATAGCCTTCTCTGTCAGCACAGAGGGCTTTTCATGTGATAAATGCAGGGAGATAGTCAGGCTGACTGAGAAGATATCAGAACTAGAGACACGCATCCAAACTTTAATCAATGATAGTAAGAATGCAAGAATGCTTTGGATGACTGCGGTCAAGTGGGCCGCGCGTTGAAAATACACGGTCAAGCCAGCCGCACATTTTTTTAGTATGCGCGTCTAATCCTGTACTTACGGTTAATTGTTTTAAGACACTATTTTCCGCTATTTTACATTTTATAAGGACACAAATAATACATTTTCATGATTTTTTTTAAAAGCATGTCTGTTTTATTATTATTTTAAAGTGTGTAGGCCTATGAGTTACATTAATTATTACATAATATATTCATGTTCATAGTAATGTCAATTAACATTAATAATTTTTACATTTTTATTGTTAATTTTAATGTTTTTTAGACACTATTTTCTGCTATTTTCCATCTCATTAGGACACAAATAATACAGTTTTATGATTTAAAAAAAATTACTTTGTTTATTATTATTTTAATGTTTGTAGGCCTATATGTGATTCATTAATTATTACACAATTTATTCATGTTCATATTAAAGTTAATTATCATACATCATTAATTTTTTTACATTTTTATTGTTAATTTGAATGTTTATATATATATATATATATATATATATATATATATATATATTATACATTATTGTACTTTATTTATTAACTTTAATGAAATATAATATTAATGTTAATTATCATACATTTATGTTGCATTTTTATTGTTGATTTTAATGTTTTTATATATAAAGTATACATTAATTATTATACATAATGTATTAATGTTTATTTATTTCTTTTCTTACATTTTTATGTTAATGTAAATGGCAAATATTTGGCAAATAAATGGCAAATAAATACAAAAGGGCTTTTGGTGGCTTTTAATCTGTCAATTATAATTTAATTGCATATATATAAGCTATAAACACCTTTATACAATCTATGAAATATACATTCATACCTGAAGTATGAAATATGATACTCAAAACACACACATACACACACACGCGCACACACAAACACACATTTTATATATAATGGGAGTTTTGCCGTTTTACTTCAACTTCTAGCACTTACATCATGTCCCATATTCAAACACTCATAAAAAGTGTTCCTTCATAGGATTGCTCATTCTTTCATTTGATTCCTGTTCAGAGTGACCCCGGCTATTACTGTAATTATTATCAAGTCATGTTACTGTATAGTTTTGGAGAAAAGTAAAGGCAAACTCAACCCCATCCATCAAAGTGCATTATAGCACTTACACCATGTCCTATATTGCAAAACTCATTAAAAGTGTTCCTTCATAGTTTTGCCCATTCATTCATTTGATTCCTGTTCAGAGTGACCCTGACTATTACTTTATTTATTTTCAAGTCATTTTACTGTATAGTTTTGGAGAAAAATAAAGGCAAACTCACCCCAAACATCAAAGTGCTTTCTATCACTTGACACCATATCCCATTTTCAAACACTCATAAAAAGTGTTCCTCCATTGGTTTGCTCATTCTCTCATTTGATTACTGTTCAGAGTGTCCCTGGCTATTACTGTAATTATTTTAGAGTCAATTTAACTGTATAGTTTTGGAGAAAAGTAAAGGCAAACTCACCTCAATCATCAAACTGCATTCTAGCACTTACACCATGTCACATGCTCAAATACTCATAAAAATTGTTCCTTCATAGGTTTGCTCATTTGTTCATTGGATTCCTGTTCAGAGTGACTCTGACTATTACTGTAATTAGTTTCAGGTAATTTTACTGAGTTTTGGAGAAAAGTAAAAACAAACACCCCAAACATCAAACTGCATTCTAGCACTTACATCATGTCCCATTTTCAAACACTCATAAAAAGTGTTCCTTCATAGGTTTGCTCATTTGTTCATTGGATTCCTGTTCAGACTGACCCTGACTATTACCGTAATTATTTTCAGGTAATTTTACTGTATAGGTTCGGAGAAAAGTAAAGGCAAACCCCAATCATCAGTGTATTCAATCACTTACACCATGTCCCATGTTCAAACACTCATAAAAAGTGTTCCTTCATAGGTTTGCTCATTCATTCATTTGATTCCTGTTCAGAGTGACCCTGACTATTAATGTAATTATTGTCAAGTAATTTTACTGTATAGTTTTGGAGAAAAGTAAAGGCAAACTCACCTCAATCATCAAAGTGCATTCTATCACTTACACCATGTCACATGTTCAAACATTCATAAAAAATGTTCCTTCATAGGTTTGCTCATTTGTTCATTGGATTCCTGTTCAGAGTGACCCTGACTATTACTGTAATTATTTTCAGGTAATTTTACTGTATAGTTTTGGAGAAAAGTAAAGGCAAACTCACCCCAATCATCAAAGTGCATTCTAGCACACACCATGTCCCATGTTCAAACACTCATAAAAAGTGTTCGTTCATAGGTTTGCTCATTTGTTCATTGGATTCCTGTTCAGAGTGACCCTGACTATTACTGTAATTCTTTTCAGGTAATTTTACTGCATAGGTTCGGAGAAAAGTAAAGGCAAACTCACCCCAATCATCAAATTGCATTCTATCACTTACACCATGTCCCATTTTCAAACACTCATAAAAGTGTTCCTTCATAGGTTTGCTCATTCTTTCAATATATTCCTGTTCAGACTGACTCTGACTATTACTGTAATTATTGTCAAGTAATTTTACTGTATAGTTTTGGAGAAAAGTAAAGGCAAACTCTCCTCAATCATCAAAGTGCATTCTATCACTTACACCATGTCACATGTTCAAACACTCATAAAAATTGTTCCTTCATAGGTTTGCTCATTTGTTCATTGGATTCCTGTTCAGAGTGACCCTGACTATTATTGTAATTATTTTCAGGTCATTTTACTGTATAGTTTTGGAGAAAGGTGAAAACAAACACCCCAAACATCAAACTGCATTCTAGCACTTACATCATGTCCCATTTTCAAACACTCATAAAATGTGTTCCTTCATAGGTTTGCTCATTCGTTCAAATGATTACTGTTCAGACTGACCCTGACTATTACTGTAATTATTTTCAAGTAATTTTACTGTATAGGTTTGGAGAAAAGTAAAGGCAAACTCACCCCAAACATCAAAGTGCTTTCTATCACTTACACCATGTCCTATTTTCAAAAACTCATAAAAAGTGTTCCTTTATAGGTTTGCTCATCCTCTCATTTGATTACTGTTCAGACTGACCCTGACTATTACTGTAATTATTTTCAAGTCATTTTACTGTATAGTTTTGGAGAAAAGTAAAGGCAAACTCACCCCAATCATCAAACTGCATTCTAGCACTTACACCATGTCCCATTTTTAAACAGTCATAAAAAGTGTTCCTTCATAGGTTTTCTCATTCTTTTTATTGATTCCTGTTTAGACTGACCCTGAATATTACTGTAATTATTTTCAAGTAATTTTACTGTATAGTTTTGGAGAAAAGTAAAGGCAAACTCACCTCAATCATCAAATTGCATTCTTGCTTTAACACCATGTCACATGTTCAAACACTCATAAAAATTGTTCCTTCATAGGTTTGCTCATTTGTTCATTGGATTCCTGTTTAGAGTGTATGGAGGACCAGCTCTACCATATTTAAAAATAAATACAGAAATAAATAAATGCTCAATAAATAAATAAGCATACAATTAATTGCCCCAAAAAATACAATAGACAAATAAATGTAGGTAGAAATTAAATTATACAGTAAGACATAAATGTATATATCTCTTAATTAGCTTCTTTATTTATTCACCTTTGTAATAATTACCTTATTTATTTATGTGCATGTTATAATATTTTGGTCTGTTTTATTCTTCCTTTGTATTTTTTTACCCTATTCATTTCTTCAATGCTATTAATTTTTGCCTGTCGTTTTTACATTTCTGTATGCATTTCTGCCTCATTATGCAAATGAGGAGGGGCTGTCTTAGGGGGTCAACGTTTTCCCATTGGTTGGTTAGCATTTTACTGCATCGGTCGAATCTACATGGCTTTTCCCCGCCATAAAGCATTGTTTAGTAATGTCAAACTCAGCAGGCAGACGTTCAGTGTCCGACCTCTTAAGGGAAGCTGCTAATAGACTGGAAGAATTAGAACGCTGTAAGTTTGAGATCTGAAAAATAATAAAGTCAATACTTATAACGTTAGCAATGTTTTCAAAAACAGTTGCTTAATGCCTCAGCTCACTGACAACTTCATCTTAGGTAGCCATCTTTGTTGTGACTGTGGCCGGTGGCATGTAGATTCGACCGATGCAGTAAAATGCTAACCAACCAATGGGCAGAAGTTGACCCCTTAAGACAGCCCCTCCTCATTTGCATAACGAGGGAGAAATGCATACAGAAATGTAAAAACGACAGGCAGAAATAAATAACATTGAAGAAATGAATAGGGTAAAAAAATACAAAGGAAGAATAAAACAGACCAAAATATTATAACATGCACATAAATAAATAAGGTAATATTAAATTAAGAGATATATACATTTATGTCTCACTGTATAATTTAATTTCTACCTACATTTATTTGTCTATTGTATTTTTGGGGGCAATTAATTGTATGCTTATTTATTTATTGAGCATTTATTTATTTCTGTATTTATTTTTTAAATATGGTAGAGCTGGTCCTCCATACACTCTAAACAGGAATCCAATGAACAAATGAGCAAACCTATGAAGGAACAATTTTTATGAGTGTTTGAACATGTGACATGGTGTGTGATAGAATGCACTTTGATGATTGAGGTGAGTTTGCCTTTACTTTTCTCCAAAACTATACAGTAACATTACTTGACAATAATTACAGTTATAGTCAGGGTCACTCTGAGCAGGAATATATTGAAAGAATGAGCAAACCTATGAACGAACACTTTTTATGAGTGTTTAAAAATGGGACATGGTGTGTGATAGAATGCACTTTGATGATTGAGGTGAGTTTGCCTTTACTTTTCTCCAAAACTATACAGTAACATTACTTGACAATAATTACAGTTATAGTCAGGGTCACTCTGAGCAGGAATATATTGAAAGAATGAGCAAACCTATGAACGAACACTTTTTATGAGTGTTTAAAAATGGGACATGGTGTGTGATAGAATGCACTTTGATGATTGGGGTGAGTTTGCCTTTACTTTTCTCCAAAACTATACAGTAAAATTACCTGAAAATAATTACAGTAATAGTCAGAGTCAGTCTGAACATTAATCAAATGTAAGAATGGGCAAACCTATGAAGGAACACTTTTTATGAGTGTTTGAAAATGGGACATGGTGTAAGTGATATACTTGTACATATAAATTGTGTGTATGTGTTTGTGTGTGCGTGTGTTTTAAATATCATTTGTGTTTCATTCATCAGGTATGCAAGCATATTTCATAGATCAGGTTTTTATTGTTCATATATGCAATTCATGGATAATTGACAGATTAAAGCCACCAAAAGCCTGTTGTATCATATTTGTCATTTACATTAACATGAAAAATGTAAGTAAATAAATAAACATTTATACATGATGTAAAATAATTAAATGTATACTTTATATATACACAAACATTAAAATCAACAATACAAATGTAAAATAAATGTATGATAATTAACATCAATATTACAGATTTCATTAGCATTAATAAATATATTACAATAATTAATGTATACTATATATATAAACATTCAAATTAAAAATAAGTAAATAAACATTAATATATGATATATAATAATTAAATCAACAATAAAAATTGAAAATAAATGTAAGATAAATAACATTAATATTACTTTTCATTAGCATTAATAAATATATTATAATAATTAATGTATACTATATATATATATATATATATAAAAAAGTGCGGCTGGCTTGACCGTGTATTTTCAACGCGCGACCCACTTGACCGCAGTTTTGGACGCGACTTGGTTAGTGAAGTCTGTACATTGTTCGGTTCCGGCTATAGAGCCCATGCAGCAGGGCAACTGGGTGAACATGAATTGCTATAGTCGTGGGACAAAACACACTCTTCCGCTCCGATTACCATAACAAATAGATTCTCCCCACTCAGTGAAACACCCACTGATTCTATTACGGAACGTGAAAATAGAGACACGTGGCTAATCAGAAACACATGGGGAGACTAATCAACAAAACAGGGAACAGCTGAAACATGAAAGGACAGGGGAACACATGACAGACAAGAACAAGATACACAAACACAAAACCCACACCTTGACATAGCCCCACCCCTATGGGCGGCTCCCGACGCCCCTCGAAACAAAACACTAAAGTTCAGGAGGGTGGTGAAGTGGAGGCGGTCCTGGGGGAGGGACGGAGGGCCAGGCCCGTGCAGGGAACAGAACCAGGGCCTTGGAATGGCGGGCATGGGCCATGGAACGTGGGCGGAGCATGACGCGCAGGCGGCGGCCAGGGCGGAGACGACCCCTCGGGCGGCCAGGGCGGAGGCGACCCCCCGGGGCGGCCAGGGCGGAGGCGACCCCCCGGGGCGGCCAGGGCGGCGAAGACCCCTCGGGAGGCCAGGGCGGCGAAGACCCCTCGGGAGGCCAGGGCGGCGAAGACCCCTCGGGAGGCCAGGGCGGCGAAGACCCCTTGGGAGGCCACGGCGGCGACGACACCGGCTCAGGAACAGCAGACACCGGCTCAGGAACAGCAGACACCGGCTCAGGAACAGCAGACACCGGCTCAGGAACAGCAGACACCGGCTCAGGAACAGCAGACACCGGCTCAGGAACAGACAACACACACACTGGCTCGGGAACAGACAACTCACACAATGGCTCGGGAACAGACAACTCACACAATGGCTCGGAAGCTGACAACACACACACTGGCTCGGAAGCTGACAACACACACACTGGCTCGGAAGCTGACAACACAAACACTGGCTCGGGCTCAGGAACAGACAACCCACACACTGGCTCGGGAGCAGACAGCACACACACTGGCTCGGGAGCAGACAGCACACACCCTGGCTCGGGAGCAGACAGCACACACCCTGGCTCGGGAGCAGACAGCACACACCCTGGCTCGGGAGCAGACAGCACACACCCTGGCTCGGGAGCAGACATCACACACCCTGGCTCGGGAGCAGACAGCACACACCCTGGCTCGGGAGCAGACAGCACACACCCTGGCTCGGGAGCAGACAGCACACACACTGGCTCGGGAGCAGACAGCACACACCCTGGCTCGGGAGCAGACAGCACACACCCTGGCTCGGGAGCAGACAGCACACACCCTGGCTCGGGAGCAGACAGCACACACCCTGGCTCGGGAGCAGACAGCGCACACACTGGCTCGGGAGCAGACAGCACACACACTGGCTCGGGAGCAGACAACACACACACTGGCTCGGGAGCAGACAACACACACCCTGGCTCGGGAACAGACACCGGCTCAGGAACGGGAACAGACACCGGCTCAGCGGCCCCTAGAACAGTAGCGGCCACAAGGACAGACACAAACACAGAAACAAACATTGACTCAGGAATATCAGACACCGGCTCAGGAACAGACAACACACACACTGGCTCGGGAACTGGCTCGGGAACAGACAACTCACACTGGCTCGGGAGCAGACAGCACACACACTGGCTCGGGAGCAGACAGCACACACACTGGCTCGGGAGCAGACAGCACACACACTGGCTCGGGAGCAGACAGCACACACACTGGCTCGGGAGCAGACAGCACACACACTGGCTCGGGAGCAGACAGCACACACACTGGCTCGGGAGCAGACAGCACACACACTGGCTCGGCAGCAGACAGCACACACACTGGCTCGGGAGCAGACAGCACACACACTGGTTCGGGAGCAGACAACACACACCCTGGCTCGGGAACAGACACCGGCTCAGGAACGGGAACAGACACCGGCTCAGCAGCCACTAGAACAGTAGCGGCCACAAGGACAGACACAAACACAGAAACAAACATTGACTCAGGAATATCAGACACTGGCTCTGGAACAGGAACAGACTCTGGCTCGGAAACGGCCATCTTGTCCGTAGACACTGGCTCGGAGGCGGCCATCTTGTCCGTAGACACTGGCTCGGAGGCGGCCATCTTGTCCGTAGACACTGGCTCGGAGGAAGTGACGTGAACAGTCTCGGAATCGGCCATCTTGTCCGTAGACACTGGCTCGGAGGAAGTGACCTGAACCGATTCTGGATCGGCCATCTTGTCCGTAGACACTGGCTCTGTAGAAGAGATGTGAAGCGTCTCTGGCTTGGCAGAAGTGACGTGAACAGTGTCTGACATGGCAGACGTGACGTGAACCGTCTCTGGATTGGCAGGAGTGACGTGAACAGTCTCTGACTGGGCAGAAGTGACGTGGACAGTCTCTGGCTCGGCAGACGTGACGTGAACAGTCTCTGGCTCGGCAGACGTGACGTGAAAAGTCTCTGGCTCGGCAGACGTGACGTGAAAAGTCTCTGGCTCGGCAGACGTGACGTGAAAAGTCTCTGGCTCGGCAGACGTGACGTGAAAAGTCTCTGGCTCGGCAGACGTGACGTGAACAGTCTCTGGCTCGGCAGACGTGACGTGAACAGTCTCTGGCTCGGCAGACGTGACGTGAACAGTCTCTGGCTCGGCAGACGTGACGTGAACAGTCTCTGGCTCGGCAGACGTGACGTGAACAGTCTCTGGCTCGGCAGACGTGACGTGAACAGTCTCTGGCTCGGCAGACGTGACGTGAACAGTCTCTGGCTCGGCAGACGTGACGTGAACAGTCTCTGGCTCGGCAGACGTGAACAGTCTCTGGCTCGGCAGACGTGACGTGAATAGTCTCTGGATCGGCCGGGACCAGCGGCGAGGACTCTGGGCTGACAGGAAGTACAGGGAGGACTTCCAGGTATTGCGGGACGCGGGAAGTCCTCTTCCTCCTCCGTCTCCGAGAGCGAGAGTGCGCTGGACTGGACGGGACCAGCGGTGAGGGCTCTGTGCTGGACGGCGTCAGCGGCGAGGGCTCTGGGCTGGACGGCGTCAGCGGCGGGGGCTCTGGGCTGGACGGCGTCAGCGGCGAGGGCTCTGGGCTGGACGGCGTCAGCGGCGAGGGCTCTGGGCTGGACGGCGTCAGCGGCGAGGGCTCTGGCTTTTGCTCGAAGACTGGCTCTGGCTGGACGTGGCTGACGTGAAGCTCTGGCTGGACGTGGCTGACGTAAAGCTCTGGCTGGACGTGGCTGACGTGATGCTCTGGCTGGACGTGGCTGACGTGAAGCTCCGGCTGGACGTGGCTGACGTGAAGCTCTGGCTGGACGTGGCTGACGTGAAGCTCTGGCTGGACGTGGCTGACGTGAAGCTCTGGCTGGACGTGGCTGACGTGAAGCTCTGGCTGGACGTGGCTGACGTGAAGCTCTGGCTGGACGTGGCTGACGTGAAGCTCTGGGCTGGACGGGACCAGTGACGAATGGGGCCCTTGGCTGGACATCACCAACCCAGGGTCGAAAAATGGCCAGCGTGGAGAGTGGTGTCGGGGCTCCTCTCGACCACCTCCTCTACTGAGGCCTCCACGTGTCCCACGAAACTTGACCAACCGGGTCCCCTCAAAAGAGTGGCCTCTCCTCCGCTCGGTGGCTGGAGATGAGACACTGGCGAACATGCTGCTGGATTCAGTGTTGGTCGGTCGTTCTGTGATGATGCCGGAAGGACGAAGCAGAGAGAGAATCCAAGTGCAGCTAAATTTAATAAAAACAACAGGAGGAACACAGGAACACTGAAGCAAGTACAACGACCGACAAACCACAACTGAACCACAGAGGTATAAAAAGACAGGCAAACAAGCTAAACAAGATAACAAGGGGGCGTGGCTAATCAGAAACACATGGGGAGACTAATCAACAAAACAGGGAACAGCTGAAACATGAAAGGACAGGGGAACACATGACAGACAAGAACAAGATACACAAACACAAAACCCACACCTTGACAGCAGTAATGATGTTCGACTTGGCCAGTCGGAGATCACTAAAATTAACGTTAAAGAGGTGTGTGAACTCGGAAGTACAATGTCAGGCCCCCTTCCTGTTCCTGAGTGATGAGATACTTAGCAGACTGTCCTCACTCAATGGCTGGCTATCTAAGTGGTGTCCACAAAATAATATAGGGTTCATAGACAATTGGAAAAGTTTTTGGGACAGACTTTACCTGTTGAAAAGAGATGGTATTCATCCCTCCTGGGATAGTGCTGCTCTTCTCTTTAGTAACATGTAGAGCTCAAACATGAATTGGGGCTCAGGTCAGGAAGCAGACAGACTGGCTAAACCGACTGTCTGCTAGCTGTCTCACGTCACTGAGGTCAGATAAATCCCATCACATAGAGACTCTTTCACCTAGATATCATCATATAGAGACTATGTCGGTTCCCTGAATTAGGAAATACAAAAAGCTTTCAAACCATTTACCCATTTAAGAGTAAAAATTTAATCGAGGTTCAACAAATAAAAAATAGTTATAATACAGATGAACAAATGATAAAGCTCGGGCTGCTGTATATTCTATCCCTTACTTCAAAAGCACTTATTAATAATTAATGATATGATTACAGATTATAACCTTGACATGTTGTGTCTGACAGAAATCTGGCTAAAACCAGACAAATACATTACTTTTAAATGAGTCCACCCCCCAATATTACTGTTATAAGAACAAGCCACGTCTGAAAGGAAAAGGGGAGGTGTTGTTGGAATCTATAGGATTATCTTCAGAATTACTGAGAAGTGTAGTTTCAAATATAATTCTTTTGAAGTGATGGTGATTAATGTACCTCTCTTGTATAAATGATAAATCACACTTGACATTTTTGCTAGTAACTGTATACAGGGTACCATACAGACTTTATCAAGGAATTTCAAGATTTTTTATCAGAGTTAGTACTGGCTGCAGATCAAGTCCTAATTGTTGGTGATTTTAATATACATATAGATAACGAAAAAGATGCATTGGCATCTCAAATCTACCCTTTTTGTCAAAGATACTAGAAAAAGCAGTATCTTCACAACTATGTTCCTTTTTAGAAAGAAATGGTATCGGCGAGGATTTCCAGTCAGGATTTAGACTGTACCATAGTACTGAGACTGCTCTCATTAGAGATACAAATCATTTGCTCTTATCATCCGAGCATGGTTTTATCTCTCTGTTAGTGTCACTTGATCTTAGTGCTGCATTTGATACCATTGACCACAACATTATTTTAAATAGACTTGAAAATTATTTTGGCATTAGTGGAAATGCATTAGCATGGTTTAAATCATACTTATCAGACCGTTATCAGTTTGTAGCAGTAAATGAAGAGATGTCTTAACGATCACAAATTCAGTATGGAGTACCACAAGGCTCAGTACTAGGACTGTTGCTGTTCACTCTGTATATGCTACCCTTGGGATATATCATTAGGAAGCATGGGATTCGTTTTCACTGTTATGCCGATGATACTCATCTCTATATCTCTTCGCGCCCTGACGAAACTTGCTGTAGCAATGTTCAGGGAAGAAGGAGGCGGGAACCGGCGAACAATCAAAATATAGTTGATTTAAAATAAAACGAGTCCGAATAAAATACCGCCAGCAGCCCCTCGCGGACGACTGCTGGCTACCGAAAATAAATATAACTGCCAGCAGCTCCTCGCGGACGACTGCTGGCTAAAGTAAAATACAGATACAAAAACAAAACACAACTAAAATACAGGCCTGTTCCTCTCTCGATCATCAATGTCGTCGCTCCTCCTTTATGCTTCCGCTCCTCCGTGAGAGATGCGAGACCGGTGTGCTTCACAGGTGTTGCTCATTAGCAATCGCACCACCGGCCTCGCGCCGTTCTCTCACGTCCCTCGGCCGTCCTGTTCGCCACACTTGCCAATTCAAGAAATGAGTTTTATGAGTTTCTAATGATCGGACCAAAAACCTCAGCACGTACAAACCTAGAATACTGTCTATCAGTTGATGGCTGCTCTGTCAAGTCTTTGTTTTCGGTTAGGAATCTAGGTGTGCTCTTTGATACCAATCTTTCATTTGAAAGCCACTTTTCTAGCATCTGTAAAACCGCAATCTTCCATCTTAAAAATATATCTAAATTACGACAATGAAAAATGCGGAACAGTTAGTTCATGAGTTCCTGACCTCTAAGCCAAATTATTGTAATGTTCTTAGATGGTTGCCGTGCACGCATAATAAACAAACTACAGCTGGTCCAAAACGCAGCAGCTAGAGTTTTTACTAGAACCAGAAAGTATTAGCCTGGTTCTGTCAACACTGCATTAGCTCCCTATTAAACATTGTATAAATTTAAAAATATTGCTGATTACTTACAAAGTTCTAAATGGTTTAACCCCAACATAGGGTGCTTGGCTGTTAAATTCACTGGCCAAACAGACAATTGGCTTCAGTGGGCCTCTCTAGAGGTGAGCCCCGATCATGATCAGCCAAATAAGATTTGCCACTGTGTGGTTGGCCGTTTTAGGCCTCCCAGAAGGCCTAAGGCCTTGATATGTGATACCATTTTCACAAAAGTCTTGTGAAGAAATAATCAGTATGGGTTTCATGACCTTATTTCAGTGACAATTTTCAGTCAAAATTTTGTTTTTTCACAAACCACGCATAAATGTAATTATCTCAAAACTACAAACTTGTACATACATGCTGTTGACATATTATTGTAGCAGAGTTTGTACTGAATACAGTGTCATCAGACTCTGAAAATGAACATGAAAATGTCACAAGTAACAGAAATAAGCACAAATGTCAGAGCATGTCAGAACACCCCCAGCGCCCAGAAAACACTTTAGACCCCACAGGGTTAAGAAATTCATAATAAAGAATAATAAAACAAGATACCCTGTTGAAATATGTGAGATGTGTGGTTTATATAAACTGCAAGGGTAAAGTATAAATTAAAATGATTGAGACCGATGTGAAGGGGGAGGAGAATTTGTATGTGTCACGTTTAGAGAATAAAGCTCTTCCGCAAAGGATAAACCTGTGAATCCCCCGATCCTCGCCTCCTCGCGGTGCAATTAGAGAATTGAGATGGCCTTCAAGATGGCTGAGCTCATAGGATGGAGGACGGAGGAGCAAGGAAACGAGGAGGGATATTGAGAGGTACCCTCTGTCATCGGACAGACAGGAAGTTGGCCAGTCTGAAGTGTCCCATGTAAGTGACGCCAGGTCAGGCCTTCCTGGTGGCATTTTGTGTGAGTTTGTTCCCCTGAATAGTGATTGGCTGGGGCTCCTTTGGGTTCCCTAGCCACATTCCCTAGAAGGGACCCCTTCTAATTTGAAGCTGTGGTCCTAGGCCCTTGAGCAGGCCCAGGTAGGCCTTTCATTAAACAAAGTTTATGGAGGTTTTCCTGTGAAGCGCATAGCTTGGGCTATGACCGTTGGGAATGCTGTCACTGACAGTACAGTGTGACCTGAGGGTGGGTTGTTCTGGCATTTCATGTGAATTTAGCTGGTTCTGACAGTTGTCACTGCCAATGGGCATGCACTCCCCTAGCATAGCGGTGTGGGTATATCGTTATCCAATGCGTCAATTGACGCAGTGCAAGTTCACTTTCGAAAGGGAACGTCTTAGGTTAAGACTGTAACCTTTGTTCCCTGAGAACAGAAATGTCATTTTTTTACATTTACGACAGAAATGCTATAGCCAGTGTCATTTCTTAAACAAGAATATGTGCACATCAAAACATGTAACCACAGAGCTAGGGTTTAAACTTTTATTTTGAAATCACGATGAACAGTTCACATATTTAGAAACATGTTAATGAATTCTGCTGTTTTTTGGTCTAAGTATTCCCTTACAAATCTGATGAGCAACACAAATTCGCAGCATATATGCAGAGATGGAGAAACACATAACCAACTCACATGCAAATAATTAAAGGACATATTAAACCCACAGTCAGGGCATATATACATTTTATTGAATTGCAGCCTTTGTGGATTCACAATAGCACTATGTCATAGTGTGTTTTTAAATGGTTTTAATACATCATGCAGCCTTAGAAAATTGTCTAATAATGTGATTTATGGATTTAATTTCATCCATGGAATGCGCGGCGGGTCAATTCCAATCAAGGATGGTTTTAAATCTTGAATTTAATCGAAAAATCATGACAGCCCTAAACTCATTCACTTCACACACTCATTATAGCGTTATTGATTTTAGAGGTTTATGTAGGTTTTAATATTGTTCTGTCCCCTGGCTCACCTGTTATCCAGCAATAACAGTGACGGTGTCTGCTGAATATTTTTTTTTTATTTGATAGAATTCGTTATTTGTTTATTCACGCTTTTTATTATTCAACCATATTCCTATAGTAAGCATACTAGCACAATAGCCGTACCCTACTATTTTCTTCTGCTATTTTTAATTATGGCCGAATGCTATTCTGAATTCAGTCATACAGCAATATTTAACAGTGTTGTGTGATTCACTTTTCCCCCCTTTCTTGCAGTTTGTGCTGTGAGGACTCTCTATTAAGAATTAAGTCAGAATTTGACGTGGTATGACCTTAATATCCTCTTGTCTGATATGAGTAGCTGTGAACCTGGTAGCTAATTTGAAAGTCAGTGATAATGCTGTTTGTGTTTTGTAGACACTTGCTAAAGAGGTCTGTCAAGAAACACTGAGTGATGACGTGCTAAAACTTTAGACTGCAGCGTTTTAGCATAAACATGATAAGATTGTGACAGATTTACTCTGACATGGTGAAACTCCACATATGAAACGAGTTTTAGAGTGATTTCTTATAATGTGTCTCAATTAATCATGAATGGATTTTGTGGTATAACAGGAGATGCACAATATTTTAAATATATCTTTATTTTATACATTATTTTTATAAAGACATAAATACAATAAAAACAAATACAGTATATTCAAAATGAAGACCACAAACTGACCTTAAAGGTCTACTTTGCAGCATGACATTTATACATCATGCAAATATGCTTAGAAATATGGCCCATAAACAAATACTGAAAAGTAATTTCATTTTTCCAAGGCATATCTTTTCCAGAATGGAAATCCATGTTTTTAAAATCAAGTACAGTAGTAAAGATTCTTTATTCTTGAATCTATGCAGCTGTTTATGCTTTAGAAATATAATAAATATTGAGCTTCACTTAAGTTTGGTCTTGGTCTATCATCGGTGGTGTTGGAAACTTTCTAGCCATTCAAGTAGTGAACCCAGCTCTCCGATAGCCTTCACGGCTCCTGCTGCCTGATCAAGCTGAGAGACAAAAATAAAGTTTCATTTTCTGTGCTGATTGTGGCGGAAAAGTTAGTCGAATTATTTTCAGATTAACAAAAATGTTTATAATCATAATTAATGAGTGTTAAAAGTCTGAAAAAATCTGTGAAGCTTTTTATTGTCTATGTTTGCAGGCCTAGTTATTATGTCTCCTGTTGGTGAATAATGTCTCTTACCTTGTCATACGTGGTTTGAATGCCTGTGAATTTTATTCTGGCATCTACACTGCATTCACAGTGTGCATTAGCATGCTTTTGGATAGACAGAAAACATCACATGGTTAAGTTAATTTGCTAAAAGCTTTCCAAGAACATCTCTATCTGTATTCTTAATATTCAACAGTACACTTGTATTCATTTAAAATTGCTTATTTATTTATTTATTAGTAACCAACCCCTGCACTTTCGCAGATAGGTATGTAGGTCACAGTCGGTCCAAGGGAAAAAATTTGGAAAAGTCTCACAAAATATTGTAGTTTACAAGTTTCTAATACTAAGCAATGTTTTAGTCAAAGACATTATTTTGGGATTTCCGATGCCATTCAAATGCCCAAAGAAGGTCTTTGGCCTTGACCTTTGTAAAAATATTTGCGAGTTACGACAATATGCTGGACTTTTCCCATTTTTTCCAGCCTTACAATTGCTACAGTTTGAAAAACATCTTTCAACTTTAAGTAGTGTCTCTGTCTAGTATATTGTACTTACACACACTCGCAGGTCCTTGGTGATACTGAGGAAGGAGTTGGCCAGGACGCTGGTGGTTCTGCGATATAGGGAATGACTGCTGGTGTAGCTTATAAAGACCTTATCCATGTAAAAGTTTAAGAGCTGCCTGAGGAAACAGCAGCTTTCTGTAGCCTTATAACGGGGAAGACACGTAAATCACTGATTTTTTTACAGTCTTAGTAATATATGGCACATTTTAATTGATCAGTTGATTATACAAAGGTTATGATACTACAGGTGCTGCAACAAAAAAAACTTTTAAAAATGTTACCTGTACACTGTTCATTACGTCTTTTCTAAGTAATCTGATTCCCTTGTGATCATCTCCAGAAATCTGTCAAAACAAAATATATTATCAGATTGCATTACCATTGTAATCACTACATAACCTCAAACCACAGACGCAATAAAAATTAGGCCACTTTAAAAAACGCTTTGTTTGATGTTGCTTGCATGTACATTTTTGTACATGTGCATGTTTTTCCCAGAGATATGATTCGTCACCCTGACGAAGTGCTGAACACATTCCCAGGAGTTTCCACTTAGGTATTCCTTTTGTTAAATTTTTCCTTTGTCATGCTTAAAAGTCATTGGCATGTTAAACTCAGAACTGAAACAAAAAAATCATGTCTTGCCACATGCTGTTCTTTTGATTTAGACATGCAGAGTCCAGAAGAATGAAATAGCTCAAATAAATCAATAACCTGTTGGTTGACATGTCAAACCTGTCGAGAAAGCCCATTGACATCACCAGTGACGTCATTGTTATGGTGGAAAATTGACATGGCTCAAAAACATGTTTAGAATGCATCAAACTGCTACCAGCTATTTTAACAGAAGGAAATTGTGAAACTAAAACATGACTAAGCTTAAGATAAGACTGTAAGCGTGCTTACAATGCTTTGACGAATGTGCTGGAAGTGGTGCCTGAGTTCGTAGGTGTGAATGTTCACTTTACAACTGCCCAAGTGAAGCCTCCGACCCTGGGCTGAGTCCCATAGACCACACAGCATGATGCATACAAACACACTATGTATGATAAACAAGTCCTTCATTATGCTTCTGACAATTCAGCCTGGGAAATGAAGAAAAGACAGTCAAACACAACCTTGTATGTGTTACATAAAATTATACTTGTATGAGCTTTATCAGTCTGTTCTAGGATAAAATATTAGCTATATGTTTACTTTTGTTACCTAGTGATGTCCGAGGAGTGTTTTCTTCATAGAATGATGTGCACCTCTTCATGGTGATGGCAGGTGCTCTTATAGTGGGACAAGAGGGGAATTTCGACAGGTTATTCCTTGATTATCTTCTACCTCCCATTACAGTAAGAGGAAGTGAATGTCTTTGGAACATTTTTTAATTAATCACTATAGTAATTGACATGAAAGGATGAAGGACTTCCGTTCAAACAATTACTGACATACATAATGTTACAATACCTGTAGTAGCATGTTATACTATGTAGTTTAGCAATTATGTATCTAGGTAATATTGGGGTTGGTAAGATTTTTTAATGTTTTCAAAAAAAGTTTACTAATGCTCACCAAGGCTGTTTTTTTTATTTTTGATCAAAAATACAGTAATGTGATGGCAAAGCTTACAGTTTGTGATGGCAAAGCTGAATTTTCAGCCGGTCTTAAGCATCACATGATCCTCCATTTATATACATTTATGAATTATAAACTATTTAATTACTAATGAGGAAGAAAGACCAAACTACTTCTATCCCATCATTTGGATATTCTTTTTTAGCAGATGAGCTTACTGTACACTGGGACAGTCCCTCTGTGGCCACCTTGGGTACTAGGCGCTAACATAATTGTCATTATACCATATTATCTCTTTGCATGTGTCCATTTCATCTGATAAAAGCTGACAGAAACGTTGAAGTTTCCTTTTCAATCAACTGTCATATTTTTTTTACACCTTCAACCACAGCTTACTTTAAACCACATTTTTTCTTGTGACCAAAAATGAATTATGGTAGTAATCTTTTTTTTTTTTTTTTTTTTGAACGGGACAGCAAATTTCTTCCTGACATTGTTGTGTTCTATGACAATGTTTTTTTTTTTTTACTGATAATTTCATAATCAAGTGACCAGCATTGCTTGCCTTTTGAAATTATACACCCCATGGCCCAGAAGAAAACTTTTCTTTAATCATTTCTGGCACTGTTAGACGGCATTGGTAGGAAATAAGTTCAGATCTTCCTTGCTCTGTTTCCTGATGCTGCAAGCAGTTTGTTTTATTTTTGTCCTTTTCTTCAAGGGTTTGTTTGCTAATCAAACCTGTCTGTGAAATACAAGTGACTGTCTGTCATATGAGTTCTTTGCACAGCAAGGAAATGAATATGTGAAATACTTGTTTAATTCATTGTTTAAAATATGAAGATGTTGAAACATTAAATTATTTGCAACCAGTGAGAGGAAGAGAAATAAAACATTTGTAATAATACAACCAGGAACTTTTTCTTGTCACTCGTCACTCATCACTATGTGGGGACCAATATTTCAGAGGTTCACTTTGTGATATATCTCCCTGGGGTCGGCAAAGCCGCGGCGCCTTCACTTGGGTCCAGATAACTGCAAAAGACTCAAAATACTCCGTCAATTGTGATCCGATCTCCGATCTGCCGTCTCTCTCTCAATGAAATCCATTCTGATACTCATCAGAAAATGAACTGTAACTTAGCGAATACTTGTCACACCAACATGAGACATATGTCTAAAGAAACGTTGAAATGTTAGGTTTTAAATAATGTACGACAAATTGAAAACAAATATTCTCTGTTTATGTAATTATTTGAAAAGAGAGAGATGTCAGTCCTTTAAGTTCTATATTCTAATTGCGATATAGACTAGTGTCTGTGAATATTAAACCGCAAAAAGACTGTTTAAATATGAATCCTGTAAGTTTTGCGTCTCTCTGTGTGAATGAATTACGCAGACGCACGGTTTCCTTTACTACACATATTGGCTTTTTTATCATGCTTATCATGCTAAAAACAGTTTGGACACATTACTGTTTAAATGAATGTTTTTGAAAGAAGTCTCTTATGCTCATCAAGCCTGCATTTATTTGATCAAAAATACAGAACAAATGGAGCAATATTGTGAAATATTATTACAATTTTAAATAATGATTTTCTATTTTAATATACTGTAAAATATAATTTATTTCTGTGATGCAGAACTGAATTTTCATCAGCCATTGCTTATTCATCAAAGAGTCTTGAAAAACGTATCACGTTATTAAAAACAGCAGTTTCCAACATTGATAATAAATCAACATATTATAATGATTTCAGAAGGATCATGTAGCACTGAAGACTGGAGTAATGGCTGATGAAAATTCAGCTTTGCATCAGAGAAATAAATTATATTTTAAAGCATATAAAACAGAAAATCATTATTTTGGCAGGTGTGTAATGTTCACTGACTTATTTGAAGAGGATTTGTTTCCATGTATAACTGTGTACTCAAAATGTGCCTTTGACTCTCATTTATATTGTTAACTATATTATACGTAAACTACAATTATTTACGTAAACTATACCTACATATTTCTTTTGTCCTGACATTCTTTCTTGTAGTTCCCTCTCACATACCTGTAGATTGAAAGCTTCATTATGAGGGTCATTGTCTTCACAGGTGCGAATCACTAGCCTAGAAATCTAGACTCCCCCTAGCGGCAGCAAAATTGATTTTGCAGCCAGTGTAGTCTAGCAACTCTCTGTTGACTTTCGAGCTGGAAAAACCAAAGTCTAGTCAGGCCAATCACATCGTGTATGGAGTCGGCGGGCGGGCTTAACATAATGACGACAGAGTTGCGACGGTTCACTGCTACTTGAAAACAAAGAATGGCTGCTGCTGCTGGCGAACTGCTGTCTTTCGATTCGGCTTTGGCCGCGACTTTGAAGTTAAGCTTTTCTTTGAAACAAGAACAAAGAATGGCACTTGAGTCATTTTAAAAAAAGGAAGATATAAAAGACCTCACCTTCTTCGTTGCTCTGGTTGGTTGTAGCGCTATCCTATTGCGCCTCCTTCTTCCCGGGTTTCGGCACCAGTGTAACGATGTTTAAGGTTCGGGGAAGGAGGCGGGAACGGGCGAACATTAAACAATTTTTAATAAACAAATAAATCAAATACAAAAACAAGAGGAACCGCCAGCAGCCCCTCGCGGATGACTGCTGGCTACCAAAAATAAAACAAACTCAAATAAAACACAGGCCTGTCCTCCCTCGATCTTCACAGTCGTCGCTCCTCCTTTATGCTTCCTCTCCTCCGTGAGAGATTAACAATCATTAACATTATTTATTAACAATCACGCCACCGGCCTCGCGCCGTTCTCTCACGTCCCTCGGCCTCGTCCTGCTCGCCACAATATGTTTATAAGCAATTGAAAAAAGTACAAATGTCAGGGTATGTCAAAACCTTTCCAGGGTCTCAAAAACACCTCAGGCCCCAGAGGGATATTTTGAGTTCCTCAAATGAGTATTTTTATTTTGGGAAACTTTTACGTGAACAAGCTGATTCTTTTTAATGAACCTGCTACATTGGTTCGCAAATCCCACTGAACAATTCATTTGTGAATTGGATCTATCCAATTGCATCTGTTCTCAAGTCAACATTTCACTTATTCAATCTTTGATCCGATCAGAGCGAATCTCCAGTTATGAATTCACTAAATTTACAAGTTTGATTAAAAATGAGCAAAGAACGGGATCCTCTGAGCTTTAGTATGCGTGCGACTGGTAAGTTACTAATGCCAAATTTTAGGATTCATTATTGTAAATGAAAATCATATTCAGGTCGCAACTAGTTGTTTATGTAATAAATATGGTGTAAAAGGGCAATTGACAATTCATAATAATGCTTTTTCCTTTGAGATTTTTGATTTTTCTATGGATTTTCTTTGCATAGTAAAATAAATCCCGTAGCTGTAGCAGGATCTTCATTTATACGTGGATGATGATAATGCAAATTAGCCCTGCCTCCACTCACTCACACCAGCTTATAGATCCACTCAGTCAACTTTACTATAGTAAACACTGCACAATGGCAATTGGAAATACTGGTTCAATTTAGCCATACGTATATGTTTGAACCAGAAACTGATACAGAATAAGAAGTAGAAGAGTGAATTATACAGGCTTGGCTACAAGTCGTAGCCTGAATGGTAATGAATTTTATGTATGGTTCTTTACAACGTCGGACACATAACAGTAATTAATATATAATATGTATCCTTAGAAACACTTTGAACCACTTAGAATGTCAGTGGAGAAAGGCATATAGTTTATCATAACATCGTAATAAACATCTGCATCATATACATAATTCACCCGCTGTAAATGTACACAATTTTTCACATCAACAGAAACGTATAATGGGATAACCTGGCTTCTCTTGAGACTCCCCTGCTTCGCAACATAGTTAAGGACATACTAAAGCCCACCCGCTCTTTGATGTGATTGGTTACAAGGTAGTTTGTGACGTAAGAAACACCGACGATTTCAAACGGCGATTTTCTTTTTTCACTGCAGTTTTAACGAGAATGTCTTTAAGCATATTAAAAACACCACATAGACAAATAAACAACAGTAAAGACTTAATTTTTACCATTGGGAGTCTTTAAAAGTTTAGTGTGTTCTCAAAAATACTGTATTTGGGAAAATAAAATATTTTCCCTATATTTTGATGGTTTAAACAAACTTATAGGGTCATTAAAAACAAATATCCCCTTCAGACATTACTTTTGGCCAATATTATATAACATTAAATAATAAAACATTAGTACATTCTGAAACATTCCATATAATATTTGAAAACAGTTAGCAAGTATTCGTAATGTTGTGAAAACGAAAAAGTTCATTTCTAGAGATGCTAATAGTAGTTTGTGCAATATGTGTTTTCTTGATTTAAATTAACATGAATCTTGAATCTTATCACAAAAGTATTTAGAGATTATTTTACTCAATATAATGGACTGTACATGATAATAGATCCCACAAGATGACGCTATAGACACAATTTTCTTTTGTGCTTGGTACATTTGGCTTTGGAAAAGTTTGTGAATGTGTACTAAATTATTCACTAAATCTGTATTGTCTGGTTTTATTAGGGCCCAAACTCAGATGGTGCAAGGCTCCTATTGGAATTGCTCCATTTTATTATTGTTATATTGTATTTTTATGTTATGTGAAGTGTGGAATTTAGCAGGTGCATAATACCTTTGCAGTGACAGAGTCTACTTTCAGTTTGCATATGTCAAACTACAATGTGCATATGACCGATATAAAAAACATATGAATGGAATGATTAAATTAGCCTATTATTAATTTTTGAAAAACCCTTAGTGAAATCTTTTGAGAAATCCTTTTAGGTCTACAATATTATGTTGTTTTTTCTTTTCTCTTTTTTAAAAAACATGTTCAAATGGAACATTTTTTTCTATACATATTTATTTATATAGAGATATTAACAAGATGAAGGCAGGACTACACACATTACTTTAAAAACACAGGCACATTAAGGACATTTTCAACTACACAGTAGTTACATTATTCACATTTATCATTCTTTTCATCGTATCTCTAGTCTACCCCTATAGACAATATACCTTTTCCAGTTTATTCATTGTAACTACACTTGTTGTCTGTTGCACAGTACGTCAGTTAATGTACCTTTATTTTTAGGGTTTAATTAATTCCACTCACAGCCATTGCTGCTGCCTCTGCTCTGTATAATCACATAGAAACGTTTAATGCAGAATACTCATGCTCAGTTGTATTCAAGACAGAAAGTTCAATAAATATGATGCATTGAAGGTTTTTAGGTTACACTCTGAAACATTCCTGAACATTAAAAAAATGCATTGTCATTTTTTCTTAATTACTTGTTTTCTCTGGTACTGTTTGATTCAATCAGTACTGTCAAGTAAACAGGAAGGCCTGGTTGTGCGCAGGCATGCATAAATCGGTTCGTCACTCATGACATCTTATATTACTATAGCATGGAGGTTTGTGAAGCACATTATGACATCAGAGGGCACAGGGGGACTCAAGTGATTGCCATCCAGACGCAGGTATCTCAGTTTGGGTGCTCCGTTTTCACCGTGCATGTTGTGAGAGTTAGTGGGGCAGATCTCGGTGCCATTTATACCTGCAAAGACAAGTAAATGTGTTATTTTGTTGAACATTTTCTGTGACACAATACAAAGTTTTTTATTAAGTACATACTCTCAATGGCATTGTTGTTGAGGTGAAGTTGCTCCAGTTCGGAGTTGAACAGGGGAACAGTGCTCAGCTTGTTATGAGCCAAATGCAAATCCAACAGTGAGCTCATGTTGAACACCATCTTTGGAAGACCTTTGTCACTAAGCTGGTTGTAGTTAAGTCTCACAAAGGCCAGTTGTGCAAAATCATTGAAGTAGTCCTGTGGAATCTCCTCGATGTTATTTCTGTCCAAGAACAGTTGGAGGAGGCTGTTGGGTATATTCGCAGGCATCTTCCTTAGGATGTTATGGGCCAAATTGAGCTGAATCAAGTTCTTCAGATCTTTGAAGATGTTCTTGCCCAAGCTGCTGTCACTGATCCTATTGTGATGCAGATCCAGAAGCGCAAGATGTTTCATCTTGCTGAACGCTCCAGGAGGGATCTTTGAGATCTGGTTGCGGCTGAGTCGAAGTTGCTCCAAACCGACCGGCAGGTCATCAGGCACCTCCTTTAGCTCGTTCCTTTGCATATAAAGGTAAAGGAGGTTTGGCAGCTTTTTAAACACTTGTTTCTCCACCGAACGGATGCGGTTGTTTCCCAGATTGATCCATTTAAGCTCAGTGCAGTTGTTAAAGGAGTCTGCGTTTACTTGATTAATGTAGTTGTTCTGTAGATACAGGTAGTGGGTTCGGAATGGGATGATCGGGACCTTTCGGAGATTGCGGTTTTCACAGTACAGGGCATTTGGGTAAGATGGTGGACAAAAACACTCTCTGGGGCAGTCTGAGAATTCAGAGTGAGGGCCTAGGATTGGAGGGGGGAAATCTGTGGGTTCCTGGGGTTCGGGCTCCGATTTTGGGGCAGGAGAGGATGGTTTCTTGGGGGCAGGAGGTTTCTTGGTGGTAGGTGGGCGGACAGGCTTTGGTTTTGGTTTTCGTTGCCCACAGACATCCGTGATTAGAAGAAGGACAAGAAGAGAGCAGTATGCAAGCCCAGCTTTCATGGTCCTGAACAGAGAAGCAGCAAGAACAAATTGGCTTTTTGATTTATTCTGTGCTGATTAGGGCAAT
The DNA here is from genome assembly GCA_030578275.1 of Meda fulgida. NCBI lineage: Eukaryota > Metazoa > Chordata > Actinopteri > Cypriniformes > Leuciscidae > Meda > Meda fulgida. The sequence continues at coordinate 13,642,529 of CM060626.1, forward strand.
AATGTAAATTCTTTCAAAAATAAGGATTGTTTAAAGTAACATTGTCATTTTTTTGCCAACTTAAGAGCACAAGAAGATAATATTTAAAATTAATTTCAATTAAAAAATGTAAAAAAAATTCTGAAAATGAAATAATTAAGAGTAAGTTATTTACATTTTTTGTCATATTGACTTCACTTGATTACATTTTTTGCTATCTTAGAAAATCAAGAGCACAGTTTGAAACGATGAGATTAAAAAGACTAGTGTGAGGTTTCTGGGATCTTTGGTGTATTTTTGGGATAAGAAACATAAGAAGATGAGAAAAAAACAACTGAAATATTAAAGCTACGTATTTGTATTTTTTCTTGACATCTTGATCAGGGTCTGGCATGACTCAGGCACAGACTGTAAAGTTTTTTTTTTGCTGTCGACTTTGACAAAGCATGCAGTCATGTGACCTTCCAGTTTGGCTGGATTATTATGACTTCTGCAGAGAAAAAAAAACACTCTGGATTTACAGGTTTTCTGCACAGGGCTGCGATAAAGACTGTATGGTGCAATGCAAGACCTAGGAAAGAGTGAGTCTTAATGAGGGGAACAGACTAACACCCCAGGGAGCTTGGAGGAAACCAATGCTATCTTCACCACTTAGAGTTGAATTGTTGATTGGTACACCAAAAAACATGACATCATTTCTTGGAGGATTAAATAAATCTAGATCTAACAGAGTAGCCAACCTGCTCCACTCCGCCAAAAGTGTTGTCAAGATGTTTGACTTCATAGTTCACAGGCAAAACAGAGTATATAGATGATGAGCAATGTTACAAAAATGTTTTTCACATAATATGAAAGACACCATTTTTAATGGAAGATAATAACAGTAAAAAAATTGTAAAAACAGTTAAAAAATAGAATAATTATTATTGTGTATTGTAATAATTGCATAACATTTAAAGTTTATAATAAGTATTTTGCCAAAATTCCAAAATCCAAAAAAATTGGATGCCAAAATTCAAAATTAGGTCAAGAGAACCAACATTTTATACTTATTTAATTTAATTTTAATAATTAATAAAATCAATATTACATTTTAAAATATTAAGGAAAATTATATATTATGTTATATAATTTATTAATAAAGTACCTTCATCAGGCCAAACTCTCTTATCGAGGATTCTTCATCTGCTTCTTAACTCCTATAACAATGACTGCTACCAAAGCTTCAATATTTCAGTATCGCCTTTAACCCTATCCCCTTTGAAACATGTTTGTGATGAGGGGGGCGTGGTTTCGCGGAGTTTGCAGTGGGGGAGCGAGGGAGGAGCCGAGCGGTAAGTAAGTAGGTCAAGTGCAAAATGACGAACACCTGTATCTGATTGCAGTAATTGGCGTGGGGAGACCGCATATAAACCGGCTGGCCCAGAAGAGAGAGAGAGAGAGAAGGACTGGGGACTCGTGCAAAACACTGAACCTGCCGACTGGTCAGAACGGGCTGACTTACCACGATCTCAAGAGAAAATTAATATTGTGCTGTACCTCGCCTTTCGTGAACGCGCATGTGGCGCACCTTTTCTTTGTTTTGATTTATTTAATAAACTGTACGAGTCCCCTTTACGCCGACCCTTGTCTTCTTTCATCCCTAACAAAGAACCTTCACCACACTGGTGCCGAAACCCGGGATGGAAGAAGAAGCCGCCGCCAGACAGCCTCCGTCCCCATTTGCGGATGTCATCCACGCGCTCGCGGGTCTACACCAAGAACAACATCGTGCCCTGCTGGCAGTTAAGGAGGAACAGGAGCGTCGCTTCGAGGCGCTCCTCCGAGCCCAGCAGGAGGACCGCGAGCTGTTCCGGAGCTGGATGGACCGGGAGGGGCGGGCCAGACCATCAACGCCAGCTTCAGCCTCGGCCCAGACCGTTCCTCTCCACAAGATGGGCCCACAGGACGACCCGGAAGCTTTCCTCGAGCTTTTTGAGAGGACCGCCGAGGCCTGGAGCTGGCCGCCCGAGGACTGGCCGGTGCGGCTGATCCCCCTGCTGTCCGGAGAGGCACAGATCGCCGCACAGCAGTTGCCAGTCCCGAACCTCCTGGTCTATCAAGACCTCAAGCGCGCCATCTTGCAGCGGGTCGGCCGGACCCCCGAGCAAAGCAGACAGCGCTTCCGGACCCTGGAGCTAGGGGAGTCCGGTCGGCCCTTCGTCTTCGCGCAACAGCTCCGGGACGCGTGCCGCAAATGGTTGATGGCCCAGGAACGTGACGTCGAGGCCATCATCGACCAAGTGGTACTGGAGCAGTTTGTTGCGCGGTTGCCCCGGAGGACCGCGCAGTGGGTCCAGTGCCACCGCCCGACGTCGCTGAACCAGGCCATCCAGTTGGCGGAGGACCAGATGGTGGCGTGCCCAGGGGTCGGCGAACCCCTACCAGCGGCTTCTCTCTCTCTCTCTCTCTCTCTCCTCCCTCTCCCTCCCCTTCCTCTGTGTCGTCTCGCCCTGTCCCTCTCCCTAGGTCCCGAGGCGGTTTCCCTCCTAGGCCGGCGCCCCGGTGGAGGACCAACGCTGGAACTGAACATCCACCAGCGCCCAGAGCACCGCCTAGGGGACCCGCCTCTCTGTCGGGCTTCCCTTCCCTCCAGGCTCCCGCGCTCTCCCCACGCCAACCACTTGACCCACTTCCCGCCGCTGGGGTGGCGGGAAGGTCTGGGCCGGCCTGTTGGCGTTGCGGGGACCCGGGGCATTTTGTCGACCACTGTCCAGTAATGGAGGTGGGGACGCTGGTAAGGGTCCCTGACACGCCGCAGGCCGCCCCCGATCAGGCTGGGTTGTACCAAATACCAGTGAGTATAAAGGGGGGGTACTTTTCGGGCTTTGGTGGATTCAGGCTGTAACCAAACCTCCATCCACCAAAGTCTGATTCAACCCGCGGCATTGGATAATAGCCGCATGGTTAAGGTAAGGTGTGTACACGGGGAAGTGGTCGAATATCCCTTAGTGCCGGTCACGTTCCAATTTAGGGGCCAAAAGCATAGTGTAGAGGTAGCTGTAAGTCAGCACCTCCGGCACCCGCTAATTTTGGGAACCAATTGGCCGGGGTTTAAAATATTATTGGGACATTTGTGTGCGGGTGTTTCTGGGTTTAAAAGGAAGCGAGGGAAGGGAGCGGTCGCTCAGGTAGGAGAGGCTGTGCCGGGACCCTCGGGACCTGCGCCAGAGGATCGGAACGCTGTTGAAAGACAGGATCTTTCGGAGCGTGATGACTTTCCTCTGGAACAGTCCCGAGACGAAACGCTCAAAAATGCCTTTGATCAGGTCCGCACAATCGACGGACAGCCTCTCCATCCCGACCGACCTCTTTCACGTCCTTATTTTTCAATTATAAAAGATAAGTTGTATCGGGTGACCCAGGACGCCCAGACAAAGCAGGATACAACACAATTGTTAGTTCCGAAAAGCCGTCGGGAAATGCTTTTCCAGGCGGCTCATTCTAATCCTATGGCTGGACATTTAGGGCAAACGGCAACACTAAATCGTCTAATGACCCGATTTTTTTGGCCAGGCATTCACGAGAACGTGCGCAAGTGCTGCGCGTCTTGTCGTGAATGTCAGTTGGTAAACCCACTGGCCAACCCAAAAGCACCATTGTGCCCCCTTCCTTTAGTGGAGGTCCCCTTCGAAAGAATTGGCATGGACCTCATCGGGCCATTAGAACGATCCGCACGGGGGCACCGTTTTGCATTAGTCCTGGTGGATTATGCAACACGGTACCCCGAAGCAGTGCCGCTTCGCAACATTTCGGCCAAGAGTGTGGCGAGCGCACTGTTTCAGTTAATCTCCCGGGTGGGAATCCCAAAGGAGATTCTCACCGACCAAGGCACGGCGTTTATGTCACGTACTATTCGCGAGCTTTACGAATTATTGGGCATTAAATCGGTCCGTACCAGCGTCTATCACCCACAAACAGACGGACTGGTCGAGCGCTTTAATCGCACGTTGAAGTCAATGATTCGAAAGTTCGTACAGGAAGACGCCAAAAATTGGGATAAGTGGCTAGAACCCCTCTTGTTCGCTGTACGCGAGGTCCCGCAAGCCTCCACGGGGTTTTCCCCCTTCGAGCTTCTTTATGGACGTCAGCCCCGCGGGGTGCTCGACGTACTTAGGGAAACTTGGGAGGACGGACCTTCAAATTGCAAGAGTCAAATTCAATATGTCATGGACCTGAGAACAAAACTCCACACTTTGGGGCGGCTGTCTATGGAGAATTTGTTACAGGCTCAGGACAAACAAAGTCGGCTGTACAACAGGGGGGCTAGACTACGCAAGTTTACACCGGGAGATAAAGTGCTTGTATTACTCCCCACGTCTAGTTCAAAATTACTCGCGAAGTGGCAAGGACCCTTTGAGGTCACACGGCGAATTGGGGACCTCAACTATGAAGTCGCTCGTACGGATAGGGGTGGCGCACAACAGGTTTACCACCTCAATCTCCTTAAAAAATGGAATGAGGCGGAGTCAGTGATGTTGGCAACGGTAGTGAGTAGGGAGGAGGATCTCGGTCCAGAGGCGAATTCAAAGTCCCAATCACTCGCTCTGGCACCTGGTGGAGACCACCTCTCACCGTGCCAACTCACTGATGTACGCAAGTTACAAACGGAGTTTGCTGATGTGTTCTCGCCCCTGCCCGGCCGAACCGACCTTATTCAGCACCACGTTGAGACCGAGCCGGGTGTAATAGTGCGCAACCGGCCTTATCGATTACCTGAACATAAAAAGAAAGTAGTTCAGGATGAATTGAAAGCTATGTTAGACATGGGAGTAATAGAAGAATCCAACAGCGACTGGGCAAGCCCGATAGTTTTGGTACCAAAACCTGACGGCTCCGTCCGGTTCTGTGTGGATTATCGCAAGGTGAACGCGGTGTCGAAGTTCGACGCCTATCCAATGCCGCGGGTTGACGAGTTACTTGATCGGCTCGGCACCGCTCGATTTTATTCGACGCTGGATTTAACGAAGGGATATTGGCAGATCCCCTTAACTCCAATGTCTAAAGAGAAAACTGCCTTCACAACGCCGTTTGGGTTACACCAATTTGTCACTCTTCCTTTCGGCTTGTTCGGGGCTCCGGCAACCTTCCAGCGCCTGATGGACAGAATTCTCCGGCCGCATGCTGCATATGCCGCTGCTTACTTGGATGATATTATCATTTATAGTAATGATTGGCAGCGTCATATGCAGCATTTGCGGGCTGTCCTCAGGACGCTGCGAGGGGCCGGGCTCACGGCCAACCCGAAGAAATGTGCGATTGGGCGTGTGGAGGTTAGGTATCTGGGCTTCCACTTGGGTCATGGACAGGTGCGTCCCCAAATTGATAAGACTGCAGCAATTGCTACCTGTCCGAGACCTAAGTCCAAAAAGGAGGTTAGACAGTTCCTGGGGCTAGCAGGATATTATAGAAGGTTTGTGCCTAATTATTCGGACCTTGCTAGCCCGCTGACTGATCTAACTAGAAAGGTGGCACCAGATACCGTCCAGTGGACGGAGCAGTGTCAGCAGGCCTTCACCCAGATTAAGGCTGCTCTGTGTGGCGGGCCGCTCTTACAGGCTCCTAACTTTTCTCTCCCATTTGTTCTGCAGACAGACGCCTCGGACAGGGGGTTGGGTGCTGTCCTGTCCCAGGAGGTGGAGGGTGAGGAGCGGCCGGTGCTGTACATTAGCCGTAAGCTCTCCAAGAGAGAGGCTAGGTACAGCACCGTGGAGAAAGAATGTCTGGCCATCAGATGGGCTGTCCTCACCCTCCGCTATTACCTCTTGGGACGGGAATTCACCCTCTGTTCGGACCACGCTCCCCTCCAGTGGCTCCACCGCATGAAAGATACCAACGCGCGGATCACCCGTTGGTATCTGGCGTTACAACCCTTTAAATTTCAGGTGGTCCACAGGCCGGGGGCGCAGATGGCTGTAGCTGACTTCCTCTCCAGGAGGAGGGGGGGGGGGGGCTGCAGGCCGGATGGCTCCCCGGCCTGAGTCGGGCGGTGGGGGTATGTGATGAGGGGGGCGTGGTTTCGCGGAGTTTGCAGTGGGGGAGCGAGGGAGGAGCCGAGCGGTAAGTAAGTAGGTCAAGTGCAAAATGACGAACACCTGTATCTGATTGCAGTAATTGGCGTGGGGAGACCGCATATAAACCGGCTGGCCCAGAAGAGAGAGAGAGAGAGAAGGACTGGGGACTCGTGCAAAACACTGAACCTGCCGACTGGTCAGAACGGGCTGACTTACCACGATCTCAAGAGAAAATTAATATTGTGCTGTACCTCGCCTTTCGTGAACGCGCATGTGGCGCACCTTTTCTTTGTTTTGATTTATTTAATAAACTGTACGAGTCCCCTTTACGCCGACCCTTGTCTTCTTTCATCCCTAACAAAGAACCTTCACTACAATGTTTTAAAGCAAGAACTGCTCATTTTAGGCCACATCTCTTTTGGGGTTATGTCTAAACTTTGACAACATCAAAATATGTAAATTTAGCTTTTTTGGCCTTTCTACTGTGAAGTGCCGTGTCTTTTAGATCTCTATCTTGCTGTGTTACCTAACTGTGCTTCAGCTTCCATTTTTAGAGAAGTGTCCAGATGTTCCCTTTCGTAGTCACTCCGAGTTACGTCGGAATGACGACGAAATGGGGTTTCGCTTAGAACACCTATCGACTTCGAGTATACAAAAACGAGCCAATGGCAAAGAAATGCCATGGGTCTGCGGAATTTGCGTGACGTACTCCGCCCCACCTCGTGGGTATAAAAGGAGGACGCCGGCAACATGCAGATATGTTTTTCGCTTCGGAGCCAAGAGTATCTCTTCACTCCACAGCCATTTATGACTTCACTCTACGAGACGAGCCATTCTCTCCGGTGTTGGTGTGGTAGCGATCTGCGGCGAGTTCACATTGCCTGCTGATCTGTGCAGTGATCTGCCAGTGAGTGTGTTCTCCCCGCTCGCTTCGACATCGCAGAGTTTTTTTCTCCTCTCACAAAAGAGCTCGCACGCGGCACGTCTTTTTAAAGACGGCTCGCCCGTGCATTTAAAAAAAAAAAAAAAATGTGGCGGCAGATTGGTATCGGACTCTGATGGGCACGAAGCGCTGTCTAGTGTGTAGGGCTTTTATCATGCTTGTACAGCGCTCGTGGGTGATTCATGTTCTCTCTGGGAACGTGATCATCGCGTCATTTAGGTCGAGACTCAATGAACTCGCAAGAGTGAGAGTCCCCTCATCCACACCCCGATCTAACGCTCCCCCGAGGAGTGCTACTTCGGCTGGTGGCCAGGGTGACCTGAGGGTTATAGTCTGGATCAAGGCGCCGACTATCTGTCCGCGACCCCAGCTTCCTCCTGTGTGACGGTGCCCGCTAGTGAACCTCCGATTCCCGCGAGTCGACCTTCGGGTGGCCCGCGAGTTTCGGTTGAAGCTACAGAGAAAGATGCTATGTCTGTTGTAACATCATAAGGTGGGCTTGGTTCTTTTGGAAGTGACGACTCGTCACAGCTGCCACCTTCTGGTGTGTTATGCTGTGCCTGAGTCTGATCCGGAGATGACGGCCATGCTTTCCTGGGACGATTGGTTCTGGGTAAGGCCGCCGACCCGCGTCCACGGCAAACCCCAATATCTTTCCTCCCGGACGTGCATGATGAGATCTCAATGTCCTGAAAGACCCCCGTGTCTTCTCAGGACCGTTCGTTGGTCTCATCCGCCTTTCCCCCCTCACGGGGCCGTTGCCCATGGGTACACTGGGGTCCCCCCGGTTGAAGCGCTCTGTTGCGATGCTACTGTGTCCTCAGAGTGCTTCCCGGCGCTATCCTAAGCACCCGTCCGAAGCCTGTAGTTCTTTTCGTCTACACTAATCTGTGGCGAATTCCTATAGTGCCACAGGACAGGCAGCCGCCTCACTGCATTCCGTGACCGTTCTGTGGTCTACCTGGCCCAGATGCTCACGGTTTTGCAGGAGGGCGGGACTGACTCGAGGCTCTTAATGAGCTACCCAGCGCGCCGCCGCTGACCTTGCTCTCCGAGCGACGAAGGTGGCCACGCGCTCTCCGAGTCAGGTGATGTTTACCACTCTGGGGCTGACCGGTCTGATGTGCTGGAGGTCGGTAGATTCGTCTGCTCACCCCCACGTCCCAGGTCGGCCCCTTCGGCGGTGCGGTTGAGTTCTTCTGCCCAATAGTTTTTAACCGCCCGGGAGCAGATTGAGGTTGTTCTGCCGACGGCCCCGCCGTCCGCTCGAAAAAAGGCCCCTCAGTCTGCCAACCGCCGAAGGCGTCCTCCCACGGTCCTGACCCCGCCCGTTCATCCGGGCTGGCTTGGTACCGTGGGGGGATGCCTCAGCCCTCTCCAGCCCCGCCCCCCGCTAGACGCCGGGTTAAGCGGCGCTTTTTGAGATGGGCTGCTCAGAGATGGGACTCAGTTCTTTCCAGGAGTTGGTAGCAGGGCCACTCCTTTCCCCGGTGGAGGGCTGGGGAAGAATCTTTATTCAGAAAGAACTGACTCTCTCATCTCTGAGCACACAGAGTTCTCGGACGACCCAGAGCGCCGCCCACCAGCCGTGCTCTCCTCGTCCCCCTCTGTCCCAGAGTCGGTTGACACGGCGTGCCGCCCACGGCCGCTTCGTCCCTGTCCCACTCTGTCGCCAGACCCCTGGCAGAGCAGGCCCCCGTGGAACGCTGGTCCTTCCCTGGCCTCCTCTGTCAGGGCGCGGATGTTAACTGCGCCCCCACACCGGATCGCTATGCCGTCCACGTCGGGGCCAGTTACTCCGCTTCGCTGCCCCTCCGGGGGGACGCCGGTGGTCCGCATGACCCCGCTGGTTCAGTTCCTGGGAGCCTGGCTAGAGCTTCCCCAACTGTCCCACTGGGTCGGCCGCACCGTCCAGTTCGGCTATGCGATTCAGTTCGCACGGTCTCCTCCCCGATACAGGGGAGTCCACTCCACTTTGGTCGGTGGCTAAGCCCCGATCATGCGAGCGGAGATTGCCACCCTGCTGGCGAAGGGTGCAATCGAGACTGTCCCTCCAGCCGAGATGAGGTCCGGCTTCTACAGCCCTTACTTCATTGTCCCCAAGAAAACCGGTGGGTTACGACTAATCCTGGACCTGCGAGTATTGAATCGCTCCCTTCTCAGGAGGCCGTTCAAAATGCTCACCGCCAAATGCATTTTCGAATGTGTGCGGCCCCAGGATTGGTTTGCAGCGATCGACCTGAAGGACGCCTTCTTTCATGTCTCCATTCTCCCTCGACTCAGACCGTTCCTCCGGTTTGCTTTCGAGGGACAGGCATATCAGTACGCGGTTCTCCCTTTCGGGCTAGCCCTGTCTCCTCGCGTCTTCACGAAGGTCGTCGAGGCAGCCCTTGTTCCCCTTCGGGTTCACGGGGTTCGCATCCTGAACTATCTCGACGACTGGCTGATCCTAGCTCACTCTCGAGACCAGGTTTGCAAACACAGGGTCCTTGTGCTCCGGCACCTAGCCCGTCTGGGCCTTCAGGTCAACTGGGAGAAGAGCAAACTTTGCCCCGTAAAGAGGATCTCTTTTCTCGGTATGGACATCGACTCGGTCGCCATGTCCGCGCAGCTTACGAGCGAGCGCGCGCAGTCACTGCTGACTTGTCTGAGACAAATACAGGGCAAGAGTGCGGTTCCACTGAAACATTTTCAGAGGCTCCTGGGGCATATGGCATCTGCAGCCGCGGTGACGCCGCTCGGATCGCTTCATATGAGACCGCTTCAGCTTTGGCTTCGCGACCGAGTCCCGAGGTGGGCATGGCAACAAGGCAAGCTCCGAGTTCCAGTGACTTCGAGCTGCCGTCAGACCTTCACCCCGTGGTTGAACCTCAGTTTTCTCAGGGCTGGTGTCCCCCTGGAACGAGCGTCGAGGCATGTTGTTGTCTTAACAGATGCCTCCACCACGGGCTGGGGCGCCATGTGCAATGGTCATGCTGCCGCGGGCTCCTGGACAGGACCCCAGCGCCTATGGCATGTGAATTGCCTCGAGTTGCTGGCAGTACGCCTTGCTCTGCACCGCTTCCGAGCGCTGCTCATGGGTCAACACGTACTAGTCCGATCAGACAATACCGCCACAGTAGCGTACATCAACCATCAAGGTGGTCTACGCTCCCGCCGTATGTCGCAACTCGCCCGCCACCTCCTCCTATGGAGTCAGAAGTATCTGAGGTCCCTTCGTGCTTTTTACATTCCCGGAGCCCTGAACCGTGCTGCCGACGAGCTGTCACGGCTTCAGCCCCTCCCTGGAGAATGGCGACTCCATCCCCAGTCGGTCCAGCTGATTTGGGACCAGTTTGGCGACGCACAGATAGATCTGTTTGCCTCCCGCGACTCATCCCATTGCGCCCAGTTTTATTCTCTGACCGAGGGCACGCTCGGCACGGATGCACTGGCGCACAGCTGGCCGCGGGGCCGCAAGTATGCGTTTCCCCCAGTGAGCCTTCTTGCGCAGCTCCTGCGCAAGGTCAGGGAGGACGAGGAGCAAGTCCTTCTGGTTGCCCCGTACTGGCCCACCCGGACTTGGTTCTCCGAACTAGTGCTCCTCGCGACAGCACCTCCTTGGCCAATTCCTCTGAGGAAGGACCTCCTTTCTCAGGGACGGGGCACTCTATGGCACCCTCGTCCCGATCTCTGGAACCTCCACGTGTGGCTCCTCGACGGGACGAGACAGGTTTGAGTACCCTACCACCTCCGGTGGTGGCTACCATCACTTCCGCTAGAGCGTCGTCCACGAGACATGCCTACGTGTTGAAGTGGAACCTATTCGTCAATTGGTGCTCTTCTCGCCGAGAAGATCCCCGGAGTTGTTCGATCAGTCTCGTGCTTTCCTTCCTTCAAGATGGGTTGGAGCGAAGGCTGTCTCCCTCCACCCTCAAAGTTTATGTTGCCGCTATTGCCGCACACCACGACTTAGTGGAAGGTAAGTCCATAGGGAAGCACGACCTGATCGTCAGGTTCCTGAGGGGGGCGAGGAGACTGAATCCTCCTCGCTCTCCTCTCGTTCCCTCTTGGGACCTCTCAGTGGTCTTAAGTGCCCTGCGGAGTGCTCCCTTGGAGCCTTTGCAATCAGTGGAGCTTAAGTTCCTGTCAATGAAGACAGCGCTCCTGATTGCATTGGCTTCTCTCAAGAGGGTCGGGGACCTGCACGCATTCTCCGTTGACGAAGCGTGCCTAGAGTTCGGGCCGGCCGGTTCTCACGTGGTCCTGAGACCCCGGCCTGGATATGTGCCCAAGGTTCCTACCACTCCCTTCCGGGACCAGGTGGTGAACCTGCAAGCGCTGCCCTTGGAGGAGGCAGACCCAGCCTTGGCACTGCTCTGTCCAGTACGCGCTCTCCGCGCTTATGTAGACAGGACGCAGTGTTTCAGGACCTCAGACCAGCTCTTTGTCTGTTATGGTGGGAAGCTGAAGGGAAAGGCTCTCTCAAAGCAGAGGTTGTCCCACTGCATAGTGGACACCATTGCTTTGGCTTACCAGCAGCAAGGCCGACCGTGCCCCCTTGGTGTGACCGCCCACTCCACCCGGAGTGTGGCATCCTCCTGGGCGCTGGCGCATGGCGCCTCGCTGGCAGACATTTGCAGAGCTGCAGGCTGGGCGACACCTAACACATTCGCCAGATTCTACAATCTCCGAGTGGAGCCAGTGTCCTCTCGTGTTCTCGCTTCAAACAGCTAGTTCCGGACCCGCTCAGGTGTCTTCGCTTGCTCGCCATTCCACTCCGCGGACTGGATACGTGCGATATTCTGCTCAGGTGAGCTTCTCCGAAAGCCCTGAGTTCCTCCAGCACCCCTGATGCTAGCGCCAGTGTCTATTGCCTGGGCGTCGGCTAGGTGCCTCCGTGTGCATGGTCCCTCCCATGAGCTACCCCCACACGTGTATTTCCACTGTAAGCCTCTTTTGAGCATGTGTCCTTCCCTCGGCAAGCCACCTTGCCACCCCTGAGGTTGAAATATTCCACCTGCGGCTGGACACCTCAGAGTTTCTCCATATGTTACTTCCAGGTCATATGTGTATTGTCAAATGCCCCCCCTCTGGGTTGGTGATATTTGCATATTTCCCTTAAGATCTTGGGATATGCTTCCCAGTGTACCTTGGTATTCCTGTGCTAAATAGGAGTCCTTCGTCCTAAATATCTCGAGGGCTCAGATTTACGCAGGGCACTGGAAGACAGCTGTGAAGGTGGCGTGATTAGACTGGTAACCCCATTTCGTCGTCATTCCGACGTAACTCGGAGTGACTACGAAAGGGAACGTCTCGGTTACGTATGTAACCCTCGTTCCCTGAGTAGGGAACGGAGACGTTACGTCTTCCTGCCACCTCCGCTGTACCGCGGGGATCGCCGAGTTCAGTCTTGGCTCCTCAGCGAAGAAACATATCTGCATGTTGCCGGCGTCCTCCTTTTATACCCACGAGGTGGGGCGGAGTACGTCATGCAAATTCCGCAGACCCATGGCATTTCTTTGCCAGTGGCTCGTTTTTGTATACTCGAAGTCGATAGGTGTTCTAAGCGAAACCCCATTTCGTCGTCATTCCGACGTAACGTCTCCGTTCCCTACTCAGGGAACGAGGGTTACATACGTAACCGAGACGTTCTCTTTAGGAATGTTCTGATACAAAGCAGAATGTTCAAGTTTTAGTTGCAGTTCAGCCAATTGGATGTTTTTCAGGGTCCTTGTGATTTCATAAATGATTTGAAACCACTCATAGAAATATTTTGGCGGGTTGGCTGCTGGGAAGTGATCTCAAGTTGAAGATTATTGTTCCTACTACGGTTCAGTGGAAAAAAATTGCTTTGCAAAATAAACAGACTGATAATTTTCAACAATTTATTTCTACTTAAAGCTCCTTTCAGGAATTTTCTTTAATTATTTTATACTGCTCGTGGGAAAAACTTTGTGCTGAAAACTTAATGGTAAAAATTTGTGAAATTATATTGAGCAGTGTTGATAATTGGGTTAATAAACCTATTAAAATAGGTGAACATTATAATATTTGTCTACTATTATCTAATATTACATTTAAGTCGATCATATTGGTCAAACCCTAAAAACATGTCAGTTTAACTCCATTGTTTAGCCTAGAGGAATCGTTTCACTAGGGAAATTAATGTTTTATGAATCCTATGCAGAGACTCACGCCCATACAGGCATAAAACAAGGAGCAGTGCAGCGGGTCTGATGGATGATCGCAATCAGATGTTTGGCTTAAAGTGTCTGGCTGGGTGTCAGCTGCATGGTCATGGAGACCAGGCAGCAGGGCTCGGGCCTTGGTAGAAAGAAAACCTGGGAAAATGTTGATTTGTTTAGTTCTCTTCTGTATGCCTGCTTTAGGTGGGTTGTAAATGAGATTTCCCTTCGATCTGGCCTTTGAGGGAAACTTAGATTTTAATCAGAAATGTTGAAAAGCAAAATAATATTTGTGACCATATAAGGACATTTGGGTCATTACTAGGCTTAACGCAAACTCATAATAACAAAAACATGTTATGAGTCAGTGCTGGCAGGACTCAAAATGGGAGGGAACTGATGTTTTAAATTTAGTTAGAGGTCAAAAAAGACAAAAGAGGTCTCTTGGATAAATCATTTCTGAATCCAGAGAATAACAGTTTAGCCTAGAAATGGATCAAACTAAAAGCATTGCAGGTCTGCTTCCCAAGCAGTTAATATGATTAATAAAAGTGTAGGGATAAATCAATGAAAAAGCTTCCCCTGACATATCATGTGTAGGATTGCTAAGTTTGATGGATGTAACAGATGCTAATGGGATCACTATAGCCATAATCTGCTTTATAAAAAAAAACACAGTAAAAAGACTTTGATAGATCAGGTAAAGGATAGACCTGGACAGGTCAAAAGATAGCTGAACCATGTATATTTGGTAGAATTACTTCTTTTTTTTTTAATAGGCTAAATTATATTTCTATATGTATTATTATCTTGTTTTAGATGTAATATCTTGTCTTATATTTTATTATTTTTATTGTATTATTTATATACTATACATATTACAGTCAAGGAAACTTTAACATTTAAGAAGTATTAACATTGAGAACAAAAAGCTTGCAAAGAAACATCTACCTGTTTTAGCATTGCACTCAGAGGTACATTAAAGGCTTAAATAAGCCCTAAGAAATATTTGCAAGAGTATTGAAATGTAGTGAATGACCAGCCAAAGTAATCATGCCTTTATTTCATAAGCTTTAAGGAAAAAAATTATACTTGGCTAAATAGACTTTAGGACTAAATTAATGGCTACATTAATGTTCCATTTCTTGCCAGTATTCACAGATTTTCTGATCAGTATATATGTTGCTTGTCTCCTTTGAGGCTGATTTATGGCTATTTTGAAGAAACAAAGCATTTCTTACCTGTTGCTGGTTCCTGCCCTCGTTTGATGAATCCTCGAGCTGTCACTTCACTCTCACAGTTTTCCTCTCCCACTTAGCTTTCTCCCCCTCTCTCACTCAGTTTCTTTCCCCCTCTTTCCTCCGTACTTCCCCTGTTCTCCTCTGCTAAGCAGGCTGCCTATTGGGTCGTTCCCTCTTTTCCTTCTGAAGGTCAAAGATTCTGTCTCCCTGCCCCGCCTTCAGGGAAAGTGCCTCAAATTAAAACAAAACGTCCATCCCTTAACACCAGGATCAGTTCTACCCTGCTGTACACACTTGATGCAAGCGAATGAGTGTTTATCAAGGACTACAGGGCCGGTGGGACAGGGTGGAGATCGATGCAGAGAGAGTGGGGTCAACATTCTTTCCAGGACCATCCTCTGCCTGGTCACGCGGATCCTTGTGATACTTCATCAAAATTGTGTTATTTTTATTTAGTTTAGAACAACAGAGTACTTTACAGCTTATTAATCTTTTCTTTTTTTTAAGTTAAATAAATTAACTTTAAATATAATTTCAAAATTGGAATTGTCTGACTTTAAGTGCTTTAGGTTTTCTAAACTGTCTCTCACACTTTCTTTTTCTCTCTTTCCTGTGCTTTTAGGCCCATCCGTGTTTGTGCCTTATGCAGTGAGGAGATGTGCAATACATAGTTCTTAATCCCAGAGAAACTGGTTTCTTCCTCTATCCTCAAACACATTTGCTCATTCATACCATAAAGTCAGACCCACCCTTATATTATAAACCCGAGAGAACTTGAACATCTGGAGTAACAACATCTGTCATATATGGTGTTTCAGAATTGTAAGTCTGAAGAGATCCAACGTTTAGCCAGTTACATGTTTTAAAGGAACTGTTCAGTGTTGTCTTCCTCTGAGATCTCTGGCGATGTCCTAGATGTGCAGCCTAGGACATATACTTCCCCCCCCAATATTAGCTATCACATGCACACAATAATAGTTATAATTATAATTTCAATTCAAAGTTGCAATCTCAAAAGATGGCCACATTTGTCACGGTTATGTGAAACAAAGGGGCAGTTGTGAAATACAAAGTTACTTTGTGAGAATTGTTGAATGTGCAATTAAATAGTCACAATTATTATGAAAGGTGGAGATGTGGACAATGACTGAACCAGAAGGAAGGAGGAGCCCTGCTGAGTCAGAGGGGTGGAGGTTCGAGACGCAGCTGGAGATCCGTAAGTCCAAGGCAGAGCCAGAGGGATGAGGGAGCCCGGTCGGAGCCTGAGGGTCAACAGACTATGGTGGAGCCGAAGGAGTGTTGGCCAAGGTGGAGCTAGGGGATCCTAAGACCAAGGTGGATCCAAGCAGCTGGGCAGAACCACTGAAGGTGAAGCCGAGGGGCTGAAGGGAGACAGCTGAGGCGAAGCCCGAGGAACTGGATTGCTTTGGCAGAGAAGGGCGTAGAGAATGGCTGGGTGGGACCATCTGCGATGAAGGAGACTTGGAGCTGGGTAGAGCCAATGGCGATGAAGGAGTTTTGGTGCTGGACAACGAAGGAGACTTGGTGCTGGACAATGAAGGAGACTTGGTTCTGGACAATGAAGGAGACTTGGTGCTGGACGATGAAAGGAGACTTGGTGCTGGGCGGAACCAGCGGCAACGAAGACGACTTAGAACTGAGCTGAACCAGCAGCGAGGCAGACAACTTGGGACTGGGCTGAACAAGCAGAGACAAAGATGACTTGAAACTGGACTGAACCAGCACCAAGGAAGACCAGTTTTGACTGGACAGAACCAGCGGCAAGGAAGACGACTTGGAGCTGGACTGAACCAGCAATGTGCAAGACTACTTGGAACTGGACTGAAACAGCAAAGACGAAGATAACTTGGAACTGGACTGAACCAGCAGTGAAGAAGGTGACTTGGGACTGGACTAAACCTGTGGGAAGGAATACGGAGATCAAATGAGGATCAAACAATACTGGAGATCTTGAAAGGTTTCATCATCCAGTGCATCAAATAATAATTCCTTTGGCACCCAGCTCATTGCATGCACCTCAGTGACAGGAGTTTGGGCGCAGCTCCAGTCCAGTCCATCCCATCAAATTCCACTAATATTCCCTCTATGGACAGCGGATGCTGTTACCGGCTCATGCACCTGGTTAGTCTCTGCCATTTGTTCATGCTGTGGGATGAAATTGGCCTCTGTCAAACACTCTTGGGCTTGGGCACTGAATCTGCTGTGAGCTCTGGCTTCTGAACAGTAGCAGGCATGGCTGAAAGCTGGCTGGGCTCTGGGTCCAGAGTTGTCCTCAGCCGTGACAGGGAGTCACATTGAATCAGCGCCCACTCCACGTATGCAACATAGCTCCTTCAAGGACCTTCCACAGGCAGACGTGCCTTAGACCGTTCGTTGAGGCTGGTGTTATAGAATGTGCAAAGTGAGCGGTCAGGATAGGCACGCCAGATTGAGAAAATCCCTTGTGTGATCCTTGAGGGAGTGATCATCCAGTGATCTGTCCCCAGGAGGAGGCGAACAGAAGGTATGTCCATTTTTCTTTTTTTCTGTTACTTGTTACTCGCTTTGAAGGGTTCTGGATTCTGTCACAATGGCTGTGTAGTAGTACTCCAAAGACGAGATGTATGACACAGAATGAATGATAAAGATAAGGATAATTAAACACCAAGAACATACTACACATTAAGCATTAAACAATGAACTAAGGAAATAGAGGGCTTAAATACACAGGGAATGATCATTAACAAAGTAGGGAAGAGCACTAATTTGTAACCATGGTAACAAACAATGAACTAGATCTCAGGCTAATACAGTGACATGGAAAACAAAACAGAACATGACAATTAAACTAAACAGAGTACAATTATAGATATTAAGTCCCAATTATGATAAACAAAAAAATCACAATTGTAAGATATAGTCACATAACATTAAAGTCACCCTGTAGTCTATAATTGTATCCAGTAATGAAATGCCTTAAAATGGCATGAATGTAACTCTACACCCTTGCTTAATTTATTTTACTATAGTAAATGCTGCACAATGGCAATTGGAAATACTGGTTTAATTCAGCCATATATGTTTGAATCAGAAACTGATTCAGAAGAAGTAGCAGTGTGAATTATACAGGCTCGTCTACTAGTTGATGTATCAGAATGGTAATGCGTTTTATGTATCGCTCTTTACAAAGTCGGACACATAACGGTAATTAATATGATTAGCTTTTTGCTTGTCTCCGTTATCAAACAGCTAAAAATGTGTTGCTAATCTTACACAAACCATGTTCCCGTACTAAAAATCATTATCCTTAGAAACACTTTGAATCACTTTGAAAATCAGTGAAGAAAGGCATATACTGTAGTTCATCATAACTTGGTAATATACATCATATACATAATTCACCTGCTATATTGCTAAATGCACCCGATTTTTCATATCAACAGAAAAATATACCACGATAACCTGACTTCTCTTGAGTCTTCCCTGCTTCACAGCAGTAATGATATGCTAACGCCTGCCCGCACTTTGATGTGATTGGTTACAAGGTAGTTTGTGACGTAAGAAACACCAGCGATTTCAAACAGAGTTTTTGAGAGGGTATTTGGTTACCTACAGTTTTAAGGAGAAAATACTCAGCAATGGTGCTGATGTCTTTGCATTGGCTTGCTTTGATTTTGCTTTGATTTTGTGGTTTTCTTTGTCCACATTGTTGATAATCTGTGACATGTGAAGTAGTGCTTTTGGTGCTGGTCCAGTTCTATTTTTAGGAAGATCACTTTTGTATGCTGTGAGATCCTTTGTAAGGGACTCCACTTTTCATTTCAATCTTGAAACTCGCTCAATCAAAGTGAGTCCTTGAAATTAAGAATACTGTTTAGATTGATCTCACTATTCAGATGCAGACTGGTCTCTATCAAATTACATCAGAGTTATAGTGGGTGTGATTTTGCATGTGTGTTGTAATGGGTCTTGCTCTGTACTATACGGGAGTCATTGTGACATTGACTCTGATACCTTGTGAGATGATTTAGGTCAAATATTCTTTATGGCACGACAATGCATCTTTGCCAAGACTATTTTTTAATGCAGTATCATTGTCATCTGAGGCACATCTAAATTTTGTTTTAATTAAAATTAAAAGGCTGGAAAGTATGTAACTGGAGTGCCCTTCTGGCAAGGAAATGTCTTTCCTTCCTCTTACAACTTACATTTATTTGCATATCAAGCTAAATTACATGCTTTAAGATTTATTGTAAAGAGCTTAATGGTTTGGCACAGAGTGAAAACAACCAAGGTTAGTCATGCATGATGCAGGGTTGAACTGAACCTGAGCATCTGAAGGCATATTTACTTTATTGTTCTTCTAGTATTGCTAAGGTGTGATGGATTTCTTTCGGCATGTGCTTAACTGATGATTGTGTGTCTGATGTGTGCAGTCTTGCCATATGGGTTGATTTTATTGTTTGCTTACATCCACAGACAGACACAAATGATTGACAGATGTGCATTTCAAGACACACATGTGTGAACATCACAATCATTGGAGTGTAGTTATGCTCCCTGTATTGCCATTACATTTGCATAGAATTAATAATTCTATTACATCATGCTCAACAAACCATCAAGCCTTACAACTTGTAATTCTGGCACGAGAACAAAATTGTGAGTTTTGAATCAGAAGCAGATGCTTAGCAACATGTCATTTCCACCACACAGCTTTCCCTCTGTGTTTGAATTAATGAAGCGCCAGACTTGTAATGCAGTTGTGGTTACCATAAGCATTTTGATGAAGTCTATGGTGGAGGTCTCAGACTGAGATTCATTAAGATCTTTGCTTACCTAGCTGTTTCTCCCACCCAGAGGATCTAACACCGATAACCACCACAACTTGCCAAACCCTAGGGTAGAGTATGTGAACTCAGCAAAATATCAGAGAAATATCTGGGTTCTGGGAAGTGGTCCAAGTAAATAAAGCTAGAGCTCACTACCTACTTCATTTATAGCAGAATGTGTGAAAACGCAGTAGGGTCAATGCATGTAGATTTGGCTTATGCTAAAGGAGAAATTAAATGGATGTTATTATGCAGCAATTGTTTAGTCAAAGCAGTTTGTAATGAGAAGCAGCCTTTTTTGTAAGTCTTCCTAACATGTATTTGTCACAGATTCACCCAACGACACACCCCAGCAAGCTTCAACCCAACACACCTGGTCCCGATCGCAATCACCGGAATTCTGATTCACATCACCTGCACCTTCATCACTTCACTCACCACGCCAGCTCTACATATAAACCCCAGTCAGTCTACAGCTCATTGTCAGGTCTCGTCTTTTGACGCCAGTGACTCCCCGGTTCCTAAACCCTTCGGTCTGGTTCCAGTATTCTATATATCAACGCAAGTATTGTCCTTCTACACTAACCTCCCAGTGTGTGTGTATATTCCAAGCAGCCGCTGTGTGCGGTGGTTCCCTGGGATTCTCCAAACCGTCTCTCAGTGTTCTACAGTGGAATTCTCGGATCTCTATCAGGATTCCAGAGGTCAGCTATTTCCAGTATCTACAAGACGGCCTCAAGTTCAAGTCTTCTCCCTGTATCCCCTGTGTGGATCTCGAAGCTCATTCCTGTATTCAGGAGTTGCATACCGTGTCTAAAATAAAACCTGTTAACACCATCCTCTGTGTCTTCATCCTTGCAGTAGTGTGACAGTATTAGCCTATACATAATATTGCGACATACTGGCATACATATGATCTGCCCCTGAGGCAGAAAGTCTGGCTCTTTTATAATAATAATTTAAAAAAAAGATTATCTATGTTTGTACTGTATCTCTTTCTGTATGTTATAGCTGTGTCCTTCATAGTCCAATCCTTCAGAGTCTTGTAGGCTGGAATCCTCAACATTAAACGCAATAAAGAAATGCTCTAGTAAGTGCGCATAGCTACATCATAAACGTTTCCACCCCCATGGTCACAACGTAAAAAAAAAAAAAAAAAATTATATAAAAAAAAAAACAATACTACAAACCTTTATATTAACTGGTTTTCTATCAATGCAGTACAGGTAGGCTAATGACAACCATCTGTGCCCAACTGTGGTCTCCCAGTGGTTTACATTATGCACAGTTTAGCATTATGTGACAAAACAAAAGAAAACATAATGAAAGAAAAAGAAAACCTTTATCTCCAAAACAATTTTTTTGTCTTTCTGCTAATTCTTTTTTTTTATTTGGAATATGTGCAAAGGATTGTGGGGGATTTATGCATCCTTCAAAACAGGCTGAATGAAGAATGTGAAACACAGGATGCCTTCAAAGGATCCTTTAAATTGAGACATCCTTTGGTGGAGCTGAATGACATGGCAGTCGAGATATGCAGCCTTATAAGACACAGCCTTCTGATTGAGAATCACCCATTCATTTATACAGGAACTAAATGTTGATGAGTGAGCCAATGAATAATGCACTTTATTTATTTTTCAAACACTGATGTATTCAGGAACAAAACATGTGACTGTCTTAATGAGAGAGTCATTGAGTAATTCACTCAACCTATTCGTAACAACAACAAAAAAAAAAAACCTGATTCATTCAGGAACATCACTACCATGTCTTGCTTGGAAACATCCAGCGTTTGAGTCTACTGTGGCTCTAAGTTTCTCTATTTTGTTTATTGAACTGTTGCATAAAATAGAAAAACACTTGTAATTGTGCTGCTGGTCTGAATATTATATCAATCAGTCAAACAAAATGAATCTAGGTGGAGAACAATGAGCTAACAAAGCTACAAGGGAAAGGGATAACTTGAGGAGTGGCTTTTTTTTTTTTTTTTTGGTCCTGGGACTTTTCTGGGACTTATTTCCCTTGAATATTGAAGGACACTTCAATATATCTAAGTGTTGTGAATGCATTGCCTACCACTGTCTTTGTCTCAACCCCCTAACAATCAAACAAACTCATCCAAACATTATGAATAGTTCATTTGAAACTCTGTGTTTGTTTGTTGGGTTAATTGAATATTGACTTTGGACTGATTTTGTTGATGTATCCTTTTCTTAATATTCTTTGGGCCAGATGAACTTTAGAATCGACTTAATGGATATTTGTGCAAATTTGTTTTATTTTGTGCTTAAATTAATTTTAATACATTGTGATTGACATTTATAGACAGTGGTTTATTTGAAGTGTATTTGCTATATTTAATGTCTTGTTTAGTAAGTGGATTTCTTGTTTATTGGGTAACTAAAGAAACATTTTAACAGGTGAAGGATTACAAATTTATTAAAGTGTTTAATTTAGGTTCCAATCCAATAGTATCTAAACTGAGAAAGTTTAGAAGACTGAATTTAGCATTTGAGTTATAAATGCTCTCTATTGTAAGTTAAATGAGTCAGATTACTGAGACTCTCACTCTGTCTTTAATGGCTCTCGGAGCCACTGTCCCAGTAAGTCAAGCAATTCAGGTGTCTGACCTTAGCCTTTGTTTCTATGGTAATGGTAATGTTTTAGCAATCTAGTCAGGTTTATGGGATTAGCCTCAATGCTCTTCTAACGGCTATGCTGATGAGATTAGGGCTGGGGAATTACCAGTAACGAGCCGATTCCTGTACTTCATTTACATGCTTTGTTTAGATTGTCCCCACCTCTATGTAACTCCTCCCCCTTTAAAGGTATAAAATACAGACTGTATTTTGCCTTAGTTTGACTAGTTTCTCAATAAAGAATCTTGCTGAAAGATATCCCAACATCTCCTGGTCTGCGCTTCTGAGTTTTCCTACACTTGAGAAAAAAAAGGTTTTCAACACAGGCCTGTATAGGTACTATTTAAGTACTATTTAATTGCTATCAAAGGCAGTTCTAAACAACCACTGCTAAAATATTCAACATTAGGACCCCTGTTTCTGAGGTCTGTTGTGGGACCACCTCTTCCTTCAGAGGTGATATCAATCTGTCTTTTACCTCACTAATGACTTTACCACAACACAGCTATATATTATTCCATTATTCTCTAAAGAAAACTGTCTCACTTCATTTATGTATTTTCTCAACCATCCAGCTATGTGAAAAATGCTGTACATTTTATAATTGTGTTATTCATCTCAAACCAAACTTGGTAATGGCTTTGGTTTGAGGTTAATAAACATTATCTGATTGTAGTCCTCCTGGTTCATCCATATTTTATTCAAGAAATGCAATTGGCAGGTTCTTTCTGTTGTTATGGTTCCTCTAATGGGGAATGTGAAATCCAAACCAGTCTGCTCTGCAGTTGCGAAAAAAAAGAAAGAAAAAAAGTGAGATCCCAGAGAGAGTTATGGTATCTTGAACACATGGTCCATTAACTCACATCTATATGGAATATGGTGGAGTCATTTCTTTGGACTTATTGAGTAAACATACGTTTTTTGGGGAAATGTTTTTTTGATCCACCAGGACTGGGCTATTGTGCTAAATGAGAGTTCAGTTTGAGCATAATGTGTTATTTACTATTCATTCAATTAGACTGGTGAGAATGAGCTCTTCTATTGTATGTGCTGTGGTTGACTTCACTCTCTTATATGTACCGTGTCTTTAGTCTTTGGTCTGTCCACACTGAAAGCAAAAATGCTGCCTCGAATATACCCAAACATAAAAGTGGATTTGTTTGCACTCTCTTGAACTTGCAAAGCACTGCACATTGAAAAACCCTTAACTTGAATAGCTGCTACGCTTCTACAGATCGCATTCTTTTTCAAAGTTGAGTGATTTGTCTTCATATTTCAGTCTCTTAGGTTTTAACAGGTTTTTAGTTTAGTGAGTTTACAGTGAGCAACTTAAAAATATAGTAGGACAGAAAGTAGGATTAACATGGAAGAGATTTATTGCTTGTCACCATGTGTTTAGAGGGAAATGCGTTGTAATCTTAGAGAGGTGCAACAGCAATGGAATATAAATTTGCCAGACTATAGGTAACAAAAAGCCTTCAAAAGTTTGGTTGGTAAGATTTTGTAATGATTTTGAATGAAGTCTCTCATGCTCATAAGGCTGCATTTCTTTGAATAAAAACAACCTGTAAAACAATAATTGTTACAGTGTTGTTTATTATGTCATGTCTCTGGTTTTTGGTTCACTCTTTGTTTTTTTCATTCAGTTTGTACCTTGTTTCTCTGCCTTGTTAATTGTATACTGTTATCCCTAGTCATGCCAATCATTTGGTCCCTTGGTTCAGGTGTGTTTTCCCGTTGGTTTGTATGGTTCCGCTCATTGTTCTCATTTAACCCAGCTGTGTCTTGTTCCCTGATCCCCTCTGTATATTTAAATCCTGTGCGCTCTTTTGTTCCTGGTCAGTTATTGAATGTATTTACGTACCTGAGTTTACCCAAGTCTGTATTATTAAAGTCTACTGCTGCATTTAGATCCGACTACCGCCTTTGCTTCCATGCAATTCGTGACAATAATATTGTGAAATTTTATAACAATTTAAAATTAAAGTTTTCTATTAACATATTTTTTTTATTTATTATTTATTCCTTTGATGCGAAATCTGAGTTCCCTTTCGAGGGAACTCGAACTGCGTCGAATGACACTTTGGGGAACGCCCCTCAGGGTAGCGCCTCTGAAGCATGAATGAAACTAAGCCGATCTCCGATTGGTGCAACGTAATGACGTAATGTGTGACGACACATAGGCGGAACTATAAAGGGACGCCGGCACACACAAAATGTCAGCTTTCTGTTCTTCAGCAAGCGCTATCTGTGACTGTGAGTCTTATTTATTGTTTGTCTGTCTCTGAGTGATCTCCGATCTTATGGCGAGTGCGAATTTCAGAAAGTGTGTGCATCCTTGCCCTCGTTTCATCACGGGTGGGGACACACACCGACTGTGCACGCATTGTTTGGGAATGCAGAACGCGCGGGCAGCTCTCGAGGGAGCTGCTTGCGAGGATTGCGAAAAGTTACCAATCCGTGTGCTGCGTTCCCGGCTGGCTATCTTCGATGAAGATGGCCGGCCTCGCGAGCCCCGTGGTGCGGGACCCGCGTCCGCTGAGGCGGCGCGGCAACGCTCTTCATGGGGCTCGCAAATGGATCTGTCGGGGGATCCCGAGGCTGCTGAGGCACCTTCTCGGGATTCCTCTGACAGTTCTGATGTCCTCGAGCCTCGCGTGGAAGCCCGCCCGGCGGCTTCTTCCGCGCGAGCCGAGGATCCGATGCTTGACCTGTCTGCCTCTGAGGAGGTAGACGTGCTCAGTATCGAGGGCGGGGATTTTGGGGATGACTCGCCACCCCATGTCCCCGCATATGAGGAGTTGATGGAGGTTGTTTCTCGTGCTGTGGACCGTTTAAACATCAGTTGGCCACATGAGAAGCAGGAAGCGCTTACTAAAAGCAAGTTGGACGAGCGCTTCCTGCAGCACAGAGAGCAACCTCATCACCGGGGCTTACCGTTTTTTCGCGACTTACACAACGAGTTGTGTAAGTCGTGGAGCAGACCACACTCTTCCCGTGTGTCCAACCCCCCAATTCTTAATTATAGTAATATCATGGGGGCACGGGAAAACGGTTATGGGATGATGCCGCGGGTGGAACAGCCACTCGCTAGTTATTTATCCCCCGAGTCGGCATCATCCCTGAAAGCCCCGGTGCTGCCCACTAAACCATGTCGAGAGACATCGTCTTTGGTGGGCAGGGCTTATATGGCTGCGGGTCGGGCTGGTGCGAGCCTTCACACTATGGCTCTGCTTCAGGCGTACCAGGCCGACCTTCTTAAAGATATCGATGAAGGCGAGGGCCCAACTCCCGATGACGTCGCGGAGTTGAGGAGGGTCGCTGACCTGTCTCTCCGAGTCACCAAGGAGACGGCCCGTGCTATCGGCCGCTCCATGGCAGCAATGGTGGTCTCGGAGAGACATTTATGGTTAAATCTGTCGGGCATCAAGGAGAAGGACAGGGCCTTCCTCCTTGATGCCCCGATTTCGCCTTCTGGCCTGTTCGGCGACGCCGTAAATACCGTCGTCGACAGGTTTCAGGAGACGAAAAAAACGTCAGCGGCCTTCAAGCAATATCTCCCTCGCCGCTCGAGGTCTAGGAAGTCTGCCCCTAGTGGGCAGCCGCACCCACAGCCATCCACCAGCTCCTCTGCCTATAGACAGGCTCAAAAGGAGAGTGTCGCGTCTAGAGCCCCCCCTCAAGGAGCCTGGGGGCATAGACGGCGCTCTCAGGCGAAGCCTCAGCAGAAGCAGGGCGACCTGAGGGCCGTTCTGCAAGCTAAGAAGGCTTCGTCGAAGAGGTCCTAGCCCATTTAGGATCTCTGCGGGCGGCCCCACCCGTGGTGGAGCGACCGAGGTCGTCTCCTTCACGGAGCCCGCAGGAAATCGATGTTGCTCTCCCGCCGTTAAACACGCTTCGGGTCACATCGGTTTCCAGCGAAGGCAGGTTGCACTGTCCGCCCCTCAGGCTTGCGGCCAGGCAGCATTCGCGTCCGCCCATCGAGAATCATTTTCGGTTCAGCCCTGCCGGGGATCCGCTTCAGGGGTCCGAGAACGAATCCCGATTAATACCCGAAGCCAGGCTCGAGAATCTGTCGAATATTTCTCCCTGGGCCCTGCGCACCATTCAAAATGGGTACAGGCTGCAGTTCAGTTTCCGCCCACCCAAATTCAACGGGGTGGTCTTGACTGTAGTCGACCCAGTGCAGGGTCGGGTGTTGGAACAGGAAGTAAACTCCCTGCTGGTAAAGGAGGCTATAGAGCGTATTCCTTCTCCGGACAGGGAGTCCGGGTTTTATAGCCGCTACTTCATAGTTCCCTAGAAGGATGGGGGGTTGCGTCCAATAATAGATCTCAGGCACCTGAACCGCTCTCTGAGGAGATTCAGGTTCAAGATGCTCACTATTCCCATTATCGTGAGTCAAATTCAATCCGAGGATTGGTTTGTCACGATAGATCTAAAGGACGCATACTTCCACATATCCATCCTTCCATCTCACAGGAAGTTTCTGAGGTTCGCTTTCGGGGGCGAAGCGTACCAATATCGGGTTCTTCCGTTCGGCCTAGCTCTCTCCCCTCGCACATTTACCAAATGTATGGATGCAGCTCTGGCACCCCTGAGGCTTCAGGGCATCAGGGTGCTCAATTATATCGACGACTGGCTGATTTTAGCACAGTCACAAGAGCTGGCGATTCGGCATCGAGATGTCGTCCTCGCCCACATCCAGAGCCTGGGGTTGAGACTCAACACGAAAAAGAGCGTGTTGACACCAGCCCAGAGAACCACGTTCCAGGGAGTCGTGTGGGACTCGGTCACGATGCGGGCACAATTGTCTCCTGCTCGGATCGAGTCCATCCTGACCACAGTGTCCGGGATACAGCTAGGCAAAGCCATCACTGTGAAACACTTTCAGAGAGTGTTAGGGCTCATGGCAGCAGCGTCCAATGTCATTCCATTCGGCCTGCTGCACATGAGGGCCCTTCAGTGGTGGTTGAAAACCAAGGGGTTTTCCCCGAGGGGAAACCCGTTCCGCATGATCAGGGTTACGCACAGATGCCTTCGTTCCCTATCTATGTGGAAGAAAGCTTGGTTTCTCTCCCAAGGCCCTGTGCTGGGAGCGTCATGTTGCCGGAAAACCGTTTCGACAGACGAAACCATCAGGGGGGTCTGAGATCTCGCCCTCTATGCAGACTGGCGCGTCAGATCCTCCTGTGGTCCCAGGGGAAACTGTTGTCTCTAAGAGCAACGTATATCCCGGGGAGTCAAAATCAGGGAGCAGACATCCTGTCGAGACAGGGGCTGAGGGCCAGGGAATGGAGACTCCACCCCGAGGTGGTGGAGTCAATATCTCAGAGGTTCGGCCCAGTGGAAGTGGACCTGTTCGCGTCTCGAGAGACGACCCGCTGTCCCCTGTGGTTTTCCCTCACTCATCCAGCCCCGCTGGGGTTGGATGCCATGGTGCAGACGTAGCCGAGGCTACGTCTGTACGCTTTTCCCCCGATCGCTCTGCTCCCGGGAGTTCTAGAGAGGGTCCGTCGCGACGGGATCAGTCTACTGCTGGTAGCCCCGTTGTGGCCGGCCCGAGTATGGTTCTCCGACATAATTTTGCTCCTGGACGGCCCTCCATGGGAGATTCCCATCAGGAGGGACCTGCTGACACAGGCAGAGGGCTCAGTATTTCACCCTCGAGCCGAGTTGTGGAAACTGTGGGTCTGGCCCCTGAGGGGGCACAGTACCTAGAGGCCGGCCTATCAGCTGGAGTAGTGGAGACCAAACTCAGCTCTAGAGCTCCCTCCACGAGGAAATTGTACGGCTTGAAGTGGAATGTCTTCACCATTTGGTGTAGAGAGCGTGAGGTGGACCCAGTTAACTGCCCAGTGGCTTCAGTGCTGGAGTTCCTCCAAGATCGCTTCTCCACTGGTCTTACCCCGTCCACACTCAAGGTGTACGTGGCTGCCATTGCGGCTTTCCACGCTCCTCTGAGTGATGGGCCTCTGGGGAGACACCAGTTGGTCGTACGTTTCCTCCGTGGGGCCTGGAGGATGAGACCTGCGGCTCGTACCAGGGTTCCCACTTGGGACCTGGCGGTGGTTCTTGAAGGTCTGGCTGAGGCCCCCTTCGAACCGCTGGAGTCGGCTGAGGCCAAGAACCTGTCGCTGAAGGTCGCTTTTCTGTTGGCCATTACTTCTCTGAGGAGGGTAGGAGATCTCCAGGCGCTCTCCATATCTAACGAGTGCCTGGAGTTTGCTCCAGGCAACATTAAGGCCATCCTTCACCCTAGGCCCGGCTATCTGCCTAAGGTACCGTCCAGTGCGGCACGGCCTACGGTTCTGCAGGCTTTTCATCCTCCACCTCACGTGACGACGGATGAAGAGAGACTTCATGTGCTCTGCCCTGTCAGAGCACTGAATATTTACATTCAGAGGTCCTCTTCATGGCGGAAGTCGGACCAGTTGCTGGTCTGTTTCGGGTCGCCCAGGAAGGGGCTTCCCGCTTCAAAGCAGACCATCAGCAACTGGATTGTCCAGGCGATTTCCACGGCCTACCAGGTGCGCGGTATGCCTTCACCTTTGGCCGTGAGGGCTCATTCTACTAGAGGCATGGCGTCCTCAAGAGCCCTT
The DNA here is from genome assembly GCA_030578275.1 of Meda fulgida. Classification (NCBI taxonomy): domain Eukaryota; kingdom Metazoa; phylum Chordata; class Actinopteri; order Cypriniformes; family Leuciscidae; genus Meda; species Meda fulgida. The sequence goes on from CM060626.1 coordinate 13,670,988, forward strand.
CTCGTGGGGGCCCCCATCCAGGAGGTCTGCGATGCAGCAGGATGGGCTACCCCTCATACCTTTATTAGGTTTTATAGTCTGGATATTCCGTCAACACCCGGCGCTCTTGCGCTCTCGTCCTAAGTGTGCCTGTGAGAAGTTTCACACTAGGGCAGGCAGGGCTCGTTGTGGCGTAGTGGGCACTCGTTCCCCAAAGTGTCATTCGACGCAGTTCGAGTTCCCTCGAAACGGAACGTCCTCGGGTTACGACTGTAACCCTTGTTCCCTGAGAGGGGAACGAGAACTGCGTCCCTTGGCCACGCCTTCCCCTGCCTGGGAGCGCTTGCTTCATCACAGAGGCTGACATTTTGTGTGTGCCGGCGTCCCTTTATAGTTCCGCCTATGTGTCGTCACACATTACGTCATTACGTTGCACCAATCGGAGATCGGCTTAGTTTCATTCATGCTTCAGAGGCGCTACGCTGAGGGGCGTTCCCCAAAGTGTCATTCGACGCAGTTCTCGTTCCCCTCTCAGGGAACAAGGGTTACAGTCGTAACCCGAGGACGTTTTCAGCATCATTACTCCAGTCTTCAGTGTCACATTCTTCAGAAATCATTCTAATATATATGCTGATTTCAAGCTCAAGAAACATTTCTTATTATTATCAGTGTTGAACAGTTGTACTGCTTACTATTTTTGAAGAAACCAATAAAAAAAAATTCAGGTTTATGTGATGAATAAAACCAGGGGCGTCATGCAAGCGAAAATTCTGGGGGGGCACAATCTGCGACGTTGCAATTGTTTCCTTAGGGGTGATATGGATCATGTTAGGAGGGGTCAGGGGGTTTCCCCCCCTGAAAATTTTTAAATTCTGGCTGCTAAACATACCATTTCAATGCAGTTTGGGAGGGACAGAAATACCTTAACGGAGCTAGCAGCAACCCTCCTCTATCTGAGGGCTAAGTTAAAGTGTCTATTTTGTAAGTTTATGTAAAAGACAGGTTGATGAAAGAACTGTAAGCTCAAATTCAAAAGCTTTTGAAGTCTACTTCATTAAGGCATGTTTACACACACACTAACTGTACACTTAGGCCTACTACACATGATTTTAAAAAACAGTACCATTGCAGTTTTTTTATGTTATGATTTTAAATTGTGATGTTATAAATACAAATTTAACACCCTCGTTTCTATGGAACTAAAAACAATTGAACCAGCTTGAGACTTTGACACAAGACAAAACAGAACAGATGTTTCAAAACCGATCAGATAACGTTACTATGGCTTATTGGCTTTGTATGGCAGGCAGTAACGTTAGCCAACTAGTTTACGTTTAGACTAGGCTAGCTATCGATAATGTTACACTGACACAACTTAAGTTAATGCTCTGAATTCGCAGCTAATATCAAATCCAACTTTTTGATCAAGTTAAAATTTCCAGGTCAACCACAAATAATCCCACTACATTTTAATATCATCCGAAAACTTATTCAATGCCGATTTGTTGCTTTGTCCACTTACCACTTCAAGACCATCTGTAAAACATTGCCAGCTCACCGTGCGACACGAGTGAGTTGCTTGAACATACACAGCAAAGATTCTAGAGCGCTATGCGCACAGCGCTCTAGATTTGATATACACAGATACCATATTAGGAAAAAGGGGCGGGCTGATGCTGACTGATTTATTACACATCCAGAAGAATACATTTGAGTTGTTATAGGCTCTGGTAATTATGGAGCATAATAGGAATAAAGTTGTGACAAAATTATCAGGGAGGAAAAATCTGGGCATGACGCCACTGAATAAAATGTTAAAAAGAACAGTGTATATATTTAAATAGTTTGTTTTTCTGTAACAAGGTGAAAACCTTTATTGTCAATGATAAATGCAATTTATCAATACAACTTTAGATCAATGCAATGCATCCTATTCCTTTTTAAATAAAAGTACTGAATGAAACTTTCTGACCCCAAACTTTTGTACGCAAGTGTATTTTCACATGTTTAACAGTTAGACTTGTTCTCATTATGTCCTTAAAACATTTGAAGTGAAGACTAGGACAAGGCACAAGACTTGCACTGTTCATCAAAACACAGTATGGCTGCCCATATACAGTAAAAAATCATATTAAAACATTATAAGATAATTTACAACATGCTTATTCAAAACACTAGCACCTTGAATACTGAACAGTTCATTCTACTGTCATGCTTTCTAATGCAGACTAAACATGCATATTATGTTATAATATATTATTGCATGCTATTTTAAAGCATGAAAATGTAGAGCTACTCGAGGCAAGGCCTGCTTTTATTAGATCAAATATAAATGTTATGGAGGACTCGTAGGCAGAACACCCAATCAGGAGGCAGCTTGTGGTACTCCAGTTTATTACCGTCCAGCCTCAGGATCTTCATTCGTGAATATGATGTGGGTCCTACTGTTCTGCAGAGACTGCTCACGTTGAACGCTGGACAACACAACAATAAAGTTATAGCAGAACAGATTGATTGTTTTAATTTAGTTGCTGTGTAGTTTTTTTTAATGTTCATGTCACATGATTAAACAAGTATATTTGTTTGATATTATCTTGTGGTTAACCATTATGGCAGTAGTAGTGTTATCATATAGTAGCATTATCATCACTACCAGAAGGGTATTTATTTATTTATTTGTACATATTTTTACATTTGTCTCAACTTTAACACTCGACTTTCATAGTAAGCTACTTTATCTAACAGGCTGTTTTACAAAAAAAAAATGGTACTGTTACCTCTTCCACTGTTTACTGTTGAGAGAAATAGCAAGACAATGAGGTCAACTTATTTGGTGATTAATGTGACGTGCCATTTCAGAGAATTGCAAGCAGACATTAATCCTTCACTAGATCACACACTAGATCGCTGGCATTGGCACGTCTTCAGTGATCTGTTTCATCCTGGTTTTAGATACTCATTGTGATGGTAGAATAGTTATGTATCTAAGCTCTTGCTGCTAATGCTAAGGGAGAATCCAAGAACTGAAAGACCATGAGGTATGTCTGGTGGCATAGAGACTATTCTCAGAACAGAGAATTCATATGCGTTTACAAAGCACTTAAGGTGCGTAACTATTTTGTAGCTGTTTTTCCAGTCCTCTAGCCTGCAATCCAGCAAAAATAATATTATCATATTTTCTGGAAATCTATGTGCAAATCAGGCACACAGTGTCTCCATCCTCAGACTGGAGCCTTTTGAATAGGGCTTGTCAATACATTTTCTATTGCATTCTTTCCATTTGTTTTCTGAAGGTAGATCTGACAGTTTGACAGGCCGTTTAACCTTTTATAATGTCCACTTCTAGGTTAATATAGCCTTACCAATAGTCTCTTTTATCTTTTTCAGTAGTGGCTTGTTAAACATTAGATTATTATACTTCACTTTGAGCTGGTAAACCACTATTAATATCAATATTAGTCAATTCATTCTCGATTAAATTCTTTCCATTTGTTTTCATTTTCATTTCATTTCATTTCAGTTTATTTATATAGGGACAGTACAGAAAAACATGATCCCAGTCAAAGCTGGAGAATATGTATTGAGAGTACATAGAGAGTATAGCAAGAGCTAATTTGCATCTCAGGTCCCTAGAAAGGCTTCTCTAATAAAAAAAATAATAAAACAACAAATTACTACTGATAAAATAAAACAACCACAATATGTCACTTATAGATGTAGATGTCACTCACATACCAACAAGAATTTATACCAGAAATGAGCTTACAACTGAAGCATAAAACTTCACATGCACTTTTACATTACATTACACTATTACAGTGCTTTTGAATAAGATAGAATACAATTTTTACTTATACATATTACAATTTTACATACTAAAATGGTTACATTTAAATATGCGAGCAGTTCTGGTTTATTTTAAACCACCGCTTTACCTTTAATGTGAAGGACTTTATTTCCGGTATTGCCTTATACTCATTTGGCAGCAGGTTCCAGAGTTTGGAGCCCTCAACAGAAAAGGCTCTTTGCCCTTGTGTGGTCTTACGAAAGTTAATCCTACAATTCCCACCTGCTGAACTCCTAGTGATTCTGCTTGTGTCTCTTTATCAATTTACATAAAACAGATGGTGTCTTATTGTGCAAACATTTAAAGATCAATTTTATATTTGGCAGGTTCTTAAAATTTTCAAAACTTAGCATATAAAATTTTTTTAAAATGTTGCAGTGATGCCATCGATTTGGCTTTTTATCCATTATTTTCAGAGCTTGATTATACACCATTTCAATTTTTTTAATTAATGAATCACTTGTTTGAGTCCCAACTGTAATACAGTATGAAATACGAGACAAGATCATTGCATGCATAAACAGATGTACTGCCTCAATTGAGATAAAATTTCTAATAAGTCTGAAACAATTTAGATTAATCCTTACCATTTTTTAGATCTTTTTTATGTTTATCAAATTTAAGTTGTGAGTCTAAGACAACACCTAAAAAAATAAACTCATCTACCTCCTGTATTTCTTTCTTATTTACTTAAATTATTACTTTTTTTTTTTTTTTGCTTTCAATTAGAAACGAACATAAAGACGGTTTTCTTAGCATTCAGAGTAAGATGATTTTCCTGGAGCCAGGTAGATATCCTTTCCATTTGTTCATTTAAAACTGCAGCAACCTTGACAGATGACTTAGTCAATGTATAAATAACTGTGTCATCAGCATAAAGCTGACATTCAACATCTAGACAACAACATGGTAGGTCATTTATAAACAAACTGAAAAGCAAGGGGCCTAAAACTGAGCCTTGTGGTAAGCCCATTTCGTTTCTCATACACAATGATTTTGTTTCATCAATTTTAACACACTGATCTCTTAAATTTAAATAAGAGCTGAACCATTCAATAGAACGTTTACTAAAATGAAAAGGACCTAATTTAGATAAAAGAATAGTATGGTTAACTGTATCAAATGCCTTCTTAAGGTCAATGAACACTGCTCCCATCACATGTCCTTGATCCAAAGAGTGTCTGGCTTTTTCCAAGAAATAGCTTATAGCTGTTTCTGTGGAATGCTGGGCTCTAAAACCAAATTGATGTTTGTGTAGGAAGTGATTACTCTCTAGGCGGTTTATTAATTGTTCAGCCACAACCTTCTCCAAAACCTTTGACATGACCAGCAAGATTGATATTGGTCGATAATTTGTAATCAGGCTTCGATCTCCTGATTTTAAGAGTGGTGTGACTACAGCCTTTTTCCATATATTGGGGAAAACACAGTCTCTAATTGATACATTTATCAGATGAGTTAACGGAGCTATCATCACGGAACTATTTTTTTTATCAAATTAATATCTAAATTGTAAACATCTTTTGCTGTTGAATTCGGTAGAAGCTTTACAATTTCAGTTATTCTACTTTCTTCAATCTCCTTAATAAAAAATGAATTTGGTAGCTCATCCTCCAACTTATTATTTAATGTTATTTGTTTAAAATTTTGAGCCAATTCAACTACTGAACTTATAAAATATGTATTAAACTCATGTGCTAGAGAGACCTTTATCATCTATTACTTTCCCATCTATCTGTACCTCTTTAATCGTTTGATGCCTTTAAGTTTTATTAGTTCAATTATTGAATTGTTTCCATAGGGTTGAAATTTGACCCTTTGCACTCTCTATTAAGTGTGTATAATGTGATACTTTTGATTTTCGTAATTCTTTTACTACTTTATTTCTGAGACCTTTATAGATTAAAATATCTGTATTCAATTTAGAGGATAATGACACTTTTAAAGCTAGGTCTCTTTTTTCATAAGGTTACTAATATCACTGTTTATCCATGGTAATGATACCTTTTTCCTTGAGCATTTCAAAGGAGTATAATATTTGTTTACCAGATTAGTAACGGTTTCTGTTAAGGAAGTGCAACACAAATTCCCCTCATTTATCTGTAATATATCATCCCAGTCAGCATTACTGATCTCTATTTCAAATTGACCTACTTTAGATTTCGGTATCCCAAACTTAATTCTATCTGGTCTCTGGTTTTTGAGTCGGTTTAGTCGTTGTTTAGTTAATTTCCTTACAGTTAACACCATATTATGGTCTGATAAACCTGTCAGTAGGTTATAATGGTTTATAATACACTCTTCCCTATTAGTAAAAATGAGAAAAAGTCCTGCTAGTTCTGGTCACTCTTGTTGACTTTTTTATCAACTGATCATAGTTATATTTGGCAATCATTATTTTTAACTTTTGTTTTCCTCTTTTATCTGCCCAATTTATATTAAAATTACCATAAAATATTGTTTCAATAGAATTATCAAACATTTCCAGTAGTTCCTTCATTTCATCATAAAAAGAAAGATTGTGTGATGGAGGATTATATAAAACAACAATATTAAATTGCATTCGCAGAGAAAGTATCACTTTTATGGCTAAGCATTCAATTTTTGTATTTAGATCAACTCTTATACATTTAAATGACTCTCTAATATAGATCAACACTCCTCCACCCATACCAGATGATCAGATGTTTTCTAAATGATAAATCTGACAGGTTGACAGGTTGTTTAACCTTTTTCTAACCTCCACTCCTGGCTATTTTCTACAGTGGCTTAATAATTAAAATATTATACTTTACTTTGAGCTGGTAAACCACTGCTAATGGCATGAGATTTCGTTATATGGTTCAAAACAGTGAATCATGACCACTGCCTGAAAAAAAAGAATGTCTGCTGAAGTCTTTGCAGTTGACCAGTGGCACAGCTCTTGTAACAGAGCTCGACGTGCTGCTGAGGAGGAGGGGGAGAGAACAGAGCGTGCTTTTAGCACATGTGGATTCCTTTTGGAGTATTCACAGATGTTCCCTAACAAACCTTCCTTCTTTCCTTTCTCCCTCCTTCTCTTTCAGCTAACCTACTTTTTCTAGTCACCTTGTGTCTTTCCAGGATGTTTCTGTCTGCAAACACGTTGTGACAAACGCATTAGAGAATGAGAAAGGGGGAAAAGGAAACCAAGAGTGGGGGGAAAGTTTGTTATTTCTCTTCTAAAATCCTGTCACATTTTCCGTCATTTTCCCATGGCCCGTCCGATTCTGAATGTTGATTCTCTTGTGCCAGAGATTATTTCATCGGGGCTGAGAACATAGCCTCATACTTTAAGACAGGACAAACATTTGAGCAGTTCTCAGTCAAGCATACAGATTTGTGTTTAGAATATTTTTTCTTTAGAAAAATATTTAACTCTTTCCCTTCTATTGACCGAGTTGCCTCGTCTTTCATGAGAAAATGCTTCCCCGCCATAAGACCAGTTTTTCGTGTTTTCACTGTTATAAGGTAGGGGGCGCTATTACACCTCTTTTGAAAGAGTACTGAATCTCCTAATCAAAACACAGGTGGAGAAGATGCAGAAACAAGCGATAACATGTAATCATATGCATATGTAAAATAATGCGATCATCAACATTATAAATCAAAACTCCCTAATGTTACTGAAATGTTGACCCGGGACGAGCTATAGGACTGTGAAGCTTTAGGGATGTTGTGGACTTGATCTTCCCCATCTATGTTTTGATCATCATTCTGAATACGATCTCGATGTAGCCTTTGACAAAACTGCGATTTTTCTCAGCTTACCCATATTCAAGTGTTGATAAAAAAGAACGCATGAAGCTAGAATAAAGCAGGTTTTTTGTTTAAAAGCAGAGGGTCTGTTCTTTCTTTATATATTGCATGTTCAGATATTCATACAGCAAAATATTCTGGGGGCCATGACATTTTTGTGAAAGAATATCAAAAATGCTAGCAGGGAAAAGCCAACTTTAAAAAAATATATATTCTGGTGGGGAAAGAGTTAAGATTGAAGCAGACATATAAGCTTGGTTGCTAAATTTCTATGAACTGAATGAACTGAAATTTTGACAAAGCTTTGTATAAAAGTATAGAAAAAAAATCGATGGGTTGTATTGACCTTTTAAAACCAATCTGTTTGAAATGCTTATATAAATCAATAAATGTATAGGCAAAGATAGAAGTATACTTATTTTTTCCAGAATACCATTTACTGTTGAATTTCTCAGAATACCTCAACTTCCTTCAATTACACTTCAAATTCCAAAATTCCAGTGTGGCAAATTCAATTGAAATACACATTCCCAAGTGAACCTGAAATTGTGTAGTTCTCTGTCTTGTGTCTTGACACAATTATTCTGTCGATCAACTTGGCATGAAAATTTCCTCTGTCACATTGAAATTAAGCAGTGCTGATTTTTCTCAATGCAGTGCTAAAGAATAAACCTCAGTGTTATTGCTTGTGTTAAACAAGAGCCTTACATCAACTCACCTTGGATTTGGTTAACCTCAAGGTAGAGGTACTGAAGGCTGGTGGGAACGGTTGGGATTTCTGTCAGCTGGTTATATGAAAGGTCCAGCTCTACCAGAGATGTGAGGTTAAAGGCTCCAGGGTCAAGCCCTTCATTCCTCAATTTGTTGTGTCTGAGCCGTAGGTAACGGAGTCCATTCAAACCATGAAGGCTGTTCTCAGTCAGGCCTGTAAGAGAATTGTTGGAGAGGTAAAGCTGCTGGACAGATGAAGGCAGATGTTTGGGGAAAGTATCCAGGAGGTTGTGACTGAGATCCAAGAGGTTGAGGCCTCCAAGACCTGTTGAAGTACATGAAAGATAAAGTTAACGCTGAGTTTACAGAACGATCAACTTTAATGTTTCCTGATGATTTATGTAGGGATGCACATTACATTTGCCATCATCAAACATTTAAAGTTAATCTTTAAAGCTGCAGTCTGTAGTTTTCCTCTTTGTCGCCATCTCTGATTGAAATCAACTTCACGTGGGTTGTGCGGCACAGCATAGTGCGGATGAATCCAATGTTTTGAGGAGAATGTGCGGCTGTCAGTCGGTGTGGATACTGTCATTCGGAATCACAGATTCTACTTTTTGGAAGTATGACCAACATAAGAATTTTTTATTGGAAAATTTCATCTGAACAAGTAACATCCACTTTTATTCTTACCAAATAAGGGAAACAAGTATTGCAGTAAATCACACTGATTAACGCTCGCTTATCATATCACGTCAAACCGTGCAAATTATACTTTGTTCTCAAATTGTTAATGTTAACAACATTAGCATTGCGTGACTATATTTAATGCCCTTCCGATATTTATCCTTGTTTTCACATTGGCCTGGTGGCAGTCTCCTGGATCGGGTGAATCTCCAGTTGTCACTGGTGATTGTCGTTTGAACCTTTCTGGATTCGCCATCAAATTGATAAGTTTAATTATATCAAGTGCTGTGAGAAAAGGCTATAAATCTCCACCTCCAACATCCTCACACGCAATATAACCTACTAGCCGAAACACCTCCTTTATGTGTGCAGAGATGACGTACTGACGCAAAGGCATGCTCGAATTTCCAGCGGAAATCCACCAGTACCACTGGAATCAAAAACATTATTACAAGCTTACCGTTTTGAATTGAGCTACGGCAAGCAGATAGTTTTGAACACTGGCTGGTTATGTACTCGCTCAAAAAATTATTTTGAATTATTTTTAACCCAAAAAGGTTACAGACAGCTGCTTTAAAACTAATAATTTATTAACGCTGTTAAATATAATCTTTAGCAAATCTCAAAATGAATATCCATTTTTATAATGTACATTTATGTTGTGATGCCTACATTCACTTGTATTTATAATAATTGATTTTAGTGTTTAATTTAAAAAAAAGAGTTTTTGGACAAATTGGATATAATTTTTATATATTGGCCATTTATCGGTTATCAGCCATAACATTAAAATAAAAATCAGCTTATTTGTACCAGCTAAACAGTGCATCTCTACAATAAGCATTTGAAAGATGTGTTCAAATATATAAATACCAATAAATACCTTTTAAGTCGCTCCCTTCAATAATCTTCAGACGATTGCCTTGTAACAGAAGTACTGTTAAATTGGCCAGATTTTGTAATGCACCTGCAGAAATCTTTTCGATGTGGTTATATGCGAGTCGCAGTTGCTTGAGTCCGCTAGGCAGTCTGTCTGGCACCTTTGTCAGGTTATTATTGTTTATGAAAAGATTTATCAAGTGGGTCAGATTGGAGAACAACACATTATCGAGTTGCTCACTCAATAGTTGATTGTGATCCAAGATCAACCAACGCAAGTTGGTGGCATTGGCAAACGCCTCGGATCCAAGGAAAGTAATATTATTCCCTTGGAGGAACAGGTACTGTATGCGGGACGGAAGGCCAGAGGGAAGCTGGTTAAGGCCCCTTTGGTCACAATAAAGGGCAGTTGGCCACTGGATCGGGCAGTCACACTCCAAGGGACAACTGTGTGCATTCACAGCACGAAACCAGCCCGGATCTATCCGATCTTTCAAAGTCAAAACACTCGGCTCTCCCAAAAAACGGTTGATCCAGAGTGGTACACCTCCATAGTCGAAGTCCAATGTGAAGGCCCAAGTGGGCCCACACACAGAGAGTAAAAAAAAAATTGATCTGTTATCCATTTGTCCGCCTGCCTAAATGAAACACAAACAGCCTATAAAAAAAACTTAATAGTTTATTATTCAAACTAATCAGGAAGCTTCTTTTCTTCTTGTAGCAATAAATAAAAGCTTACACATACTGTTTAGAGAAAATAGATTTCCGTGCAAGTTACAGCAGAAATTCCCAGCAAAGCTTTTGCATTATTGCATTATAATAATAATAGGTTGAATATAACTTAACATCTTTAAAATCTCTATTTCATTATCAGCTACAGTTAATAAACTACTTTCAAGAGCGTCAATGAATATGCAAGTGGCTAAACTGGTTAAAAATGCTACTTCCCAATAAATTTCTTCCATTCTCTTTCGTCAGATGCATCATCTACATATGTGAGAGGAATGTGCATACCTTTCGCCTCTCTTCCACGGCCAATTTTAGTTAGGAAAGCCTCTGAAAAGGTAGATTTGTCAAGGCTATCCCTGTAGATGTTTACGCTTGACACTGAATGGCAACCTGAAGAGTTTTACCGAGCTACTGAAACATTCTTCACTCAGCGATGGCCTTTTCTTCCATTCAGCTTATTCTCACTCTTTTTTTCCCCCAACCTGTCTCGGAAGCCTATGGCTGGAGTCTAACCACTGCACAACATTTGTTAGAAACATGTGTGCTGGCAGCGTAGAAAGGGCAATCTTTACAGACAATGCTGTTGTGATTTTAGATCTTTTGGAATTAAAACACATCACATTATGTGTGGATAGAAATCCTGTTTTTGATTTATTGTGACTTGTTTCTTCAAAGCTTGATAATGTATAATGCACAACTGATGTTAAATCATATGTCAATGCTTATGCAAACCATATACTGTTACATAGCCTGCTGCCCGCTGGCTGATGAACTGTAATATCACGTCATTGTGCCTGTGAGAAATAGGAGTATGTATGAAGGCAGTATATTTTCTCTTTGCAGCTCTGGAACATCTTGCACAGAGAGCAATGGTTACAGTCAAACAGCTGGAGGGGGCCTGGGGAGCCAAACAGACCCTGTTCGTCTATGAGAGAGCAGGAGAAAAGAGGGAGAGAGAGAGTGTGGTTTAGTCGAAATAGCTTTATTACAACACTTCAAAGCCCTTCCATAGGGATGAGACAATGTTTTGGTCTATGAATGTCTGAAAAGTCAGAGTGCCCCCTAGCACTCAAATCAACCATGACAATCACAAAAGCAAAGTTCTGCATGACCTTCTGTCCTTTTGAAATATTGTTAAGAATATAGTGGAAGATTTTTAGATGAGACCATTAAGAAATATTACTATTTTATATTTATACATATTATTGTCGTTAATTTACTTATTGCTTTAAATTAATATTTAAACTACATCATATTATTATTGTTCTGTGTGGTTTTGAAATATAATTTTTACTGCAACCCCCCCCCCCCCATATGTTAACATTTAACATTGTTTAATAAATTTTTAAAAGCCCTCTTTTTATTTATTGAAAGATCAAAAACATAAACATTAAAAGCACAATATAACAAATACAAATGACATTCTGTGGAATATTTTTATTAATGATTAATAAATTATTTATTTAATATAGTCACCAAAAAGGTACTGACAACAGTAATAGTTTTGTTTGTTCTGAAACTTCACAAAATGTTTTTTTTTCGTTTAATATTTTAATTAGATTATATTATTAATCTGCATTATTTCAAATATAATTTTAATTTCAAACATAAATCACCAAAATTATAACATTAATTTTTTTAAAGCTACATTTTTTATTGAAAGAGCAAAAATAAATAAATAAAAGAAAATGCTTAATATAACTTATTTTGACCTCTGCAAACTGCAAGCTGATTTGTTACAAGACTGAACAGTTTAAATGGTAATTTCTCAAGAAAATTGAACTTTGATTGGACACCAAGATGAACATGACGTGCACTGACACATTTGAAGTCTTTTTAACTCTCTTTAAAAGCTAGACAGGTTTAGACAGGTAAACACACTGACTTACCTGTGTAAGTACGTAGTGTTCTCTGAGCTGGAGTGTTTTTGAAGGGGGCCTTTATGTTATTCTGTTCCTTCTCTGTAGTCCGCCAGTGGCTGCCAAATTTATTTTCCATTTAAACAGAAGGAAATGAAGAACCTTCCAGTGCTTTTTGGAATTGCACTTTGTTACCTAGGCAGTGCAGCCTGACCACACAAAAAAAGAGTTTCTTCTCATTCATGGTACAGCAAAACAGTTTTCATATCACATTTCTTATAGTAGAGGGATAGACTTTATTAGCATAACTGCAGTGTTTGGAAAGAAGCAAAAAACTTTTGCTAAATTATGTAGGGTTAAATTCATCAATGTCTTGATTTCATTCAGTATATTTATGGTATACATCCATAATTCCTAACACTCATGTTCTCCATCATCTCTAGTACTTCCTCACAATTCTCCATGTTTAATTACAACTTCCAGTCAGCAAAATTCTGTGTACATGCATCCAATCAAAACACTGCTTACATGTCTACATTGCGGTTTGTGTTCGCATTTTCATGAGCTTTCTCCAGTCGTGTGTGCTGTTTTTCTCTTGGCACGCGATGACTGAGGTCTTTGTAACTGTTGTCTGGTTAGCAGACTGCTGTGGCAAAGTCATGCCAAGCCATGGGCACAAGACTGGAGATGTTACAGAGAGGGTATGACGAACAATTCACAGGACAAGATAAGTCTGTTGCCTAATGCATTCGAGAACAATTGCCTTACAAGCGATTTACAGGCCTGTGGTAACGAAGCCTGTGTTTTTCATTTCTCTCAAAGCCTTGTTTTGTGGATCTAAACTTCATATGTTACATTGAAGCTTTGATCAAGCCTGTTGATTAATTCCAGTCTATATGAATGAATATGATCAGTTATTTCCTATTGAGACCATCTGCCTGTGAATATGACTCATGTGTTGGCTCCAGAATCGCTTGCTTTTCCCTAAACTGATGCCTAGAGGGTGCTATATCTCAAACTACACCTCATCACTACACAAAGGACATCAGAATGATTTTTTTTTTAATTGTTAGAAATTAATAATAAATTGTGAGTTCTGATAATGGTTTGACCAATGCCAGAGTATGCTTAAGGTTTACTCAAGTGTACTTTGGCATGCTAATTTTATTATCTGCCAAATTCTAGCTTCTAGAATAATACATTTATCAAAATATGAAACAACACAAATGAAGGAAATTTTATGTTCCAGAGGTTGATTTGTATTGAAGGTACCATATTTCAACTGTTTCCTTTTTGTATGACATTGAAACTGTTTACTATTAGCCTACTATTTATTATGACTTTTGCCTCAATAAACTCCTAATTACTGCTTATTAACACTAGAACTCCCAAGGCAGTCATTTTGACTGTTAAAATTTTGCAATGTAATAACTTTGTTGAAATAAAACCAATGTAACTATAGGACCCTGACTTTTCCTAATGTGTCTATATTTTATTCTTATTCTTATATCATTGTTATTTTATTAAAATTACAAGACACAAAAGAGTTTTGAGTATTTCTACCTTGAATGGCCATAACAGTCATACTGACCATATGCATTACAGACCGTGTGTCGTTTGCTCCTTTTTCCCGCTCTTAAAGATGCATCACCGTTGCCTAGCAACAATTTCTCTTGTTGTTTGTTTAGTCTATTGCAAAGCTGAAATCTAGCTTTAGCTTCGAGCTAAAGCCAAATTGAAATATTGAAAAGAGAATATCAGAACAATGTCAGCAAGAAGAATGACTGCCACAGAGGCTTTAGCCATGCTTCAGAGCCTTGATGAGGCTGAGTGGTTGTTGGTTAACTAATACATTTTTACATACATCATAATTAAAATGTAGTGTTCTGATGTTTATTATTACCTATACATTACAGATCCATTTATTCTTAGATTGATATAGCTTATTGAAATTATATGCAAATAATGTTTGAGCAGTCAGAATGACTGCTATGGCCATTATAGTAGTTATAGAATTCCGGGAGTCCTAGTGTTATTAGTTAGTAAGGTAGTTGTTTAGTTAAGGGATGTAGAATTTGGTCATGCAGAATTAAGCATTTATATGTGCTTTATAAGTACTAATAAACAGCCACTATCCTAGTAATATGCATGTGGATAAACAACTAGTTAATAGTGAGTGTGTAATAGTGAGTTAAACCTAAAGTGCTACCAGAGTGTGTTTTTCTTTTTTATTGTACTATAGATTATTATTTTTTAACTGTAATAATCTAAACAGGGAGTGAAATAAAACTTAAGTATTTATTCATGTCAATATTTATTGTTTAAAAACAAATGCTGTAAAAATATCATTTTTGACACTAATTACGTGATGCAATTTTTTGCAATTCACACAGGTTTGGAACAACATGAGGGTGAGTAAATGATGACATAGTTTTCATTTTTGGGTAAACTATCCCTTTAACTCTGGACAAAAAAACAAACAAAAAACATGCACATTGAGACATTTTCTTCAAATACTTATGTTTTAACATCTTTATATTCCACGGAAGGTGTGACCATAGTTTCAGTCTTCATTTACACACAGAGGTCATCACTCAAGATAATGTAAGAAAGCACATCTCAGAGAGATTCAGGTCACCTCTGTAGTCTGACCTCTGTGTGCTGAAACACAAATCACATTTCAGCCTAAAGTTCAAAGAGGCTAAGTCACGGCTGGAGAGAGATCAGCAGGAGCAGGGACAGGGATGGCAGGAATGTAAAGTGTTTCCTGATGTTGAGTTCACCTCCCTCTGGGATCAGACCCTGTGTATTCTGGTTTTTGGACCTGAGGCTTTTTAGAGACAGTCAGGCTACGTGCAGCTAAAGTATGAATAATATTTTACAGGGCTATTGTGAAGAATCCTATGCTGCATCATTGTATATATCTTCAATTTTCTGTCAAAATTCATGCTAAAACTGGCTAGCTAAAGTTGTTTTTATAGGTGATTAGCTCGCTGATCTACTTACTAAACAAACCTAAGTTAAGCAATTTACTGAAGTAGACTTGACATCCTTGTAAAAAAGAAGAACACTTCATTATACTTTTAAAAATAGTATTTATTAGACAAATAATAGTCAAGTCACCTTTATTTATGAAGCCCTTTCTACAATACAAATTTGTATCAAATGAAAACAGGAAATTAATGCAACAGAGTTTGTTTTGAAAGAAAGTCATTATCCAGTAAGTTCAGTGTTGATTCATTTCCATTGCAAAGTTCATTAGTTATTAATTTAGTTCATTTATCTATACAGCAGCTCTGGAGAAAACAGTGATGTCATCGTCCAGCTCAGTTCAGTTTTCATACAATGTTGTCAATGCAGGCAGAACAATAATATTGTTCTCAATAACATAATTAGACAAATACTTTAAGTGCAAACTGAATGTAATGTTTTCAGGCACTTGCATGTTAATTGCAATTAAATAAAAATGTATTATAGTTTAAAATCAGATTAAATGCTGATTAGTGTTTTTACGGAATTGGTTTTTGACAGACATTAGTAGGACTTGAGTACATTATTATACGTAATTTTATAATCACTTCTATAGCCTTTGAAAAATGTCACTGCTGATTAAATTTGACAAGCAGTATGGACACTAAGATATACTTTAATGTCATAATAATTGGATCTTGTATGTCATGTATACAAATATATTTAATGCAATGATGAATTTAGTAATAATCACTGTAGACTTTATTTTAAGGTACCCTGGTTACAGTATAATTATACAAATAAGTACTGAGTAATTTTAATTAACAACATGTACTCATTATATACTTAGGGTTAGGGTTTGATTTAGGCCTGTAATTATGCATAGATTACAGTACTATAGTACTTTTAGTACATGTAAGATGTGTAACAGGGAAACTATAAAATAAAGTGTTAATATCATCCCTTATTAGTATTACACAAAATCAAGTTACAACCACTACTCCAGTAACTTTAAAACTGCATTTGGAAGGTTGACAATGATTTTGAAAATGTTTTGACTCATTGGTAAACCAAACTAGCAATACAAGAACTACCCAAAAACGTTTACAATTCTCACCACCTTTCCACACCTATGGTTTTTCACGTTCTCCATCCCTTCAAACAGTAAATAAAAATGGAGAATCCCTCAAGACCTGTGGTTGTGATGGTATATTCAGGCCTGAAGCTGTCTGGCTTTGTGTCTTGCATTGAGTCCCAAGCACAGCACCTCTAGCACGCCACAGATCTCCTTACTTACCAAAAACAAGCTGGCTACAACCAGCCATCAAAGACCACAAAAAGAGAGGCCTCTCAAGAGATGGAGGACCTGACATTCCTCAGGATGAGTGCCTGAAGATATGAAACACAAAAAATATGAAACACACAAGAGATCGAATGGCAGATGAATGTTTTATATTGGCCGCAATGTTAGCATGGCCACTTGTTTTCTGGTAAATAACTTGAGTCAGTAAGTCTGCGTCTGAGGGAAATGTGATGAATATGTTTCTTTTTTGAATCTGAAGTGAAAATATATGTTGTGCCTCTTGGGCGGCTCAGAGGTAGAAAGAGTCTGCAGAGTTGTATACAGCTCCCTCATGCACTGCTGATAGTTTGGTCAGTCTCGCCGTGAGGGCCGCATTCTACTTGATGAGAAAAGCTCGATGTATACAGAAGCAGATGTCCCTAACATGTTCCGCAGCTGGAAGTGATCGAGACCAGCCACTCAAAACTAGTGAAAAAAATGGACTTGGGATGGAGAAAGGCAAGTCTTCTGTAATTGGACAGGGTTTGAGAGGGGGCTTCGGAGGGTGGAGGCAAAAAAGCTTGTAGGAGAGAAGGGGTATTCTCAATTTTTGGCTCTCCAAGTCACTCCATATTGCTACAGGGACTCACAGTGAGACAAAGAGAAGGCAGTGCCTTTGTTGTATCAGGTAGGTGTGATGCTGTTTGCTACTGCCAACATGTTACTGCAAGATTTCTTTCTTTCTTTTTTTTCTTTCTTGTCTTATTTTGCATCTCTGCATCAATGGAGACCTGTTGAAATTTTCCTCTCTGGATTTGGTACTGAGTGGAATAAGCTCACAGTAGCTGAATTCATGTTGTGTGTTGCTGTTTGTTCTTGAGCTTGTTCTTTGCGGAATAGGTTTATATGTTTGTTGTTGTTCTCATGGTTCTCATTTTTTCCCCTTCACTACTGACTGCACTATTTTGTCACATTTTGTATAGTATAGCCACTATTCTTCAGGTTTATCATGCACAATGAACCATCATTTCTGTATTTTCTTTTTATCTACATTTTCAGTAACACTTTAGTTAAGGTTTCAATTCTCACTATTAACTAGTTACTTATTAGCATGCATGTTTCAATGATATTGGCTATTTATTATCACTTATAAAGCACATATTATTGCTTTATTCTGCATGACCATATTCTACATTCCTTAACCCTACCCAATACCTAAACTTAACAACTACCTTACTAACTATTAATAAACAGTAATTAGGAGTTTATTGAGGCAAAAGTCGTAGTTAATAGTGATAATTGTTACCTAATCTAAAGTGTGACCACATTTTCTTTTTTGATCGTAACATTTTCCCTGCTGCAAAACCGTTTTAAAGAAGGCTAAACAAATTTTCTGCTTTTATAGGAGTTTTGGTCATTAAGCCTAATCTGTTTTTTTTTTTTTTAGTTTTAGATGGACTTTCGGCACTTGTCAGCTAGACAATCCGGAAGCCAAGCTAGTCACCCTGCTGAAAAAAAAAACTGTTTAAATCAGTCTAAGATGGTCTTAGCTGTTTTAAACTGCTCTCTAATCCTGTCCAGACTGGTATTCATCTGTTTATGGCCAATCTGGTATTTGCTGATTAAGCTGGTCAGAAAATGTCCCAAACTCCTTTTAAACTAGACAGACTATATGCTGGAAGACCAGCTATAACTGTTTTTCTTTTCAGCAGAGCACCCAGCTAAACCAGCTGACTATCATCTTATCTGGGTTGGGTGGCCAGCTGGACCAACATAAACCAGCAAAGACCAGCAATCCATCTGTGGCTGGTTTCACAACGTGGTTGCCAGCAATTATGCAATCATTTTATTGAATCCTACAAAATATTAAAATGTTCTTTCTCTGCAGCTGTCGAGTCTCTTGTTTGTGACAATGCGGCTAGTCGCTCTCTTGCTGTTGGGACTCCTGAAGTTCACGTTGGCTGAAGACAGAGATCCCTTCCAATGGCTTTCTTCTCTGCACAGCCGTGGTTATGCCTCTCTGCAGGCCGACAACACCGGGGGAGAATGTCCTGAGGAGTGCGACTGTCCTCCAACCTTCCCAATTGCCATGTACTGCGACAACCGCGACATTAAACGAATGCCCTACATCCCATCCCGTATGAAGTATGTGTACCTACAGCACAATCAGATCACCTCTGTCCCAGATAATGCTTTTGGAAATGCCACAAACCTTGTGTGGGTTATGTTGCATGAGAACCATATTAACTCAGTGGGCAAGCAAGCGTTTGCTAAACTGGCGAACTTGGATCGCCTGTATCTGAACAGCAACAACCTAACCGAGGTGCCGTCCAACTTACCTCGCTCACTACGTGACCTTCGTCTTAATCACAATAAAATTGCCAAGTTGCCCCCCAACGCTTTTGAGGGCATGGAGAATTTGACCATACTTTTGCTCCATAACAATGGCCTCCAGGATATTGGTGGTGGTCTGAAAGGTCTGAAGTCATTAACACTGCTGGATGTGAGCAATAACCAGCTCAAGAAGGTTCCAAATGGTCTTCCTGAGATGCTTCACCAGCTCTACCTAGAGTCCAACTCTATCGAAGCAGTTCCAGTGAACTTCCTCAGCCAGTTCACCAACCTGCAGTATGTCCGTATTTCTCACAATGAGCTCACAAACAAAGGCATCCCCCAAAATACCTTTAACAACAGCGGTCTGGTGGAGCTGGATTTGTCCTTCAACAAGTTGGAGAGCATTCCGGTTGTTAGTACCAGTCTGCAACATCTCTATCTTCAGGCCAATCAGATCAAAGGTCAGATCAAAACCTTATTTGTTAGAATTGTTGTTTTGTTTTTTTAATGAAATATAATTGGATCATATTTCATGACTGGACTAACCTTTTGTCAGGAGTGGCTTGTATAGATAGATATAATTTATTAATAAACCTTGGGAACTAAAACGCTACAATCCATGTAACATTAACAAAAGACCCTCTTGACAAGAACTGAGGAAGACAGAAATCTTAGGGTGCGTCTCAATCAGCTCACAAGCTCTTGAATAAAACAGTGATTACTCAATTTCCAGCGACATGACTACATATAACATTGTAGACCGTTACCGCTGGTATTAATACCTATATATTTTTTATATAATTTTTTGATGTCGTTTAACCACACTGTTCTGTTACATATCCTTGCAACATTTCAGCTGAATACTATAAATATTAGCTAGATGTGTTTACTACCTAACTTGCGTTTTATGTTTCGGACTTCAGAAATGTGACGTCATTTCTGGTCTCTGCGGTGCATTGTGGGGGTGTTTTTGGGAGCGAACGTTCCAGTGTACTTTGGATTTGTGATTGAGACAGCCCTTATAATAGTCGACTCACTGATTAGTGCCCTGATTGCTTGACTGATGGAGCTTATTGAAACGCACCCTTAAATGCACAGAGGATGATGATTAACAGAACAGGGAACAGGTGAGGACTAATTAGAAACCATGACACCAGATGACTAGATCTCAGGCAAAACAGACAATGAAAACTATATGAAACGCATGAAAACTATGACTGAACGGATGTTTACACGACACCGTTTTTAACTAAAAGCGTAAAACTGAAGCGTTTTGGCCATTCATTTACACGACAACTACATTATGGGTGCCTAAAAACTAAAAGTTTTAACAAACAGGTTTCAAAGTGCAAGTCTTTGAAAACGGTCTGAAGATGATTTCATTGCCATCTAATGGCCTGGCAGCAGAGTACAGCGGTTTTAGTCGTTTTCACGATTTTTTTTGGTGATTTTTAAATATATATATATATATATATATATATAAAACAGTAACTAAATAAGTAATGATTTAAAATGATATATTCTCTGAAATTTGTTATTTTTCTTGTGCAAATGTATTTTAAGCTATTTAAGGATGTTAGATATTTGTAAGGCTAGACTTTGATTAAAAAAAAATATATACTGATTAAACTAATTATTCCTTGACATGTAACAGTGTAACAGTCTTATCTATTTTCATCCAATGACTGTTCCCATGACAGAAATGTTGAAATTGTATACAACTTGAGTGTTTTTCTATCGTTTCAGAGTTCTCTGTGGGCAGTTTCTGCAGTGTGGTGGATGTTATGAACTTCTCCAAACTGAAAGTCTTAAGGCTGGAAGGAAATGAGATCGGTCCTGGAGAAATGCCGTCTGAAGCTGCCCTGTGCCTTCGTCTGGCCTCTGATATCGCTGTGTAATGGCACTGACCGAACAGCAGGGGGCTCTTTTGTTTCCCCTCCAACATTATTATCTCAAAGTGGCATAACATAGCATTGATGTACATTTTTATAGTAGGGAAAGTTAGAGTGCCTTGGGATTTTTTATGAGAGGAATCTAATTTCCTGTGGACTTTAGAGAGAGGTACAAATACAGAAATGGGGGGAAAAGGGAAATTGAGAGATTTAGATAGGAAGTGGAGATCCTTTGTAAAGGTATGTGAAGCCAATCAAAAGCGACATTGCCATTCTAATATGCTTTTCTGTTGGTTAGATGACACTATTGGCAGGGCTAAAATCAACATTACAGTTTGCTATTTTGCTTGATGCACATTTGATTTACTTTAGGTTTGTGCATCCTGGATTCATGTCTCTTCAGGAAAGGAGTTTGAACAATGCTGTGAGTATTTATTCTACACGTGAGACAGAAGAACAGATCTGAGAACAGAAACATCTTACTTGACTACATCTATCTGACCTGTTCTATAATGTGATATCTGATATGGTATCATCATAAGAAAAGTAAAGAAAAACCTTTTAATCAGTAATCTCTCCACTGTTCACATCTGAAAGAGGGGAAAGAAAAAAATGTTGCTTTAAGAGCAAACATATTGCATGTGAAATTTAAAAAAATGACTGAGGTCCTGGTGTTTAAACATGCTTTCAGACCTTTTGTGTGGCTCAATAAAACATATTATGATGTTTTAAATGCTTTGATGTGAGTTTAATGCATATGCAAACAAATCGTATTTCACTACTTCTCTGTGTCAACTTTCATATCTTAATATCTAAATTGGCCTAACACTTCTGTTTAATAAATTGCAGCTCACAAACTGCTATTTTACTTTGTCTGATACTGATGTCATAGACTATAACACACGCTACCCTTAAGACACCATTCAAGTTCAACATTCATTCGATAGATTTTTTTTCTTATTCATTTCTAAATATCAATTTATTGCTATTAATCTTAATTATATGGACACATCTTTGAAATGTTGATGGAGTATTCCTGCTTGCAGAACATTTAGACAAATTTAGGCCCGAATCAAGGATGTAACCTTCAAAGAAAACTGACAGGAGAATGGGGCTTTTGTGCTTTATGCCTTTAATAAGTCACATATTAATGTAATTAAATTTGCAAGTCATGTGTTACTAGCCTGCAGGTCATTGGGAATTATTGTCATATTACACATATTTGAGAATGTAGTGAGCTTAATGATGTTGTTTTGTTTGAGTCACCATGTGTTTGTGACAATAGGACAATGATATCATATTGCGTAATAGGGAGTATGCAATCCCACACCAGTTCGAATACGATGTCTTCAGGTGACTCACAGTCTTCATTTATATTTATACTTCCATAATCCCGAAACCCTACAAAAACACCCTATTTTTAGATTATAGCTTTCTTTCTTTTTTATCAAAGTCACTGCACATTGGAGACTCAACAGCAATATACTCTTTAACTTTGACTACCAATGACTAGTAAGAGATAGTAAACAAAAAAAAGTTTCAAAGACATAACATGAGATTACCTTGCACAGCTCCCTGAACACTTGAAAATGAACTGATTTGTAATACAAATATATATTAATGCCTTTCTGACCACAAGCACTTTTTAGGTGCTCACATTCCAGTGACTTTATTTTAACTCTTACAATATAATAACATGTTTCCTCTGAAACAGGCACAGTCTTTAAGGGGGGTGTTTGTTTCTTTTAACTGTAACTACCTGATAAGCACTTTAATGACAGTCAAAACACTTCTGAGCAATAACATCATGCTGCGGCAGTCAACGCATGACCTATCTCACAAATGGCTCACACATCAGCAAACCATACTATAATCTGATGCTTAACAAAATGACAGTGAGTTATAAGGCTTAAATACAGGTGGTGAGATGTTCAAACCTGTAGAAACGTTGAGGATGTTGAGTTAATAAGTTGCCTGATTATTTCAGGGTTATGCTCTCTTTTCAGGCTTGATACAAATATTGTATGTTTGCTCTCCATCCCTCAGTATCCAGCCATTGAGGGTCTGTGGAATGTCAATAATGCTTTTGGAATCTGCACTTTAACATGCTTTGAAAAAAAAAAAAACAGGGAAGTGGATTCATTTAATTCCCGGAATCTTTTCTTGTGCTTTATGATACATTTTCTTCTAAATTTAAGGATTGGCACACAATCAAAACATAACCATCAAACACTAAGTTTACTTCTATGGAATAAAAGTTGCTGTCTTATTTTGATGAGTTAAAGCAATATAAAAACATATAACTCATTGATCATATCATTTTTTTTACAGTGCTCTGTAAAACCACACCAAAACATGTTTTATATTAATAAAGCCAATCTTGCTTCCCTGACATTCCCTGAATAGCTCAGTCTTGCCTAAAGGTGTACTAACAAAATTTCATGGAAGTGATCTCGCTGATGAATATGTCATACATATCTAAACCTCATGCTTTTTTTCTTGTTGAATCATGAACAGTTGACATTCATGCTGTTATGACAGGATGACTGTGAAGCACCCTTTCTGAGGGGGTAAGTGCAGTTTATCAGGGGCCTTGGTTTACAGACATTAGTAGATTATTCTGACTCTTACTTGACACTACGTGACTACATTAGCCCAGTTGTTCCTATGTAAAAAAAGAGCAAACAATCTGTACTTACACACTGTATAATATTCTACATATACATATTTACACACTCAAGAATATTCAACTCTTCCAAACAACTTTATTAATAAATGATAAAATGTAAAATATTGATTTAAAGTTCAATATTTCCGTCAGACGAGATTATAATCAGTTATGTTTCTGAACTGTAATGAACACACCACGTGTGATGTTTTGTCATGTTAAAAGGAAGTGGGGAGGGGTGTATGTCACCTACATAAGACTACCATGTAGGTACAGTTTTTCCTCAAGTTCAATCGGTCAGGTGTATCTATCACTTTAGCTGCCGCTCTTGAGACTGATGAAGAATGAGGAAATACGACTTGAACAACATTACAGGAGTACTTTTCAAAAACTCAGTTGCAGTCGAGAAGGTATGTGTTTATTGGAATGTTTTGATAACAAATGTGGAAATTGTAAAGCAAGACCAACTGAAGATTTTCTTGTGATGTGATTTAGTAATGAGTTTATATATAGCAATGAGTATATATATATATATATATATATATATATATATATATATATATATATATATATATATATATATATATATATATATATATATATATATATATATATATATATAAATTTTTTTATTTTTTTTTGCAGGATAAAGATGGGTCCAACAACCCAGATCCTCATGTTGGGCAGGAAGATGAGAACACTGACAGGGGAAACTGGAGTAGCAAACGGGAGTACATGCTCTCTATGGTCGGCTATGCAGTTGGTCTTGGAAATGTGTGGAGATTTCCCTATTTGGCTTACAAACATGGGGGAGGTAAGTAACTTTTGAAAAGATGTTCTACAATCAATGCATGATAAATGAAACTAGATGAGTAAAGTTCGTAAACAAACTTTGAATTTGGCTTGAGAAAGCTAGACCAGAACATTTGAAGTAGTTTGAACAGCTTTAAGTTTGAAGTTTACAGGTTTACAGTTTTAAATAGTTTTAAGTTTTAGTTTAGTGAGTTTAAAATATAGATTTTTCAATAGATAGATAGATAGATAGATTGACAAATGTCTCTTATATTTCTCTCTTTTTTGAATACTGCATCTCCTTTACATTTCTAGGGGCTTTCCTCATCCCCTACACTATCATGTTAGCTGTTGCTGGCCTTCCCTTGTTCTTTATGGAGAGCTCTTTTGGACAATTCTGCAGCCAAGGCCCAATCAATGTGTGGAAAGCTGTGCCTATACTGCAAGGTAACATATGACCACTTAAAGTGCCCCTATAATGCTACTTTAAAGGTTCCTAATTTTGTTTTGGAGTCTCCTACAACAGGTTTACATGCATCAAAGGTAAAAAAAAAAAAAAAAAAAAACTTTAATTTTCTCATAATATACATTGCACATCACCACATCTTTCAATGATTCTCAAATGACTTGTCAGTCTCTCTAAATCCCTCCTTTCCGAAAGTCTATTCTGCTCTGATTGGCCAGATGGCCCAGTCTGTTGTGATTGGTCTACCGCGTACAGCACTTTTCCAAAATAAAACACACATTACCATAACTAAACTTTAGCTCTGGAGGCTTCCTCAATCCTTAGCTATTGTATACACTGTAAAGACAGTAACGATAGCATCGATTTTACCATACAGTATCAATCGGAGCATGAGTTCGATGTGAAACATTGGAAGAACTAGTTATTCAACTCAAACCTTTATCGCAAGGACTACTTGAGGAGGACATGTCTCAGTGATGCCATTTTAGGTACACATGATGCTACTCGAATTCCTCACCATCAGCATTAACAAGTGTATGTTCATCAACAAACCGAAGTGTATATTTCTAATTTATTGCGGTGAACATGTGGGAATTGTATCAATAATAGTGCATATGTTCGCCCAGCACTAACGTAAATGATTGATGTAACATTTAACTTCATTGCTTCACTGTAACATTGCGCCATCCTTTATCTTTACTCAAAGTAGTTAGAACAACAGACAATCTGCATTAAAAGACACCATTTTAGGTAATAGTGGCCCATGCACAGCTGCTTAGCAGAACTATTTCAGCAAAACAGTAAAAACGTGAGTTACCCGGTTAGCCGAAGACCTATACAATTTAAAACACAAAATTACGTTTTTTGAAAACCTGGTACAAAATATATACAGTACATCAATAATTAAAAGGTGTGGAACGGTTCATGAAAAAAAATCCGAACTGTTCAATTCACTTGTCATGGTTCAAGACACGTGTGTATTGTTCAGGTCCGCGCAGCATAACGTTTTTTTTTTTTTTTTTTAATCATTTGGTATGTAGGTGAATGTTAGGAGTGTCAAGTGCTGTAGTGCAGCAGGTCAACTGCAGAAATGGCAAGCCGCTCAGTGTTAGAGGAGGCACCGACAGTATCGTTTCGGTCTACTGTGTGGGATCATTTTGGATTTAGTGCTACAGTACATATGACAACGTATTTTTGGGGTTGTCATATGATCAACTGTTTGGTTACCCATTTTTTCCAAATATCTTCTAAATGATGACAGAATTTTCATTTTTGGGTGAACTATACCTTTAACGTTGGTAGATCTAGAAGCTGAAGAGGTGGTTTCTTAGATATGCTATGCACCAAGGATTTAGGTGGACTTTTACCATATTTTGAGGTCCACTAATGTGGTAAATGCCTCAGGGCTAATTTGTATGTATTAAACCAACCTTGAGACATACTAAGGACAAAAACTTTGCTGACACAGTTAACATGCAGATTGCATACTTACATATGCCCTCAGGACTTTTACATGAATGTTTAAGGAGGTTTGCAGACACTGAAAAACCCAACATGTCAATCAAGTTCATGCTTATTTAAACAAATGGATTCAAATGTGCCACTTATACCTTAAAGGTATCTTTTCATGTGATCTTTTGTAGGTGTTGGCATCACAATGATGCTGATTAGCACTTTTGTGGCAATCTACTATAATGTGATCATTGCATACAGTATCTACTACCTGTTTGCATCGTTTCAATATCCTCTCCCCTGGAGTGTCAAGAACTGCAGCTCAACAGGTTTGTTACTGCTTCTCTTCTAAAGAGGCCAATGATTCTGTGTCAGACATACCATGACGTTTTGCTTAGATAATGAAAGTAACTGGCTTTTTAAGGGATATGGGCTTTTCGCACTTAACCCTGTGACACATTTCTCTGATGGGAACTTCCCTACAGCGCTGAGCTTAAAGATAAGAGTTTAAAACCATATCTAGTTTAGATCTAACTACTGTCTCGGATGTTCAAAGTATTTATTTTTCAAGATACTGTACAATCGAATAACAGTGCAGTAAATTGTTGTTTATACCTTATGTTGTATTTCAACAGCCTACAACGTTTCTGCTTCAGCACTGAATGTGACTGCTGAGAATCAAACCTGCCAGGATGAATTCTCAGCAGGCCAGAGCCTCAGTGAGAAATACTGGGAGTAAGTTGACATTTGTTTTTATACAATACCTGCTTGTCAGTGAAACCAGAGTTTGTTGGCAAGGTTTTCATTTCTTCCCAAGTACTTGAATAAAACACAGACATGTTTAATATCTCAAAATAGATCCTACATTTGTGACTAAGTTATTGTTTTGGGTTGTGTCAGTTCAGTTGGCACAGCACTAAAGACTTGCGGCGTGTAGTTTCTCTCCTGTTCTGAAGTATTTCCTGTTGAAACAGGAAGTTTCTGAGGTTTATCTTGCCTTATGATGTTTACAAGGCAGTAATTGTAAGATGGAAGCCACAAACACAAAAGTGTAAGTGAAAAAAGTGTAAAATGTTTGGTTTAAACCTAACACCACCCAACACATTTATCTGATTTTAGAATCATTTATAATATTTTAATAATTGTATAATGTTAATGGTAACGGTAACTATACAATACTGTTCAAAAGTTAAAGATAGTAATTTCATTCAGCAAGGATGCAGTGACAGTAAAGACATTTATAATTTTACGAAAGATTTCGATACATTTATTTTCTTTAAAGAAGCCTGAAAAATAATACCATGGTTTCCACAAAAACATCAAGCAGCACAACTGTTTTAATAACATTGATAATAATAATAAGAAATGTTTCCTGAGCATCAAATAAGAATGATTTCTGAAGGATCATGTGAAGACTGGAGTAACAGCTGCTAAAAACAGTTTTGAAAAATATTTCACAATACTACTGTTTTTACTGTATTTTTTATCAAATAAATGCATCCTTGGTGAGCATGAGCATACTTAAAAAAAACTAAATATGTCTAATAACTAACATTTAAATAATTCAAATATATTTCTCTTTATTTTTTAAAATTATCTAAACCTCAGTATGTTTTAATCATTAATCTTGATATAGTCAATGGGTCCATGTCACGAGGGCAAACTTGCAGATCTACAGTTACATGTTTGATACCCTGTTATAACATAGAAAATAACCCTGTTCCAAACAACCCAGATCCCTGAGTACAACACACAGTACATTCATTCATGCGTTTTATGCAACTGGTAATCTCTGCATTATTTTTTGTTATGTTTGTGTGTTTTCCTTTCGTGTCTTTGCATTGAACATTTGATTTGTCCACAGTGAGGTGGCTCTTCAGCGCACTAGCAGTATGAATGAGACAGGGCCAGTGGTGTGGCAACTGGCCCTCTGCCTGCTGCTCTCCTGGATACTAGTCGGAGCAGCTCTCTTCAAAGGCATCAAGTCCTCTGGGAAGGTTAGTGTTTCACCCCAGAAACATTAAGTTGTATCTGTACAATAAATTTTATTAAGAGGGCAAGATAATTTTGGATTCAATTGAACATAAATGGTATGTTTCAGGTGGTGTATTTCACAGCTACTTTCCCTTACCTCGTCCTTTTAATCTTGTTGATTCGTGGTGCAACTCTGGAGGGAGCGAAAGACGGCATTGAGTTCTACATCGGTTCAAAGTCCAACCTCACCAAACTGGCTGATGCTGAGGTGTGTAAAGATCGAAAAACACAATGGTCTACCCCTTACCGGAATACATACTGTAAATCATACAGTTAACGTAGGCTGTTTTTATCGTAGGTTTGGAAGGATGCAGCTACTCAGATCTTCTTTTCTCTCTCCATTGCTTGGGGTGGTTTGATGGCTTTGTCCTCTTACAATAAGTTTAACAACAACTGCTACCAAGACTCCATTATTGTGTGTGTTACAAACTGTGGCACCAGCATCTTTGCTGGCTTCGCCATCTTTTCTATCCTTGGGCACATGGCGCATGTCTATCAGAAACCAGTGTCAGAAGTTGCAAATGCAGGTAAGATCAGAAATGTAAATGAAGTGTTGTTTTTAATTTTAAGTGAAAAACAAGTAATCAAAAGTGTGTATTTGCAGATTTTTTTTGATACAAAGCAAATAATAAAATAAGTTGTGAAAGCCATAGTTTAACCAAAAAATAAATAAATAACAGTATATACTAAAAAATGAAAGCTTTAGCTTTAGCTTATAAAATGTTCTTCACACTAAGAAAAAAAAATGGTTCTGTTGACGAAAGGTATAGTATTCGCCACGGAATAAAAAAATACAAAATGTAATTGCGTAAATGTAAATAACTTTATCTCACAATTCTGACTTTTTCTCACAATTGCAAGCGTACATCTTGCAATTGACTTTTTTCAGAATTGCGAGTTATAAAGTTATAATTGCAAGATATAAACTTAAATTCTGAGAAATAAAGTCGCAATTGTAAGAAAAAACACAGAATCCCACAATTGCGAGTTATAAAGTCAAAATTGTGTTCTAGAAACTTGCAATTGTGTGTTATAAAGTCCAATTCTGATTAAAAAAAAGTCAGCTCACAATTCTGATATTTTCTCACAATTGAGAGTTTATATCTCGTAATTCAGATTTTTATCAGAATGAGATTTTGATTTAGATACATTTTGACTTTATAACTCACAATTGCGCATTTATATCTTGCAATTCTGAAAAAAGTGAGAACTTGTAATTGCAAGAAAATGCTTTTTTTTTTTGTATTATTCAGTGGCAGAAACAAGCTGGTTCTTTATCATCTTTGGATGAACAATTAAAAGAGTTTTAGCAAGAAGCTAAGTTGCAATTTGTGTTTTAGGTTTTGGATTGGCCTTCATTGCGTACCCTGATGCCCTCTCTAAGCTGCCCATATCACCCCTGTGGTCAATCTTGTTCTTCATCATGCTTATTACCCTTGGCTTGGACTCCCAGTTTGCAGGAATAGGTAAAGAATAGATTTATAAAAAATCTTTTTTTATCAGTACTCAAATATTTGATTAGAATCATGATCTATCTACAGAGGTTATCACAACTTGCTTTCAAGATGCCTATCCTAAAGTTCTGAAGTCCAAACGGGGACTTGTTACGACAACGGTCTGCATTGTTCTTTTTCTGCTTGGCTTGCCGTGCGTCACTGGGGTAGGCAAACTGTTCTGAACAGCACTGATTAGGTTCAGAGAGTCTTTCCAACTCACCATTACAAAATGAACCCAATTGTACTTTTAAAATCTATGTTTTGAAAGGCAGGAATATACTGGGTGAATTTAATTGACACATTTTGTGCTGGATGGATTCTCCTGGTTGCTGGATTACTGGAGGTCTTGGGTTTATCCATCCTTTACGGTTAGTATATATTAGAAATATGTTATATTATTCTTCAATTATTCTTCTGCCCTTTTCTAAAATTCATGAGGTACATTTTCAGGTGGTAATCGTTTCATCAAGGACATTGAGATGATGATTGGGACCAAGAGCTCCCTCTTCTGGTTATGGTGGAGAGCTTGCTGGTTCTTTATCACCCCAGTGGTTCTTTCTGTATGTACATGATTTTTAAACATATCATTTAATATATATATATATATATATATATATATATATATATATATATATATATATATATATATATATATATATATATATATATATATATATATATATTATAAATACTCAATTATGTTGTTTTTGAAATAACGTTTTGTTGTTTTAATGCAGATTATTCTTGTATGGTCCTTGTATACTTTTGAGTCCCCTACATATGGCTCAGTTGCATACCCAGATTGGGGCATTTCCCTGGGCTGGTGTATGACTGCATTTTGCCTAATTTGGATCCCTATTCTTGCAACCTGGAATGTATACAAAGCTAGCGGAGGCCCCTGGCAGGTAAAGCAGAATGTTGACATTTTTATCTGTTGGCATTGAGATATTAACATGCAAAGTATATCAGTGGTGCATTGTTTTCTTTAGTCATGCACTATTCATTTTGATCTCTTGTATTTTGTCGTACAGCGTATCAAAGCAGCCTGTTCACCCAGAGAGGACTGGGGTCCTTACTTGGAGTGTCACAGAGGAGAACGTTACGGTACGAGAGGCGTGGCTGATGCGGATATATTTGTAATCTCAAATAAATTAACTACTAGGTTGTAATTTTTTTAGGTTGTAATTTTTTTTAACATAATCATTACAGTATGTAGCACTATTCTCCGTAGTTTATAACTTAACATAGTAAGTAAGATAACTTAACATGTTAATGTATATACTTTAATCCCTTTGTTTGAATTAATTGCATTCTAGTTGAATTTTTTGTGGATTTTATTTTTAATGAGAAGTTTTTTTCTTTTATGAGAAGTTTGTATGTTTACATTTATCTTTTTAGGTGCTCTAAATGGAACATGTAACATTTAAGTTTTTAATGTCCAAATTGAAATGTAATATTTATATTTAATGAATATCAATACTAAATAACTATCATATAAATACTAATCAATATGGGTATTATTACCAGACAGTCTGGAAGATTTTGCATCTTATATTGCAAACATTTTTATCACAAAAAAGAAAACATTTAGGAACATATGTTATATGCTTATGCACATATTGTTAATCAGTGGTGTAACATATTTGAGTAAATGTAATTATTGGTTACTTTTACTGAGTATCAAAGATATTAGCATATATTACTCTCTACTTGACTACATTTTTTTATTTAGTTTTTGAGGTATTATATGTACTCTCTACTCCAACACATTTCTGATAAGTAATACAATTACTTGTTACATTTTGTGTGCTGCCTAACTTTTTCTGCAGCAGTTTATTTTCGCTACAAAAAAAATTATATTGCCGTCTACAGGGCATTGAAGGTTCTATATCTTGTGCTTTTTGCCCTTACTCACCCAAACTTGTCAACAAGGCTACTGTATGTGAATACAAGTGCATTAGCAGTAAGTTGTAAATCGCATAATCCTTATATAAGATGAGGACACGACTGCAGCCGGGGATGAAACCAGTTCAGAACCAGTCCAGAGTAGGCTTCGACTATTTAATTTTTCTTAACATTATTTTATTTATCCGTTATATTGAAGAGACCTTTTTTTAAGTTATTGGTTTAACTTTTTAAGTTACTTTTTGATATTGGTTTACTCCTTGATTTATTGCAATATTGAGGTGTTCAGTTTTATTTCAATTTTAGAAATAAACATGTCATTGCTCTCCGCACAAATCAACTGTGTCTTGTTTTTCATTGGCATGTCTCTTGGGCGTTGAGGACTAATGCATCTTTAAGCCTTCACTCAGTACGGGTAAAATACTTAAGGGTTAGTTCACATAAAATTCTGTCAGTAATTACTCACATCTTCGGAAATTAAGATAATTCACAAATTAAGATATTTTTGATGAAATCTGAGAGCTGGCTCACTCCTTCATAGGCTGTTCAGTTCCTGAATCTACTCAGTTCTCGCATATGTGTTGTGGCGCTCTCGTGAACTCACTCAGAGGACTCACTCACTTTTTTTTTTTTTGCCTGCCAATGAATCTGTTGTACAGTTTCCAGAAAAACAGATTTACCTCTATGTGCAAGATTTAAGGAAAGAGCCCTCACATAATGATATGTTTGTACACAGCAAGTACCAACAGCAGGAAAACTGATGACTACAGTACCTCTGAAAGCAGCATTTACTGACATTTTATTAGCTAATGAAAGTATATAATGGAAGCTATTAGAGTGATGGTAAAATAATTCTTTATGTGATGTTGTCATAGCCAACCCAAACACTCTGGCTGTTGTTTGCACAGGGACAGGGAACCATCTGTGGAGAATCCCATGCCTGAGTCGCTCCGATTGTTAGGAAGCAACAGATATGAAGTAGCCTGACTTAAAGTACATTGCCATAAAAAAATGTTCATTTTATTTTTCATTTGTTGCATAAGACAAAAAACAGAGAATGAAAGTGTCATTTGTTTTCTAGTCATCTCTTAGTATAAAGTGTATAAAGTATAATCCATCAAATGCCAGGAGGGTCTTCAGATGGCTTTTTATGTTAAAAAAAATCATATATGTGAGGACTACAAAAGAAGATAGAGTATGAAAAAAAGATTTTCAACATGAGGCCTTCCTTGTAGGGTACATAAAATTGTGTAATTATTAACACTGACAGTGCATTACAAAGCACTGATCGAGGAACAATAATGAATTTATGCATGTTCGAAATTTGAATCTGGAACTCACTGAGCTGCACATGCAGCACTAGAGCTACACCTGTGATGCAAATACAGTCATTTAAATCTCTTTTAGAAACAACTTGTCAAAGCACAACTGTGATTGAATGAGTACAGGGAAAAACGAGGGCAATATTTTTCCAGCTTACATCCAAGCAATTTAGCGTAGTTGTGCAAGACTTCCAATTCAATAGCCATTAGGTAAATAACTAGAAGAATAACAGTCAACTGTAGTAAAAGTGCAGGAAACAGTAAAACAATTTGCACCACAAACCCGTATATAATTATGACAATGCTTTAAAACTTTTGAATTATAGTTGTTTTTCTGCAGTCTAAAGCTGTCCCAACATAGGATGCAATGTTGGACACCAATGTATTGGCCAATAAAAGTAATTATTTTCACTATGATGATCAGGGCTAATTATATCCTGTCAATCGGAAAATGTGTCAGACTGCAACTCTGAGTGTGAAGAAAACATCTTGTGTTGAATTTAGGACTTTCTAAGTTAATGTGACAATTACGCATTAACTGTCAGCATTTTACAGAAAATATCGACATTGAAGTAGGTTCTACTTGATTTTATGAATCACCCATAGTTCAAGCCAGGGTTGCCATGTCTGCGTTTTTTCCATACACCAATATACCTCTTTAATACAAGTTTCCTCTTTAATACAAGTTATAGCATGAAGTAGGGCTGCACAATTATATTGAAATATCGCAAATGTATATATCGCGATATGCATATCGCAACGGCTCGCAATAACTGGAGTCATGAGCAAAGGACAAAGAGAAAATCACTCACTGCTCTTGGCTAGATAACTTTTATAGTTTTAATAAGAATCAGTAAATATTTAATTCATACAGTGAAAACTGAGCAGTGTTTTATTTTTACATTTGATTATTCAGTTTCTGTTGTTAAATAAACCTAATGTACGCCTTCCTGAAACCCTGAACCCCGTGGTTTACATTGATGTTTTCTTGTCATAAAAAGAATGTGAAACACGCATGTTGGTTATATCATTTTAAATATATTCTAAAGATAATTTAAGTTTATTTTTCGCAGTTTAAGCATTACCGTATCGCATATTGAATATCGCATTATTTAACGAGTTATCGCATATTGCATTTTTTTTAAACCTCAGTGCCTGTTGCCACCAAGTCTTGCTGCAGGTCTTTTGCAGCCGCTCAAGGGTTTTTCTGAACCTGCCTTCTCAGAAATCTGGATGCAGTCGTTTTCTTTTCCCCCCATCCAGGTAGTGTAACCACTGTTCCTTTACTTACGAACTATGCTTCCAAAGTTGTCTCTAGGAAAATTTTAAAATCTTTTTGTATCGTGTTCTTTGTTTGTGAAAGGTGATTATATGCAGTTAAACGTGACACTTAACAATAGCCAGTTCAGATATTTCATGTGTTCTAGCTCAAGCACATCTGGTGCAACTAATGAACCCCTTGATTAGTTACATCAGGTGTGCTTGAGACAACACTGTTTTGCAGATTTGTGCCGTTCAGAGGATCACAGGGGGTTGAATAATTTTGAGACTGCGGAAGTCATTAAAAGTTGCATTTTTAGTTGAATTTGGGGAAACCACTCGAAACATTTGTTGTGTTGAGCTATTTTAATTACTTTTGTTTTATTTGTTCATTGCAAACAGCTGAAAGTCTTTAAATGTTGCTAATAAACCTGACTTGCAATGGAGGTTGAATAATTTCAGTTACAACTGTATATCTACATTATCTAAATAAAGTGTTGTAACTTTTAATTTATGTGCATGGCCTGTTGTAATCAGTAATTTAATATTGTTTACATTCACTTTGAGTTTCTTTATTTTCATCTTTATTTTATTTTAGTGGACCTCGTTGTTATTAAAATAATCATGTGTTTCTCCTTCCTATTGGAGTTCCTTCATCCATCAGATTTGAAGAGCATTGTGCTCATAAATTGTCTGCAGCTAAGGATCTTAGGATGAGATTCAACTCTGTATTTTATTTCACAACATTATAACCACTGTTTATATTCTGTCATTCTTTCACTGTTTGCATTATCATTGGATCCAATAGCACCATGTATTGCTGTACATCCTTTTCTCTATCTTCAAATTTTAATCTCAACCAAGCAGGAATTAATAAACTTAGTATATTGTATACATTTATTTGTTTTTCCTCAATTACAAAAAGAGCAGACTGTTCCAGAATGCTAATTATTTTACATACCCTTTTCAAACCAGAAATTAAAGAATAATCATACACCCACACAGTGCTAGTAACTGATTACATGCAATCTGGATTATGTAATCAGATTCCAAAAATTAAGTACTTGAAATTAGATAATATTATATCCTTTATATTGATGGAATTCACGTTAAGCCTTCATCATCGATTCGTAACCTTGGTGTCTTATTCGATCCAACTCTATCTTTTGGCTCTTATATTTCTTCTCTTGTTAAAAACTCCTTTTTTCCATCTTCGCAAATTGCTCGTCTACGATCTTCTCTCACTTTAGCTGATGCTGAAACCTTAATTCATGCATTAATCACATCACGCCTGGACTATTACAATGCCTTATTTCTTGGAGACCAGAGTTTTGAACATACTGTAATCTTGCAATAAGTTTTTTAACTTATTGCAAGATTACAGTATGTTCAAAACTCTGCAGCAAGAGTTCTCACCTCCACTAGACGTTCTGCTCACATTACTCCTCTGCTTCATGACCTTCACGTATCCACTTTAAGGTATTGCTTCTAACGTTCAAAGCATTAAATGGTCTTGCTCCCCAATATCTGTCTGACCTACTCTACCCTTACCGCCCTGCCAGGTCCCTTAGATCAGCTGAACTTGGTTTATTGTCCATCCCTCGTTTCCGGTTGTCTACTGTAGGTGGAAGGTCATTTAGTATTAATGCTCCACAATCATGGAATTCACTACCTCTTATACTACGTAATACCTCATCTGTGGCTACATTCAAGACCCATAAAAACATATCTATTTAACATGCATGTTATATGTAGGCTATCCTATGTGACTGTAATGAATGTGTGTGTGTCTAAATGTATTGTAATGTACAATGTAAAGTGACCTTGAGCTATGGAAAGGCGCTTCTATTAAATTAAAACTTTTTTTTATTGATTACATGGTTACATAATCACAATGACAGTAATTCATTCATAATTAATTGATTTTCCCAAATACTGCTTTTGTTTATTTTATTTTACTTTGTATAAAAGTCTACTGCTTATTTACGTTCTTCTGGGTTTGTGGATTTGTACACACACTGGCCCTTAGTCATGTGCCTATTACTTAAAACTGCGACCCACAGCATTTGATCAGATTTGCAGAAATCATTTAACTTTTAAGAAGTGTTTTCTCAACATTGCATATCTAATCAACTCTGGACGAACACAATTATTATTTGAATTATCACTCAGTGAGTCATTTAACCATGTGTTACTGTCTTTTATCTTTTAAACACATAAAAAGGTAGGCTACACATTTATGTAATTTCATATTTACATGAAGGGATTCCCCAACTTTTTTTTTCTCAGCTGAACAATTTTGCCCTAATATATTTATTTGAATTACCCCCTGATATTTCAAGTTAATAAGTTAGGTTAATAATTCAGTCAATAAAATAATAATAACAAATAGTAATACAATTAAGTTTCCTTTGTGTCTTTTTTATTCACTCAATAGTTTTTACCCTGCGGTAACGTTTTTGCAAAAAATAATTAATCTCGATATCAGAAGAACTATATCATGTATCTGAACGACGTAAACGTGAGGATACAGACTGTAGGAGGATACTGTAAGTCAATGGGATGCAGTAGCAAGCGTGCCCTCTATGGCCAGTCACGCTGGCAGAGGTGTGGCGCCTTTTCACGCTTTTTCAACCAAACACAGACGCTTCAAAACAC
Organism: Meda fulgida; assembly: GCA_030578275.1. NCBI lineage: Eukaryota > Metazoa > Chordata > Actinopteri > Cypriniformes > Leuciscidae > Meda > Meda fulgida. The sequence continues at coordinate 13,707,987 of CM060626.1, forward strand.
GGGGCCATCTTGGGGGAAGACAGCCCGCTGTGAAGTTCACAGAATAGCTGCTACACGCTTTAAAATCAACACATAACAGCTAAGAGTGCCTCTGAATATACCCAAACGCAATGAGCGTATAAATCAGCGGTTGTTTTTCAACTTCACAAGGCCCTTTTCTCGATGACAGACCGAGTCTGACTGCGCTCCGCCAGAATCAACTGACGTTTATCATGTCCCGCCTCCACGTATGGAGACAACCAATGGGGATTCTGCAAAACTCTAGCGTAATGACGTTTCCGCTTCTGCGCGCATGCGCAATGTCATTTTGTCCAAAGCTCCTCACTGTTCACATCGAAGATGGCGGCAGGCTTTGACCTGCTATATAAGGATTTCTGTATTAAAAGAGTGGGAAAGAAACTTTTTTACCGATATTTCAGGTTGTATTAGATTAGAAGTTTCCACATCTTGTCACAATAAGTTTGAGGTAAGCGCCCTGGCAGCCGGAAAATCACCCCGCTGACTCCGGGAAAAGAGGCAATTCAACTAGCTAATGTTGACATTTCGCGAGCTCTTGTACATATGAACATAGTGAAAGCAGCTGCTCTTCAAGTGTTTTAGATGATTATTTCTCCCAAGAGCATTGTTACTAGTGGACTTGAGGTGACACGGGCACTTGTCAAATCCTTATTGACATTGTGACACGAGACTCCCCTTCACTCACGCTTGTTCCTTCGAAAAGCAACTGGAGGGAAAAGCGGATGAAAACCCAAACTTCCTGAGCTGATGTGCCAGAGGCACAGATGGAAGACAGCTAAGGCGATCCAGTGTTTCTTAATGCTATGGTAACTACTTTGATCGGGACGTCCACAGTGCAAACTTTGAACGGAGGCAATGCAATGGATTCGCACACTGAAAGCGGCACTTCAGTGTCCAGTGGCCCATCATCATCACCATCAGACGAGCCTTCAACTTCTGTACCAGTTGTTAATAACGGGCCCGGGGTGGCGAAAGGACACGGAAACATAACTGTCGCCCCAAGCCCAAACACAGTGATACAGTCTTCTTACGGGAATAGTCCAGCATCCGCAGCATCCAGTGTAGGACCCTCGGTGACGATTGTCAGGCCATCTATGCAAACTGCTGGAACAGGTTTAACTATTAACGGGAGTAATAATAATACGACTGTAGCCAATGTAGCGACCCCGGGAATAACTACTACTTCTACAACTTCTACTACTACAACGACACCTCTTTTAATGAACCAGACTCCTGCCTCTGTCTCTGCGAGTAAGTCCGAGTCCCCTAAAACTATTATCCAGTCCGCCGGTGGCATGACTCTCGGTCCTGGAGTGGTCAAGGGGGCTGTTTTGCAGGGGGTTGCGAGAACAGCTGCTCCGGCAACTATTGCAGCATCCAGCCCTGCCATCAGGGCCATCGCGCCACAGGTGTTAGCGCCCCGACTCCCTCAGAGCAACCCGGGCCAGAACATCCAGAACATTCAGCTACCTCCAGGTACCGTCACTCACATTAACTCTTAAATGTGTGTCTAGTTATGTGAATTTGTGTAATATAGGAACTTAGGAAGTTGAAGAGATTGTTTTAACACCCATCTGTGATCTCGTGCGCGCGTGTTGTGATGCGCGCCCTAAACTGGAAAGTAAGTGCATACAACATTTACAGCAATAAATCAGTTATAGTTTCTGAAGGTTATGTAAAGTCTAGTCCACCCTAGAATTTAACATGGACATTGTTTGTACAACCTTCAAATCTGCATAACTTTCATTCTTGTGCACAATATAAAAGGAGATGTCAGGCAGAATGACTGCTTCAGTCAACATTCACTTTCATTGTATGGGGAAAAAAAGAGATCCTTTTTGGACAAATCTCCTTTTGTGTTCAGAAGAAAGTCTTACAGATTTGGACCAACATGAGGATGAGTATATGATGGCAGATTTGTATTTAGGCCTATTCATTATAAAATTTAACCTTGCATGTTGATGTTATTGTCAAATTGTAATGCATATTCTAATTGAGTTTTCCTTTCCTTTCAATTTGAGGTTGAAATTTAGATTCTACCATTCACTTTAAGTGCTAAAAGTTTTGATATCTAACTGATCTCGGTAACACTTTACAATAAGGTTCATTAGTTAACATTATTAATGTATTAACTAACATGAGCAACACATGTTACAGTATTTATTAATATTTGTTTATGTTAGTTATTACAAATACAGCTGATCATGTTAGTTCACAGTGCATTAACTAATGTTAACAAGTACAACATTTGATTTTAATAATTTATTAGTAAATGTTGAAATTAATATTAACTAAAAATAATAAATGCTGAAGAAGAAATGTTCATTCTTAGTTCATTTTAACTAAGGTTGTTAACCAATGTTAACTAATGAACCTTATTGTAAAGTGTGACCCTGATTTCATATTAATGTTAATGTGCTAATACTGGTTTCCATTCTCTCTGTCTCTCATTCCTCTACCTTGTCTTTTAAGAGGTGGTTACACATGACTTTGAGCACACAACATTTTTTTGGATACTGCAATGATCATAATGTGATGTCAAGCTCTGCAGCATCTTTTCAGAATATAAATTCAACATGTAATAAATCCCAAATGCACAAATACACAATATACTCCACCTTCCTGCAATGCTGCAAACCTGCAGTTTTTAAGTTTGTGTTCTTTTAATTCAAGAGGTCATGCTGTGATGAAGCTATTGGTCACAATGTCTTCACGTGATACAAAATTCACTGGTCAGAGTTCACCAAACTAGCAAAATGCGAAACTTCATTGTATGAGCTTGCGTTACAGGTCTTAAGCATTCACATGCATATGAATGGAAGTCAAAGTGGACAAAGTGTAGTGTGACCGTCCCTTTTCACACTTTTCTTTTACTTCTTCGCAAGCACTGGTATTTCCTTCAGAAAATGCAAATCTGGTTATTCTTTTTTTAATGATTTTCCTTTTGACTGTATGCTTTGGTCATTCTGACAAGCCTGTTGTCTTGCTGGATGGAATACGTGACAGGTTTTTCTACAAGAGGCCATCTGGATTCTCCAACCAACAGTTTCTGTTCAGAACACATCCGTTGGTTCACACGGTAACAGGAGATGGAGTGTGTAGGGTTCTCTGTGCTGTGCAAATATAGGCCACCAACTGTGCTCTTTATTCTTCATGCCTCTAACCAGGGCACGGTTGCCAGACTTGACTCCAGTAAGATCAATAGGAAAAGCTCACTAATGTATAACAATTTACATGGGAAGTGATTTCAGCCTTTCTATATGTGTCTGTTTGTATTTCCAGGTATGGTGTTGGTGCGTAGTGACAGTGGTCAGTTGCTGATGATCCCTCAGCAGATGTTGGCACAGATGCAGGCCCAGTCTCAGGCCGCTCGCCCTGCTGCCCCCACCAGCACCACCCCTGGGCAGATCACCTCTGCACAGGTAATGCCATCTGAGTCTGACTAATTTAACTAATTTAACACCAACCGTACACATTCCTTAATGAATGGGGCTATGACTGCAGAATAATAATTATTTAGATTTATTCATAATATGTAGGGATTAGGGTTGCACCGATACGAACATTTTGGCCATTACCAATAATTATAAGTATTGGAAAGCCGATTACTGAAATATTTTGGCCGATAAATCTAAATCTAAGTTTTTCCTATTCTAATCCATATTTTTATATAACTTTTGATAGCCTGATTACAAAAACAAAAGTCTCACCATTAAAGTCCATGTTCCACACACTTACACATAAATCAAACATAGACAGTACAGTAGCCTAGTTTAAACTTGTGTAAGGTTTTAAAATTAATTTTACACTTCTATGGCCAGCTTTCTTTATAAAAATAAATAAAAAAATAAAAAAAATCGATTGCAAACAAGTCAGAGGACAACATAACTTGCGTACAAAGAATCAAAATGCATGTGCCATGGATAAATAAAATGGAATAGCCTAGCCACGGACAATAATTAAATGATTTTAATCAAACCATAATGTTGATGAAAATTAAACAAAAGTGCTCATATAGGATGTGTTATTAATGAATTACTAGTTATTATTAATAATGCATCAGTGTTTTTGAAAAAGAAACATCTAAAATTAATATTACTGTTTCATATAACAGCATTCCTGTTTGAGCTGTGTGCGCTGAAGCTGAAGAGTTAATGAACTCTGAGTAAATGAGTTATGAGTAAACTGAAGCGCTTTGTGTGTGGGTTAATTAACTCAACCAAACTCAACCTATATGGATGCGCTCTTCCTGTTTCAACGTGCTGAAACACGGCAACTAAACCCAAAGAATTCACAGTGTTTTAATACAATAGTGTTCTCATTATAATACAGGTGAAACTCGAAAAATTTGAATATCGTGCAAAAGATATAATTTAGATGAATATGGCTTACAGCTTATTACAGCTTACAGTTTAGCCCAAATTCAAAATTTTAGAAAATTAGAATATTACATGAAATCAATAAAAAAAAAGGATTTTAAATACAGAAATGTCGGCCCTCTGAAAATTATAATCATGCATATGTATATAGTTATATTAGGGCTGGGACGGGACGCATTACCGCAATACCCCGGTCACATGACCCCTACCGTGGGTCTGAGCTTGTGTGCCTGCACATGTGCACGTTTTGTCTAATTACATGGATTCATTGATTCTAATGACTTGGATTGAGTCTAGTGACATTGTGTCTAACATGAATTCAAAGTTTTCTAAACAAAACTCATCATCTTCAAAAGATGGAGCAAATCCGACCTTTCGCGATTTGGGGAGCGCAATGTTTCATCACACATAATAACATTCCATTCGTATTGACTCTTAGACTCTCGCCTGTATGCGAGAGTACCTGTGTAATGCCTCTTGTAGCCTATAATTTGAATTCTATTTTGCTAAAGCATTAAAATACAGGCGCATGACTCATGAGAAAGCCCCCAAAGCAGGACCTCAGTTTAATTGCACGTGCTTATACACGATACTCTCACGTGGTTGAGCTAGCCAGGTAGGTAGATAAATAATCGTTTGTTAAATAAGAGGCGATCTGAAATGTGTTCTATTTTAAATCAAGTGACCTAAGTGCTCGTTGCCGCGGATACAGTGTTCTGTTGTGACTCACGCACAGTCTTCACTCGGACGCACGCTTCAATCCGTTGCGGAGAGACTCTCTATTCGTTACGGTGAAATCACGAAACATAATGCACAAAAAAACGTGTCCCTGCTTGATGTACAACCACTAATAAACAATCGGTTTTGATGAGGGGGGGAAAAACTATAGTAGTGCGGATTAGAACCAGAACCTCTGACACGTTTGGCAAAAGTTCTGCCACTGAACCATTAAAGTACATTGGGTTACAAGTTGGATCTATGTATTTATTCAAGTAAAAAATTCTCGCCACTAACAACATATATTAGATCTCATTAAACGACAAATTAAACACAATGTACTATTGTATACTATGCACCCCCCCCCCCAAGTTTTGTCATCCGTCTCGCCACTATAGCTCAGATCACTTTGAGGGGGGGATACATTTATCCCCACCGGGGATAAAAAGAATTAAGCAGAGGCAGGGATACATTGACCAGAAAGGGGGAAATCCCACGCATCCCCCCGGCAAATCGCACCCTGTGTGCGCTTGTGTGCACGCGGGATGTATTGTGCGCGGGCGGGATGGTGCTAATAGCAGTTTACCGCAATACCGCAGGAATTTCTTGCTTTTCAACTGCGGTAAGAAAAAATCCATACCGCCCCAGTCCTAAGTTATATATACTAAATATATTAGTTTCAGCTTCCGTCGGTGTATGAATGAGTGAGTTAATAGATGAATGTGAGGCAATATGTGAAAGTGCTTTGGTGGCCATGGGGTCTGTGAAAGCGCTATATAAAATGCAGTCCATTTACATTAACTTTTGTACGATATTCTAATTTTTCGAGTTTCACCTGTATGTTATGTAATATGTCCCAATCTTAGTTATTAATGTTGTACATTGCTGTTTGAGCTGTATGCACTGAAGCTAAAGATGATTACCGGTTAATAATTCTTAACCAAACACATCCTATATGAGATAAATTGGATATATATACAAAATAAACATGATATTACAACTTACAATTGCACAAAACAAAAGGCTGAGAATGCACAAGCTAACTTGATTCTGCTAGTCATGAAGGTGTAACTCCGTTGTGGATGCTCTCTACATGTAACAACGCTCAAACACATGGGCGTACTTATCGGGTCAATAACGATATCATTAAAAATGCATTAACGTATTAATGTAAAAAATACATTAACATATATCGTCCGATACCGATATGGTGGCAGATATATCGTGCTTCCCTAATAAGAATGCACAGATGTGTCGGCCAATAATTGGTTTCGGCTGATAAAAGCAATTTTTTTCGCTATCGTCCAACAGCTGATTGTTTTAAAACAGCTGATTATTAGAGCCAATTATATTCTGTCAGTCAAAAGTGGGCAGAAAACCCTGTCAGACTGCCTCTTACACTGTGTGAAAAAAATTTCTCTAGTGTTGCAATAACAGTAAAGAAAATAGCGACGGTAAAGTCATAGTTCACCCAAAAAATGAACATTTTGTCATCATTTACTCACCCTCAAGTTGTTCCAAACCTCTATGAACTTGAGGGTGAGTAAATGAAGACAGAATTTTCATTTTTGGGTTAACTATGCTTTTAAATCAGTCTCTATTTGACCCTATGAATCACTCGTAGTTCAACCCAGGGTTGCCAGGTCCGCAAACATTAGCAGCAAACATTATTTGTAGTGCACATAGCCATCCATTGATCACAGAGCATTGTACTCTGTTACTTCTGATAATAATACAAGTCTTAGCTTTCAAATTCTGTCCATTTTATCACAAAATCAAAGCATCAAGCTTCGTCAGGTTACTCTACTTTCATCGTTTTTGGAAGAAGACACGCTATGAGAATTAAGACTTGAATTTACCTCAGAAGAAGCAGAGGATATCATTCACTGACAAGTAAGTCATTCATTCTTTTACATTAGTTAACATGTTTTCCATGAACTTGTACACATTTTACTATTTGGACTATATTGCCAGACAAAAATGTGTGAAACCATGTGAGACCTGTTGAAATATGAAATATATAGGCAACATTTCATTGCATATAAATGTTGTATGACACAAGTATGTTTTAATGCTATATAATATAATATAAAAGCATAATACAATATAAAATTAATATGAGTGTTTATACTGTAACATGATGAATGTCATTCGGATGAGACGTCAAACCGAGCTAGGGCTGCATAGCGATTAATCGCGACTAATCGTTTGCAGAATAAAAGTTTTTGTTTACATCATGTATGTGTGTGTACTGTGTATAATAATTATGTATATAAATACACAAACAGGCATGTATAATTTTAAGAAAAAAATCTATTTATATGTGAAGTATTTATAATTATTTATAATATAAATTATATTTAAATATAAAAATGTATATAAACATGTAAATATTTGTTAAAAATATACATGCATGTGTGTGTATTTATAAATACACAATTATTTTACACAGCACACACACACAGATATGATGTAAACAAAAACTTTTATTCTGCAAACGATTTGTTGCGATTAATCGTTATGCAGCCCTAGGTCCTGACTCTCTGTGGTCATTAAAAATCCCAGGATGTCTTTCGAAAGAGTAGAGGTGTAACCCCGGCATCCTTGCTAAATTGGCCCAGTGGCCTCTGTCCATCATGGCCTCCCAATCATCCTCATATATACTCATTGGCTTCATCACTCTGTCTCCTCTCCACAAATAAGCTGGCAAAAAACAGCAGACATCATCCAGGTGGATGCTGAGCATTGGTGGTGGTTGAGGAGATTCCCCTTCTATGTAAATCACTTTGAGTGCCGAGAAAAGCGCTATATAAATGTAATGAATTATTATTATAAGAATATTTAGACCAGTGTTTACTGTTAAATACTGTGTTCAGGAATATCTGCTCAAACTTAGACGCTTATGATGTGCTAAACAATAATAATTTAGTTTCTAAAATATAAAATGTCGTTGTTGTACTGTATAATAATGCAAACAGAGCATATGTGTGCCAAGACTACAAATATGACTGTCTATGACTTTTTTTGTGTGTGTTATTTGTGGGCAATATTAGGAGGCTATTAGTGATTTCTAATGTAATAATACAGTTGCTCCTGATATTATGCTGACAGATGTTTGCCTTTTTTTTTTTTTACTGCAGTGATCAGATACCTGCACCACAAACTTTCAAGTGTCTTCAGACTGTTTTTCTCTGAGATTGCTGTACCATCAGCAAGCATTTCAACTACATTGGACTGATATTCTACATGATCATGGTAAAATAAGTTCCATTACTGACTACTGATGTTGGGGTAGTTTTTTTCTTCTTCAGTGAATGGCAAAAGAAACAGCAGACACATTGGAAATGCCAGGTATGGTTCACTCGTTTCTACAGTTGAACAGGAATTGTTTTCTGTAATGGCACAAATGTGCGTAACTGTTCAAGTATCTTTGTTTTGGTCAATGTGATCAATAATGTGCCTTTGAACATTATGTATATTTTGATTATGGTGTGCACTATGTTGAAATAAACTACAAAAAACTCATTCTTCTCCCATCATCATTCTCCTAACTGAAATAAATACAAATGTCAGGGCATGTCAAAACATCTCCAGGGACAACATAATAATATTTAATAGTATTAATATATTTTTGGCCAAATATATGCAGTCTCGGTGAGCATAAGATAAACTTCTTTCCTAACCATTAAAACAAATATACAGGACCAAACTTTTGAACAGTAGTGTATTGATTTTTTCTCATTGCTCTCTGTCTGATTTCTGCATACCTGCAGGCACCTGGAACTCCTCTAATGGCCCGACAGGTGACCCCTACCACCATAATAAAGCAGGGCTCTCCTACACCTAGCAGCACGGCCACTACCACACTCCAGAGACCACCTGTACAGGTACCTACCAGAGATGGGGACTCGAGTCGCACTTAAGTCGCACAAACAGCTGATTTCAGACTTGACTTGCGACTCGACCCAAAAGACTCGTCAACAACTTGTTTTCATGCAATTATTGCTTTTTAAATCTAAATTCATTAATGTATTTTTATTTCCTTTTATTGGCGCATACGTTGGGGAAGCGTATGATAAGCTGCATGTCCCCTGCCCTTTGTCATACTGTTCATGTGCAACGTGCATGCGCTATGCCTATGTGCGCTCCACACTCACTCGCATATCAAAAAATGCATTGACAACAGCGACACCAAATCCTCCCGGAGTTGTGCCTTTTGTCGTTAGTTTTGGTTTTAAATATTTTATAAACAGTGGCGGGAAGCGGACAGCTACATGCAAGGTGTGTGGCAACAAGATCAATGATGCAGATCCACAACGTCAAACTTCACCAAACACCTCAAAACGCACCCAGATTGGTCAGTCACTTGCTAATGTGAAAGAGATGTTAAATTTAGCATATATTGTCACAGTTACAGTAACAAGCTAAACAAGCAGGCAAAAACAGCGTTTTTTTTCACTAGTCAATTTCTAGCTATTTGTCAATTTTGAGCATTTAGGTCTTTATTTTACTACACTTTGTCTGTTTGCATCTGTAGATTTCCATAAATTCAACAAAAGTTGGCACTGTAAATCATCCCGCTGCTCCGCGATCGCTGCCTGCACCGTCATCACACCGTTAGAAAGCTCTCTCTCTCTCTCCTGTACAATGTTGTCGGATCCAAATATGGTAATTTCCTAGGGTTTTGAGAGAGCTAATTTAGAAGATCAAATGGTTTTCTCATCTCAGTTTAAGTGGTAATTGTTTGATTAAATTTTTCTCAGTTTTTATAGTTCTTAAATAGCAATATGGAATGTATCAGTTCTCTCATGTTTGCACCATGGTTGGTATATTAAATTTCAATACAGATCTTTCCCTCAAAATTCAACACTGAAAAATGTAATGCATTATGAGGTTGGGCTTTACAGCCAGTTAGTAACACACAAACATGTATTCTTAGGTGCAGATACCAATAAAATATGAAATTTTCAATTTTCAGTTCTGAAATTTAAACAGAGTTCTTAATTTGTGTTTCTTCAGATTGCACTGCAGTAGACCCCATACAACTGAATTTGATACTGTATTGTATGGATGGTAGTAGCATATGATTTCATAAGAATTCATAAGATTTAACAATACAGTGTTAGGGACATATCAGATGGCAAAAGAGACTTGAGATTTGACTTGGACTCGTGGCAAAAGACTTGAGACTTGACTTGGACTTCCAAAAAATGACTTGTGAACATCTCTAGTACCTACTAAAGGCCTAGAAAAGAGGGGGATTGTATGTGAAATTGTAATTGTGCTGTGAATTGTATTTCTTGAGTTGGCTGTTGCCTTCTCTCTTCAAACTCATTCTCTCTCATGTGTCAGCAGGCCTCCTCTGTGGGCGCAGTGTTGTCAGTGCAGGCGGGAACTGCCCAGAGGACTGTGACTGCTGCCACGGGGACTACCGTCTCCTCAGCAACGGTGAGAGGCTGCACTAAATTTGCAGTCACACAAAGACTGAAGAGACGGTGCTGAACATTTAGCTTCATGCTTTTCTTGAAGGGTCTGTAAATATATAAATATAACTTGATCATATATGGTTTGAGAGCTTTTGAAAAATGAGTTGTTAAAAGAGATTTTCAAGTGTAAACCTAAATGAAAAACTGTTTTCTCAGAGTGGGAATCCCCTGAAATCCCCATTTGATTCAAGGCTCATGCTGTTAAATCTTAACCTGAACATTTATATGCGTCCAAGAGACTGTTGCAAAAAAACCTTAAGCTACTGCAGGAGGAGTAAAACGGCTTTTTGCTAATGCAATCACTTTTCTTTTCTTATAGGAGACAATGGAGAATGTAAAGAAATGTAGGAACTTCTTATCCACGCTGATAAAGCTGGCCACTAGCGGTAAGCAGTCATCAGAGACTGTCGCCAATGTTAAAGAGCTGGTCAAGAACCTGCTGGTGAGTCTCAGAGGTTGAGTATGTTTGTATGTTTCTGACTTTGTGTCATAATGTCATAATTTTGTGCAACTTTTTTTTTTAGATTTTAAAATGATAATACATAAAGGCTGAATTGAACCGATTGACTATTAGTGAAAATAGTTATATTTTATTCACTTAATTCACCTCAAAAAGTTTGAGGACAATAAAATTTTTAATGTTTTTAAAAAACACGTTTTAATGTTTTAAAAAAAAAAAAACATGTTTTAATGCTTATTTGATCCAAATGCAGTAAAACAGTTGTATTGTGAAGTATTGAAATACATTTTCTATTTTAATATATTTGAAATGTAATTTATTCATGTGATGGTAAAGCTGAATTTACTCCAGTCTTCAGTGTCACATGATCCTTCCGAAATCATAGTAATATCCTGATTTGGTGCTCAAGAAACAGTTCGTATTGCAATAAATAAATAAATAAATTATTAATTAATTACTTTTACGATTAATTAATCGCAACGATTAATCACATCCAAAATAAAAGTTTTAATTATTTTGTGTATATGTGATGCGATCTGGGAAAACCCACCACATGGTGAAATGTGACATATTACAGGTTTTGAGATCCTGTTAAAGCTGGGTTCAAGCCCTTTCCAAATCTGTTTTTATTTATTTTATCGTTTGTCTGTAACAAAGGTTGTGGTTATCTGAAGTCAGCGTATCGCTGTGATTTTCAGAAACGGAATTTTGAGAAAAACAGGTTTAATTAACGGTCATGTCCTGTTAGCGGGACGACAGGTGCTCTTTTTTATTGCCTTTTTCATATCACATATTTTAGTAATCATCATAGATTAGGTATCATTCGAAAGCTTACGAACTCAAAATTCATCCTGTGAAAACCGTTTTGAATTTGAACGATTGAATTTGGACGATTGAGAGGCGAGCAAGGTCTTTTAAGCGAGCAGCTACTTCAGACTCCGTTGTTCTCTTGTGCTCTGCTGCGCATCACACCACACAATAACGTTGGATAAAAATAAATAAATAAAAACTTGCGTGCCGTTGTAGTTTACACAGCACTGGCGGGACCTTTACTCTGTTATTTGGTTTATTTTGATAGGCGAAGCTGTCTTTGTAGTGTTAAGAGAAGGAGAACTAAATGGGCGATTTTGTTTTTTTGCCCCTCCGCTCCGCCGTGCGTGTTCTTAAAGAGAAAGACAGTCTTTTCAGCTTGCCACTATAAATCGCTATTTTTCTGCATTAAACTAGTGAATTTTCCAAAGATATATTCAGAGATGATAAACAAGATGTTATAGAATAATAATTAATTGAAAATCCAATTTTGACAAAAAACTGCCATTCTATCTATTTTTAGACCTTACTGAAAACGTACCAGCGCGACATCCGACGGGTTTCCCAGATCGCATCACATATTAATACACACATACATTATGCATATTTAAGAAAAAATTGTTATTTATATATAAAATATTTATATTTATATATTAAATATAAATATAATATAAAACTATTTTTATGTGACCCTCAGGAATATAAACTTCTAAATATATTAAAATGTCCATATGTGTGAGTTGTTTTTGATGTTTTTCCCCTCAGGAAGGGGCGATTGAAGCAGAGGAGTTCACCAGCAGGCTCTACAAAGAGCTCAACTCGTCTCCTCAGCCTTATCTAGTGCCTTTCCTTAAGGTAAAGGCCTTTTTCTTAAAATATAAAAAAAATGTAGTTCGATTCATGTAATTCTGTTTTAATGTATGGTCGTATTTCAGGTTCAGGAACCATGTAATTGCCTTTTATTAGATAGACAATTATCGTAAGTGGTTTAAAGTCCACTAATTGGAGGGAAAATCATTTTGGATCAAACTGGGATTAAGTTTATAAGCAATGTTTATAGAGCAGGATTGTTGTTATCTTAGTAAGGCCTGTTTCACAATGCACATGTAAACAGCATGTTTATTTGGGAGATGGTGTTAGCACTTTGCAGCATTCACACTGCCTGCACAAGCCACATAGTGCTGCTCGGATGAAGGGTAAGAGGAAATGGAGTTACATTAAATCCTTATTTGCAATTGCTTGTATGATAACTTTATAATTGGGACCATCCCAGACCTGCCAACATGTACGCACTTTGCGTAGCGGGCACGTATTTTGACCTCAAAATACGCTGGTACGATTTGTCACTCTAAACTACGCAAAAAGGTGCGCCTGGTGACGCCTCTTTGCACGCGCAGTCCTCAAATCAAGTTACGCAAAAGAAGAAGAGTTCGACCAATCATAGCGCTGGGTTCATTCCCCAAGTTGCAAGCGGAGATGATTGACAGATGCGTAAGTCCTATAATTAAAAAGAGACTGAAAATCGACTGCAATAAAGAATCCCGCTCGATCCACCCTCCACTCGCACGCGCCCGCCGTCTGACTGATTTAAGCGATGACAGTAGGTCTATAGTAGTCACGGTACTTCTGACTCCTAAAGGTAAACGGGCTGGGGTGGATGTCGGAATTTGAAATATTGTATTTGAGTTAATTTAAAATGGATTGGTTATCACACGGGACGGGAGTGATCGCATGGATTATTTAAAAAATACTCCGTAATTCATTCATGGTAACTCAGATAAGAGGAAGACATTCAGCCATGCAAATTATAAAATGCTCAAATAATGTTGAACAATAAATCTAAATAAAATTGAAATCGCTATGTATTAGTGATTGTGAAAGTGCTGTGATTTGTGGATGACTGATAACGTTAAGCGCGAATCTGGAGAAACGGCGTTTATTTTTTCATTATCAGTGTTGAGAAACGTAGCCTGCATGTTTTACGTTATTATGTTAATAACTAAAGTACCGAATTATGTTACATATTTATTTTCTATGAAAACTAGCGAGTTAGTTGGCGTACTTATGGATTTAAAATGACCGTTGTATGATATCATGAATCAGTGCTGCGCGAGCTCTCTCACAAACACCGACTCGCGCAGACAGAGAGAGAAGATATTTAAAGAATAAAAATTGACAGCCAAAGTTCTTGCTTGTGCTTTTTATGTCAAAATGTCAAAGCTTTTTGTATTATCCATTCGTGTTTTTTAAATTCGTTAAATGACGGACGCTTTACTGTTAAAACCTTCATTATGTCGGATTCGTCTTATTCGAACACTTATATTATTGGTCATGTGACAGGACTCCTGTCTATTCATTGTTAACTGTTTTCTGTAAATATGTTTGGATTGGCTAAAGTTTATTCAGCTAATGCGTGTCCTGTTTATAATGTGTAGCCTAATGTTCAAATGCAAAGACAGCACGTCACAAATACAGTGTGTGCAGAATTATTAGGCACGTTGATTTTCTGATCATATTTTATTCCCAGGCACATTTTGCCAATTCCAAACCATATTAATCTTAATAATTACTAATTATTTTGTATTTAATCATTTATAAGTGATATATAATTGTTCATGAAGGCTGGAAATGAAAAACGCCTTATATTCAGGTGTGCAGAATTATTAGGCAAGTTTTCTTTTACAGATAAAATAAGCCAAAAAAGATACTTAACTAAGACTGAAAAGTCAAACATTATGAAATGCCCTTGAGAAGGATGCAATACTAATGCAATACTATAAATGGCAGTTGAGGCATGACCATTGGACAGTGAAATGCTCATTGGGTCAGCAAGGTCAGACAAAAACAGGGGGAGAAAAAAATACACGTTAACTGCAAACACGAAAACTGCATTAAGTGTGAAACCATCAGGAACCCTTAAGTCTTCAGCGCCACCATTTTCCAGAACTGCAACCTACCTGGAGTCTCCAGAAGAGCAAGGTGTCAGGATCTCGGAGACTTAGGTTAGGTAAAGAATCCTAAAAATGAACACCCTCTTAATAAGAATCACAAGCTGAAGTGTTGTGAAATACATGAAGACTGTTTTTTTATAGGCAGACAGATTGAGAGTGACTCTTAAGGACCAGCACCACATCCTCTTCTTCCACTATTTGAAGAATTCATCTTCCAGAATACGTTTTAATAAGTTTTGGGAGTTTATTTTTAGTCCATCTCTGCAAAACGGACTTCAGGGTTGGAGATGGACTTAAAATGAACTCTCAAAACTTACTGTCAGATTCTGGAAGATGAATTCTTCAAATAGTGAGAAGAGGATGTGGTGCTGGTCCTTAAGAGTCACTCTCAATCTGTCTGTCTATAAAGCCTATAAATAAACAGTCTTCATGTATTTCACAACACTTCAGCTTGTGATTCTTATTAAGAGGGTGTTCATTTTTAGGATTCTTTACCTAACCTAAGTCTCCGAGATCCTGACACCTTGCTCTTCTGGAGACTCCAGGTAGGTTGCAGTTCTGGAAAATGGTGGCGCTGAAGACTTAAGGGTTCCTGATGGTTTCACACTTAATTCTTCACCTTAATTCTTAATTCTTTTGCAGTTAACGTGTATTTTTTGTCTCCCCCTGTTTTTGTCTGACCTTGCTGACCCAATGAGCATTTCACTGTCCAATGGTCATGCCTCAACTGCCATTTATAGTATTGCATTAGTATTGCATCCTTCTCAAGGGCATTTCATAATGTTTGACTTTTCAGTCTTAGTTAAATCTCTTTTTTTGGCTTTTTTTTATCTGTAAAAGAAAACGTGCCTAATAATTCTGCACACCTGAATATAAGGCGTTTTTCATTTCCAGCCTTCATGAACAGTTATATATCATCTATAAATGATTAAATAATTACTAATAGTAGTTATTAATATAAATATGGTTTAGAATTGGCAAATTGTGCCTGGGAATAAAAAATTATCAGAAAATCAACGTGCCTAATAATTCTGCACACACTGTATAAGCCCTTTTCCCTGTGGGATTTAATATCATATTTGGATATTGGAATAATAAATTAAATAGCCAATTTAAAATAAATAACATGTACACACCTGTGTTTTTTTGTTTTGTTTTTTGTTGACTGTTATCTAGGGGTTTCTTAATTTTAGACTAATTGACCAGCACAGATTATATGCAATACAATATTAATCATGAACAAAGAAATGGTGTTGAGCAGGTGTTGAGAATTAAGAAAGCTTTAGAGGTCAAAACTAGAATTATGAAGATAGGCATGTGTCTGTGTGTGTCTTGCATTCTCAAAATAATAACAAAAATAAATGATACACCCCCCCCCCCCCCATTTATGAGTTGTACTCATAAAATTGATTCTAGGTTGGCAGGTCTGCCATCCTATTGCCCACAATGAACCTCTTCTCTTCTATGTGTTTCCTCAGAGGAGTCTTCCAGCTCTGCGACAGCTCACTCCTGACTCCACAGCCTTTATCCAGCAGAGCCAGGCCCTCCAGGCGTCTGCTGTGGTGCTGACCAGCTCCAACACTGCTGGAGCCACCGCTGCAGCTCCTCGCACGCTCATCCAGCCTGCCCTCAGCAACTCCAGCCAGACCGCCTCTCTGGTAAAAAGACATATCTACATGCATCATTTACCTCATATCTTTTAGTGAGGGCAAGGACACTATTGGGATAATTAATACTAACAGCATATTGCAGGTAAAATTGGGTGTTTAGTCTTAATTTACAATGTTTGGATTTTAATTGCTTTAGTACATGGTTTAAATTATGTTGAATGGTAATGCCTGTATTTGCCTTGTGGCAAAGTATAAAATTACTCTGAGCTGTGTCATTTAATACAAAGGTAAACATCATATGCATATTATTATAGCTAGTTGGTGTTTCTTACACATTGGTGCAGAATATTGACTGTTGGCTACATAAAGTAAATGGTAATAGAGTTAAAATGTTACCTGATACTACTGACAAAGGGTTGAAATTGTCAGTTCAACCCTTCAACCCTCTACAGACACACTGAAGCTAGAGTCACCATTGGCTAGTACATTTTTTACAATGCAACAATGCAAATGAAAAAAGTTCTATATAAATATAATATGAAATATAAATATAAAATATAATTTTTAAACATTATTAAAGTCAAGTAAACAGTCTGTAATAAAATAAGATCAAACTATAAGAAATAGCACAAATAAACACAATAGAAAAAAGTTTATAAATGAAATATAGATTAACATTAAAAACACAGACATCATCAGGAATATTAGGCTGCTGTCACTTTAAGACATAATGCACAGATCCAATATACTGATACTGTACACATTCGTTGTCTCTCTCAACTGTTAACGTTCACTATAACAAACTATTTTTACTAGTATCCTCGCCAAGACAGGTATTTTGACATCATTTTGTGTGAAATTGTCTGTTCAAGCGCAAGAAGACTTGAAAGAGCTTGATTCAGTATTCATGTCCTGTCAGACCCGGCTGTCTGTCAGACTTGCATGAGTTATCTTTCGCGTCTTCATGTGTTTGAATGTTTAAATTGACAAGGCTTAAAAACAAGTACAAATTATACATTTTCATGATGATGCAGCACTGGCCATCGGGCAGTCTTGTCAAGCCCTGCATTTAGATCTAACGTGTCAATTCTCTTTACGTGGCATGTGTAAAATCCTCTCTATTTCACTCACGTGAGAAAGCAACAGAGGGCGTTCTCAGCCAAGTGACGGTGCACGAAGCTCAACAGGCAATGAAATTATATCTGCGCTAAACTTATTTTTTGCCTTTAGTCACTCAATTATAAGCGGGTGAAATCATACAGTTTACTATCCATTGGCTAATTAAAGACATTTTTTAGCCACCTAGTATGAAATTTGGTCACATATGCAATTGATTTAATTGCATTTTCGATGGTTGAATGCATTTATAAAAACATTAACATATTTTATGAAAAGTAGTATCAGTAAAATAGTTTAAATTAATGTTGAGTCCCTCTCCTTGTTTTATTATTATTATATATGAAATTAAACAGCATAATAATATTTATTATTAGTATTATTATTATTGATATATAAACAAATAGTTAAAGGTGCAGTGTGTAACATTTTTGAGTATTTATTAACAGAAATGCAATATGACATCCATAACTATGTGTTCAGTGGTGTATAAAGAACTTACTTAATAAACCGTAATGTTTTTATTACCTTAGAATGAGGCATTTATATCTACATAGGCGCGGGAATCCCCTTCTATGAAGGTCGCCATATTGTGACGTCATGTTTCTACCGTAGCCGACAGCGATCAAACAGCGTTACAGAGCGCGTTTCGTCACTACCTTGAAAGAGAAGCCACAGAAAGCTAGAAGAAGCTAGTCATAAACACTGTGAGTAGTGACTTTTCCCTTGTCAGTGGTGTAAATATGTAGTTGGATTGTTTCATGTAACTTAATTCTTCTCCCCCGCTGTGTTATGGCTTTGCTATGTGGGGATAAATGTGCTGGTTGTGCTCGTGAGACAGCTGATTAGTAGGCTACTCTTGTCATTGACCGGAAAACAGTTACAGGAATCACCAACCCGTCGATCTTGGAAGCATTTAAGTCGATCGAGTTTCCAAAATCAGAGAAAAAAGCCTATTGTGTGTAGTAAGTGGTGTCTATGGGATGCGGAGGCGCGCGCGTGGTTACAATCACGTCATTTTTGCCGCGCGCACCTTTGAGCTCATGCGGACGCGTCGAGTATAAACAAGGCTTAACGCTTTAACCAGCTCAGCCACAGTAACAGCTCATATTAACCAGCTAAACTTTTACTACCCTGTTAGAAAAAATATATAACGTTAGTTGCATAGTTTCATGTGGTTCTTCTCCCTCGCTGTATTATTATGGGTTTGCTATGTGGGGAGTAATGTGCTGGTTACGTTCGTGAGACAATCAGCTGATTACTATTATTATATTATGTATTAAGACCCTTGATCCTTACCTGACTATGGCTTTGTAAACTTTATCCATGATGTGGTTTATAATGGACTGTGGTACAAAAGCTTGTTTTACTCTGGCTATTCACTGCTGTCTCAGACGACGATGTTTGTTCCGTTTAAGCCACCGTAGCTTCTTCGAAAGGGAGGGGTGAGCAGTGGGCTGAGCCCTTAGTGTAAACTCGCAAACGAACCGCTACATGTCGCCAAAAGCTACACACTGCACCTTTAAAACTATACATGGTCAATAATGCTAAATAAATAATTATTTTTATATTAAAAAGTATTTAAAAACAAATATATTATGCAGCATTGGCCCAACAGGGCAGTGACCAATAATCTGCTGGCCCAAAACTCTTTATTGTTGAGCCTCTACAGTAAAATGTTCTCCATATGGTTGTAATTATAGAATTTCATTCAATGTCGTTGTTCAGGTGTTGCAGCCTCCACAGCAGGGGGCAATAGTGAAGCCCCCTCAGGTTACCCTGACAACCACTCCCATGGTAACGCTCAGGGGTCAGCCCCACAGCCACATAGTGGTGGGTCAGCCTCAGGTGCAGCTCAAACAGATCCAGACAGGTGAGGGTGTCTGTCAGATCCATCACAGTATGATTCTTTTTTCATAATATATATAAAAAAAACATTAAATCTCGCTCTCTTCCAGTGGCAGTGAAGCAGGGTATGGTGAGTAGCACTAAACTGGCTCACGGCTCTGTGTCTGTAGCGATAGCTCAAAAGAATAAAGCCAAGGATGGTGCTGGAGGAACTTTCAGGTTTGTATTCTTGTGTTTGTTTAACTTTTAATGATCTTGTATGAGACCATTCAAGTTCCATTTGAAATACAGTGCATGTTCCAAGTTCCAGCAGCTCAATAGTGGTTTTCACAGGGTCGTGGCCATCTTAAGCGAGATTTCAAATCACAGAGAACCTATTAGTTCAGTCCGAATGGCACTGCGAACAGCATATGCAACATTTGTGCTTCAAATTGAACAGGAAGTAGAGCATAGAGTACCCATGAGGCATTGTGCACAACATGATTACTACATAAAGTGTAGCTAAACTGATTTTATTCGGCTTAATTCATCTCAGGCAGTAGTTTCTACATGAAATATGACCGTCACAGTGCCATTATCATGACCACAGGTCACAATAGTGTTGCACTGTGCACCGATACTTCAAAAGTATCGCGATTTCTCGGAAATTAAAAATGTCACGATTCCTAAATTTATTAGTATCGATACTTCTAAGAATGACCACGTTCCAGATTTGCAAGAGACGTATTTCATGTTGGTGTGTGCAACGCACGCTTCCAGTGGCTCCCTATGGACATCTGTGTTTTTTCTCCTCACGCACGCAGCAAAGAAGCTATAGCTGTCATGTGACAAACACTACAGCGAGATGCTGCATGTGCGAGCACAAGTGATACTGTTGCCGCCGGTCCACGACTGCTAGAAAAAGATGACGCGAGGAGGAGTGAAATATGGCAGTACTTTGCCTACCTTGCTGACAGTGACATAGCAGCAAAATAGATTTAAAATACTCCGTCATTTTTGGTCCTACAGACTTATGAAAAAATAAACTGTTAAAGGTCTAATTTTTTATGTGTCCACTTACAATCGAAATAAAACACTGTGCTTTTGTAAAATAAAGAAAATAAACAGGCTGTGCTTTCTTTCTCTCCGTCTCCGTGAACTTTTTTTCTGGTGCACGTCTCTAAACTTAAACAAAACTCAGCGAATACTGTTGTTCACCCAGGCATGAGCAATATATCTTTATAATTATTAAAGTGTGTACTTTTAAATTATCTAATTCAAAACTTAAACAAATATTCTCTGTTTATGTAATCTATATTAAAAGAGATAGATGTCAGTTGTTCTCATTATCGGTCTCACAGCTCTTTATTCTTCTAATGTGAACACGCCCACGGAGAGTGCGCGCTATTGTCCTGGTTTTAAAATAAAGGACAGCAATGATATTTGAGAGTGTTTCTCCCTTTTCAGGAAAAGTATCGAAAAAGTAACAAAATCGCAATTCTTGACTTGGTATCGGAAACAATAATTTTGGTATCGTGACAACACTAGGTCACATAACAGTGTACTATTCATTTTAATACTGAACCACCAGTTTTATTTTAGAATTTATGTACTATTGTTGTATTCATATTTTGAATGAGCTTTTGTTATTGTATTTTCAGTATTCATTTCAAGTTTTAGTTATTTTAATACTTCATGTTGCCTTGAAAAATGTTGTTTTGTCAGTTAGTTTTCAAGGAAATATTTTATTTTAGCTTTATTTTCATTTAACAATAAAATTGTTTCATAGTTTTAGTTAATAACACTACTGTACTGAATATTGCATGCACACATATATGTATTATATAAATTTATATACTTGAAATGTAAATTTTGTATTGGTTTTTACAAGTATATTGTCAACATGTATATGCCTGAAGTATTCTCTGTGTTTTGAAGTTATAATAATTGAGTTTTGTCAAGTGAACTTTTACAGAAATCTACTTAGTATATAGGGTCTCCATGAATCAGAGTTCAAATGTTAAAAACGGGCATTTTGAAGTCATAGTTTTGCACCATTTGTACAATTGGAGAAACAAACTCAACCCTCAAACTTGATGCTAAGGACTCTTTCTGTACAGGGATGATGACGACATTAATGACGTGGCCTCAATGGCTGGCGTTAATCTTTCGGAGGAGAGTGCCCGTATCCTGGCCACCAACTCTGAGCTGGTTGGCGCGGTCACACGGTCTTGTAAAGATGAAGCTTTCCTCTCCGCCAGTATGCTACAGCACAAGATACTAGAGATTGGTGAGATTTCTAGTTGTCAAAATCTTGTATTCGATTTAGCTAAAAATGTACTGCTTTACCATAGCTGATAGTTGTTGCCCTGTGTGTTGTCAGGCCAAAGGTTTGGAGTGACAGAGCTGGGTCCTGAGGTTGTGAACATCGTCTCTCACGCCACTCAACAGAGACTGCAAAACCTTCTAGAGAAAGTCTCATTGATCGCCCAGCAAAAGAACATGACTTACAAGGCAAGTCTGCAGACCCAGTTGAGCTAGTAGTTGGGATCGTACTTGCTTTTGCAATATTTTAGCTTGTATTTTTAGTAACATATTTTTATGTTTCTTTACCGAAAACACTTTGTTGAACCCTGGATAAATTTTTTATGTCAGGCTTGGAATCCAGAGGCCGTTGTGGATTTTGGTCTCAAAAGCGAGACACTCCATCCTTTCGGTGTCAGCTTTTGTTTTGAGCCTGTAAGGCTGTGTGTTATGGTAATGATTTGTGTGTGCAGGAGGACAGTCGGTATGAGCAGGTGGAGGATGTTCGCTCTCAGCTGAAGTTCTTTGAGCAACTTGACCAGTTGGAGAAACAAAAAAAAGAGGAACAGGAGAGAGAAATTTTAATGAAGGCAGCTAAGGTTAGTAAAACACCTTGTGCCGCACGCACACACACACACACACACACACACACACACACACACACACACACACACACACACACACACACACACACACACACACATACACACACCCCCCAAAACCAATACCTGAAGTATTAATGCAGTATCATTGGAAAAGTAGACAGAAGTAAAATAACTGTTTTCATTATAAATTTAAATATCACACAGTAAATATCACCCACAAGTGAAAATGTTAATATGAACATCAACATGTTAATGAGGAATGCAGGCTAGCTGCAAAAACATCTTTATATATGAACACAACCGTTGGCCAGTAAGATTCTAAGATTCTTACAAAGATTTCTATGCTTTAAAGTTTCTATTCATAATTTCATTTCTATCAATAAGAAATATTTCTTGAGCTCCAAATCAGCATATTAGAATTAATTCTGAAGGAAAGCACAGTTGCATAACTTTTGCCTTTGCCCACTGTATTTATATAGACATTTATATAGACAGGTTGTTATTTATATAGTTCTTCCACACAAATTGTAGGACCCCATAATTACACAATCTTTTTATTCCATGCACAAGGAACTGCATGCATTAATGCATGAAACAGTGAAATATTAGGAGATTAATCACAATTACATATTTGAATCGATTGACAGCCTTAATTTTTACATTTTCATTTGATCTCAGCAGTGTTGGTCTCTGTGTGTTTTGACTGTTGATCCTCTAATTGCTATTTATGTTTTGCAGTCACGCTCGCGACAAGAGGACCCCGAGCAGCTGCGGCTGAAACAGAAGGCCAAAGAGGTAAGATGGCACACTTGAGATGTTTATCTTGTCAGAGGACCATTGTGTTTGATTATGGGTCTGAGCTAATGTATGTGTGTGTGTGTGTGGCTACAGATGCAGCAACAGGAGTTGGCTCAGATTCGACAGAGAGACGCCAACTTGACGGCGTTAGCGGCTATCGGACCCAGAAAGAAAAGAAAACTGGATTCTCCTTCGTTTGGGAATGACGCAGAGGTACGAAATATCTATCCTTCACCACGGCAGTTTGCTGCCCTCCACCTCTTCTCCTTCTGTCCCCCTCTGTGCCCTCTTTAAATCATTTAGCACCTGTTGGGCAGGTTTGAGATGTCAGGTTGTGCTTCAAGGATCTCAGATTGTCACAAAAGGCAGATGGGACAGTGTAAAGGCATAGTAACAGTCATTTTCAGCTAATGTTTACACAATTTTAAAAATACATTCCTGTATCATGCTATATACTATAGTATCATTTTTTTTCAGAGAAAAAAATAAAAATGTAAAAAATATATTTACAAAAAAATAATAATTCTGTATCATGCTATTTTTATTTTGTATTAGATATATCTCACAATTTTAAACTTTTAAAAAATAGAATTCTGTATTATGTTCTTTTTGTTTTATATTCTTTATTTAATATTTATATTATGATATATTATCATTCACTTTTTCAGAGAAAAAAATCACATTAGTTTTGATGCAAGAAATATATTTTGTCATTTGTTTTGCAAAATTCATTCTCACCTAAAGTTCTTTTCTTCCTCAGAACTTACACTATTAGATTACTCTTATATTAAATTAAATTAAATACATTTTGTTATTCAGTATTTTTATTTTATATTTGTTTATTTATGCTTATTTTATATTATACTTAAATTATATTACAATATATTATAATTCACAGAAATATTTTTTGAAGAACTGTCACTGTTGTAATACTCTTTTTTTAAAAATTATTATTATTATTTTTATTTTTTTATTTATATCTACCAATATCAGTATAAAAGATGTTGGTTCAAACAGTTTAGCACCGGTGTCAAAGTTTGTGTGTATGTTGACAGGGCTCAGGTTTGTGCGCAAGTGCATCCGGGGGCTTAAATGCAGGAGCGTCGAGGCAGTTCACTCGCCAGCGCATCACGCGTGTAAACCTCAGGGATCTGCTCTTCTGTCTAGAGAACGAGAGAAGCACCAGCCACTCACAACTGCTCTACCGAGCCCTTCTCAAATAGCAGATAGCCCATGCCCTTCCCTCATTCTTTCTGTCTTTTTTACTGTTATTATCATTCTCTTTGTCATTCCCTTTTCATCTTTCTTTATCGCTCTTTCTCACTTTCTATTACTGTCTCACATACACATACAGTGATACATTTTCCTTTTTCTTTCGCGAGCTGACTTGTTTTTGTTTTCTTTTAAGTCTTTTATTTTGCCTTGTTTTTAGCTCCCTGCCCTTATGAATTTTACTCTTTAAATTGTGTTAAAAGAAAATTGCAATTATATATCATATGTTTTTCATAGAAGGTGGCTTTGTAATGTGCAAATTACCTATGTAAAAAAAGAATTCACAGTGGAACTACCCATTCATTTTATATTTGTGTTTTTATAAAGATGTTTTAAGAAATAAAAGTGGACAAAGTTTCTATAAAACAATGGTGGTGTGGTTTTATAATATACCAAGTAATGCTATAAGAATTCCTAATTGCTATATTCGTTTAAAGCAAATAGGTTAGTTTTAACTGTTCACTAATTATTCACATATATGACTCCTGATTCGTTTGCATCATCGCTCACACATGTTCCCTTGATCACCATTTTAGGTTGTTGTAGTGAAAGTGTTATTTAGATATAACGTTTATCACTAGGTTTTATGCTTATATATATATCGTGGTCACCCTATCTCAAAGTTTTACTTCCCTCAAACGTGTTGAGAATCGGTTCAAAAGAACCATTCGTTAGTGAATAGGACATCACATTGTTGTTCTCTTGTTGTACACTAGATGGCACTGTAGACCTGCGTTCATTATGACGTTGCTTCTGGGTTAAGACAGTGGCATGCTGCTAGAAATAAATGATAGTTTGTTGCAGAAAATCAAATATAATTACCCATAAATTGCAATTTCATGCAATTGCAAGTTCCTGCATTTAAAGGGACGTTTTCTTAATTTTTTAGTATGACTCCAGCCAGTTACTGTGTTGTCATTGTTTTGGAGCTGTTTGGAGGAACTACGATTTGGACTCATTATCTTTCCTGTCGATCCGAGCAGTAGGGATAGATTAAACACTTCAGTGTCAGGCTTAGGTTTTCAAACTCAGCCAGTTACAGCCACAGTTATTCCATCCCTCCTGGATATACATAGGTTTAAGAGTTAAACTCATGACAGTTGGCAAGGCAAGATGGCATCGGTTGAGTTAATGCTTCTAGGCTACAAGTAGCTCATTCTGTCTCCTAGCACCTTCCAAAGAGAAAGATCAATGATCACATAATAAGACAGCAAAAATGTTGGAAACCTAAAGCTATTCACGATCAAGCAAAGGTCAAAAGTCTCCCCTGAGGCCTAGCTTACATATAACAAACCACTCTTGTACTTTATCCTGCAGATTTAGCGATGCATGACAGAATTGACTTCGAGTAATGATGCCGGTCTATCCCGCACTGCAGAATCACTCTCTCATGTCAGCCTCCCTCTTTTGCCCTTTGTGTGCGGGCGCAATCCAGTGTTTTCCATGGTAATTCCCTTCTTCGCTGCAAAGGGCCACTGTTCCTCTAAAGCTAAGCCCACATAAGCTCCCTCTCAAGAGAAAGAAAGAGAGATGGCAGAGGCTGACTGGTTGCCTAGCTACATCTCACTGAATGTTCTGTGTAAACACAGCGGCTGGCAGAGGAAAAATCACACAGACTTTGGGTTTGATTGGGTGGAGCAGTTGTAACCCGACTATTATCCCAAAGCTGTTAGGAAGCCAAAATCTTATTGTTACAAAGACCCCTGCTGTAAAATTTCATCCGACATATGATCGTATGCGCTACAGACATCTCTGCCATAAAAATCGAAGTTGTCAATTAATTGGCACACAAACCGAGGTCAGCACAGCATCGATTCCTCGTTTCAGGGTCCTATAATAAAAAATAAATAAAATAGCCTTGTGTTTCATATGAATTTTGTAGTCATGTGGCTCTGTGATGTCAAATTGCTTGTGTCAGCAGCTTGCTTTGGAATCGCTGTTAGATGTGCTGAGCTCGATTATGTTCCATTCTCTTTGTGCTACGTCAATTTCAATTTATGAGACCCACCTCAACAGCTGCTCTGTCTCGCCCGTATTTGCTTTCACCTGTATTCGCTCAATTAAAGAGGAAATGCTCCAATTATTTTAGAGAGGAGTGATGGCATATAGACGTTAATGCTATTCCTTTTGATACTGGACTCAGCCAAATACATGGATAATAGAATAAGCTATGGACCATAATACAGTATTTGGGTTTTAAATCAAACTATATGTTGATGTTTTCTGAAGATGTGAGTAAGAAAGTTTTCTCCACAATATTCAATGCTGCTGTGTGTGGTTGCAAGGGTCGTAGGTTGCAAATTAGCTCCGCCAAGATGGCCAGTGTAACGTGCATAAACTTAGCCACAAGTTAGTAGTTCACTTAAAAATGAAAACTCTGTCATCATTTACTCACCCTCAAGTTGTTTCAAACCTGTATGAATTTCTTTCTTCTGCTGAATACAAAGGAAGATAGTTTGAAGAATGTCGGTAACTAGGCAGTTGATGGACCCCATTGACTTCCATAGTAGGAAAAAAATACTATGGAAGTCCATGGGGCCCATCAAATGTTTGGTTAAGCTTTACATTTACGTTTTCTGAAGGCAAGTGTGAAAGTTGCTGCATCAGTATTCAAAATGTTTTAAAACACGTTGCTGGGGTTGCAAGGGTGGTCACTAGGGCAGTGGATCTCAAACTTTTTGACTTCAAGGGCCCCTATTGTCCTCAACAGTACTTGGAATTTGTATATTTGAAATTCTCACAATTTATACCCAATAAAACATTTTAACGCTTGTCATAACTACAAAGATGTATATTCATTATAAGATTAACCAAATAAAAATTTCTTGATTTTTAGTTTTAGATTATTTTAATGCTTGTTTTAGTTTATTTTATGTCATCTTAAGGTGACATAAAAAAAAATCTTCAGTTTGAGGTTATGATGGCTGGTTATTTGGTTTAGTTTTAGAGAGAAAAAATTGGCATCTGATTGTAGTTTAGACTATTTCAAGTTTTCTCTCTTGTAAAATTCAATCTCATCCGAATGTTTTTCCTGCCACTATTAGATTACTTTGATTTTATCTATAAACATCCGTATTATAAGTAATTTCAAACAGTTCAGCATTAGTGTCAAAGGGCCTTAAGTCTGTGATTTCCTGTCTCTAACGGTTTGTGTTCTGCAGTTCAGTCTGAGGGCATGAAGGATAGTTAGGTTTGGGCCATAGGCGATACTGTTTAAGCGAGATTCATTTCTTTCATCTCAAACCTAAATATCTGTGATTTTGTGTTTTCAATGTTTTACTTGAAACAGTTAATTAACTGCAGTGAACGTGTATTTGGCATAACAAAACCTTTGAAGTTGTTAGTACACTTGAGTGTTTTTAGGGTCAATGTAAGAGCAGACAAGGCCATTTTTAACTTAAATGTGCAAAGCTTTTGGTGTCAGCCCGCTTCCATGTATGCTGCCTGATATAGCAAACTGGTATTATTATATTATTTTAATTTATTGTCATAATCAAAATCTCACTGTTTGTACTGAAAATAGTTACAGTTTACTGCACTTTGTTATTCTTCTATTTATTTACCTTTAGCCAATGAAAGTCCACAGGGAACAGCTTGCTTCTGCATTGAAAAATAAGGTGGATAGTCACACCACAACATAAATAATACTTTTTTAATAATAATATCTCCTGCTATACAGTAATATTAAAGGTGCATTCAGTAGTTTGGCGCTATTTTAAAAACTCTTATTAAGAAATAAATTGTGTTTTATGAAGAGTTATGTTAAGATTTTAATTATGTGTGCAGGTCACGCCCCTCATTTTGCCATGTTGAAATGACGTGAGTCACGTGCTACGCGATGTTTCACTACTCTACCGTAGTTGTTTGGTGATGTGAAAAGTAACAATTAGACAGCGGAACACGCTTATCATCGTGCTTTAAAAGCGGGGGCGACGACGAGGGAATTAGTATCTGTACGGGAGAAGAAGCAGAAAAGGTCTGGAGGGAGAAGACAGAAAGACAAAACAACGAGCGTTAACATACGGCATAAACAAGGTGGACTGAGAAAGTTTTGAGTTCTGGTGCCCAAGTTACTACTTCTTGCTGAACAGGTAAGATAATTAATTATTGTGTGTAACCGTTAGACGCTCTCTAAAACAGTAGTATCTGTGTTTTACTGAAAATGTATAGACGATCGTACTGCCGTACGTCGATACATGGCAGTGCAGCGTCTAAGACCACCTAAATGACTATTGAATTTAACTGTTTATTATGTTTTATTTTTATTTTTTACCGAATGCACCTTTAGCAAAAAGTACTAGTCATTTTCAGTCACTGCATAAACGAACTCATTTTCAATACTGAGACGTAACTTAGTGGCGCCATTTGACGAGAGCGCGAGCCCGTCGTGTGACACGAGAGACGTGCAGCGCCGATTGCAATGGACGACGACGTAATCGTAAATTAGGAAAATAATCAGAATCAATAATAGTCACATAAAAAGAATATAAACACTACTAACTTAAATCCAGTTACAATGGCCATGTGCTGTAATTTGAATAAAGCAAAAGCTCCAAACAAAGATTAAACACTTTCTGAAATAAAGAATCAAGAATATTTAGCTTTTCTGCATGAAAGCATGTTGAGCGAACCACCTCAGCAGTCCTGCATTCAGGCAATGACCCATAGGAGAAATTACATTTACTGAACCGCAGAATGTTTCCACCCCGGTGAGCCGGTGTGAGTCTACAACCACAGTTTCATCAGCAAGAATCCAGCGCCTTGGGCCTCCCTCAGCAAGGATCTCAACGGATCAAAACTAAAACACTGTTGCAACATCGAAAGGCTTTGAGGAAAGAAGTTCACATTTATATGCTTTAAATTCTGTCCTGATTCGTCAGCTCAGTGACCATCATTGTGTGTTCTGATGTTCTGATCCTTATTATTGATGAGACACTGAAACCAATTGTTCTTTCAAATACGGCAGTTCCTGCTAGAGCTAAATACTTTTCAGAGCCAAATTTTAAGCGCTATACTTGGAATAAATCACATTTAGTGTGCACTCATCAAAATCCATACTTTCATAATGCAATTGACAAACTTTTCAAGTTTAGATTCAACCGTGTAAAGCCTTTGAATGGAACCAAACATCATCCATCAACCATTTACGCTAATGTCTCTATTAATTGACAGTTTGAGTCAGTAATTACAGTTTGAATTTATATTTTGAAGACACAACGCCTCCAAACATGTTGATTTGTGATTATTCCTCCAGACAGAGGTCCAAAAAATCATCACGAACAAGTTGAAAGCATTTAAATGTCTTGTTTGCTGACTTTATTCTCCTTCAAAACACTGACCTGCAGGAAAGGCTGTCATCAACAGTGTGCAGGGAAGAAAATACTGTGCCTTTCCACTGTTATTTTTGGTCCTATTTAATGGATCCCACTGTTCTCAGATAAAAAAGAAGCCATTAACAGAGATGCAACGTACACAAACAAGCCAAGCATGCAGACAATCAATCGTTATCCACTCTCAAAGTTGCTGGTGAATTTATTCTTCAAATTATGAAAATTCTCTCAGGATGGTGCTTTCAGGACACACAGGCAACCGCAAATGAGCACCTGTTCGATGTTTCTGTCTGTAATGGATGGAAACTTGAAGATTTGACATTGGATATAAACAGCGGATCTGTACATTTGCTTATTTCTATCTGTCTAATGAGCTGCATCTCAGCTGGAAGGATAAACAAGATATGAGCATGTGAGCATGTCACGTGCCGCTGCAGCCACAGCTCTACCTAATGGTAATTCTTTGTCTGCCCATGGAAATTGCCAGCTTTAGCTGTGTTGATAATGTCCAACAGCTGCTGTTCAGTAGTGATCACTTAGTGCTGTCAAAAAAGGAAGAAGAGAAGAGCAAAATGTTCCAGACATGACTGGGGTCACATACTGTAGCTTTAAAGTCTCCATGAAATCAAAATTATCATGTGCCCTCATAATCTTTAATCAAAATAGGATCCCGTCCCTCTTATAGAGACATTTCTTCTCTTCTCTGATGGCATGTTTACTGGCGTGAGGGCGGGACAACTTGTCACTTACATGACATCACAGCAATAGCAAACCACAACCATCCAATCAATTCCTGATGGACAAAATCAAGTCCCTCCCTACATTTCTTTTCTTGTTCTAGAAGTTTCAATCGAATATACATCACAGAAAAGACTATCGCAAATTCCGCTTTATGACGACTTTATTATTTTTTACAGCATTATGATTATGTTGAAGTCACAAGTAGATTTATCTTATTTATTAGGATTAGGAATAAGGGTTTTAATCCAGTATCTTTAGATATCACCTATAGAAAAAACAGCGAATTTGTGATATGGGTTAAGCTTCATGACGGTTATGATGCATGTAAAAACAATACATACATTTTTACATAAATTAAACTATACATAATGTGTATTTTTTGCCAATGCAAATGTACACCACTGAGAGTAAATGCATTAAAAATGTATAATCACTATACAGCATGTGATGATAGATTTAACAGCATTGAATTGCTTGAACATTGCTTGAATTTCCTGAAATGTTGGTTAATATGGGATTTTATAATTGCTTGATAATTGAAGTCCTAAAATAGTCTCTTACCCTATAAACCATGAAATTATAAATAATTTCATTCAGACCATTAGGAAAATTGGTATGCAGTTTCAATATCCATCATTTACAATCTCAACCATTCTACTTCTCTAGACCAGCAGTCGCCTGATTCTCCTCACAATGCTAATGTAAATAAGTGGTGTTGATTTTCTCATATCATCACTTCAAATTCTCTAACCTAATTAAAACCTAGAGACATTAACCCTCTGTTACAAGAAACTGCTCAGAATGTACTTTTTATTTTATGTTACGTGTTTGACCCCTGCAAGAGGACACAATCTGTTTATGATCCATTCTAGGTATTCAGAAAACCCTAAAAAGTATTACCCTGTACCAATTTTAGGCAGCTCTATTTTCTTTTTTTTTTCTTTCTTTTTTTCTTTTTTTAGCTAAATGGGACTTAGGGGTCTCTAAGATTCCAAACAGAAAATAAGGGCTATAGAAGATTTGTGAACTTATTTTTCGGAAGTGATTATTCTTGTTCCCTTGTTGTGCATTCCAAAACAATGAACAAGAAGCCCCGTGTTCCTCTTAGTCTTAACATGCCTATTACTTCAAAGTACGGTTCCTATCTCAAATAAGTGTTAATTATAGAATGTAATTAAACTTTAGAAGAAGAAAGTTGGTCACAAAAGGGATACGATTTATCAATATTGTTCCAATATTAAACACTGAGATTTTAATTTTTTTTCCCTCAATGAAAAACTTTCTCTCAAACATAAAGGTTTTAAAGTCAACACAAGAGTTGTCACATTAGCAACTTGTTTTACTAACAAAATGTGATATTTCTGAGTGAAAAAAGGACATTCAGTCAGAAGCAAAGTATAGGACAAGACTTCATTTTATCCATTGGGAAAAGATTGGATTGTGAAAAATTATCTTAGTGATTTGATGTCAGCTGATTCAGCAATGCAGTAAGTTAAATTTTATTTAAGTTACCATTTTTATGAGAGTGTACGAAGACAAAAGTGTTTTGCACTTGCACTAAGTAAAGTGTCAATTTTGATTTCAGTATATTTGTAGCCGCCTCAATGTTCTTATGCATTCTCTGCGTTGTAAGGAGGGTTTTTCTTAAATTAAGGTGTATGTTACAACATGCTTCCGATTTTTTTCCAGAACTTGCTCTAAATCAGGGAATGGCAACTTCCGTCCTGGTGGGCCTCTGTCCTGCAGAGTTTAGCTCCAACCTTAATCAAACAACACCTGGACCTAATCAGCTAATCAAGGTCAAGAAAGCAGGTAGGTGAAACTCTGCAGGACAGTGACCCTTCAGGACCGAAGTTTCCCCATCCCTGCCTTAAATCATACGAATATTTGATATGCTGGGTATATTGGATATGATTTCCCATTGCAGTTCCATAGTCAGAAAATGATTGCATCAACTGCAGAACATCCAAAAGGGCCTCACTGGGCCTACTTGAGTCAGCATATCTCCTAAATGCTTGTTTTACTGCTTTAAGCCCACCTTTAGATATTCACGCAAGTATACATTACATACACTAAAATATTTGCAATGAAAAGCACTGATTCAGGAGGGATGGTTTATCGTAATGACTACTTTTAGGTTTGAAAATATCCATCCTGATCATCCAGACCATTTAGACCAGGGGTCTCCAACCTTATTTCATTTGAGAGCTTAACTAATGTATCATAACTCTCAAATTAACAACAATCCTAACAGATTTTCACCTGAAAGAATTTTTGTGTACACCGTCACACCACCCTTTAATGTCAGAGAAAAAACATAATCAGAGAATACAATTCTTTATAGAAAACAGTACTTTGTATATTATACTTTATATATTATGTGTATTGTCTACACATAACTATAGTTGTTTTTATAGTGCGTCATAACTAGACACACACACCTTTCACCTACATTTGTAAAGAAAAACTCACTCTCCCATTCCTCGTGAAAATATTTATTTCTTACTCATCCTGATGCAAAGTTTTCTAGCTAATACTGCCTTGTAGCTGTAAAAGCGTGATGAATTCCCCATTGTATTTTTTTTTCTGAAAGGGTGGCCAAGATGGCAACCATGGAATCTTTTCCAGATTCCCTCCCTTTCTGTTAATTATATTACCTTGATCTAGTAGTAATTCAATCATCTTGTTTACTCCACTCTTGAGTTGTATTTGATGTCAATACGTCTCATCATTAAGTTCA
The DNA here is from genome assembly GCA_030578275.1 of Meda fulgida. NCBI lineage: Eukaryota > Metazoa > Chordata > Actinopteri > Cypriniformes > Leuciscidae > Meda > Meda fulgida. Next base: position 13,741,151 of record CM060626.1, read on the forward strand.
ACTCGCCGTAAATGTGCAAGCTAGGCCTATTTAACTTCACTGCAAGCTGTGGCTGGAAAACGCTAAGACAGGCAAAGATCCAAGAAAGATTCTCAAGAGGTGTGGATGGATGCTGTACAGGAAATCATTGAGGTGCTTGACTATGCACAAATCCAACACCATTGTGAAACTGTGCTTTCTAAAGGTTTGACCGAACTTAATTCGGCTCCGCATAGTCCTGTCTCAGAAATAAAAAAATGAGCCATTCCTCCTGGACCTACAAAACAACAGTGTCAGAATACTGACAGAAATAAATTAACGAAAGAGCTGACGGTTTGGAGGGAAACAATTATTTAAAAGAACTCTGACGCAATTGAGGCTTTGAATGTGTGTTTGAATCCATCAAATTCTTGTCTAGCGAGATTGACATTAAAGCAGATCTGAATGGACTGAAAACATTTGACTAGTAGCCATGATAAGAAAATATTGGATCTGGAAGTTCAAGTTAATGAAATGGAGCAATAGAAGGCGCTGGAACCTTGAGGCTTTATGGTCTTGACGAACATGAAGGTCGTGGACCTCTGTGCTGCAGTGCTTCCAGATGAAAAGGGAAAGTTCTCTACTGAAATTGACATGGTTCATTGCGTGGGAAGGAGGCTCGACATGATCCAGAAGCCAAGAGCTGTTATTTTCCTGTTCAGATCCAGGGATATTAGAGACTTATTGTGGAGTAGTGCAAAGAAAAGCAGCTGTCTGAAACCAAAGAAGTGGAGGTTTTCTGAAGATCTGATGGTAATTGATAAAGAACTCATCTGTGTTCAGCAAGAGTCAGCTGTGGCCAAGTGTCAAAGATGGAGGGAGGGCTTATTTTTTCGAGACCAGAGCGTTTGTGGATGGGAAGGAGATTTATTACATTTATGTCTGACTCGATTTTAAAGTATAAATATTAATGTTATGCAGAGGGGTTTGGAGATGTAAACTTAAAATTTTTGAAATTTTAAATTTTTTTGTGATTTTTATTTCATCCAGATACATCTGAATTAGACTTTAAGTTTTGGAAGAGCCTGTTGGGCAACTATATGCGGATGTCATGTGGTTCCAATCATTCTGCAGGTGTTGCAATTTTAAATGGTATATTTGGAGAAAAAAATGTAACCCAAGTTATTCACATTCCTTGGTTGGAGAGATTATTTTGATCGTTGAATTCAACCAGCAATATTTTGTGTTAGGGAATATGCAACCAACAGTGTTGTAAGGAGTAAAAGCTTACTACAAGACTTTGAGGAAAAAATCAGAAACTTCTTCAACCTTTTTCCTGATGCTAAACTAGTTCTTGAAGGAGATTATAATTATATTTGGGACTCTAATTTAGACTGTATTCCACATTGTTCAGATAAATAGATTACATAATTTGTGTTTAGGATTTGAGTGAACTGATATTTGAAGGATCAGAAACCCAACTAAACAATAATTTACATGATAGTGACAGGACTAAACAGTCCAAATATACATTTGGCTCATTTCCAGCGTACTAGAACATCAAGTTAGCCAGGCTATTGTGGAAACATCTGTCCTCACTGACCATAAAGTAATTTATTTATTTATTGGCTTATCTGGAATCATTGGTAATAATATTATAAGAACACACTGGAAGTTAAACAAGTAATTTTCCAATATTGACTTGTTTAATTTCCAGTGTGTTCTTATGTTATTAAAGGAAAAGGAAATTAAAAATATTATTTTGAGTTGCTGGAACAATGCAAGAAGGTCAAATAAGTATGGTACCAATTAAGAGAACATGAAGTATCTCACGTAATAAAAGAGAGTTAATCTGACAAGTATTAATGTAATCAGCAGGATAAACTCAGACTATTCTAATTAAATTTACAGGTAGATGAGATGTACATTTGCAAACAAAATTATTCAGCTCCCTTGACCTGCAAGTCATTTTGCTGCCAATAAAAAAAAAATCTTATGAAAACAATTAAACAGAGGCATCAGTAAACTACTATCGAAAGTTTCAGTTATTATGAGTACATAAAGTTGATGAAAAATTTAAAAATAAATATAAAATTGGCTCTAAACTTTTATGTACAAAATTATTCAACCCGAAAAAGTCAAATTTTGTGCAGAATATTTTATTCTTTATAACCTCCAATAAACGCTGCCTGTAAGTTCTTAGAAGCTTCTGTCACCTTTCTACTGCAATCTTGGCCCATTCCTCGCTTAAAAAAAAAACTTTCAGATCCCTGATGATCTTTGGCTTTCATGTTATCATGGCTTTCTTCAAATTCCACCAAATATTTTCAATGAGATTTAAGTCTGAAGACTGTAAAGGCCACTCAAGAATATTCTATGACTGATCCCTGAACCAAGCTTAAAGGGGATGTTTTATACACCTTTTTACAAGATGAAATAAGTCTCAGGTGCCCCTAGAATGTGTCAGTATAATAAATGATATTTTGAGCTGAAACTTCACAATGTTGTAAATGCCCATTTTTGAGTAGGATAAAAAACATGTTGTTTTCATGCATGTATCTTTAAATGCAAATGAGCTGCTGCTCCCCGCCCCGCTTTCCAAAGCCTACAGCACATGCCTCGGATACTGTGCCAAAAACTAACAAGACATCTGTTTGAATGGTCATCACCAACTTTGACAAAATGGCTTGATACTAAATACAGTTAAGATTTCCACTTCCTACAATAGCAAAGCATCCCCATAAAAAGATTGGACCTCGTCCATGTTTGACCATAGAGACAGTGGTTTTCTGCTCAAAAGCTTTACCTTTTTTGCACCAGACATACCGTGGATCTGTGGGTCCAAAAAGTTCCAATTTCACTCCATAAAACATTCTTCCAGAACTCCACAGGTCTATCCAAATGAATTTTAGCATATTCAAGTCGGCCTTTTATGTTCTTCTTGTTTGAGAGTGGCATTCGGCAAGATGTCCCAACATGAAGGCCATTATTGTCTTGTTTTCTTATACTCTACATTGCAAATGTTTTATCCTCCTTTCATCAGGTCATCTTACAAGTCTTTGGCAGTAAATTGAGGGTTTTTATCGGTGGCTCTTATCAAACATTTTATTCCCCTGAATGATATTGTACTTTTTCTTCAAAACCATAAAAAGTTTTCTGGTACAACAAATTTTTAACTTATGAATAAGGCTGTCAGCTGTGTCTCTGGGAACTTTGTGTTTTGGAAATATTCTTGCAGCCATACACTTTTTAATGTAATGATACATTTTGTTCTTTAAAGCTTTAGTTAGAGCTCCTTTGACTTGAACATATTTGCTACTAAACTAGCACATTCATGGGCTAAATGTATGTGTGTAACAGCACAAGCTAATTCAGTTTTGTTATAGAGTTTCTAAAGTCTTAATTGTTTTAACACAATTTTGTACCATACCATACAAATAAGTGACTTAAAGGGGTGTCATGACTACCTGGCTCACAGTAGCAATGACATAGGGGAGACCACACCGTTTGTTCAGTTAAATCAAAAACAGTTTATTTAAACATTAAATTATACGATAAAATCATAATTTAAATCAATAAATACATAAAGTCAGTAAATGAGAAACAAAAGGAAACTAATCCATAGTTTAGTGCAAATCAGTTAAATGTAGACTATGTGTAATGCAAACAAACAAAAAGGAGTAGGATGGTGTTGCCGCCAAAGCCATGCCGAGACGCACAGCCTAGAGCAGATCAGACAACTGGCAGGAGAGGTTTTTAAACAGTCCCGCCCATCAGCTGCTGTCAGATGGACCGAAAACAAACAGCTCCCCCTTCAGACTGGGGGGAGAAAAACGGCCCAAACATTATTCGGTAATTGGTGGAGTGAGCACACCCAGCACGGCAAAGCCGGCCGTGACAGGGGTCATCGGATGCCCATTTTTCACAAGTTGGTATGATTCTTTAGGGTCTTCATGTGAAGTTTGTAATATACTTTGGTTAAAATTCCCCAATGGTTATGTAAAACCACAACCTTTTTACCTCCTCAAAAACAGCTGTGTTCACATAGACCCGTTTCGGTGTATGTCTCTTTAAATGATAATGAGCAACTGCTCACCCAACCCCTCTCTTCCATGGCGGGTGACAGTATACAAATGGTTGAGGGCGGAAACATGCTAATACGGGACAGGCCATTAGTGGTCACATGCGGAGCATGAAAATCCAAACGGCTTGATTATTGAGCGTGTTTAGGCTTTTTGAGGATTAAAAAAAAAAGGAGAGAATTGGAAAGGGGATTTTTTTTTCCCATTGTATGGTGGTTGTGTCCACACTCTGCAAAGACACATTTATATGCAAACACCATATAAAAGTGAATTTTGCATCCGATGACCCCTTTAAAAACAGCAGTGTTGAATAATTATGACATAGCTGTATTACAAAAACATCCTATTACTCAAAACATTTATATGTATAATGCTGTACATTCTCTTCTACATCTTGTAATATATATTTGTTCTACAATATTTATACCATATTTTGGAAATGACTTATGTTCAAAACAAAAGTTTTTTTTTCTTCTATTGTTTTTTGTTATTCTGTATATATATATGTATCTATATCTGCATGTTCATAAATAAATTAAAAATAACCTTGAGGCCGATATGTCAAATAAATAGTTTATTTGCATTAGAGATGGTGGGACACCTGTCTAGCACACTCTGATTGGATGAAAAGTACGTCTTGACTTGGCAGGCTACTTCCAACCGGGCCACTAGTAGCTCTCAAGTGACATGTTGGAGACCCCTGATTTAGAGATGTTCATCTACCTGTAATCATGCTAATGAGGTTCCCGTTTAGATGACTCGGTGTGACCATCTAAAACAAAACCTTCTTATATTAAAAGCATGTTGTGAGAATGCCGGCCCCCTAAAGCAATACAATCCATCTCTTACAGATACAGGTCAGGTGTTACATACTCTCAATAAGCTTTTCTGTAGCTAATTTTATATCTACAAAACAAACCATAGCATTGATTATCCCCTTTTTAAACTTAGTTTTGTCAGTTTTCCTACTGTACATCACGTGACTAATGTTTCCCAAATTACATCATTTTGTTTTATGAAGACTTCACCCAAGTTTCCCCTCTGATTCTTGAAACTCTACAGACTTCTTGTAGGCCATTGTTTTATACTGAATTATACTCACCTCCCCGCAAAAAAAACCCCAAAATATACTAAATGCAATTCATCAGACTCAGCAAAATGATATTATTGAAATAGAACAGTACTACACTTTCCAGCTGAAAAGAGTGTGTGTAACAACAGAATCCAGATCCACAGAGATTGTATGTTTGGCCATGGCCAATTAGTTGTATCTCTTGAGACACGCCCACTGTGGGAGAACCAACTTTAGCATCCCAGAGGGATTTCAGAGTTCTGCTAATGCTGCGTTTTGACTTCGGTATGGATTGTCATATTGCTGAATCAGGATTTAAACATCACCCTAGTGACTAGTTCCTTATCGGTGTTATGCTAGCAAAACAGTTACCAGATGCCAAATATAACTGGGTAGTAATCATAAATTGTCTTAAACAATTTAGTGTCCAAAAGTGACACGCTGTCTTCATTGTTTATGAAATATTACAATCTACTTTACAGTATATGTACTTGTAATGCTGAATGATGGTTTAGTGAAACGGACAGCCATTACTGCAGACATTGACAAATAAACTGCAAGGCGGCGTTGTATTCCATTTATTTACAAAGCTGAAACACATTCTGGTGTTGACTTGCATCTCACAATAGAATAGCCATGTCAGCAAATCCGCAAAGTGATTTAGTTTTTTCAGGATGCTCTCAGCACTTACCTGTAAACATTCAATTAAGAGACCCCATTCAGTAATGTATGCAGGCGCATGTACTGTCCAAATCATTTTCCAATTGATTTGTTCTCGTTCACGGCATTGGAAATCTAGGCCTTTGAGTAAATGAAAAGTATTTTTAAGTGTATTTGAAAGGGCAAACATTATTAATAACATATACAACTTTGGCCGCAAGCCACCTGTTAAGTTTGTATTTGGAAGAGAACAATCCATCAGTGCATTACTATATTTTCCTGCCGCCATGGCCCAGCTGCCTGAAAACTGACTACATGAAGGAACTTCACTTATACAGCTTCATTTAAACACTTTTATTTAAGAATAGGAGCTATTATCAAAGGATTTTTCATGTCATCCCAAACTTTCAGGTCTTTAATTCTTCCATGGAACACAAAATAAGATATTTTTCTTCTTTTACATATAGTTACAAATGAATAAGGGAATAAATAAAAAAAATTATACAAGACCATTTTTTCACAAATCAGCTCTCTAACATCTTGATTGATAGGTCAGTCGCGGTATTCAGCAGTTAGATATTTCCACCGATCTCTCTCAATATTTATTTAGTTTTATTATTGATCAGAGCACATTTCCTAATATGTTATGTTGTTCATGACAACGCTGAATAAGGCTAAATAACTGAAAACGGCATAACTGTGGTCTCTTGTATCATACCACAAACTCACGCTCTCATTTTATACAAACACAACTAGCGCCATCTTTCATCTGTTATCTAAAATGACCTAAATGGACTATAGTATTAATATTCTTTAAGTGTTTTAAGTCTTGTTGCTATAGGGCATTTGTATTTGTACACTGTGATGTTCTATTTTAGGTTATTATTTTATTTTACCTGTATTTTGACTCTTAGTTAGTAGTCGCTTTAGTCCTATTTTAGTCCATTCAATTGTACAAAATATGACTTAAACATAAGTCTGTACATTACATCAGTACATTATTCTAAAGTCATATGTTTTCACTGTCTTCCTCCAAACAGTTGCCATCTTGTATGATCTCTCCACGTTTTACTTTTTGCTCCCCCTTTTCCTCTTTTACCACCCCTTCTTGCATCTAATGACACATGCTCTTATGGTTCTGCTCCTTCTTCATCCCTCTCTCTTCTCGTCTATGGGTAATTAGCAGTGTTCTGCTTGATGAGATTAAAGCAAGGGATTAATCAGAGCACTAATTGATAGACACGGCCGCAGAGAGTTCCAATCCCCTACAGCTCTCACTCTCTGGTGTCTCTGCTCACTCTCTCTCTGTGTGCTGACTTATTGAAACCGCAGAGAGATACTCATGCACAATTTCGGTACAAGAAGAGTAGATAAAACAGAACATATTCATCATTAGTATGCAATGCATAACAGAAGCAGAGAGAGAGAGAGAGGGGGAGGCTGCGAGCTGGAGTTGTACTGATTGAAACAAATGGAAGAGCGCTGATAAACTGTCAGTGTGTATCTGTCTTTAAAATGGGCAAGAGGTTAATAAATGAGATCAGAACCAAAATAGCTGTGGCAAGGGCTAATGTACATGCTGTAGAGGCTTCATTTTATTGACACTTTCACTCTACTATAATAATAAGGGCAGTCAATTGTGTTAATTTAAGTTTAAGTTTATAAAAAAATAATATATTAACTTATCCTTATTTTTCTCAACAGATATTAATGTGAAATTAATGTAATTAATATATCATGCAATTAATTATATTTTAATTAATTAATTAAAATTGATTGATAGTATAAAGAAAGCATAAAACAAAATCAATTGATTAATTCATAAAATAGTTGAATGGTAAAATCTGCCAAGAGAATTCACTCTTATGACATTTTTAATCTCTTTACCCAATTGTAATTTCCTAAATTGTAATGCTCTTTAGCTTTAATCCCCTCCCTGAGAATCGTCATTAGTGGTGGTCTTATGTTTTAATTATGCCATGTACCCTTTGAGTACACTGACCTTTCACTGGGTCATGGGAAAGAAATTCACGGCTCATTTAAATACGTGTAAAAAGGCCGGGAAACTTTCTATCAGATAAGTGTTGTCATCACTAGACAGAGTGGTTCATTATTAATGCTTCTGAAGGCAAATGTGTAGGAGGAGCAGTCATCCAAAGTTATGTTAAGTCAATGTTAATTTAATGGTAATGCATGGAAATCCTGCTGCCATTTTAAAATGGTCTGATTTTGTGGCTTAATCAGAAATCCCATACTCGATATATCAGCAAAATTCAATTGTCACTTAATGGTGTGAAGCAATGCTCACTCATGCCCAGAAAATATTATGACAAGCAGCTGAAAGAAACATGGAAGAATGAGGGAGAAGAAAAGAGACATGAATCTATTATAGACAGGACAGAGACTGAGATTTTTTCATGTTTTATATATATATATATATATATATATATATATATATATATATATAAAACTGTGTTTTGTTTATTCTCTAAAGCACATCCAATATCTGAGATGAATGGAAAGTGAAATCAGTTACACTGAATGGTGGAGCAGGCATGATTGTAAGCTTCTCTTCAATGCAGGTTTAGACCCTTATCCAGGGACAGAACTTGCGAGACAGACTTTCTTCAGCAAGAAAGACAAAAACTGAATGCTGCTGCATTTCTCATAGCCAAAGAATTGAACGTAAAACCTAAGGAAAAATACAAAAGACAAACATATAAAAAGAGAATTTAAAAATCCTACTGGATATAGACAAACACTCTCAGATTCACACACAAAAACCAAACAGGCCCAGACACACTCATTCTAGCCCAACTCTGAACTTGAAGAGCAGCAAATGTTTCAAATAATACTTAAAAAAAGGTATTTTACAGCATTTTAAACATTTTTGAATCTTTTTTTTTCAGATTATATTTATTCCGTATGGTGTATATTCTTTGCCAACTACTTTTCACATTCTGACCACAGAGGAACAAGTGCGAGAGATTTGAGACATTGTTTTGAAAGAAGTCATGCACGTATAATATTTTAATCAACTTATAAAGTTAGAAAAGGGGAATGTTCAAGACAAAAAAGAAGGTTTCTTCTGATGCAATCCTTTTAGAGTCGGGTTTCTTCAGCCATCACTTTTAGTCTCACTGTCTGGCAACTTGTCATGCCTAAATTACCTTTACAAATTGGAAACGCAACACAAAATCGTACAAGGCAGGCAAGAGTATGAGCTAAAAGGCATTCTCCAGTAATATTTTTTCTTCTTTTAAAATAAAGACCTTGTTTTTTACACAACCATTATACAACATAACATTATATGGTCGTGGTCGGTCAAGTTTTAAGAAACAAAACAAAAAATATGATTTTTCGAATTGGATCACTGTACTTCATACGCTCCAATTTCTCATCAAGGGAGAATGAGATTTCTTAAGGGGAAATGAGTCCTGTGTTTATCAACAAAAGTTTTGACAAAACATTCTCTGTTTCCTTTGTTTCCACATAGTAGTCAAAGAGGTGTTGTGCACCGTTAATGCAGGGATGAAAGGAAAGCAAAAGGTAGTCGAGAGGAGCAGACCAGAACGGGGGAGTGTGTGCCCAACAGAAGAAACTTTTCAAAATGGCAACCGACCCTGAGATTGCAGGAGTCCGATACAAAACACACCACAAAAGGCACTTTATCAACAACAGTGCTTCTGTTCTACTGAAATTCAAGTTGAGAGAAAAAAGTGTGTGTGGAACTCTTTAGAGATAAAGCGAAGGGAAAAAACAAGCGCGCACTTGTTTTTTTTTTTATTCCCGCACGCTGAGAGTTCGCCGTCCCCATCGCAACTCGATTCCATCTTGAGCCTCTAGGCGGTCCGAGAGGAATGACAAAACAACACTGAAGAAACCACAACGCGGAATATTGTAAAAAAGCCGTAAAATACTTGTGGATTGCAGAAAAGGTCCAGAGCAGGCTGCAGGGCAATATCCTCCCCTCTCAATGCCTCCGTAGCGTGCAGAGGAACTTTAGTTGAGAGATAATCAGCCCACGTTGGAGGCTTGGCGTACGGCTTCTCGATAAAACATCCGAGAAGCCAATTGTCCCTCCTGGCCCTCTCTGTTCCCCTCCGTCTTCCTCTCGTTTCCAACTTCAGTCCTCTCCCCCTCCTCCGTAGAGGTCCGCCAGCTTTTTGAAGCGAGGACCCCAGTCATTGAGGTAGTCGTAGTCCTGTTCCCCAGAGCTGGAGGAGTCCAGGGAGCTAACAGAGCCCGCTGTGGAGCCGCTGCCCTCGTAGTCAAACACCAGCAGGGAGTCGTAGGGGGGAGCGGTGGGGTCATTATCTGCCGCGCGCAGACCCTAATATGAAAATGAGACAAGGCTGGTGGAACAGATGTGTACAAAACACTCTAAAAGCCACTGCTGTAATGTGCTTAAAGGGGTCACATCAGGAGGAATCAAATTTATCTTGATTGTTTGAGATGAAAGACCATGATACACTATGAAAACTTCCTCCTCTGTGAAATATGACTCATTTTTGGTTCTTTGCCACATAAGGCAGATCACATCAACACGTCTATCCACGTTATTTATCTATGACGGATCAGAAACTTTGTTCATGTTGGTCTCATTAACTAAAACTATTAAAAATTGTTTTCGGTAATCGGTATAACTGATATATATATATTTTTTTATTATAAACTTGAAATTGTGTCTTGGCAACTAACTTAAGTACTAACATTTGTAAAACTGCAATAAAAATAAATTCAAGCTAAATAGAAATATAAAAAACTAATAAAAATGACAAAGGCACATAACAAAATTACTAAAACTGTAAAATTTGAATTATTACTAAAAAGGCTAATTCAAAATACTAATAGTATATAAGTAATACTTAAATAACACTTGCCCATTCATGGTGAGGAAATAAGGAAAAACCGGGATAGATTATTCCTATTACACCAAATGTATAAAAAAAATTTTGTCAATACTTGGGCTGTTTATTCTTCTGTATCACCTGCAACTCTGCATTTCTTAAAGAGACCACAAGGTTGGGAAAGAGTAGCTGAAGCTTATTTTTAAAAGGATTGATACTTTTAAATCACACTTTATACACCACTTTTCAGCACATAATTTATTACATTTTCTTCTCTGAAGCCCACTTACAATCTTTTTTTTTTTTTTTTTTTTGGTGGCATAACTGAATCAGAATTTAGTTTCTCTCTTTGTTCAAAAGACGTTTCTTAAAGGCCCACTGAAGTGCCTTACACGCAGCTGTACATAATTTCCACTGAAACAGGAAGACAGGGCGGGACGTATCGAAAAGCTCCTCCCCTTTTTAAAAAATAGCCAAAAGAGTTTCGTTCATATCACAGCTCAGCAAAGCCGCATTTGACAGCTTATGACAGCCATCTGATAGATTCCCCTATTAGATTTAATATTAAACAGTTACTAAAGCAAAACAGTGAATATAATCATGCTGAGGATGAGTAGTTTGAAAAGTGTGTAATTTATGTTGGTGTATGGCATGGGTGTAATCTCTTCTACTCATCAGTTTCTAATGCGTAGTCTAATCAATTCTCCTACATTTTGCTTTAAAATATAGCATGCCGTGCAGAATTTAAATGGGTCTGATACGTTTTCTGTTCTGTCCCGACTTGCGCCAATGATCCGCTATCGTGTCTCTGGACCATAGCAGACTGAATGCACTCTGCAGCAGTTCGTGTGACACTAACGTGAAATCAGACTTCATTCACCCCATTTGAAAGCATATTTCCACTGTCTGAATCATTACCTATTCAATATAGTGCTGTATGTGCCATTCATCATATTGAAAATAGTAAATGTGTAAAGTAGTAACTGATTTTAGCCGCAGCTTCAACGTCTATTTATAGTGTAGGGGCGGAACGCTTCAGGTTCTAGAGCATTTTATTGGACAGAAAATCTGATGAGAAGCTGAAGTGCAGTGATAGGTTACACTTTATTTTAAGTAGGGATGCACCGATACCATTTTTTTCTGAATCGATCCGATCCGATACCAAGAATTGAGTATCGACCGATACCAATCCGATACCAGTACAGTTCTTCTTTTTAAATCTATAACTCTATAAAAAAATGATCATAATCTATGAAAAAAGGATTTTATAAACTAGATTAGTGGATAATTCAGCAGTAAAATTTAGTCTAGAAAAATCACGAGTGCACAGTAATGACAGTGAGGAAAATAATTATTTGAACACCCTGCTATTTTGCAAGTTCTCCCACTTAGAAAACATGGAGGGGTCTGAAATTGTCATCGTAGGTGCATGTCCACTGTGAGAGACATAATCTAAAAAAAAAAAAAAAAAAATCCAAAAATCACAATGTATGATTTTTTTTAACTATTTATTTGTATGATACAGCTGCAAATAAGTATTTGAACACCTGAGCAAATCAATGTTAATATTTGGTACAGTAGCATTTGTTTGCAATTACAGAGGTCAAACGTTTCCTGTAGTTTTTCACCAGGTTTGCACACACTGCAGGAGGGATTTTGGCCCACTCCTCTACACAGATCTTCTCTAGATCAGTCAGGTTTCTGGGCTGTCGCTGAGAAACACGGAGTTTGAGCTCCCTCCAAAGATTCTCTATTGGGTTTAGGTCTGGAGACTGGCTAGGCCACGCCAGAACCTTGATATGCTTCTTACAGAGCCACTCCATGGTTATCCTGGCTGTGTGCTTAGGGTCATTGTCATATTGGAAGACCCAGCCTCGACCCATCTTCAATGCTCTAACTGAGGGAAGGAGGTTGTTCCCCAAAATCTCGCAATACATGGCCCCGGTCATCCTTTCCTTAATACAGTGTAGTCGCCCTGTCCCATGTGCAGAACCCCCCCCCCCAAAGCATGATGCTACCACCCCCATGCTTCACAGTAGGGATGGTGTTCTTGGGATGGTACTCCTCATTCTTCTTCCTCCAAACACGGCGAGTGGAATTATGACCAAAAAGTTCTATTTTGGTCTCATCTGACCACATGACTTTCTCCCATGACTCCTCTGGATCATCCAAATGGTCATTGGCAAACTTAAGACGGGACTTGACGTGCTGGTTTAAGCAGGGGAACCTTCCGTGCCATGCATGATTTCAAACCATGACGTCTTAGTGTATTACCAACAGTAACCTTGGAAAAGGTGGTCCCAGATCTTTTCAGGTCATTGACCAGCTCCTCCCATGTAGTTCTGGGCTGATTTCTCAAGTTTCTTAGGATCATTGAGACCCCACGAGGTGAGATCTTGCATGGAGCCCCAGTCCGAGGGAGATTGACAGTCATGTTTAGCTTCTTCCATTTTATAATGATTGCTCCAACAGTGGACCTTTTTTCACCAAGCTGCTTGGCAATTTCCCCGTAGCCCTTTCCAGCCTTGTGGAGGTGTACAATTTTGTCTCTAGTGTCTTTGGACAGCTCTTTGGTCTTGGCCATATTAGTAGTTGGATTTTTACTGATTGTAAAGGTGTCTTTATGCAGCTAACGACCTCAGACAGGTGCATCTAATTTAGGATAATAAATGGAGTGAAGGTGGACATTTTAAAGGCAGACTAACAGGTCTTTGAGGGTCAGAATTCTAGCTGATAGACAGGTGTTCAAATACTTATTTGCAGCTGTATCATACAAATAAATAGTGAAATCATATATTGTGATTTCTGGATATTTTTTTTAGATTATGTCTCTCACAGTGGACATGCACCTACAATGACAATTTCAGACCCCTCCATGATTTCTAAGTGGGAGAACTTGCAAAATAGCACGGTGTTTAAATACTTATTTTCCTCACTGTATATAAAATCTGAACATTTAGTGAAAAAAACATTTAGTGGGGAACAAATAAAGAGACAATAAATGTAACACTAAATCTGGTAAAACGTTACACATTGCTCTTTGTATTGTTGTAAAATACATTCATGAAAAACAAGATAACAAAAATCATCAATATAAATTATTTTATAGATAGCCTATTATAAAATTGAGACACGTTTTAAATGTATAGCACAGCTGTTTAATGAGGCAACAACATATGATAGATAGGACATAACAAAAAAGGCTATTAATAATCTTTCATTGTGTCACTGTATAATGATATGAAAGGCTCCAATACAGTGCGGCACAAAGCGCTTATGCGCATCCTGAGCGCGGAATAATATGCTTGAAGCAACATGGAGTCACAGCGCGCAGTGCTTCGAATCCACATAGAAAAGTTCAAAGCACAGTTCAAAGCACAAAGGAAAGACATATTGATGCGTAGCAGTATCTATCTATGCAATAGTTTGAGCCTTTTCTTTTAACAGTTTTAAATTTCAGTTACTGTGCGCGTGAAGATCAATTATAGTGCTCTGACTCTAGTGTTGTGATCTAACAGACACTCGGTAGAAAGTGATTAAGTTACAGCAATAAAGTCCAGCAAGATAAAGTTTTATGCGAAACTATAGACCTTTATCTACAGATCAAGTATAATAATAATAATAGTAACACTGAATCATCTTGAAGAGAGTTTCATCGTGTTGACTGTCGTAACGCGACGTGCTGAATGAAAAATGATTGACAGCCGCAGCAGAGGGAAGAGTTTACGTGATCTTGAATTTAGTGACTTAAATATTAATTTCTATCTCACATTATACTATATAATGGCTTTCAGAACCCTTATTATAGTGCACGAAACCTTTATGGTGCTTTATTATGTTTTTGTGCCTTTTGTTGGGCTTAACAATAACACAGAATAATATACGTACAATATCGGATTTGGATCGGCCTCGTCTGACCGATACCCGATCCAGCAAAAATGGCAGTATCGGAGCTGATACCGGAGTATCGGATCGGTGCATCCCTAATTTTAAGGTGACAGTTACGTTGTACTCAAATAAGTGCTGAGTAATATTTATTAACATGAACTTACTATAGAGTTACGGCTAGGGTTATGGTTTGGTTTAGGGTATAGTAGGTACATGTAGAAACGTTTGACTTGTAACATGTCACCTTAAAATAAAGGGTTACCGAGTGATGTCATCAAAATCGGCTATCCATATTGGCGAAGTGAGAGACTTGAAGTTTTGAATGCTTATATCTTCTAAATGTGAATTTTGTCATTTTATTGGAGCACACTAGCTTATAGATAACCTTAAAGCTAACATATTCAAAAACAAACAAAAAATACATTTACATTTAATAGGGACTTTAAAGGCACAACAAACAAACCGTTTGATTCCAAAGGTCAGACGAAAGATTTTTACCACAACAAACATCTCGGTTACGTATGTAACCCTCGTTCCCTGAAGGAGGGAACGGAGATTTTACGTCAGTGACTGACGAAATGGGGGTTTTGCTAGAGAGCCTTATCACCTTTGAGTATTAGAAAACGAGCCAATGATATGAAAATACCAAGGGTCTACGGAATTCACCCCATCTGCGGAGGGTGTTACCTGCTGAGGAGCCGAGACTGTGCGCCCTCAGCATATGTAACCACGACCTTCCCTTTCAGTCAGTCACTACGAGTTACGTCAGTGACTGACGAAATGGGGGTCCCAATCTAATCTCACCAATGCAGCTGTCTTCCAGTTTCCTGCTCAAGCCCCAGCTCCTTGTCGTGAGGCTAGCACGAGTGAAGGGCCAGGCTAATGCAAGAATACCAAGGTACACTGGGTAGCATATCCCCGATGGAATGTGTAACTGTGCCTACCCACAGGGAGGACTTAAAATACACATATGACCCATGTACGGGATACATATGGAGAACTAAGAGGTATCAAGCCTGCTGGGTGGAATGTTTAAACCTCGAGATGGCAAGAGGGGTCTCTCAGAGGGAAAGGCACGTGCTCAGAGGAGACTTACCGTGGAAATACATATGTGGGGATTGCCCAACCGGGGAACCATGCACATGGAGGCACCTAACCGATCATGCACTCTGCTGATGGCATCGACAGTGCAAGAGGAACCCAGGGTCTATGGAGAACTCATCTGAGTAGAATAGCGCAGGTATCCAGTCCGTGGAGTGGAAAAGACGCAGCAAGCGATGACACCGAGCATGTCCTACTTACTGGCTATTGGAAACGAGTACACAAGAGGACACTGGCTCTACACGAAGAATGTAGAATCTCACGAAAGTGTTCTTCAGCTCTACAGATGTCTGTTAGTGAGGCGCCATGCGCTAGAGCCCAGGAGGAAGCCATACTCCTGGTGGAGTGTGCCTTCACCCCTATGGGGCATGGCAGGCCCTGCGCCTGGTAAGCCAAGACAATGGGTCCACTATCCAGTGAGACAACCTCTGCTTGGAGAGAGCCTTTCCCTTCAGATCCCAATGTAACAAAGAGCTGGGGCCTCATTTATAACCGTTGCGTACGCACAAAACAGGCTCTGAAAGAGGCGTACGCCACTTCCGACGCATAAGTTGTGATTTATGAAAACAAACTTGACGGGAAAATGTGCGCACCTGCACGCAAACTCTGACCCATGCGTACGAACATTTTGGAGACGAAGCAGTTTGGCGACACCGATGGTGAGCTGAGGGATTGATGGTAGATGAATGAAATTAAACATATTGAACTTGAAAAGTTGCGCATATACCCTATCCATATTGCCATATACATACAAATCACTTTCAATCCTCATTATGCGTCCTAATCATAAATGCATGCTTGTTCACAGTACCAATTTAAATAAATGCCAATAAAAGATCCAATAAAAGTGCATCAATTGAATTTCCTTAAATATCATTTTGTTATGATCTAAGTGTGGGCGTATAGGTTTACCACTCATTGTCTGATTGGTATGACAAGGTGTAAAGGATTGAATGTGATCACTGTTTACATAAATACTACGGAGACACTTCTGCATGTAGTAGCCTATTGCATGATGGATGCGCTGGCATTGCTGGAGGACTATGCCAATGGCAGACTTAGGAGAGAAAGAGTGTTTAGAGACCATGAAGATTTCCTGGCCCACGATGATGAGTGGCTAATAAGCCGATTTAGGTTACCTAGAGCCATGCTCTTGGACCTGTGTGCTGAATTGGGGCCAACATTACAAAGGCCAACTACACGAAACCACGCCATCCCGGTACCAACCCAAGTTCTTTCAGTTTTAGGATTTTTGGCAACCGGGAGTTACCAGCGGGAGTTAGCCGACAGGCAAGTTTACAAATATGATAATGCAATTTTTTTTTCTGCGTAAAGCTTCTTGTGGAAACTTATAATTCTGTTAATTTGACATAGGTCTGGGATTTCACAGCCATGTCCTGAGCTCCTCAATGCCTGCAGTTTTGAAAGGTATTATTAGAATGATCAATAGATGCATACAGTTTCCTTACACTATGGAACAGGCCAATATCAAAAGGCAATTTGCAGCAATGTCCGGATTCCCAAATGTAATCGGCGCAATTGACTGCACTCATATTGCTATAAGGGCTCCACATGAGAACGAGTTAATTTTTGTGAATCGAAAACATGTCCATTCCATAAATGTGCAAGTTATCTGTGAGGCCAACATGATTCTTACAAACGTTGTGGCGCGATGGCCTGGTTCAACACATGACTCTTTTATTGTAATGCACAGCAGTGTAGGGAATAGACTTGAGGCAGGTGCCGTGCGTGATGGGGGGCTTCTTGGTAAGTTAAAATGACATATAATGGTTTCTAACAGTTCAAGCCTACTGTAAAATGTATCTGTTATACTGGCAGGTGACAGTGGTTACCCTCTGAGACGTTGGCTCTTCACCCCATTTCCAAACCCTCAGAGTGCAGAGGAAATGCGTTACAATGATGCCCACGCTCGTGCGCGCTCGGTAGTTGAGAGAGCCATTGGCCTTCTCAAGGGTAGATGGCGTTGCCTTGATGTTTCGGGTGGTAGACTTTTATATCAACCAAAAAAAGTCTGCCAGATCATCATGGCATGCGCCATTCTACACAACATGGCACAGAGGAATGGTGTCCCTCTCCCCGCTGACCTCCCTCGCCTCCAGCATGAGGAGCCTGACCCACACCCCCCTCCCCAACATGAACGGCATCATCAGGGCGCAAGGCTCCGCGAGGAAGTAATGCGGCATTTGTGAAGGGACAACAACACACAGGTTCATTTTTTAACAAGATCTTTTAATGTAGAAGCAATGTCACCCAACACAACCTGTATTTGTTTAAGCTCATCTGCTATAACTATAATTGCCTCAATTGTGTCAACACCCGGCCACTTCCAACCGTGCCATGGGGTCTGGACGCGCTCCTGCTGGGGACCTCCGGACACTCCACAGCTGCTGCAGACTCAGCGCTGGGAGTCTCCTCTCCACCCTGTGCTCCCATACCCTCTGGAACAACAAGGCCACAATAACCTATTGTGCTATTTCTATTTTATTTAATTGTGCTCATGTAATAAAATGATTTACCTGTTTCCACCATGTCTGTGTCTCCCTCCCTGTCAGACAGAATGCCGCACACACTGGTTTCTCCTATAATAGAAGCCAGCCGAGTCTCCATGGGGGACGGATCGGGCTCTGTCGGTGACTGGCAAGCCTTTTTTTTGCCCCCACCTTTATGTTGGACCACTTCTTTTTTATTTCAGGAACCGTCCTGTTAGCCGAACCAACTGCATTCACCGCTGCAGTCACATGTTGCCATTCCACACTTTTTTTTTTGTTAGTGATGCCAATGCTATGGCTACCAAACAAGATATTCTTTCTTTCCTCCACCTCCGTCACAAGAACCTCTATCTCAGTATCTGCGAAATTTCGTTTTTTCCCCTTGTTCTCAATTGCTGCCATTTTTTTAGCATAAAGTAGGCTACCTTTTGCTGGCTCATTAATATGCACGGCCATTCACGAGGTGATTTGCATGGCCTATATATGGTTGAATGTGGGCGGGTAAAGGGCGGGATGTCGATTTTTTTTCACGTGCGCAAATGATCAGGTAGACTGTGATTTATAAATGGAAAATTGCGTGCAGGTGTGCGTACGCACGGTTTTATAAGTCTCAATTTTAGTTTGCGTACGCTATTTTTGGCTTTCGGGCGCACGCACATTTTTAGTAAGGATCCTACGCAGTGTTTTATAAATGAGGCCCCTGGTCTGAGGTCCTGAAACATCGCGTTCTATGTAGGTACAAAGGACGCGTACTGGACCCAGTGGCTAGGTCTGCCTCATCCGAGGCAATTGTCCTGATTCCTGAAAGGAGTGGTGGGAACCTTGGGCCCATATCCAGGCCGGGGTCTCAAGATGACGTGAGTTAGCAGGCCTGAATTCCAGGCACGCTTCGTCAAACGAAAACGCCTGCAGGTCCCCTACCCTCTTGATGGAGGCCAAAGGCTCAAAGGGAGCTCTCTGTAGTGCAGATAGAACCACTGCAAGGTCCCAAGAGGACATATGAGGGGGGCGGGGAGGATTTTACCTCAGGAACCTGATGGCCAGGTCATGTTGTCCTACCATCTTAGACTCCACAAG
Source organism: Meda fulgida (assembly GCA_030578275.1). NCBI lineage: Eukaryota > Metazoa > Chordata > Actinopteri > Cypriniformes > Leuciscidae > Meda > Meda fulgida. The sequence goes on from CM060626.1 coordinate 13,760,349, forward strand.
GTCATGATGCGCAGAGATTGCAGCCACATAAACCTTCAGGGTGGAAGGAGAGCACAGACCTGATCGGGCACTTTCTGGGATCTTCTCTGCGTAGCCGTGTCTCGGGGACAAGACTCTAGCTGAAGTGATGGTAGCCACTACCTGAGGTGGTAGGGTACTCAAACCTTCCGTGTCCCGTCCAGGACCCACACGTGCAGGTTCCAGGAAGTGGGTGTCAAAGGGTTTAACGTCTCTGAGAAAGGAGGCACCAGTTCAGAGAACCAAGTCCGGTTGGGCCAATGAGGCACAACCTTTTCTGTAGAAAATAGAGGTTCTACCACGGGGTGAAGGTTTGACGGCAGACCCGAGTGACTAGCACCCGGAACGTTTCCTGTTGCCATGCCCATCTCGGGACTCGATCACAAAGCCAGTGCTGAAGTGGGCTCATTTGAGTGATTAATGCCCAAACACACTAGGCAGTGCTCGTGACCGTCAGGCGGATGGACCATCCACCCACATCCAGAAACACTTGGGCAAGGCATCTTTAAAAAGACGTGCCGGTGCAGCTCTTTTAGAAGAGAAAAGCTATCTCAGCAAGGCCGAAACGCCCAGGGGAGAACACGAGCCGTGTGCAAAGTCACTGCACAGACGAGCAGCAGGACCGCGAACCAGCTGAAATGCGCCGTCACACCAACACCGCTGAAGAGAGACGTTCGTTGTTGTTAAAGGCGAAGAGAAGCACACAACACTTTGGCTCTGAAGCAGAAACATAATGCGAGATTGCTCTCGTGGCTCATTTTATATCCACGCGGTGGGGCGGAGTTCGCGATGCAAATTCCACATACCCATGGTATTTTCATACCATTGGTTCGTTTTCTAATACTAGCGAAACCCCCATTTTGTCAGTCACTGACATAGCTCATAGTGACTGACTGAAAGGGAACTAAGATTATATGTGGACCTCAGGGAAGAAAACGGTTATGACCCCTTTAAGTACAGCTTTCCAATCTCTGTGAATTAATATGTATTTTCTATGCCCCTCTGCAGGTATTAGTCAAACCTAAGGCTTAACTAGATTATCTTCATGATAAGAAACAGAGGAAGCATACGTCAATGATGAACTCCCCGATGTCCCCTGGGTGTGGTACCGTTGGCCGAACAGGGTACTGAGATTCTAGGATAACGGGTCTCTCGTCCACTCTCCGCACACCTGCAGGCTTGCTCATTATGTGATCTAGAGACTCGGGCTGCTGCAGCTGACTCAGGTCATAGTCCTGTAACAGAAATAAAAATATACCAGTGCAAGTCTCAAACAAGGTCAGCAATGCTCTTGCAACAGACAAAGCAGCAGCAAACTATTGAAAGTTTAAAAACAGCCTTGACTCGTCAATCGATAAAAGCACAATGTGTGTGACATTTACCTGATCTTCCTCTCCTCCTCCCTCTTCATCATACTTCAGAATATTATCTCTGACGTCATCCTCAGGGTCGATCAATAAGGGTTTTGTCTGACGCTCCTTCTCCCTTCGTTTCACCCACACCACAAAGAACAGAACCATACCTAAAAAAAACACACACAGACACATGCAGGAGCATCATGCACCTATTTTCTAATTTTGAGGCGGCATCAGTGGCAGTCTAGACTTTTTTGATGCCCTAGGCAAGATAAGACATGACCAAAGAAAACAAAACAATCTCTAATTATATATATTTGTGTTAGTCCCCTGTTACAGCAGCATACCGTTCAAAAGTTTGGGGTCAGTAGATTTTTCTAATGTTTTTGAAAGAAATCTCTTATGCTCACCAAATCAGCATTTAAAATAAATAAAAAATACAGTAAAAATATTACTGACAATTATTAGTACAATTTAAAATAACTTTTCTATTTTAAAATATTTAAAATTCCTGTGATGGCAAAGCTAAATTTTCAGGGGTCATTACTCCAGTCTTTAGTGTCACATGATCTTTTCCCCCCAGGATTTCCTGATGAATAGAAATTTGCAAAAGAGCAGCATTTATTTGAAATAGAAATAATATGAATATCATTTAAAAATGTCTTACTGACACGTTTGATGTATCACAGTATAATGCATCCTTGCTGAATAATATTAATTTGAAGCTGAAATATTATTTTTTTTATTTACTGACCCCAAATATTTGAACAACTGTGCATTAATATAATATAAAATAAAATTTAAGCTGGAGGTTCATATAGCTGATAAAATGTTTACTGACAGTTAAATAAAAATTAATAAAAATATTAAATGACAGATTGAAAGGTTATTAATCACAATTTACGGATTTTCTGAAGATTTGGTTTTGTTGCATTCTCTGATTTAATTATCCATCCATTTATAAATCAAACCATCAATCCGTCCCCTGATCCATCCATCACTTACTGAGCAGTATAATGATACAGATGAGGATGGTGATAATAGCTCCAGTTCCCAGCCCGGCCACAGTCACCGCCCCGATCACAGTACAGTCTCCGTTTTCGTCACAGGGACACACCTTCACCTTCAACACAGAGGTGTTGGACAGGGGAGGGTTTCCGGAGTCCGTAACTAAAATGGGCACTCTGTACATGCCTGCCTCAAGGTATGGGATCCGCAGTTTCAACTGGGCATAATTCCCTAGATAGAGATAGGAAATTAAATCCAAAATTAAACATTTGGTTTTTATACTGTCACTGCATTAAGGCCAAAGTCAAATATTTGAATATTATCTTTTTTTCTTTCGATTAATTTTAGATGTATTAACCTGAAGAGAAACATTTTCAATTCAATTTATAGATTTTCACATTTTATTCAGCTTTATTAACACATTAACAAGAGTTAAAAATGACCTGTTGAAGTGTTAAAATCCTTGAAATACTTTGAATTTGTAATTTGTGAAATCCAAGTCTAACCATTCAGACGTGAAATGGTCCAGTTACGGCGTGCAGAAGAGGGGTAAGAGGGCAGTTCAAAGACATATGGGCCAGCGTTGGGTTCTGAATCTAAATCCGTGGCTGTGATGTTGACCGGATAGCCATGTCGTGACCTCTCGCAAACCAGAGCCTCCTGAGGATCTAGGACAGGAACATTGTCGTTCACATCTATCAAATAAATTTGGAGAGTACCAGTTCCTGTGGCAGGAGGGGAACCTATGAGACAGAAAGAGGATAACGATAGTCAAGGGGTTATGGTCATAAACTTTATGTATTTGTCCTGAAAACTCTCAGTTGTGTCAGATATAAGAAATGATAACTGCACATAAATATTTCACAAAGCTGTTTTCTCTTTAATAGAGCTGGGCTCTCTCAGAGGACAGATATATGTGTAATAACTTTGCCTGAAGAAACAGACACATCTGCAGGGAGCTGTGCGTGAATCAAAGACAAAACGTAGCATACCGAGGTCAGATATATACATACTGGCTCTCACAACACAATCTCCCATCACAGACGAGAGGCATTTGTGGAAAACACAGGTGTATCATTCTCAAAGCTCTAAAAGAATAACAGGCTACATATTATAAAGATTGATTTTGTCAAATTCTGTTATTAGAAGGTCCAATATGAGTCTAAAATACAACCCGTCAACCCTGGATATCTGTATCAGCTGCTAGACAAAACGACAGTCCCCAAAGACATATTGATTTTTAGGCCAATATGCCTTTGTTCAGATAGGATGCTTGAGAAGGCCTGCCACTACAGACACCTTTGAAAACTTCTGGGATAAACACACCAAGACAGGCAGATAGACTGGTCGATTTCCTAATCATACCAACCTCCCCTGAAGTTTTCTGAGCTTGTGAAGCAATACCCTGTTAAGCAATTTTAGTTTCATCATTTCATAGAGTTTGACTAAAAATAAACATGGCAATAAACCGTGATACATATTCTACATCTCTTTTTCCTAAAGTGTGTAATTTATCTTTTTGAGCATGTAGAACATCTGTAAAGTTACAAAGCTCAGTTTCCCACAAAAAAGATTTATTCTATCTAACAGAGAAAACTGATCTAACAATGCTTAAAAGTCCAGTCCAGATATTTCTTCCACAAACATCTACGTCACAATGTGAAATATTAGCATAACGCCCGCCAAAGGGCGTGCACAAAGAAAGAAGCATTGGAAGCTGAAGCTTGTGATTATGGTAAGGGGCGTTTTATTTCCGACACACGGTTGAGGTGTTTGGCCAATCACGATGCACTGGACAGGGGCGTCACTAGGATTTTCATTTTAGGGGGGCTAAGCCCCCAATGATGGTATGATTTTTTTTTTTTTAATAATAAAAAAAGTTAACACTTTAGTTTAGGTTCTAATGCTCACTATTAATTTCATTACCATGCAAAGGCAGGGTTTATAGTCACTGTGGTCCCAAATGTGAGGTAGGGTATACAGGAGGGTTTGGGGTTTCCCCAAGAAAATTTTGATGTCTCTGATCTACATATGTGCATTTTAAGATGTTTTTGAATGCCAAAAAAATTGGATAACAGCAGTGGGCAGCTGATTATTTTTCTCTCCTCATCACACTCTTTTTCTCTTTGTTTTTATCTTGCCCTGTCTCTTCCCCTCCTAAAGCTGAGCTTTGACTGATATAGGCTTTTCATTTTTGTCTGTCAGTGAAGAAAGTAAACATAGGGTCAACTGATAGGTTGCATTCACGATATGTAGGCTACACATTCATTATTGATCTTATGCCTAATACAGGGCTGTAGACAGGGCTTTATAATCAAAGAGGTCCTAAATTTGAGGTTGGTAGGGGGTTACATTTTTTTTAGCTCTCTGATATGTGCATTTCAAGACGTTTTTAAGACCAAAAATAAAAAAGGATAAGAAATAGCTTTAAAACCATGTCAGTGGGCAGTAGATTATTTGTCAATACCTGCTCTCTCCTTATCTCAATCACTCTTTCTTTTTTTCTCAGTCTCTTCATCCCTTTCTCTTCCCCTCCTAAAGCTGAGCTTTTTTAATTTACTAAAGGCTACAGTTTGTATTATATTCTCAATATGTACACATTCATTATTAATCTTGTGCCTAACATGATGAAAACTGCTTGTTTCTTGTCCCCTCACAATGACAGTAAACTAGTTATTAACCTACATTACACGTTACATAGGCCTATTTTCAGTTCAAAATGGCGAAAATAGACAAAACTATATTAGTTTGCCTGATTATTTTTTGTCATTCGTTTAACATTTATGACCTAAAAAAATGTCAAATATAAAATGTTAAGTTTAGCTACTTACATCTTATCGCGCACTTGACTGTACGCGTCGAGTCGCACTGTTAAAATTCGCGCTCAGCAGCGTCTGTGAACTTAAAGCCCGCCTACTTTGATTTGATTGGTCATCTCAAATATTCTGACATTGACGAGCAGTGACAGACCAATGAGGCTCAGAGGAACACACACACACACACACACACCCTGTCCTCTGTTTCTGACGTGCTCTGTGCTCGGCGCGGCGCTCTGGATCTGCTGGACAATCAAAGTGCAATGGGGCTTTTTGGAAGGAGGGAATAGAGGTACTGCAATAATGTACAGTATGTGAAAAATAATGTTTTTTGAACATTAAAGGACGTTAACCTATTCACGAGTTTACACTTAATTATAATTGAAAGTGGCCCGAACCCAGAGTACTCAGATTACTCTGAGAAGGCAGGTTCAGAAAAACCCTTGAGCGGCTGCAAAAGACCTGCAGCAAGACTTGGTGGCAACAGGCACTGAGGTTTCAGCTTGCATAGTAAGGTGCGTACTAAACGCATGCGGTTTTCATGCCAGAACTCCAAGACGTACACCGCTTCTGACCCCAAAGCAAGAAAAGTGCTCAAAATCATATAAATAAGCCACACAAGTTTTGAGATTCCGTTCTGTGAAGCGATGAAACAACTTTTCCACCCTATGGATCAGTGGTATGTCTGGAGGAAGAAAAATGAAGCATATGCTGAAAAGAACACTGTCTACAGTTAAAGGGTGTTCTATTAAGTACTATAGATGCTTGCCATGAAGGGGTTGAATAATTTTGAGACTGCAGAAGTCATTAAAAGTTGCATTTTCAGTTGAATTTGTGGAAAACACTTGAAACATTTGATGTGTTGAGCCATTGCAATTACTTTAGTTTGAATGCCAACAGCTGAAAGTCTGTACATTTTGTCAATAAACCTGATCTGCAATGGAGGTTGAATAACGTTGATTACAACTGTAGGCCTAGCGCTGATTGGGTTAGATTATATGAACATGCTCCTCCCGAACTTTGTTAACAAAACATAATTTCTATTATACCCAATAAACAAAATAATTAACTTAAAATAGGATCATATGGCCCCTTTATAATATATAATTAAACACACTCACCTACAAGGTATTTTTCTTTCATATGTAGCATTGGAAGGTATGATTAATTCTAGTGAATCTGTTGGGAATCCATTGGCCTCTCTCATTAGTAGATTTGATAAATCCATTTAATTCTAGACTGTTCAAAGACTGTGCCCTCTAATATGCACTGAAGCACAGGAAAGTCTAATTCATTCTAGTGAATTGGTTCATTCAGACTATTCGCTTAAATGTAGAATTCTATAGTCTGATTCAATTTAGTGAATTGGTTTGTTTGGATGGTTCATGTGAATGAGCAGATTAAAAACAATTCACAGATTTAAGTCACTGCACAATGTTTTTTGGTTATGTAAATTTGTGTTTTGATGATTAAGGTGACAGTATCAACCTTGAAAAGACTCGATCTGCAATATTTTCAAGGTTTATACTGCCACCCTAATTCCCCATTCATTCAAACCCCTCATTTTTTATGCCCCCCCCCCCAAAAATAGTTCAGATTAAATTATACAGTATTTATATTAACATATTGCCCCCTAATTTCAATGTTGTTAGCGATTTTTTTTAAATGGTAGTATATTCAAATTACGATTAGCTTGCACTGTAGTTTGACAAGTTAGAGTTTCCTCAACACGGGTGTGAGAACCCCTCATCCTCAAAAACCATGAACAAAACTATATGAGGTAAAACAAATTGCCTAGATTACATTATATACAGGTTCACTTGCGACAAAGATAAACATGGTTTGATATTCTAATCGTACCAACTCACCCTGAAGTTTTCTGAGGGTGTGAAGCAACTCTTTGTGTTAAGCAATCTAGTCTCTCCATTTGAGAAAGTTTGTGCAAAAATATACAAGCAAATCAACTGTGATTGGACAGCAGCTTTGTTGGAACACTTTCTTGGTTGAATAGAGCATGAGAATGAAATCCAATAAGAATAGAAAAATGCCCCAGTGCTGATAGGTTATGAATCGATAGGCTGTGAACAGCTTTTTTGCTCTGTGGGACAAATGAAGTTCAAGCTGACCAACCTCTCTCCAAGCTGACCTGCCCAATCGTTCAAATCCATTTTTTTTTTCATACACAGCACCTTTAATGCATCAACACTCAGTTTTGATTTCGATCAAACTTTGCAACTTGCTTACCGTTATCCACAGCCAAAAAGGTTGCTTCATATACATTCTTCTTCATATATGGCGACTCACGATCCAGCACCGCCATGGTGGTGATCCTTCCATTGGTCCTGTTGATTTTCAGCCAGTTGGCAGGATCCGACAGTTTGGAATACCTGAAGGCCAAAAGCCGTTGGGTCATCAGATTACTCTGGATAAAAATCCATAAGCATCCGCAAGACGCAGTATAGAGCTCAACGTTCAATCATAATTTATGCTGTAACAGTATGGCTGAGGGTAATAATGTAGAACTTTGAGATCATCAATCCATTTAAATGCCGTTAAAATCATATTTAGCCTGTTATGAGGATATAGCATGTGGATTATTAAGATATGTCCCTCATTCAGTCGCAGCATGGGCTCTGTTCTGATCAATGGATCTGCTCGGAGAAATGTGGAAACATTTACACTCAATCAAATCACGGATGTGACACATAATCTTTCTTCTATATATTATTGGGTAATGTCTCAGGCTTCTGCTCTATTAATTCAAAACACTGAAGTTAAAAAAACAGTAACAGTCTATTTATCTGTCAGACCAGTTCTCAAAGTTGCTAAGAATGTGACTGCATTGACTGGTACTGGTGTTTGAATATTATCATGGAATATTATATTTTTAATTGTATATATAGCTATACAGCTAATATTGATAATAATCAAGCCAACACTTAATATTTTTGTTGTTTGTTTATCAGGGCCTGTTGTTTGCTTATTTGAGCCTATAACATTGATAGATTCAGAGAGCGAGAGCGCCACAGTGTGGACTGTATTGATTGGACTGTTCCTTGCACACAGTGATCTATGGAGTAAGTCTAGTGAAGGTCCCCCGAGTGTGTGAGTGAATGTGCATGGAGGCAAACTTTGGATCAATACTTCAAGCTGGCATCTTGCCTGCACACTTTTGAGTCATGGAAAAAAAGAGAAATCAAGAGAGATCAAGCGTGAACGACTGATAGAGTGAGAGAGGGGGAGACACGATAGAAGCAGCAGTGTGGGGAATGGTTTGGCTCATTACTTAATGACCTTTCACCCTGTTGCTTGGCAACCCAGACACAACCAAGGGACTAGAACAGGAGAGAGTCAATTAAAAGCATTTAGCTGCTCCCAAGGGTGTTAATGGTGCGAACGATATGTGCTACATCACTTGACATACACCACAGTATGGAAATTGCATGTACTTCTGATGTTTGCTCAAGTCCGGGCTGACCTGCACATGAGAGTGATGGATTTGTTTTAAGCCTGGTTGCTATAAAAATGGCTCTTAAACTCACCAGTCAAATAAAGTGCTCATGGATTAATGGACATTTTAAAACTTAAAGCATGACTCGGCAGAAAATTGAAAAGTGAACAGAGTGGGTGGAATATACTGTACTAGAGTTTATGTGGCGGACAAGTTGTGTGTGTCACTTATGAGTTCTTTATTTAAATCATCAATAAACATCAATCATTCAAGAAGACTGAAACTCTGAAAGCATTGGCATTAAAGTATTGTTTTTTATGAAGCATATAAAGATTTGAAATGTCAGAACAAAAATAAGCTTTCAGTGACTGGAAATACATGCGTTCTATAATATACATGTTCAATCTTTGCATAAAAAGTCATTTTGATATTTTTGTGGGGCTTAATAAAAATTGTAACTGCAATAAAGAACAAAGATGCATAATAAAAATTATTATATAAAAAAAAACAAAGTTAATAACTAATATGCCATAAAACAGGAAAGTGCTATCAGCGGATTCCTGACATTGTGTCAAGGTCATTATTATTATTTTTAAATATCACATTTTTGACAGTTTTATGAAAAGTTCAATTAAATGGTGTACTCTAACATTCAAGAAAACTTCATGATATTCATTATTAAAAAATTCCTGGTATTTGTAAAACATATTTTACTTGAGAAATATAACTAAAATATTTGAAAGTAAAGCTTTTTTGAAAATAAAAAAACAAGATGTACTGTATATTCTCTAGTGTGTTAAAAATGTATTAAATTTGACTTAATGGTTACACCAATTGACATTGAGTCATTAAATCAGATTAAACAGTTTTCAAAAATGTGTTAAACCAACTTGAATATAAAGAGAATTTGAATCATAACGACGATTTTGAACTAAACTGAATTTTCTAAAAGATTTTCCTTTTTTTCATCTCAGACATACTTTGTCTTTGACCCATGTGTGTGTTTGAGCAAGGAAGAACATAAATGATTGACATTTACGGTCACTCAGAAAGATTGACATCCTGAGTTTCAATCAGACAGACAACAGCACTTCCTGTCATTCCTCTCTACCTGATAGTCTGCTGGATGAAGCGGTCGGGATCCAGCGCAGCGAAAGTAGCGAGGGTGGTGTCAGCAGGCACTCCCTCTTCAAAGCGGATGACTTTAGGATTGGACGGGAACACAGGGGCCTCATTGACATCCAGCACTGTGATAGTAACACTAGCAGAGGAGGACGGCGAGGAGGGGATACCACTGGCCAGGTGAGCTTGATTCGAGACCACCACCATCAGCATGAAGGCTCCGTTCTTCTCATAGTCGACTGGCTGCACATATGTACACAAACACAAAGGTTTCTTAAACCTTTGATGCACTTGGTTGTGCTCCAACAACGTGAAGGTGATTTTAGATCTGGTAACATAAGCAAGAAGCTTTTTTGTTAGAGGAAACATGATTCAATTTAAACCATTAATTGAAACTGCAAAAACCATTTCACCTAAAAGACATTCAACTCTTCACTCTCAGGCTGAATTGCCTGAAAGAGACTCCAAAAGAGTTAGAAGAGGAACAGTAAGTGACTCAGTTTGAGTTAAAAGATGAAGTGAACCCTGGAGTAAAGGTTAGGAGTTGACAAGTGTGAGAGGATCAGCTGTTTCGTGGATAGCGTGGTGTGCTGAACCACAAAGAGGCTGAAATACATGTCCAAATATACCAAGGGCTTCTATTACTCTCTGTTGCAGGCACACTCACCACTCAAATGGCCAAAGAAAGTATGCAAAACATATGCATACACAAAGGTTATGAAGTTACACATCACTGACTCCTTAATATTAGAGCAATATGCATTATATATATATATATATATATATATATATATATATATATATATATATATATATATATATATATATATATATATATGTGTGAGCTATTCACCTGTGTTGGGTTGCAATATCCTGCTTCTTGTATTACCACGCAAAATATGCTTTTTCCTGGTCTATTATTTCACTCAGTATGGTTTAACACATTTAGAAATAATGTGTCAAGTATTTATTGTAATAGTGACAAATAATTAATTTCAATGAATACTTGAGAGACAGTAGTTTCTAGCAGTTTAAATTATAATTTTTATGATTCCTTAAATGGAATAGGCTTTAATTAGACATGCACCAATATTAAATTTCTCAGCCCATACCGATAGTCGATTTTTCAGAATGATATTGGCCGATGACGTTTTTCTTATGGGAAAAAAATCTCTCCCGAATAAAGCAGCAAACTATACAGAGAACCATCTCATTTGGTACACTATAATATTGATTGCAATTAACAACAGAGACATTATATTAAACTGCTATTTATTTTCAGATATAATTACACCCAAATAAATGTTTGTATACAGTTGCACATACAAGGTTGGTTCATAAGCACTTGTCTAAATGGCAAATTTATTCAAACATACAAATATAATTACCAGTAAATAAGCTCCTCTCTAATGTTTTTTTTTAACATCAGGTTACTTTCCTGAGGTAAATGCAACGTTAAATTATGTTGTTCACAAGCTGTTTTATTGACATCTTTCCACAGTTGAAAATGGCCGATATTGAAAATAATAGCTTTTATTGGCCAATACATAGGTGCATCTCTAGTTTTAATCTAGATTTTAATTGTAGTAAATTATATTGTCATGATTTTGATAAAGAGAAGGTCATATGAAATGGGAATTGTAGTTAGAAAACATCCTAGCAATCAACTCTTAGTAGAAATGTTGCTATTTTAAAAACTAATTCCAGGTAAAGCTGCTCCATATCTGCATAATCAGTGATGGGATAGCGGACAGATAGTGGATGAGAAGATTTCACACATGAGAGATTTAAATGTTTGAGTATGCAGAGTTTGAGAACAAATCAAAAGATCAGCAGCCTGAGAACCAATAAGAATCTTTACAATGTAACCAACAAGACACACCCACCTTAACCACTATGACCCTGCCGTCGTTGGTGATCTCATCAGTGCGTATGGCGAAATGGCCTATTGGATCTCCTCCTGTAATCCTATAGACGGCATTCCAGTTGGGTGTATGAGGCTGATCCTTGTCTCTGACAGTCAAATTGGCCACGACCACACCCACAGCGTTCTCTGGGACCTCTCCAAGGAACTAAGAGGAAGTGACGACACGTAAATAAAATCAGACACTCGAGTTCTTTTAAAACAAATAAATATTTTTCAAATACATGTATTACATGGACAATTGACTTAGAGGAACTTGGAGTTCAGAGGCTTGCTCAAGGTACAATGGTGATGGTACATGCATGGGTTATTAGGAAAAAAAATCAATTAAGGTTTTGCTCTTGGACTCGAAACTTTTTGGGGATGGCTTCAGAGTATCACAATATAGGTCAAGTTAGCATTACAGACACTGTTAGGGCTAAGTTTCTAAATCTTGTTTGTTACACAAGGCTCTTGAAAGAATATCACACACTCTACTAGCTATACCAACAGCCCAAGGTGCAAATGTGCGGCAAGCTGTAGCACACAAACACAAGCTCATTACAGCTCAGTAATCTGCAGTTTAAAGGGGTTATGAAGTGTGTCTGCCAGATGCTGTTAACTGTAATGGCATCACCATGCAGCAGAGACAACAGCCAAATACACACTGCTACATGCTCAGTAGAGACCAGTGCTCCAGTGGAGGCTAACTGTAGCTTCCCAAGATACAGGCTATTTATAATTTACACTGAGGTTAAGCTCCTCGAAGAGTAGTCAGTTGCTTGAAAAAGTAGGTAGCTACACTTAAAGCTACTAACAAAAGCTGTAAACAAACAAACTACTACTTAGCTATTAAAGTAATAGTGGCACAGTCAGCTACTTGAAAAAAGTAGTTTGCCACAGCACAAGCTAGGCTACTAACAAAAGCTACTGTACTATAGCAACGGACTAATTAGCTATTCTTAGCTAAGTTGTTAGCAACAAAATTAGCTAGACTAAAAGTATTATTTTAGTATTCTAAAAGTAGTTGCTAACAATGAATACTAGCTATTAATTTATTTGGCTATTTGAAAAGTAGTTTGCTACTAATAAGGACTAATTAGCTATTCTTAAAGTAGTCCGCTACATGAAAGTAGTTTGACACCACAAGCTACTATACTAATAAGTAGTAGGCCTAAGCTACTTGAAAAAGTTGTTTTCTACACTACAAACCACTTACAAAAGCTGCTATACTAATATAGATTAATTATGTCACTATCTGGTGACAGAAGAATAACCAATTAATCTACATTAAAAGATTGAAGATATTAAAAGTTAGCTTCACTTCAATGACTTACAGACAAACCATCAATTCAGTAGTTTGTGGTACTCATGTTGGTTTTCCCTATCCTCTTAGACCTGATTGCCTTATTGGGCTAATTGATTGTATTAGGCCTTATTAGGTTAGCTGAATTCCTTCTGATTATATGTGGGACTTAATGTATAATTTGTTGCCATTCTCATAGCTTGTGTTACTTTGCCCTGAAGAAGACCACTTGTTGGTCGAAACATGTTGGCTCATGTTTTTTTATAATGACTTAAGCCTTAAGGCTTTTTAACTTTATCCTTCTCATCATTTAAACTTGACTGAGTGCCTGGGACCTGTTTTTTCATTTTTTTTTATTCTTCCCCTACCCCAAGAGCACCTATCACGTACTTTATATACTTTACCTGAGCCCCTGGTTGAACCTACAATTCAGTAGTTTGCTTCACAACAAGCTACTACAAATAAATAAATAAATAAAAAAAAGAAATACACTGAAGCTATATAAGGAGCCAAAATTTGTTAAGATGCTGTACAACCATAAGCATAATTTGCAGGGGACATGTCCCCACTACTTTTTGCCAGGATCAATATTGTCCCCCCCACTTTTTTGAAACATCTCACTGCACATACTGTATATACCTAGTGCAAATTAAATGTATCCAGTTGACGTTAATTTGTAATTCTTCTGTCACCAGATAGTGACATAATTAGTGGTTTGTAGTGTAGAAAACAACTTTTTCAAGTAACTTAGGCCTACTAATTAGTATAGTAGCTTGTAGCGTTAAAAACTACTTTCATGTAGCGGACTACTTTAAGAATAGCTAATTAGTCCTTATTATTTGTCTTAAATAACAGGTGATCTGGCACTGTAATGTGTCGTTTTTTTCAAAATCATGCTGAGTGTTTGTTGCTTATGTAATCAGTGGTGGATCGTCCTCTTTTGGATTTACATAGAAAAGCGCTTCAATCTATCCCTTAATGCTGTTGCGGAGACTCTATTCTTTCTGGTGAAATCACAAAACAAAATGTACACAAACGTGTCCCTGCTCTTGATATACAATCATTGATGAACAACATTGTTTTTAATGAGGAAACAAACTAAACAAGGGCTGGCGGATTAGAACCTTTGACATACCTAACAAAAGTTCTACCACCAGATCATTAGTGAATACAAATGATGATTGCGGATCTATGTGTGTATTCACTATTGTGAAGAATCTCGGGACTAACAATATATTGTATTATAGTAGATGTAAGAATGAAACTATCACATTAGACACACACTCCTGTCCCACCCACTTCTCATGATTAACCACATTTGAACAGGGATTCAACAGGAACTGTTAACTGAATTCTTCAAATAAGAATGTTAGGAGAGTATGTTTGATTATTTGAGTTTTCTCGATTATACATGTGACTCATTAGTAAAAGTAGCTCATTAAATGTTGTGAAATTTCAGAAAAATATTTAAATTAATATCAGCGCTACATTTACTTAGCAACTCCCTACCACTGGCAAAGACGCTTCAGATACTTGGGAAAAAAAAGATGTTTGTTTATTTTATGGTTTATTAGTTCAAATCGTAGAAAGGAGAGAATGATCGAGAGACAGCGACAGAGCGAGTAATATCTACTGGCTGTTGTGATGAAAACATCACAGGGCCGTCCGCCTCTCCGGCTGCACGCTGTCTGGGACGCACAGCTGCATTTACTGATAAGCAGAAAAACACTCTGTTGAGATCAAACAAATGTGCTGTGTCCCTTCCAGGACGGGGTGCAAGAGACCAGTAGAGGACAGGACAGTAGACAACATGATTGAGTGACTGATTGATCTGTGCAAAGTCAGAGTCCGCGTTCTCTATAGGCTGCTGCTTCAAGTTTGATTAAAAAATAATAAAAAAAAATCCTCTAAAGGATAGTTCAATCCTTTTCAAGAGTTTGAAATTGCATGTATGTGTGTGTGGAGCATTGTTGCATGTGTGTGTGCTGACAGAAAGAAGAGGGAAGGAATGTGATAATTGTTTATGATTTGTGGATTACTGTGGTGGGAAGTTGAGTGGGAAGAAATTTAGAAGATAGGCAAAGAGAAAAGAGGAAATTAATTTTCCCTCTTTTTTTCCCCACCCTTGGTGTTTTAGAACCAAGGGCAACATTTGAGGAACATTATCTTTAAATATATGAAAAGAAATAATTCATTATAAAATGTGGGAACATCTCATAGGCACCATATTAGATGCAGTAGTTTGATGTTGACAAGTGACAAATATTAATTAGAATAATGGATATACGTCTTTCATCAATATTTAGTGCATTTCAAGTCAGGCAAAAGCTTTAGAAGAATTAAAGTTCCCTTTCGTTGTCACTCCGAGTTACGTCGGATGACGACGAATGGGGTTTCGCTTAGAAAGCCTATCAGCTTCGAGTATTTAAAAACGAGCCAATGGCAAAGAAATGCCATGGGTCTGCGGAATTTGCATGACGTAACTCCGCCCCACCTCGTGGGTATATAAGGAGGACGCCGGCAACATGCAGTTATGTTTTTGCTTCGGAGCCAAGAGTCTCTCTTCACTCCACAAAGCCATCTCTGAACTGTCAGCTTCACGAACGAGTTCCTCTTGTGTTGGTGTGACGGCGATATCCAGCAAGCGCGCGCTTCCTGCTTATCTGTGCAGTGGTTTGCCAGAGAGTGCGTGTCTCCCCGGGCGCTTCAACACTAGAGTGTTTCTCTCTTAAAAGAGCTTGCACGCGGCACGTCTTTTTAAAGATGCCTCGCCCGTGCACTTCTGGTTGCGGCAGATTTGTGTCTGACTCTGATGGGCACGAGCGCTGTCTAGTGTGTTTGGGCATGGATCACGCTAGAGCAGCGCTCGTGGATGAGTCATGTTCTCTCTGCGTGAACATGACCATCGCGTCACTAAGGTTGAGACTCAATGAACTCGCAAGAGTGAGAGTCCCCTCATCCACACCCCGATCTAACGCTCCCCCGAGGAGTGCTACTTCGGCTGGTGGCCAGGGTGACCTGAGGGTTACGGTCTGGAACCAGGCGCCGACTATGTGTCCGCGACCCCAGCCCCCCTCTTCAGTGGCAGTGCCCGCTAGTGAACCTCCGATTCCCGCGAGTCGACCTTCGGGTGGCCCGCGAGTTTCGGTTGAAGCTACAGAGGAAGATGCAATGTCTGTAGCAGCATCACAAGGTGGGCTTGATTCTTCCGGAAGTGAAGATTCAGCGCAGCTGCCACCTTCCGGTGTGCATACGGTTGTGCCTGAATCGGATCCGGAAATGACGGCCATGCTTTCCCGGGCAGCCGCGAGCATCGGTCTAGAGTGGAGGCCTCCACCCTGTCCTGAGAGCTCGCGGATGGACGATTGGTTTTTGGGTAAGGCTGCCGACCCCCGTGGTCCACGGCAAACCCCAATACCTTTCTTCCCGGACGTGCATGATGAGATCTCGAAGTCCTGGAAGACCCTCCTGTCTTCCCGGGACCGCTCGCTGGTCTCATCCGCCTTTCCTCCCCTCGATGAGGCGGCCGCCCGTGGGTACACTGGGCTTCCCCCGGTTGTCCTCAGAGTGCTTCTTCTCGGGGCGAGCCTAAGCACCCATCCAAGGCCTGTAGATTTTCGTCATCTATGGTGGCGAAGTCTTACAGAGCGGCGGGACAGGCGGCTACCTCTCTGCATGCTATGGCCACTCTGCAGGTCTACCAGGCCCAGATGCTCAGAGACATGCACGAGGGCAGGACAGACCCAGGGCTCTTCAATGAGCTGCGTGCCGCAACCGACCTCGCTCTCCGGGCGACGAAGGTAGCCGCGCGCTCCCTCGGTCTGGTGATGTCCACTGCGGTGGTCCAGGAGAGACACCTGTGGCTGAACCTGGCTGACATGCAGGATTCCGAGCGGACTCGTCTGCTCGATGCGCCCCTGTCCCAGGCCGGCCTCTTCGGCGGCGCAGTTGAGGATTTTGCCCAACAGTTGTCAACTGCACAGAAACAGACTGAGGCCATCAAACACATTCTGCCCCGCCGACCCGCTGCTGCCTCGATGTCGGCCGGGCAGACGCCTCAGCCTGTTTCCCGTCGAGGGCGCCCTCCTAAAGCTACCGCCCCTCCCGCTCGGCCAAAGCAGCAGCCTTCACCCAGCCCCAGTCGCGGAGGAAGCCGAAGGAAGGCGCCACAGCCCTCTCCAGCCCCGCCCCCCGCCAAGCGCCGGGCCAAGCGGCGCTCTTGAGACGGGCTGCTCAAGGATGACGATTGTTTCTCAGGAGATGGTAGCAGGGCCACTCCTTCCCCCGGTGGAGGGCCGGGGGAGAATCTTTTGTTCTCCACTCCCCGCTGCTCACCCACGGGTGGGCAGCACCCTAATGTGGTTAAAGAAAGAAACAATTCCCTCATCCCTGAGCACACAGAGTTCTCGGACGACACAGAGCGCCGCCCACAAGCCGTGCTCTCCTCGTCCCCCTCTGTCCCAGAGTCGGTTGACACGGCGTGCCGTCCACGGACCGTTTCGTCCCTGTCCCACTCTGTCGCCAGACCCCTGGCAGAGCAGGCCCCCGTGGAACGCTGGTCCTTCCCTGGCCTCCTCTGTCAGGGCGCGGATGTTAACTGCGCCCCCACACCGGATCGCTATGCCGTCCACGTCCGGGCCAGTTACTCCGCTCTGCTGCCCCTCCGGGGGGACGCCTGTGGTCTGCATGACCCCGCTGGTTCAGTTCCTGGGAGCCTGGCTAGAGCTTCCCCAACTGTCCCGCTGGGTCGCCCGCACCATCAGGCTCGGCTATGCGATTCAGTTCGCACGGTCTCCTCCCGGCTACAGGGGAGTCCGCTCCACTTTGGTCGGTGGCAATGCCCCCATCATGCGAGCAGAGATAGCCACCCTGCTGGTGAAGGGTGCAATCGAGACTGTCCCTCCAGCCGAGATGAGGTCCGGCTTCTACAGCACTTACTTCATTGTCCCCAAGAAAACCGGTGGGTTACGACCAATCCTGGACCTGCGCGTACTGAATCGCTCCCTTCACAGGATGCCGTTCAAAATGCTCACCGCCAAACGCATTTTCGAATGTGTGCGGCCCCAGGATTGGTTTGCAGCGATCGACCTGAAGGACGCCTACTTTCATGTCTCCATTCTTCCTTGACACAGACCGTTCCTCCGGTTTGCTTTCGAGGGGCAGGCATACCAGTATGCGGTTCTCCCTTTCGGGCTAGCCCTGTCTCCTCGCGTCTTCACGAAGGTCGTCGAGGCAGCCCTTGTTCCCCTTCGGGTTCACGGGGTTCGCATCCTGAACTATCTCGACGACTGGCTAATCCTAGCTCACTCTCGAGACCAGGTTTGCGAACACATCGACCTTGTGCTCCGGCACCTAGCTCGTCTGGGCCTTCGGGTCAATTGGGAGAAGAGCAAACTTTGCCCCGTGCAGAGGATCTCTTTTTTCGGTATGGACATCGACTCGGTCGCCATGTCCGCGCAGCTTACGAGCGAGCGCGCGCAGTCACTGCTGACTTGTCTGAGACAAATACAGGGCAAGAGTGCGGTTCCACTGAAACATTTTCAGAGGCTCCTGGGGCATATGGCATCTGCAGCCGCGGTGACGCCGCTCGGATTGCTTCATATGAGACCGCTTCAGCTTTGGCTTCGCGACCGAGTCCCGAGGTGGGCATGGCAACAAGGCACGCTCCGAGTACCAGTTACTCCGACCTGCCGTCAGACCTTCACCCCGTCGTTGAACCTCAGTTTTCTCAGGGCTGGTGTCCCCCTGGAACGAGTGTCTCGGCATGTTGTTGTCTCAACAGATGCCTCCACCACGGGTTGGGGCGCCATGTGCAATGGACATGCTGCCGCGGGCTCCTGGACAGGACCCCAGCGCCTATGGCATGTCAATTGCCTCGAGTTGCTGGCAGTACGCCTTGCCCTGCACCGCTTCCGAGCGCTGGTCATGGGTCAACACGTACTAGTCCGATCAGACAATACCACCACAGTAGCGTACATCAACCATCAAGGTGGTCTACGCTCCCGCCGTATGTCGCAACTCGCCCGCCACCTCCTCTTATGGAGTCAGAGGCATCTGAGGTCCCTTCGTGCCATTTACATTCCCGGAGCCCTGAACCGTGCTGCCGACGAGCTATCACGGCTTCAGCCCCTCCCTGAAGAATGGCGACTCCATCCCCAGTCGGTCCAGCTGATTTGGGACCAGTTCGGGGACGCACAGATAGATCTGTTTGCCTCCCACGACTCGACCCATTGCGCCCAGTATTATTCTCTGACCGAGGGCACGCTCGGGACGGATGCTCTGGCGCACAGCTGGCCGTGGGGCCGCAAATATGCGTTTGCCCCAGTGAGCCTTCTTGCGCAGGTCTTGCGCAAGGTCAGGGAGGACGAGGAGCAGGTCCCTGTGGCACCCTCGTCCCGATCTCTGGAACCTCCACGTGTGGCTCCTGGACGGGACGAGGCAGGTTTGAGTACCCTACCACCTACGGTGGTGGCTACCATCACTTCCGCTAGAGCGTCGTCCACTAGGCACGCCTACGCGTTGAAGTGGAACCTCTTCGTCAACTGGTGCTCTTCTCTTCTTTCCTTCCTTCAAGATATGTTGGAGCAAAGGCTGTCTCCCTCCACCCTCAAAGTTTATGTTGCCGCTATTGCCGCTCACCACGACTTAGTGGAAGGTAAGTCCATAGGGAAGCACGACCTGATCGTCAGGTTCCTGAGGGGGGCGAGGAGGCTGAATCCTCCTCGTTCTCCTCTCGTTCCCTCTTGGGACCTCTTAGTGGTCTTAAGTGCCCTGCAGAGTGCTCCCTTTGAGCCTCTGCAATCAGTGGAGCTTAAGTTCCTGTCAATGAAGACAGAGGTCCTGGTTGCATTGGCCTCTCTCAAGAGGGTCGGGGACCTGCACGCATTCTCCGTTGACGAAGCGTGCCTGGAATTCGGGCCGGCTTACTCTCACGTGATCCTGAGACCCCGGCTTGGATATGTGCCCAAGGTTCCTACCACTCCCTTTCGGGACCAGGTGGTGAACCTGCAAGCGCTGCCCTCGGAGGAGGCAGACCCAGCCTTGGCACTGCTCTGTCCAGTACGCGCTCTCCGCGCCTATGTAGACAGGACGCAGTGTTTCAGGACCTCAGATCAGCTCTTTGTCTGTTATGGTGGGAAGCTGAAGGGAAAGGCTCTCTCAAAGCAGAGGTTGTCTCACTGGATAGTGGACACCATTGCTTTGGCTTACCAACAGCAAGGTCGACCGTGCCCCCTTGGTGCGACTGCCCACTCCACCCGGAGTGTGGCATCCTCTTGGGCTCTAGCGCATGGCGCCTCGCTAGCAGACATCTGCAGAGCTGCAGGCTGGGCGACACCGAACACATTCGCCAGATTCTATAATCTCCGAGTGGAGCCAGTGTCCTCTCATGTACTCGCTTCAACTAGCTAGTACCGGACCCTCCCAGGTGTCTTCGCTTGCTCGCCATTCCACTCCACGGACTGGATACGTACGATATTCTGCTCAGGTGAGCTTCTCCCCAAGCCCTGAGTTCCTCCAGCACCCCTAATGCTAGCGCCAGTGTCTATTGCCTGGGCGTCGGCTAGGTGCCTCCCGTGTGCATGGTCCCTCCCCGGAGCTACCCCCACACGTTTATTTCCACTGTAAGCCTTTCTGAGCATGTCTTTCCCTCAGCAAGCCACCTTGCCACCCCTGAGGTTGAAATATTCCACCTGCGGCTGGACACCTCAGAGTTTCTCCATATGTTTCCTTCGGGTAATATGTGTATTTCCAAATGCCCCCCCACTGGGTTGGTGATAATTGCATATTTCCTCTTAAGCTATGGGATATGCTTCCCAGTGTACCTTGGTATTCCTGTGTTAAATAGGGGTCCTTCGTCCTAAATATCTCGAGGGCTCAGATTTACGCAGGGCACTGGAAGACAGCTGTGAAGGTGGCGTGATTAGACTGGTAACCCCATTCGTCGTCATCCGACGTAACTCGGAGTGACAACGAAAGGGAACGTCTCGGTTACGTATGTAACCCTCGTTCCCTGAGTAGGGAACGGAGACGTTACGTCTTCCTGCCACTTCCGCTGTACCGCGGGGATCGCCTGAGTTCAGTCTTGGCTTCTCAGCGAAGAAACATAACTGCATGTTGCCGGCGTCCTCCTTATATACCCACGAGGTGGGGCGGAGTTACGTCATGCAAATTCCGCAGACCCATGGCATTTCTTTGCCATTGGCTCGTTTTTAAATACTCGAAGCTGATAGGCTTTCTAAGCGAAACCCCATTCGTCGTCATCCGACGTAACGTCTCCGTTCCCTACTCAGGGAACGAGGGTTACATACGTAACCGAGACGATATTCATTACTAGTAACACAACCCATATTTAATGACAGACTTGTCCAATATATATACATATATTTCTTTTTTAATCTCACTTCAGTCAAAAGTTTGTATTTGAATTTTTGTAAACAGCTCTGTCTTCAAAAAAAAAAAAAGTTCTTTGGTTTGTGGAATATTTTTATTTATTTATACTTATTTAAATAAATTAGTATTACAAAAGCCCTAAAGAACATTTTGCTGATTTGAACTAAGATACAGAAAATTTGATAAACAAATTTTTAACGATTAACTGCTTATGATAAGTGTAACTTGTGTAAAAAAAAAAAAAAAAAAAAACTTTTAAATTCATGATTCAGCAAAAAATAAAGAGAGAAAAAATACAGTATTAGGATCTGTGGTGAGATTTAGAGAGTATATACAAATAAAAATAGAGACTAGAGAGAAACAAAAACCTCTACACTAAGCCATGATGAAAAACGTTACTACAGAGACATGATTTGATGGCGTCCTAAGGAAAATAGATACCATACCATCACAGAACATAAACATTAATGCCTCACAAGGACTATAAATTCTGTGATATATTTATGCTGTTTCATGTGGCGATGAACTCTCAGGTCCACTGTCTTCATCATCTTCTTCTAAACCACCACTACACCACCTTCATCATCTTCATTGTCATTTCAGTCATTGTGGTGCTTCAAAACAGTGAGTGATCAGTTGTACATATCTTAAAATGCAGTACTATTTTGCTTTACTCTCGAGAACCGACAGCTCTTTCCATATTCATGTGGTTTTTACATGAATAAAACATACGGCTGTCTTCAAATTGGAAGCGATATATCTGCTAGGTTTACACCCCCTCAAGCAATTTCGCTTAATTAGCTTGCTTATGTTCGTGAGGGTCTCCTACAGCAAGATGTATACTGCTTCATGCCTCTGTCAAATGCAAATAATCAGAACATTTCTACCAGTCTGTGTGGGTGAATGAGAGAGAGATAGGATGGATGAAAAACAAAACAAATTTGTTCTAGCACATACCTTACGAATTCTGCTTGAAAATTGGTGAGTATGTGCTTTAGAGTTCTGCTTTGTCTGTCGCAAACACGCAATTAGAAGAAGCACAAGGCTAATTCCACGGCCCAAAGCCATAGAGTGCAGACGAGAAGTTGATTCCGATGTTCATATTCTCAGCTTTTAACTCTGAAAGGATTTCAAGAGATTTTGTGTTTCAGACACAAGAAAATCAATTTGCTGTCTACACTCCACCGTCAAGGTGTTTGATAGTTTTGCTTGTTCTCTTTCTTCCCAGTGTACTATTTCCACCACCACCACCACCAAAAAAAAAAAAAAAAACAGATTCAGCAAGTCTCCCACAAACCGCTGACTGAATCAACAAACCCTCACAAGTGTCAGGTCGTGCGAGCCTGTCGTAAACCAGTTGTGCGTAATTTTCTCTCGGCTCAGTGTATGTGACACAAGTGTTTGTTATTAAGAGCGAGAGCATGTGCTGAGTGTGGGACTTAATTGCTGGTGTCATCTGGGTTAACTTGCTCTGTTAGGACCTGTCATACGCATCGAGCTAAGACAAGACAACCCGACCGCCAAAGCTGTGCTTCAGCTGCACTGTATAATTATGGACACCGCAATGGACAAGGACGTGGACGCTATAGAGCTCAAGCCTGTGTGGAGAAAAAAAAAACTTTCAAAACTTGACAATATCAGAAAGTATCAAGAGTAATCAAGTGGGTGGATGAGCAATGAGTTCATTTGATTTTAGTCTTGCTTTCAATTTCACTCTGTTTTCCCTTCACTGTTCATTCAGACAGAGTCTAATGCACGGATGAGAGATTCTTGGTGTGTATTACTTAAAAGGAGGTGTCAAGAAAAGATGGACGGAGGTCTGTCCTGCGCCTCTCCCTCCCAACTCTCCTTCTCAGTCTGGACCGTAAGTGTTGCTAGACTCTTATTTTAAATCTGCGATTAACTAAGCTGTCAGCACCCTTAAAAATCTGTGATTGTGTGATTCTCTTCACTTTACTTGAAAACAGCAGCTATCTGGAGCTGTTTGCTGTGAATCCTCATTAGACAACTTTAAAGTGTGTTATATTAGGTATTATCCTCTTTCTAAAAAATTATTGTCACTCAAACAAGTTTTGAACTTCTTGGACTTAAAGGGGTATAAAGTATGGAAGCTTCTTTCCGCAACTGAATAAAAAAATATAAAAGGTAATTGGGACTTATCTCACAATTTTTTTCTTGCAATTCTGAATTTTTTTCTCAGAATTACGTGACATTAAGTCTCAATTGTGAGTTGTAAGGTCAGAAGTCAGAATTGCGCGACGCACGTTATAAAGTCTTTTTTTTCTTGCAATCGCGAGTGTATATCTCGCAATTCTGACTTTTCCCTTAATTTTGACTTTCTCGCAAGTGCAAGTTATAAAGTATAATGAGGAATTATAGAACCTTTTTCTCAGAATTGCGGGTTTCTATATTACAATTCTGACTTTATAACTCGCAATTGCGAGTTTATACCTAACAATTCTGAATTGTCAATATTTTTTATCAAATTAAAAGATGTTATATTGCAATAATAAATACTATTGCACTGTAAAATTAAAAATAGAGTATTTAATAATCATGATAATATATAATACACTATGTTATAAAAAGTATTAAAATGTCAAGTATTATTATTAATAATAATATCAATAATTATTATCATCATCATTATTATTATTATTTTATTTTACAGAATAACAGTAAAATTACAATACTCATTTTTTTTCTTCTTTATTTTCAAACGTTAAACTATCAAGCTTTTCTTTTAGCGGAAAACCGTAGAGAGACCTTATCACTTGTCTTTGTTGAAAACAACAGATTTATAAACGATTCTCATAACGAATGTTGCATTCCCAAATGCAAATTATAAGCGACTCAAACACACAGCACTTGCAGAGCAGCATTTACTGAATCGAACCTGAAAACACAGTGCTGTTACAGTCCTCTGAAACACGTAGCGCATCAGACTATATATTTATATAATTACATCACAACAGTTGCGAATTGATGATCACACTAAGTCATCACACATTCTCACCACAATGCACAGTCAAAATTCATAAAAAAGTACTGTTTCAAAGCAGATTTTTTAAATAATTTTTTTCTTGGATTTACACGAATTACGATTGCAACTTCTCTGTAAACTGCTCGATTCATTTGATTTACTTTCACAATGTCTTTATGCTTTGAAGCTTGAAAGAGTTTCAGTGCAGGGACAGAAATCTCTCGGGTTTCATTAAACAATATGTTCATTCCTTTCGAAGATGAATGAAAGTCTTATGGTTTTAGAGTGAAATGAGGGGGACTAAATAATGACAGCATTTTTATTTGTGGGTGCACTATCCATTTAGCAAAGGAAACGTTCGTCGCATCAGCTCAAGCTCAAGCAAGGGGCGATGGGTTGTGACCCTGAGAAAAACCTTTGACCTTGACCCTGTGATTCCTTGTGGCCATAAGCAATAGGCAGTCTCTACCCGTCAGCACATCACATCTCAAACCCACCAACAACAGCAGCCAAACGCTTGACATGGGCGGAGAGACCTGTCCACAAACATCTAGTCCTCAAAAACAACATTTAAGAAAAAAATGGCACCAATTAAAATGAACAGCAAGATCGTCTGATGCCAGATGATAGATGTCATACTGATTCACAAAGTATCATTTGGCCTTCAAATAAATATTACAGGTAGAAAAAAAATGTGCAAAATAATTCAGAATGCTTCAGCATCAGACGCTGAGGCGGAGGCCTGGGGATATTACTTAATGAGAGAGAGAATGCAAGGGCACCAGAGATGAGCGCTGCGAGAGAGCGATAAAAGAGGGATGGCAGATAGCAGGAAATAAATGGAAACGGAGAGAGAGATAGACAACTAAAGCCAGAGAGAAGGATCGAGGGAAGGAGATAAATGGTTAAGCGGAGAAGGAAGGAGAGAGAGATGAAGGCTGACAGAAACAAACACGGGTAAATGTGGAAAGAGAGGTGTAGAGATACAGAGATAAAGAAAACAGGAGATGGAGGATGTAGAGAAGGAGAAAAGAGAGAAAAAAAGAGTGGGTGAGTGGGGATTGAAGCCAGATGCCTGAAGAGGAACTACAGTCACCTAAGGGGCAGAGTTGGCATGAGGAGAGAGAGAGAGAGAGAGAGGGAGACCTGATATCACATCCCTCTCTTTCGCTACACCCTCCATTTCACTCCATCTCTTCCCTCATCACCTCTCAGAATTCATTGCTCTTGAATCTCTCTGTTTCACAGCTCCAGTAGGTTTCTCCAGCTGTCAGACAGTATTGTGTGAATTAAATGAGTATCAAGAAACTGTTAGAATTCAAAAATCGGGGTAATGAGAAGTGGATGCGTCCAAACAGGCAGACTACAGCTCTGTTCCAAAACCTCATACAAGGCTGCATTCTAATCATCATGGCACCTCATAAGTTCCTGATTTGGAACACTACATAAGCAGCAACTATCAGGGCCAAAAAAAAAAAAGAAAAGAAAAGGGAACTGGCTCTCAATTGTAAATATTTTCTATTGAATTTGATGTTAGTAGAATGATACTCTAATATGCATAAAAATGGGTAAGATAATTTGACCAAACCATTGTTTTTTTATTAATATCTATATTTTAAGGTTTTTACAGAGGGGTTAAATTTGTCTGATTTATATACAACATTTTCTTTTTTTTTTTTTTTTTTTTAATTCTGGCTGTTGGCAGTTTTTGCTTTATGGATAAAAAGAGATATCAAAAATCCTGAAATCCATTCTGTCCTGGAAATGTATGCAAATGAGTGATAATTTAATTAGACAATGTATCTGCATGTTTAACCATAACATTTCTGAAAACTTAAAAAGCAAAAAAAATCTTTGCAACTATAAATGTAATCAACTGGGGTATGGTGATATCTACATGTATTAGTTACATTTTTTACCCTATTAAAAAGTATTTTTTAATAGACACTTTTCAGTAATGAATGAAATACAAGTTTATTTATAATCCTCATTTTTAATTCCAGCCTTCTGGAAGGTTCTTTGTGTATGTAGTACACATATGATGAGCTCACTAGGGTTTGGAACACATTATATGGTATGTAAATGCTCTCTGTTTAAATTGTAGGATACTTACCATTTTAGCATCCAGCTCTGGCGGGTTGTCGTTGATGTCAGTAATGCTAATAAGGGCCGTGGCGGTGTTGGACAAGCCAAAGTTCAGGCTGCCCTCCATATCTGTGGCCTGCACTATGATGGTGTACTGAGGCACTTTCTGAAACAACACAGAACATGTCCATTTCAATCAACTGAAGAGACACACATACACACACAAACCACAGAGGTAAATGAGGACTGCAGTTCCAAAGATTTTACGCATTTTTAGAATAAAAAAATAAGGGGAAGAAAAAAAAAACTAGTTTATAATGTTTATTCATGAACAAGTTTTTTGTTTCTTTCCTTTTTACTGATAACAGGTTTCAATTCTGGGAATGACTGTACAGAAATGATATTGTAATCCCATGGTAGAATGATACATACAAAAGTCCTGAATGAAATAGTATAAATAGTATAGTAGTCCAAAATAGTATAGTATAAAATAGTTTATTACACTATATTGTAACTATAATTTGCTTTTATTTTCATATTTTCATTTTAGTTTAAAGTTTTAGTAGTTTTGTTATGTGCTTATGTCATTTTTATTAGTTCTTTATATTTACATTTAGCTTTAATTTTTTATTTTTTTATTTCAGTTTTAGTTTTTTGTAATTATAGCAGTTTAACTTATTTTATTTCAATTAGTTGTAAAGGAAACATTCTAAATTCTGTTTAATTATGTATGCTTTTCATCAAATTATATTTTAATTCAGCTTTATTTCAATAAATTGTTTTAAATAGGCCAAAAATCCAACTTGATTGAGGTCTGTGGGCCAAAAGTAAAAGTTTCATTATACAAACTGTTATTTAAATTTAAATGATGTTTTAGTTACTTTTTAAACACCAACTGACATAAAAAAATAAATAAATAAAAGAATCTTGAATTAATCCACAAATTATGATTTATAATTATGCAAATATGAAAAGTAGATTTGCATTTCATGTGACAGAACATTTACTGATTAGAATATAAAGTAGGCCTATGTTATTAATAAAATAACAATAACCATCTTTAAATTAAGCATACATCTTGATAATTAAATTAACAACTAAATTGCGTTTGTTACATGGTTACATGCGTTTGTTATAATAAATGATTCTGATTGGTCAATC
This sequence comes from Meda fulgida, assembly GCA_030578275.1. Classification (NCBI taxonomy): domain Eukaryota; kingdom Metazoa; phylum Chordata; class Actinopteri; order Cypriniformes; family Leuciscidae; genus Meda; species Meda fulgida. Next base: position 13,787,948 of record CM060626.1, read on the forward strand.
GCAGCATTTATTCACTGTTGTCCATGACAATGCTGTATCTTGATTCCTACAAATGCACTGGTGCCATCTTGCTTTCATTTATTGATTGCGTTGAAAAAAACCCATCAGTTCAGTATTATCTTTATTGTAATATTGTTGTACCTTGTCAGGGTTTATTTTGTTTCTGATTGTACATTATCTCTTACATAACATATAATGAACAAAAAGCAAGTTACAGCACAGTGTATATCCTCCAAATATATAAGTCACAAATATACATAGTATTACCGTATGCCGGCACAAGTCTACTTCGATGACATGTTTTCATCGCATGAAACGCCTCTCATGGCATGGCGGGCCCAATCAAAGGTCATCACGGGCCAACTTTGGAAGAAGTTGGTTAGAAGTTTGGCATCTAAGCCTGAACAAAGCCATCTTACAAAGACTTTGAGACTATATTTGGGGAATGGCAACTCTTTGTGTTTGTCTGGGGATACGTCTGTCTGTCTGACTGTCTGTCTGCATGTGTGCAGGCTTTTCTGTTAATTAGGACAAGAGGCTACTTGTCCTAAAAGCTTTGTTCTGCTTTTATACTTTGCATTTATGGAAAGACACACCCACACGCATACGCACACAGATAATCAGAGCGCAAAAACAGCTCTTCATCAACGGACATGAACCGGCCTACAGTATTTGTAACCACTGATGAAAAGCAGGGGTTGCGAGGGCAACAGATGGATAGAAACATGCGAGCGCACACACACATCGAAGTGTTTGTTGTTGCATGGCCAACATTCCTTTGGGCACAGATCTGAAACTGTGCCCCTGTCTATGCTCGGGTGAATCTGACTCCAGTTAGTCCACACTGGGAGGAGGCAGAGAGCTGAGCCTGAGCCAAAGCCAAAGCCTCTTCTCTGCCTCTTTCAGCTCCAGCCGAATTTAATCCGGTTGGCCGAAAGCCTTCTGTTGTTGCAGACAGGAAGGAGGGAGAGTCAAGGACGAGTCAGTGTCCCACTGAGACAGGTCTGGGGGACGGGTGTCTTGGAGGGAGGTGGCTGACTGCTGCTGTAAAGCAATGGATACCCTCACAAGACCTTGCTGGAGATCCTGGTGGGTTTACTTTGATGGCTTCCTTTTGTTTTAGGAGATGACTGAACATGGGACATAAATTTGATCAAAACATTGCGGGGAAATTACGTTCTCTGACGTTCTGGAATAGTACTGCCTACATAGGCAGCATAATTATGTTGCCTTCTAAGATATCTTTAAGATATTTTCTCCCAAGATATTACTTTTTCATGTTTTTGAATGATGTCTCTTATGCTCACCCAGGCTGCATTTATTTGATCAAAAAATACAGTAAAACTGTATTATTGCATAGTATTGTTTTCTTTTAAAATATATTTTAAAATGTAATTTATTCCTGTGATGGCACAACTGAATTTTCAGAATCCATTACTCCAGTCTTCAGTGTCACATGATCCTTCAGAAATCATTCTAATATACTGATTTGGTGCTCAAGAAACATTTCTGATGATCAATAATGTTAAAAACAGTCGTGCTGATAATTCTTTGTGTGTGTGTGTGTGTGTGTGTGTAAGTATGTGTGTGTGTGTATATTTAAGGGTTATTTGATGAATAGAAAGTTCAAAAGGACAGTATTTATTTGAAATAGAAATCTTTTGTAATTATAAATGCCTTCATTGTCACTTTTGATCAATTTAATGCAGCCTTGGTTTTTTTTTTTTTACAAAGCCCCATTTTTTTTAAAGGTACTGTATATATAAAGTAGTATCCATAAAAAAATAGATTATTGATCTATATTTTTTGACATGAGTGGGTGCCTATGTAGAGCATTCCAAATCGGTCACCTTGGAGGTTCCATTTTAGCTATATAAAAAAAGCTTTGGCTGGCAGTATAAGGAAGAAGGAAGGTATCAAGACATGTCTGAAGTCAATGTTTGAGTAGCATCCTGCCTAAGATGCCAGCATAGCATGTGTCTTTCTCTGTATACGATATCCCACAATCCTCTGCATATGATTCAGCTTTTGGTAGAAGCTTCAAAGTATAAAAAAAAGATTACATTGATTCATAAATTTCGTGTTCTGATACCACTTAGGAAATATTCAATGTAGTCAACACATATTCATTTGGTTATCTTTAATGCTCAATTGAATTTGTTCTAGCTCATTTGATGTGGCCTTGTGATTGCCTGGAAATCTGTCTTGAAACCTGTCTTTCCTTAATGGGAAACTTTATACAAAAACTTTATAATAACTGACTGACTGGACAGGTTTAAGCTGAGTCTTTCATTCTATCCTTCTGTCTATCCATTCATATTTCTCTCTCCCTCAGGTAGGTGTATTTAAGAGACAGGTCAGGGACTGACTCACTGTTTTAAAGCACTTAAAGAACTGCAGAGTGCCGCAGACACACACTGAGAGTCATTAAAACCTGCGTATTCTCGTTGATATTGCCCAGTTCGGCTCTATTAATGAGAGCTCAATAGCGGCTGACCTTTATTAACACCATAATGAAATATCAATACTGTCTCCTCTGGTTATGCTCTGCAGAGAACAAGAGAAACAAATCAGTGTGTAATTAATCTTGCACACTTTTCATACAGAGCTGGCTGCGGGGATGGGAACGTGACACCAAGAGACCAGCTTAAACACATTTCCAGTCCTGAAGAGAATGTAAAGCGATTACACCTCAGGACAGCTGGCAGAATCTTGGAGACTTCAGAGTAGATCCAACGAGAGACGAGTTTCATCCATACAGACTCTCACGCTTGAGTCGACCGTTATGAGGAGCATTTCACAGCCCAACGGGCCCTGACCTCACCTCTCCCCAACACATCACTCGCTCCCTCGGGAGAGAAGGGAAGCTGAGAGGTGATAAGGGGAAGGTGGGGAGGAAAGCGACGGTGGAGGAGATGAAGGTGGAGAGAGTGCAACAAGAAGTTATGATTCTCCTCATCTCCCACATACAGGAAGCTTTGGATCATCTGGGACACACACACACACTTCACACTGATCGATTTCCTAATCAGGCGAGGCAGAGTGGACACGTTCTAACCCAGACCTGACACAACTAGGCAAGCGTGCACACACACACACACACACACACACACGCAGACCACATGGCCTCTGGCAGAGACAAGAGACAGGTAATGAGAAGCAACAGCCTGGACAATCTGGCTCGAACAGATTCACAGAGCTGCTGACACAGACATGCAGGGGTTTTAACACACACACACACACGCACACACACACACACACACACGCACACACACACAGTCACACACACAGTCACACACACGCACACACACACACACACACACACACACACACACACACACACACACACACACACACACACACACACACACAGAGTCACACACACAGTCACACACACGCACACACACACACACACACACACACACACACACACACACACACACACACACACACACACACACAGAGAGATACAAAATATACAGTGCTGCCACTGCAGAACATTTAAGCGTGATTCAAATCCGTGACTAAACATTGTGATACATCATGACATCTGACAAATGAAAAGAACATTTATGCTACATTAAGTTAAATAGCACCATGGGATTGAAAGGGATAGTTCAGGTATAAATTCAAATTCCATCACTCACATCCATCATTACTCATCCTCATATCTTAAATTGTATGACTTTCTGTCTTTTGTGGAACACAAAAGGAGAGGTTTATAGCAGATTGTCCAAGCTGCTCTTTTCTAGTGGTCAACTAATATAGATTTTTTTCCTATGGTAAAAATAAAAGTCCTTATTGGCCAAACAGAAAAATTTATTCGCTAATGCTAATAAAAATTAAGATATATTGGACTCTTTTCCAAGCAACTTAAATTTCAGTCTATTCCTCACACAAAGCAATCATATGACTTCAGAAGACTTTGAATTATATATATATATATTTTTTTTAAATTATATATCAAAATGATGTATTATAATAATAATAAACATGAATATTAACAATAATAATACTACTACTTTCTTAATAATAATTATTGTATCATTTTAGTTTATAGTTCAATTCTCACTATTAACTAGTTGCTTGTTAGCATGCATATTACTAGGATATTTTCTGTTTATTAGTACTTATAAAGCACATATTTTTGCTTTATTTTGCATGACTATATTTAACATTCCTTAATCCTACCCAAATCCTAAACTTAACAACTACCTCACGAACTATTAATTAATAAGCAATAATTAGGAGGATTTTTTTTAGGTAAAAGTCATAGTTAATAGTTAATTAATAGTGAGAACTGGAACTCTAATCTAAAATGTGACCATTATTATAAATAAAGAAAAAAATATAAACAAAATAAGAAACATTATTATTGTAAAGGTGAATTATAAAATAAAATAAATAAAAACAGCACAACAGTAAAATTAAAATACCAATATTTATGGCTGTCGTACACTGTTCATTTTCAAACAGTAAACCATCAAACTTTTATTTTGGCAAATGCTTTTTGTCCTTTTGGAGCTTGACAGTTCCACCATCATTGTACAGAAAGGAGCATGAAGATTCTTCCGAACCTCTCCTTTTCTCCACAGAGGAAAATAAGCCATAAGGGTTTGGAAGGTCATGAGGGTGAATAAATTATTCATTTTAACTTCTATCTGCAGAATTATGCCTTTCCTAAACCCATTAAAACACACACAACCAATTCCACTTAATTCCTGTATGATATTATAGATTCATGCTATTAAAGAGAAAAGAGACAGAAACGGGGAAGGCTGCTTGTAAAGTGCATAAGATGGACATATTTGCCATGAGGGGCATAAGACAAGATGACAGTTGCAGTAAAAGGCATGCGGTGCAGAAAGACGGGGAGAGGGGCTGCTTGTTAGCTGCTGTAATCAGACAGGTGATGGCGAGCAGGTTAAGAGGTGTGTAGAGGTGATGGGGTCTCGGTGTGAGAGGGTAATTGGTATTCAGACCTTATCAGATGTGTGTGACATTAAAGTGAATGTGAACTCCCACCATTGCAAGCGACTGCACCAGGCTTCTTCAACCCACTAATTACTGCATAAATATTCCAATTAGTCTACAGGTACTGATGGAGGAGGCTTGCGCTCCTGATGAGAAAATGTGTGTGTGAAGGAGACAGATGGAAATGGAGAGAGGTAAATGTTAGGATGGGTATATGTGTGTGTAGACAGCTGCCCACCTCCCATGCGCAGCCTGTTGTGTACAACATTGAATTGGAGGAGCATATTATAAACCATTAATCTAAACTTTAAGTGGACATACAAACAGCAATGCCTCAGTATATTTAACAATATTACTGTTTTCCATAATCTTTGATGCGGTTTGATTATTTTTTTTTTTTTTTTGCAGGATACTGTGATCAATATGAAGTTCAAAAGAACAGCATTTGTTTGAAATAGAAATCTTTTGTAACATTAACAATGTCTTTACTGCCACTTTTGATCAATTTAATGCATCTTTGCTAAATACAAGTTTTGAACGGTAGTGTACAGTGTATATATAACTCACACAGATACTAAATGCGATAGTTCTCACAAATACTAAACGCTGTCATCCTTTACTCAGCCCCTTTTGGTATTCCTCAACCCCATGTTGTTCCAAGCCTGTAGTAATCATTTATGTTTGTGAAAATTAGAATGCTTTTACTGTTTTCTTCTTTTCTGGAGCTTGTCAGTATAAATCACCATCCACCATCATTGTATGGAAAACAGAAGCTTGGACATTCTGTCCAACAACATCATCTTTTGCGTTTCATGGAAGAAAAAGTTATGTGGGTTTGGAACAACATGAGGGTGAGTAAATAATGACAGAATTTTTGGGTGAACAGCTCCTTTCAGTCTCGTCCAACAACGTCTTCACTGACTGAGAATGTGATGTTGAAAATCTTCCAAATGTTCCATTTGCGATGTGGCTTTGTACACACATAAGATTGTCCTAGTTCTAATTAGAGAGCACAGGTGGAAGAGAGCGTTAGATTAATGAGGGTGGTTCTCTGGTCCTGAGAGGAGGACAGATTACCTGCCTGCAGTAGGCACCACGACCCACATTCATGCTCCTGAAGAGACCTTCTCAGTCTGTCTTACTCATCGGATTAGCAGGAGTCACTGCTCCAGGTATAGACTTATGATAACTTGTCAGACAAAAAATAGCAAATCTTGATATGACAGCAAACGTCATCTAACGCGGCATGAAGGGTAGAGAACTTTATGCGCCAAGTGAAACAAGATGCCAAAGGAATAATGATGACGGCTGTAATAGAACTGTAGTGCAAAAACCCCCTTAAGCAAGGGGAAATATTTAATAATATTTTAATAAAACTCCACAAACAGTGATTTGATACAAGACACTGATGTTCACTAGGTAATTTAATAACAAGACAACAAAAACTGTTTTAATTGCTTGAATTATTATTATTAATATTAAAAGTAAACCCGGAACCTCTTATAAACTGTCTCTTCATGCAGATGACCTTCTTTTATATTTAGCAGACCCCATTTCATCGTTACCGCCAATTCTCATTATTCCGGAATCATTTGGCAAATTCTCTGGTTACAAATTGAATTTTCAAAAGAGCAAATTGTTCCCTATTAATTTAGCAGCTGAGATGCTTTCCTGACATCCTTTCCCCTTTATGTGGGCTCAGGAAAGATTCAGATATCTAGGAGTATTTATCACTAAGTCAGTCAGATATATAGAGATATCCTCTCTTCCAACATCGCTAATTGACCATATTAACTTTAAGACAATTTTCATCTCCAATTTTGCCAAAATGTTTATATTTCTTTCAGCATATACCCATTCTCATTAACAAGTCATTTTTTTGTCACTCTAAATCAGACAACTAACTTTTTTTTGTGGGGCAGCAAATGTGCACGGATAAGGCAAAAGTTCTCGAAACGGTGCCTCGCTTTACCAAATTTTTAACAGTATTACTGGGCCTGTAATATCAATAAGCTTTTGTATTGGACCAACAAGAGTTCCTGAACATCCTGTTTGTGCCCGAATGGAATTGTCAGCCTCAAAATTCTCCATTCAGTCGATGATTTACTCTCAGCTTCCTATAAATAGTAAAAATGTCTCAGGCAGTTTAGTAGTGGCCAATACTCTTAAAATATGGGTTCAATTTAGGAAGCATTTTGGGTTAATCAGACCATCAGCTCTGGCTTCCATATAGTGAACCATTTCCATCATGTTCTGATCTAGTTTTTCGTGATTGGTCTTCTAGGGGTCTCAGTACCATCAAGGACCTTTATGATAAAGGAATATATTTATCCTTTTCAGAATTGTCAGAAAGTTTTTAGCTTCCTAAAACGCATCTTTTCCCAAGTTTTCGAATCTACTTTACTGGCACTAAAGTGTATCTGATAATAGCTAATCTCATGATGATGATGATGATAAAAAAAATAAAATAAAAAAAATAATAATGCCTATTGTTATTATTATGACTATTATAAATGAAAGTATTCATTTTCTAACAAATAATTTTGGCACTAAATTGTAACTGATAACAACAACAACAACAACAACAACAGCAATAGCAATAATCATTCCTATTTTTATTGTTGCTGTTACTATTATAAAATAAAAGCATTTATTTAGCAAATAGTCCTGGCAGTAAAGTGTAATTAATAATAGCTACACTTGATATACTTGAATAATCATCATCATCACCATCATCATCAATTATACTTGACAAACAGCACTGTTTATCATATAATTAATACTTCTGAGAAAGCGGTCTCCAGTTACTACAACTAGAAATGTTTGAAAATTTGAATATGATGCTAATAAGAATGAGACTAGAATCTGTGGCGAGAAAGCAAGGGATCACGTAGGAAGGAGAGATAAAGGGGAAGTTGAAAGACTTCCCCGCAGGTCTGCTTAAGCATTCTGGGATAAATTGAATGGACCTCTGAATGACCCTGCTCATTAGTGGAGCAGAGGGAGGTTAAGGAGGAGCACACAACTGTGTGTGTGATTGTGTTTGTTAGAGAGAGTGTGTGTGCAAGATAGAGAGAGGGATTAATGAAGAGGTTAAGGTGGGGGACACGTCTGGTGGGAAGGGTCAGGCTCTGAGACTTAGATGAGTTATGGGAAAGCTGTTCCCATGACCCACAGAGTTCATTTGTGTGGGTATGTGAGTGTATGCATGTATTGAAAATGAAGTCAACTGCATTCTAAAGGAGACACACCAAGAAGACTCCAGTGATTAGCTGAATTAATTCTAGGAGAGGCAGGAAATAATAAGTATAACAAGACTCGAGAGCATGTACATAACTCTGTTGTGCAACAGAGGACAAGCTAGAAAACCCAGAAATGAAACAGAGGCTGAATCCCAATTTGCATACACACTATCAGGGGAATCAAGCAAATACTTTTAAATCAGTATGAAATAATGCAACGTGCCAAGATACATTTTGAGGATAATAAAAGTTGTTTTTTGTCGTAGCATCGTCACAGGGGGAATCATGTCGTTCCAAACCTGTATGATTTTGAGGAACTGGTGAAAAAGCTTAAATTCAAGTAAACGGGTTCCAAAACAATATTAGACCAGGGGTTTTCAACCTTTTTGACTCAAAGGCCCCCGTTGTCCAACACAGTATACGATATTAATGGTATTTCCGCTGTAATTATGACGAAAATATTTTTAATTGAAATATTGGATGATTTAATGTGCTTAATTAGTTTAATATATACGATTAATTTTGTGATTCCAGAAGTTTTATATTCTGTAATATAGAATTATATGTTCTGAAGCAAAAACAATAGTTATTGAGGGTACATCAAAAATAAATACCATGTCAGTTTACATATGTATTCATTTAAATAATTTTAAGTCATCCTATGGACCTACTACATTCCCAGCTAACAAAAATATGTTCTAAGAACGTTTTGCAAGCATTCTCATTAAGTTATGAAAACGTTATTTCAGTTCAATGTTCTCTGAAAATTCAAAACATCCAGTTTTTTATAAATGTTTTATAAACGTTTAGTCTGGGTTGTGTGAACATTCCATTTTATAATTCTGAAAACATTGTGTGAATGTTCTTTTCAAAGTTCCCCTGTCGTCAAACATTTTATCCCTTAAAACTCAACTCTGATCACCAAAATTACATATTTAAACGTTTTTTTTTTCTTGAAAAAAAAATGGTTCACTGCAGTTTTAAGGAGAAAATACTAAGCAATGGTGTGGTGTTGACTTATGAATTTACACATGGTTTGTCTTAAAGCTCTCTTAAAGCTTTTTTAAAAACACATATAAACATTAAAAGCTTGATTTTCACCTCAGGGGGACTTTAAATGTTCTTTGAACATTCTAAAACAATTAAAAGCATAACAAAATTAAAGAATAACATCCAACTAAAACAATATTTTTTTTCCATGAATGATAATAATGTTTTTGTGCTTATATTTTGAGAACATTATTAAAGAACAGATACCTTTGAAAGAGCGTTATATTAATGTTACTGGAGGAATGTTTGTTCATGCATATAACAGAGAACCGTGCCAGAATGTAAGCTGAAGTTCTGAGAACATTTCCTGTTAGCTGGGTTAGAACCCACTGACTACATGGGACAGTATGCCAACTGAAATTCAGCCACGATAATTGCAGCAGTTTCAGCATCCTAGTCACTGAAGCTGTAGCTTTTGTCCTGCTCTGATGGGGTGTTCTGGGAGGGCAGATAGCTGCTCTTCAACTTGAAAAGGTCACAGACAGCTCGAAGGACAGGCTGGTCATTAAGTTGATTCTGAAAGCACTGGTTGTAATAGCGCAAGAGTGTCTCTTCAGAATGTTGTTCACAGGAGACTAGGGACCATACACACCAAGTATGCTCAGACACACCATAGCTGAGAAGTCATTTTGTCAGAATGATGGCAAAAAAGTGAAGCCAAGACAAACAATCTTGGAATGGTATGCAAGCATGCACACTCAAATCCATTACCATGTGAGAATGCCAAACCCATTACACACTAATCAACAGTAAGCGGGTTCTTGGAAGCATTCTTGCTTTTACATGCATGTCAAAAGACGAGACTAACCTCTCTGTCAATGCCTGAAGCGATGGTGCTGATCTCTCCTGTGGCTCCGTTAATGGTAAACATGTTAGGAATGGGGGTGTGAGGCGTCTGGCTCAGGATGCGATAGTGCACCAGCCCGTTCGCCGTGGTGCTGTCGTCGGCGTCAAAGGCCGTAACCTGCATTACAGAAGTGCCTGCAGAGGGAGAGAGGTAAACAAGTGTGAATCAAAACACTAGCGCATGCATAATCGCTCAGTTTGTGTCACAAAGCAGCTGTGCTTCTTTGTCCGAGTCGCTAAGAAAAAACATGCACAAGCGGTGGCTATTTGATTGGTGATTAAAACATTTGTGTGCTGCTCCCGGTGTCAGAGCAATGTCCAAACGTCACATCTGATTACGTGGTCTTTCTCACCAAAGCCGTCTCTTCTTCACCATCCCTGATTCTGCTCGGTTAATGAGGGTCTGTCTGCCTCTCTCACCTCCATCACATTCGTTATCAATCAGTCCTGTGACAAACTCGAAACAAAATTACTGATAAAAATGTCTGTTGAAGTTTTTATTATTTGAAGTTTTTTTTTTAATAGGCTTATTTGTTATTATTTGAAGCTTCTCCCCTATTTCCTTTTTGATGACTTGTATTTTTGTAAACAATGAAGACAAGACAAACAAGACATTATGGACAACTACATTTTTTTCCCTGTAAGCAAAAATATGATGAAAAAGTAATAATAGAAATAATACTAATAATATATTTATATTGAGTTTATTTACTTTAGTACTACATAGTAAAACTTATGTTTACTATTTATCTAAATATGAAATACTAAATATTTTATTACAATTGAAATGTTTAATTAATAATGATACGCAAATTAATAATGATAAATTAAATACATTATAAATGTACAACTTATGTTTAATATTTATTTAAATATGAAATATTCAAAATGTTATTAAAATTATTAAAGGTCCAGTGTGTAATATTTCTGTGGACTATTGACAGAAATGCAATATAAGATCCATAACTATGTGTTTAGTGGTGTATAAAGACCTTACTTAATGAACCGTTAAGTTTGTATTACCTTAGAATTAGTCATTTATATCTACATAGGCGCGGGAATCCCCTTCTATGAAGGTTGCCATATTGTGACGTCATGTTTCTACCGTAGCTGACAGCGAACACACAGCGCTACAGAGCGCGTTTTATCACTACCTTGAAAGAGAAGCCGCAGAAAGCTAGAAGCCAGATAGACACTGTGAGTAGTGACTTTCCCTTGTCAGTGGTGTAAAATATGTAGTTGGATTGTTTCATGTCACTTAGTTATTCTCCATCGCTGTGTTATGGCTTTGCTATGTGGGGATAAATGTGCTGGTTGCGTTCGTGAGACAGCTGATTATTACTCTTTTCATTGACCGTAAAACAGTATGTTACAGGAATCACCAACCTGTCGATCGCGACAAGTCGATCTTGGAAGCATTTTAAGTCGTTCGCGAAGAGCTTTCAAAATCAGAGAAAAAAAGCCTATTGTATGTAGTAAATGGTGTAGTAAGGGATGCGGAGGCGCGCGTGCTGTTAAAATCATGTCATTTTTGCCGCGCGCACCTTTGAGCTCATGCGGACGCGTCGAGTTTAAACAAGGCTTTACGCTTTAACCAGCTCAGCCACAGTAACAGCTCATATTAGCCAGGTAAACTTTTACTACCCTGTTAGAAAAAAATATAGTTGCAAAGTTTCATGTGGTTCTTCTCCCTCGCTGTATTATGGGTTTGCTATGTAGGGAGAAATGTGCTGGTTACGTTTGTGAGACAATCAGCTGATTACTATTATTATATTATATATTAAGACCCTCACCTGACTATGGCTTTGTAAACTTTATGGACTGTGGTACAGAAACAGTGACAATGTTACACACTCTTGGCTTACTCTGGCTATTCTCTGCTGTCTCAGTCGACGATAATTTTGTCCCGTTTTAGCCACCGTAGCTTCTTCGAAAGGGAGGGGTGAGCAGTGGGTGGAGCCATTAGTGCAACTCGCAACCGAACCGCTAGATGTCGCTAAAAATCACACACTGCACCTTTAATGATATGTAAATTAATGATTATAAATTAAATACTTTATAAATGTATAAATTATAAATTAAATGATAATGTTCACACACACACACACACACACACATATATATATATATATATATATATATATATACTGTATATATAAATATAAATCTTTTTTATATTTAATTTTTCTAGGTGAACTTGATATGTTATGTGAGAATATGCATTTCATGTCATCAATATATGTTGATGACATAACACACGCACTACATCATGATTTATTTTGTTCATATTTGTCTCTACATTTTTAAAAATGTTTACACATTTTGTTTTGACACATATTTTCATTATTTTGGGTATAATCATCAACTAAAATTAAATGTTCATTGTTTGATTATATGCCATTGCAGTCAGAGTGGAAAGGTTTAAAATGAATAATTATGCCTTGGCTAAACGACTAAAAAAAATATATATATATATATTGTAGGCCAACTTTAAAAGCCTCTTCTCTTGCCTCTATTTGCTCCAAGTCGCATGTTTAAAAACAGCAATCAACAGTGTGAAATGTGTTTGCGTGAGTGTGAGGCGTCGGGTGCCGGATGATGCGGCTGGGGGTCCATCTGGCCTTTAGTCCCCAAAACATGTTTATCGATTTCTGAGAGCTTGTCTCACACCATCTCAAATGTGAGTGAGCAATTAGGGGCCTCCAAATAGAGGAAACAGAGGATAAACCTCCTTGCGACGTGGGCAAAATGTCACCCTGTCATTCCGTGTTAATGTCATTCTGTCGCTCCTGTGTTCCTGTCACTTCTGTCATTTAATATTAATGGCCCCGCTGACCCAGAAAGCCGGTCCGAGGGGAGCAGGCGCACATTTAGCGTTGCGCGAGACCTCACGCGTCCGCAGGTTTCTCCAGCCCAGCTGTAATTGTGCGGAGATAGTGTCATCATTTTGTGACAACACACCTACGAGGGGATAATTGTGGCTGAGAGTTCTATTTCAAAGTTCATTAAGTTTCAGAGCAGAATCTGTCACTACACCCCATGAGAAAGAGGAAAAGGAAGAAACGAGCGAAGGGAGAAGAAAAACAATTAAGCCCTCTTCTGATAGGGCTACATAAATTTTTGAACAACCAGAGAGTGAGCGAGCACATGCGGAGGGATGAAGAAGACAAAAGAGTTGGATGTCAACTCTGTCACCTTCAATTTTCAATGAGTGCCATTCTGTAACGGGATTAAATGCTCTTTATGTGTAAAAGTGAGAGAGATGACCATGCAGGAAACAGTTAACCCCTGGGCCTTTTCAATTGCTTTTTAATTTGAAAACTAATTCAATGCTGTAATTGCTTTTCGACTTAAACCACTGAAGCTCAAAATTCCTCCTTTCATTAGACGCATGCTGGTCGGCAGCCTCTCTCTTTCACAGGTATATAAGAAATTGGGGAGTCATTAGTTTTAACAAGTTTAACATAACCAGCCTGGGAATGGAAACCAACCCTTGCAGCGCTGGCTCGGTTAAAAGCAACTTATCCTTTCCAATCTTTTCCCATTTCAAGGCTGTCTGATGTGAAACTAAGTATTCTTCTCAAGCCCGAATCCTCAAAATCCATCTTGCCGCCACTCTGTCGCAATTATCACTTGCTTACGGTACGGCTGGATCACAACGTGCTTACACTGAAAATACGACATAAAAGCTCTCCATACATGACTGTCCATCCGAGACAAGCTGCTAGCCAGACTGAACCAGTCCTCCGAGCTGTTATCACTCCGTTTTCCACTGCAGATTACACTCAGCACTGTCTCACACCACCCTCACGGTGAGCCTTTCAAAGCAAATCTGTTTTGTCAGGGCCGTAGCCATATGGAGTCCTTTGAGGACTATGAAGAGGCAAATGACTTTTCCTGCAAAAAAGAGCCAGAGGCAGACGCCTACTTTAAGTCCATTAAACTGATTGAAACATTCCTCTCTCCTCTCAGCGCTCGCTTTTGCTCTCTCTTCTTCTCTCTCGTGCGCGGACGTCAGGGCCTAATTAACCCCCATAGCCAGCTGTCTGAGGCTGAGCGTTGACTAGCGTCCTATCATCCACTGTTAGCAGATTTCCTTATTGGTTGTGTGAGCTGGAAGTGTGAAAACGACATTTTATAACCGTGCCGCTCTTTTGGTGTGGCTTGTTTTTTATCTGCAACAGACAGCAAAAATATCCCCTTGTCGTTATTTAGGCAGGAGAACAGAAAGGAAAGTAAACAAGGATACATGTGACTAAAATACGAGACAGGATCAATGTTGATTTTTGAGGCCAGTAAAATGCAAAACAACAGAATAGTTTGGAGATGGTAGGAAAAAAGAGAGAAAATAAATCATTTCAACGGATAATTGGCTAGAGCAGTTCCTCAAGCTCGCAAACACGAGTTTTCTGAACACTATCATTTCGTGGTGCAGCTGACTTTTTGGCATGCAAATTTTCTAGAGGGTATTGAGGAAAAAAAGTTAAAATTATGGTTAATTATTATGAAAAGTACAAGAAAACTTTCTCTGTCTTTGAGAATGTGAGAACTGTGAAGCAGCCTTAACTGGCTCATAGATTGTTACTAAAATACTATTTCTAACTACTTTATTTTGCTATAGTCTGGACTGTGAATATTCTGTTCCTCCTTACAGAATACTAAACTTTTACAACTTTAACAACAACTTAAACTTTAACACTGGCAACATCCATTCCACAATATCATACCACATCACTTTATCTGAACCAAAATGTATATTTCTGTAAGAGAACAATTTAATTTCCACACCTACACATTTTTTTTATGAAAATAAAAGCTGAATTGACTTGACATGAAGTGCAAAATAATATTAACTTACTTTTTACTACACTTTTTTGTTTGCAGTCATGCCAATGCATCTGCACTTATAAAAAAAAAGAAAAAAAAGAAAAAAAAAGGCTGCATTCACACTAAACAGTTTAATTTGATCCAGGTCTGAATCAGCGAGGAATTGGATTAAACTTGAATTGGATCAGTCTTCTAAATGCGCAGTAATTGGGTGATTACTTGTGTTTAGGCAGCAACGAACACAATTCAATTACTTTATGTGTCTACACCTCCAAATAGGTATTTCGTTGGCACTGAAATCAGTAAGGTATCATTTAAAGTTGGATCCCTCAGTTGAATTGATCTGATAAGTTCACATACAGTACATCTGTGGCTGGTGATAAGGACACTTCCCTGCATGCTCCTCTTTGAACGTGGCCTGTAGTGCAGGGGGCTGATGGAAAATCCGCTGTAATACTTCAGAGACACTCTGATATGAGCATCTGTTTGGTCTAAGCTTCCCTTGGTGAGTTAAACTGATAAACATGTTCCTTCAACGTTCACGTTTAAAATATACAAAACATCTTCTGTGATTAAATCCTTGTGATCGCAGGAGATCAACGGGCAATATTGGCATTGCCATTTTCAAGGCAATGAGATTAACTGCCGTCTCACGAGGGACGAGAGCAGAGTTTAGCTTGAATTTGCCAGGACTTCATGTATTTTATTCACATAAAACATGGAGGATGTCAGCATGGACAGCAGAGGGATAATGGAACAGCCTGCAACACGTCCGTTTTCCATGGATAATTTACAGTGCTTGTTTACCGTGGAGCAGACCCACGCTCTACTAAAGGGAAACACAAAAAATGGTGCTGCTCTTTTTTCTCTTTGTTTATGAATTCCCATGAGAATCAAGTTTTCTTTGAGGAGAGGTCAACAAAATAAACACTAAAGTTTTGTCCTCAGAGGCAAGCTATTTGGGACGTAACATTACAAAAGTTAGACCCAATCTGACTCATAGTCTATGCTTTCGCTGCTCAGCCAGTCGACTCTAATGGCTAACAAACCGAAGAGGTGGAGAATAAAGGAAGAATCTGAACCTGTATTTGTTAAGACACAACGGGAACGCTGGTTCAGAAAGCACAGAGAAGCGTTCACAGAAAGGGGGGATTCACATGGGGTATTCAATTAATCATCAAGGGAAAGCATAAGATTCCCGTCTTGAATTATTACATGATAATAATAATCTGACACATACCCCCTAATCACATACCTCATATCTTAAAAAAAAACAATCAGCGCATATATCCTGTTATTGTTTGCTGTGCACACAAATCCATAATCATTTGAACAAATCATTCATTAGCCGTTTTCCACCATTGAGCCAAACGGGTCTTAAAACGTTACAGAATGGATCCAGTTATATTTCCACTTGAGATTGGTTAGGCACGGCACCATAATACGGTTCTCGGCCTGTAATTCTGTGGAATATATAACGGTGCTGGTAGAGTGCGTGGTAGAGCGACATAAACACAAGCACATCATTGCATGTATAATAATATAATAACAGCATAACTTCATATATTAAAATTACAATCTTAATAATAATATTAATAACATGAACTAATACTGCAAAAAGTTAAAAGAAATTATAATACAACATTATATATATATATATATGATGTGTGTGTGATCTCAAAATATTATAACCAAATAATCTTACAAAAAAATAGAATGTATATTAAACCTCCATATGAAATGATGCCATAAGCTGGTGATAATGGTTTCATTCAATTTCATTACCAGCATTGTAATTCAAGTAATTCATCATTACCTTATACAAAGTTCTATCATAAAACTCTAGATGGAGCGGGCTGATAGGTCCTTAACTCAACCTGCTTGCAATCACATCGTTATCTATAGGGCACAGCTGATTGGGTCCTGCTGTATCAGTAGCCAATGAGCTTGCGTACTCAACCTTAAAATACTTGGATAGCATTTGCTTAGCAGTGCAGCGCACTTTCAGAATCCCTCCACCTTCCCCCGCTCCACCTGTATAGATCTGCTGGGGGTAATTCACATACACTATACAGGTCCTTCTCAAAAAATTAGCATATTGTGATAAAGTTCATTATTTTCCATAATGTAATGATAAAAATTAAACTTTCATATATTTTAGATTAATTGCACACCAACTGAAATATTTCAGTTGTTTTATTGTTTTAATACTGATGATTTTGGCATACAGTTCATGAAAACCCCAAATTCCTGTCTCAAAAAATTAGCATATCATGAAAAGGTTCTCTAAACGAACTATTAACCTATACATCTGAATCAACTAATTAACTCTAAACACCTGCAAAAGATTCCTGAGGCTTTTAAAAACTCACAGCCTGTTTCATTACTCAAAACCGCAATCATGGGTAAGACTGCCGACTTGACTGGTGTCCAGAAGGTCATCATTGACACCCTCAAGCAACAGGGTAAGACACAGAAAGACATTTCTGAACAAATAGGCTGTTCCCAGAGTGCTGTATCAAGGCACCTCAGTGGGAAGTCTGTGGGAAGGAAAAAGTGTGGCAAAAAACGCTGCACAACGAGTAGAGGTGACCGGACGCTGAGGAAGATTGTGGAGAAGGACCGATTCCAGACCTTGGGGGACCAGCGGAAACAGTGGACTGAGCCTGGAGTAGAAACATCCAGAGCCACCGTGCACAGGCGTGTGCAGGAAATGGGCTACAGGTGCCGCATTCTCCAGGGCAAGCCACTTTTGAAACAGCGGCAGAAGCGCCTGACCTGGGCTACAGAGAAGCAGCACTGGACTGTTGCTCAGTGGTTGCATGTCATTCGGAAATCAAGTTGCCAGAGTCTGGAGGAAGACTGGGGAGAAGGAAATGCCAAAATGCCTGAAGTCCAGCGTCAAGTACCCACAGTCAGTGATGGTCTGGGGTGCCATGTCAGCTGCTGGTGTTGGTCCACTGTGTTTTATCAAGGGCAGGGTCAATGCAGCTAGCTATCAGGAGATTTTGGAGCACGTCATGCTTCCACCTGCTGAAAAGCTTTATGGAGATGAAGATTTCATTTTTCAGCACGACCTGGCACCTGCTCACAGTGCCAAAACCACTGGTAAATGGTTTACTGACCATGGTATTACTGTGCTCAATTGGCCTGCCAACTCTCCTGACCTGAGCCCCATAGAGAATCTGTGGGATATTGTGAAGAGAAAGTTGAGAGACGCAAGACCCACCACTCTGGATGAGCTTAAGGCCGCTATCGAAGCATCCTGGGCCTCGAGAACACCTCAGCAGTGCCACAGGCTGATTGCCTCCATGCCACGCCGCATTGAAGCATTCATTTTTGCAAAAGGATTCCCGACCAAGTATTGAGTGCATAACTAAACATAATTATTTGAAGGTTGACTTTTTTTTGTATTAAAAACACTTCTTTTATTGGTCAGAAGAAATATGCTAATTTTTTGAGACAGGAATTTGGGGTTCTCATGAGCTGTATGCCAAAATCATCAGTATTAAAACAATAAAACACCTGAAATATTTCAGTTGGTGTGCAATTAATCTAAAATATATGAAAGTTAAATTTTTATCATTACATTATGGAAAATAATGAACTTTATCACAATATGCAAATTTTTTTAGAAGGACCTGCATTGTACAGCAGCATCATGTCTTACTCGCTCACAGCACTGTTTCATATACGCATTGACAGTAGCAAGTCCTGTAACTGCAGCAGCGTAGCAGATCTATTCCACCAAGACCAAACTTATCAACTCAGTCATACCCATTACCATGCCAAACAATCTGAGAGCTGTCATGACAGAAATGCTTTTCCTTGAAGGCATAAGAAATGAAATTATAAGCTGAAAAAATCATCACAACTTTGTCATCATCAAAAATATAATTATTACCATGACCTTTATTGTGGATACGTACCAGGTTTGGACCATTCAGCGACTGATCCGTTGTAGACCTGGTTCTTGAACTCGGGTCTGTTGTCATTCATGTCAATGACATAGATGAACAGATCAATAGGAGGCTCCATTTGGTTCCCATTAATATCCACTGCATGGGCTCTGAGCTGTGGACGAGACAACAATAAAAGCACATTAATTAACAATTCATAATTCGCCCATAACTTCACCTCTGCAGAGGCTTCTGTGGAAAGCACAGCACTGATATTAAATCAGATTTAAGAAACTCAGAGGCATTAAAGATCTCGGTGTACTCGGCGGCGGCACTGAATGGAAATTACATTCATATTTCATACATGATAGATACGGGAACCGTTGGGACGGCATTGCCTTATTCCTATCTGAAATCCATGAGTTATAATTCAGAGGACTTTCAGAGGAAGAGATTGTGAGATGTTTAGCTTCACAAAAAAATAAAGAAAATAAAGAAATCAATATATATATATATATATATATATATATATACACACACACACATAAACACATACACACACAAGTGTGCATGTGTGTGTGTGTGTGTGTGTGTGTGTGTGTGTGTGTGTGTGTGTGTGTATATATATATATATATATATATATATATATATATATATATATATAGGCCTATTTTGGTTAGATCTCAGAAAAAGTGTGCTAGGAAAGATAAAGCTTTCTTTAATTCAGATAAACAACCCCTTAAAAACAAAACCAAAAGTTTTTTAGTGATAGAGCATTCCCAGGGGAAACAGGATTAGGAAACGAAAAACAAAAGAGCAAGAGATAGCTCAAGAAATAGACAGAGAGTGAAAAAAGAGAGGGATAGATGAAAGGTTTAAGGATGGATTAACTTCCAATTCTCTTTTTAGAATTTATTCACTACAGAATTACATGTGCACGCACTAAATAAAACTATTATCCTAAAATCCCTCACCAGAATTACATCCCAAATAAGAGGGTTGCATTGCTCCATACGCTATACACAGGAACATCGAGATTCTATATGCATTTCTGGAGTAATACGACACCTGCCGCCAAAAGCTCTCATTTAATACTGCCCCGAGACGACAGGTTTGTGTTGTGCATGGCAAAACTAACTGTCAAGCGAACAAATAAAGACGCACAACAGGAAAATCTGTTTCCTCAGCTGCTGTGCTTAGCATTCTGCAAGGGTTGGCTGTGTGTGTGTGTGTGTGAGAGAGAGAGAGAGAGTGTGTGAGCATGTAGATATGTGTGATATTGTCTGTTGTTACTGGGTGAGACACTGCATCTTTGATCTGTCGACCCACGAGAGCGTGCGGACTGCAAATGTGTGGCTTAATGGCATTATTAACATGCTAGCTGACAGAACTGAAACACTAGACAGCGACAGAGAGATGGGCAGAGAAACAGAGAATCCTCCTCTAGTTCTTTATCCCTTTGTTTATTTTCTTCTCTTGCCACTGTCAAAGCCATCAGCTCTTAAATTCTGCAACACACTCTAGTGGTGGGAGACTTGTGGGCAGTGAAGAAAAACTACTGGAAACTCACAAAAAGAGGGAAAACTAGAGATAGAGGGTCAGTGTCTTGCCTGCAGCACATTCACCATGGTCATTTTTAGCATAGGGCATTGTTTCCTAAGCTTTTTTAGTGTTATATACCCCCACAGCACGCCTTCATCATTATCATTAATTTGAACAAAGTGGTCATTATTACAAAGACTCACTTTTCAGTGTGTTTAAAAAAAAAGAAGAAATTAATACTTTAATTTAAAATTTTATTTAATTTGATCAAAAGTGACGGTAAAAAACATTTCTAATGTTACAAAAATACTATTTTGAACTTTCTATTCATCTGAATCCCCCCCAAAAATGTATCACCGTCTCAAAAGAGCAAGAGATAGCGCAACGAAAGAGACCGAGAGGAAAAAAGAGGGATAGAGGAAAGGTTTAAGGCTGGATTAGCTCCAAAATTCTCTTCTTGGAATTTATTCACTTCTGAATTACATGTGCACACACTAAATAAAACTATTATCCCTTCACTGAATTACATTCCAAATAAGAGGGTTGCATTGCTCCATACACTATACACAGGAACATCCGAGATTCAGTATTCATTTCTGCAGTAATACAATATTGATATTGATATGATATTCTGCAGTAATAATGTTTCTTGAGCACCAAATCAGCATATTAGAATGATTTCTGAAAAATTATGTGACCCTGAAGACTAAAGGAATGGCTTTGCCATCAAAAATGTAATTGTGAAATATATATAAAAAGTTATTTTTAAAATGTAATAAAATTTCACAATATTTCTGTCTTTTCGATAATATAAATGCAGCCTGGGTGAGCAGAAGCGACTTGCGCTAAAAATAAATTTTAAAACACTTACTGACTCAATGTATTACGAAAACAAACATTGTGGTAGCACTTTATTCTACAGTCCTGTTCCCCATGTACATAATATGTACTTCTTTTAGTAATTCCAATAACTGGGTAATAACTAGGTACTAACTCTGAACCTAACCTAGTTACCTTATATTACACAGTACTTTCTTAGGTAAGTACACTGCAAGGACACGCAAGTACACGTACTGTAAAAATGATACAATTGAACTTTTTATCTTTTCAATGACATTCATTGATGAATATTACACAATAAGAGCACATTATGAACGTATTTTGTAAGCATTATGAAAGTAAAGCTAGTCAATTTTCATTTTATGTTGAGTAGCTCAGCTTTAAACATCCAGTTGCTGGTTTGGTTCCTGCGATGAGGGAGTCATCACGATTGTTAACACAATTGTTGTTAACCATGAGCCATCACTATTGTTAACCTCAGGTTGCTCCAGGGGGATTGTCCTTTTAATAAGTTCATGACTGCGATCAATTCAGCAGCAGCGGAGACACCGATTCTGGCCCTTGTGATGTGCTGATAAATAAACATTGTATTCTACTCAAGAAGACTCTAAATGAATCACCATCCTCCTATGTTACGTAAAAAGCAATAGGTACTGTATAAATCTGGGCTGTCTGCACTAGAACAAACAGAGTTAGTGGTATTTGTGAACAGATCATATGGATACTCATATTATGGTGAGTAACGGAGGGGCTGCATAAGTTAACCGGCGCTGCACAACACCCGAGGGGCCACTTAACCTTACCAGTGCTCATACGCCTATCGTCCTGACTCACTGACTGCAAGCAGTGTCTAACTGAACGTAAACATGCATTTACACTCATACACGGAATCATAAACATTAGCTCTCTTTCAAACCCTCGTGAGTTACTCCCTGGCAATATTTTTTAAATAAAAAAAATACAAATACAAACCATACTAATCATCAATGAATACATAAATAGTAAACATAATACATGAATGAGTGAAATAATGAATGAATAAACAAAAACAAAATATAAAACAGGGTCTTATTTTTATATTCATAATTTAACCTATTATATATATATATATATATATATATATATATATAATAGGTTAAATTATGAATATAAAAATAACACCCTGTTTTATATTTTGTTTTGTTATATATATATTAACACATACAATTAGTTTGTAAATATTTAAGTTTGAAATATTTAAAATACAGTAAAAATCATGATATTGTGAAATATCAAAATATCTGCAATTTTCAGCTGCTATTACTGTCAAATGATCCTTCTGAAATTATTCACATTAATACTCACAAAGACGCATTCAATTGATCAAAAGTTACAGTAAAGTGTAATAGACATTCAGTTTTCTTGTCTTAGTTTTGTTTTCACAGACTTTTAGTTGGTATTCATTAGTTCCTGTTTTCCTCCATTTCCGCTCCCGCTAACCCTTTGCTGTCATGGTTACCTTATGATTTGTCATTCTGTTTAGGTGTGTGTACCATTATCTTTGTTATTTAAGTTCATGTGTTTTTCTCTTGTGTTATCCGGTCTCGTCTATCGCTTATGTTATATGTTACGTGGTACTTTTCTGCCTTGTTTGGATATACCTGTGGATTATCATTAAAGACTAACTTTGAACCGTATTATTCATCTTCGTCTGCCTTGTCTACCACAAACTGTGACAAAGACATTTATAGTGATACAAAGACTTATATTTCAAATAAATGCTGTTCTTACTATCAAAAAAAAAAAAATGCAAAAAAGTGTGACACTGACAATAATAACCTTTATTAATATTTGAGCACCAATAATAATAGCACCAAATCAGCATTTTAGATTCTGAAGGATCATGGGACACTGAAGACTGGAGTAATGTCTACTGAAAATTCAGCCATCACAGGAATATATTATTTGTATTATTTTAAATTTGACTGAAATATTTTACAATAGTACTGCTTTTACTGAATTTATAAAGTGCATAAGAGATGGTGATAAGAGACCTCTTTCAAAAATATTTTATAAACATTTTTTGACCCTGAATTTTTGACCGGTAGAGTATATATTATAAATATTACATATACATTATATGTTAAATATATTTTTTCTTTTTTTCACTGAGCATGCCACAATGCATTCTGACATTGCCTTCTCCATGGAGGATTTATGCAGTACGGTCTTTGATTTTGGCCCGAACGAGGTATATTAAGAGACAGCATAATTAAGTTACCTACCTTTTGGGGTAGTATCATTCCTCCATGGGCAGCTTTCTATGTTTAGAAAATATATGCACTCGCACACACACAGCCGCTAACTTAACCGCAGCGGGTGCTGACTTATTCAGATATGCAGACACACTTACGCACACACCTGGTGAGACAAGCCTAGCCGTAATTTAGACTGATAGGTAGACGCAAGGTGCCACATCATCTACTGCTCAATGGACCGGAGAGTTAAGAGAAAAGAGAAGGAGTGAGAGAGAAAGGGAGGCATAAGTCAAAAGTAGGAGCCGCAAACAGAGAAGACCTCGTTTTATAGCATCTAAATATATACTAAGGGCCTATTGACACTTTCTGCAAAACAGCCGAGATAAAAAGGTAGTTATAACTGTAAGGAACAACTGTGAGAATCAAGAGTAATGTGTTGTGTTAGGAGAGTGTGAGTGAATGACAGTCGGGGGAAGATGTGGCAGAGGAAAGGCTGGCTGGCAGCCCTGCATGTGACAGAGGTGGGGTGACAGGCAGAAACATAAGGGGGCAGGGTTGCTGTTTGATTTGATTCCCCAGTTGAGTTTAAGCATGGGGAGTTGCATACTCATCATTTGTGACAATTCAACACTATTTCATTCCCGTTCTCTCTCTCTCATCTGCACGTTGCTACTGAACCTTCGTCTAATTGACAGTTTGACTAACTGAAAAAAAACCCTGACGTGTCAAAGCAATTCTTTTCTTTGTCTCTAGCTTTTCTTCTTCATATTATTCATAAAAAAGAGCCACATAAACAGAATAGCAGGAACAAAAACAAAACTAAAAAGCACTCTTAACAAGTGACGCCAGCCAGCAGGTCCGAAACGATTTGTTTTTAATGCATTGAAAGCCATTTGAATAGACTTAATTGCACAATGAAATATGAATTGTAAGATTTCTGCAAACTTTGCTTAACAAGCAGTCGCTTTACTAAGTCTGTACTTTTGTCTTTGATATATAGGCTGACAAGGCAACTGCTCTTGTTTTTGATGGCTACAGCTTTCTGGAACCAATCAGGTTTGCAATCAAATCAGATCTCTGAGTCTGTGGGTCTGATTAAAAAAGTGATCCTGAACAGCCAGATAAATAGTTTATAAAAAATATACATTTATATTCATTCAAAACTGGAGCTTATATATACACTGGCAGCAAAAAGGTATTTGGCCATATAAGCCACTATATATTTGCAGTACAAGACAAAATATATATAGAAAAATGCCATTTATTTAAATGTTATGATATGAAGCAAGAAATATATTGCTCAAAATGGGGACAAAAAGTAGTCATACTTTCTGGTTGTAAAAATCTATGGAACACAAATGTGAAATTTGTGAACCGACTTCATACATCCAATACTATATTCCTGCAATACTGCAGTTTCATGACCGCATTTCTAGGACCCTAATTATAATAATGCAAAAACAGTTCCCTTTCGTTGTCACTCTGAGCTACGTCTGATGACGACGAATGGGGTTTCTCTTAAAAAGCCTATCAACTTCGAGTATTACAAAACGAGCCAATGGCAAAGAAATGCCATGGGTCTGCGGAATTTGCATGACGTAACTCCGCCCCACCTCGTGGGTATAAAAGGAGGACGCCGGCAACATGCAGTTATGTTTTCGCTTCGGAGACAAGTTTATTCTTCTCTCCACAAGCCATCTCTGAATTGTCAGCTTCACGAATGAGTTCCTCTGGTGTTGGTGTGACGGCGATCTCCAGCGAGCGCGCGCTTCCTGCTTATGTGTGCAGTGGTTTGCCAGAAAGTGCGTGTCTCCCCGGGCGCTTCAACACTTAGAGTGTTTCTCTCATAAAAGAGCTTGCAGGCGGCACGTCTTTTTAAAGATGCCTTGCCCGTGTACTTCTGGTTGCGGCAGATTGGTATCGGACTCTGATGGGCACGAGCGCTGTCTAGTATCTTTGGGCATGGATCATGCTAGAGCAGTGCTCGTGGATGACTCGTTCTCTTTGTGGGAACATGATCATCGCATGGTCGGGACTCAAACTCGCAAGAGTGAGGGTCCCCTCATCCGCACCCCGATCTAGTGCTCCCTCGCGGGGTGCTACTTCGGCTGGTGGCCAGGATGTCCTGAGGGTGACGGTCTGGAACAAGGCGCCGACTCTGTGTCCGCGACCCCAGCCCCCCTCTTCAGTGACGGTGCCCGCTAGTGAACTGCCGATTCCCGCGGGTCTACCTTCGGGTGGCCCGCGTGTTTCGGTTGAAGCTACAGAGGATGATGCTATGTCTGTAGCAGCATCACAAGGTGGGTTTGAGTCTTCTGGAAGTGAGGGCTCAGCACAGCTGCCACATTCCGTGTGTGTATATGGCTGTGCCTGAGTCTGATCCGGAGATGACGGCCATGCTTTCCCGGGCAGCCGCAAGCATCGGACTAGAGTGGAGGCCTCCACCCTGTCCTGAGCGCTCGCGGCTGGATGATTGGTTTTTGGGTAAGGCCGCGGACCCTCGTCCACGGCAAACCCCAATTCCTTTCTTCCAGGATGTGCATGATGAGATCTCGAAGTCCTGGAAGACCCCCGTCTTCTCGGGACCGCTCGTTGGTCTCATCCGCCTTTCCTCCCCTCGATGGGGCAGCTGTCCGTGGATACACTGGGCTTCCCCCGGTTGAACGCTCTGTTGCAATGCAACTGTGTCCTCAGAGAGCTTCTTCTCGTGGTGAGCCTAAGCACCCATCCAAAGCCTGTAGATTTTCGTTGACCCTGGTGGCGAAGTCTTACAGAGTGGCGGGACAGGCAGCTGGTTCACTGCGTGCTATGGCCACTCTGCAGGTCTACCAGGCCCAGATGCTCAGAGACATGCACCGAGCGGACTCATCTGCTTGATGCACCCCTGTCCCAGGCCGGCCTCTTCGGCGGAGCAGTCGAGGACTTTGCCCAACAGTTCTCGACTGCGCAGAAACAGACCGAGGCCATTGAGCACATTCTGCCCCACCGACCCGCTGCTGCCTCCACGACGGTCGGGGCAGACGCCTCAGCCTGTTAACCACCAAGGGCGCCCTCCTACGGCTCCCGCCCCTCCCGCTCGGCCGAAGCAGCAGCCTCCACCCAGACCCAGTCGCGGAGGAAGCCGTAAGAAGGCGCCACAGCCCTCTCCAGCTCCCGCCCCCCGCCAAGCGGCGCTCCTGAGACGGGCTGCTCAGGGATCGTTTTTCAGGAGATGGTAGCAGGACCACTCCTTCCCCGGTGGAGGGCCGGGGGAGAATCTTTTGTTCTCCGCTCCCTGCTGCTCACCCACGGGTGGGCAGCACCCTAAAGTGGTTAAAGAAAGAAACGATCCCCTCTTCCCTGAGCTCACAGAGTCTTCGGACGACACAGAGCGCCGCCCCCAAGCCGTGCTCTCCTCGTCCCCCTCTGTCCCAGAGTCGGTTGACACAGCGTGCCGTCTATGGACCGCTTCGCCCTTGACCCCTCTGTCGCCAGACCCCTGGTAGAGCAGGCCCCCACGGGACGACCTTCCTGGTTCTTCCCTGGCCCCCTCTGCCAGGGCGCGGTTGTTAACTGTGCCCCCACACCGGGCCGCTATGCGGTCTACGTCTGGGCCAGTTACTCCACTTCGCTGCCCCTCCGCGGGGACGCCTGTGGTTCGCATGCCCCCGCTGGTTCAGTTCCTGAGAGCCTGGCTAGAGCTTCCCCCGTCTGTCCCGCTTCAGTTCGCACGGTCTCCTCCCCGTTACAGGGGAGTCCGCTCCACTTTGGTCGGTGGCAATGCCCCCATCATGAGAGCAGAGATTGTCACCCTGCTGGCGAAGGGTGCAATCGAGACTGTCCCTCCAGCCGAGATGAGGTCCGGCTTCTACAGCCCCTACTTCATTGTTCCCAAGAAAAGCGGTGGGTTACGACCGATCCTGGACTTGCGCGTGCTGAACTGCTCCCTTCACAGGATGCCGTTCAAGATGCACACCGCCAAACGCATTTTCGAATGTGTACGGCCCCAGGATTGGTTTGCAGCGATCGACCTGAAGGACGCCTACGTTCATGTCTCCTTCCTTCCTCGACACAGACCGTTCCTCCTGTTTGCTTTCGAGGGGCAGGCATACCAGTACGCGGTTCTCCCTTTCGGGCTAGCCCTGTCTCCTCACATCTTCACGAAGGTCATCGAGGCAGCCCTTGATCCCCTTCGAGTTCATGGGGTCCCCCTTCGCGTCTTGAACTATCTCGACGACTGGCTTATCCAAGCTCACTCTCGAGACCAGGTTTGCCAACACAGGGACCTTGTGCTCCGGCACCTAGCTCGCTTGGACCTTCGGGTCAACTGGGAGAAGAGCAAACTTTGCCCCGTGCAGAGGATCGCTTTTCTCGGTATGAACATCGACTCGGTCGCCATGTCTGTGCAGCTTATGAGCGAGCGCGCGCAGTCACTGCTGACTTGTCTGAGACAATTCCAGGGCAAGAGTGCGGTTCCACTGAAACATTTTCAGAGGCTCCTGGGGCATATGGCATCTGCAGCCGCGCTAACGCCGCTCGGATTGCTTCATATGAGATCGCTTCAGCTTTGGCTTCGCGACCGAGTCCCGAGGTGGGCATGGCAACAAGGCACGCTCCGAGTACCAGTTACTCCGACCTGCTGTCAGACCTTCAACACCGTGGTCGAACCTCAGTTTTCTCAGGGCGGGTGTCCCCCTGGAACGAGCTTCCTGGCATGTTGTTGTCTCAACAGATGCCTCCACCATGGGCTGGGGTGCCATGTGCAAAGGACAAGCTGCCGCGGGCTCCTGGACAGGACCCCAGCGCCTATGGCATGTCAATTGCCTCGAGTTGCTGACAGTACGCCTTGCCCTGCACCGCTTTCAGACGTTGCTCAGGGGTCAACACGTACTAGTTCGGTCAGACAATACTACCACTGTAGCGTACATCAACCATCAAGGTGGTCTACGCTCCCTCCTCTTATGGAGTCAGAAGCAGCTGAGGTCGCTTCGAGCCATTTATATTCCCGGAGTCCTGAACTGTGCAGCCGACGAGCTCTCACGGCTTCAGCCCCTCCCTGGAGAATGGCGACTCCATCCCCAGACGGTTCAGCTGATTTGGGACCAGTTCGGGGACGCACAGATAGATCTGTTTGCCTCTCACGACTCGACCCACTGCGACCTGTATTTTTCCCTGACCGAGGGTACGCTTGGCACGGATCCACTGGCGCACAGCTGGTGCGCACAGTGAGCCTTCTAGTGCAGGTCTTGCGCAAGGTCAAGGAGGACGAGGAGCAGGTCCTTCTGGTTGCGCCGTACTGGCCCACCCGGACCTGGTTCTCCGAACTGGTGCTCCTCGCGACAGCACCTCCTTGGCCAATCCCTCTGAGGAATGACCCTCAGGCACCCTCGTCCCGATCTTTGGAACCTCCACGTGTGGCTCCTGGACGGGACGAGGCAGGTTTGAGTACCCTACCACCAGCGGTGGTGGCTACCATCACTTCCGCTAGAGCGTCGTGCACGAGACACGCCTATGCGTTGAAGTGGAACCTCTTCGTCAACTGGTGCTCTTCTCGCCGAGAAGACCCCCGGAGGTGTTCGGTCGGTGTCGGGCTTTCCTTCCTTCAAGATGGGTTGGAGCGAAGGGTGTCTCCCTCCACCCTCAAAGTTTATGTTGCCGCTATCGCCGCACACCATGACTTGGTAGAAGATAAGTCCTTAGGGAAGCACGACCTGGTCATCAGGTTCCTGAGAGGAGCGAGGAGACTGAATCCCATTCTCGTTCCCTCTTGGGACCTCGCGGTGGTTCTAACTGCCCTGCAGAGTGCTCCCTTTGAGCCTTTGCAATCAGTGGAGCTTAAGCTCCTGTCAATGAAGACAGCGCTCCAGGTTGCACTGGCCTCTGTCAAGAGGGTAGGGGACCTGCAAGCATTCTCCGTTGACGAAGCGTGCCTGGAATTCGGGCCGGCTTACTCTCACGTGATCCTGAGACCCCGGCCTGGATATGTGCCCAAGGCTCCCACCACTCCCTTCCGGGACCAGGTGGTGAACCTGCAAACGCTACCCTTCACGGAGTGTGGCATCCTCTTGGGCTCTAGTGCATGGCGCCTCGCTAACAGACATCTGCAGAGCTGCAGGCTGGGCGACACCTAACACATTCGCCAGATTCTACAATCTCCGAGTGGAGCCAGTGTCCTCTCGTGTACTCGCTTCAACCAGCTAGTATTGGACCCGCTCAGGTGTCTTCGCTTGCTCGCCATTCCACTCAACGGACTGGATACGTGCGATATTCTCCTCAAGTGAGCTTTTTCGAAGGCCCTGAGTTCCTCCAGCACTCCTGTCACTGGCGCCAGTGTCTATTGCCTGTGCTTCGGCTAGGTGCCTCCCGTGTGCATGGTCCCTCTCCGGAGCTACCCCCACACGTGTATTCCCACTGTAAGCCTTGGTATTCCTGTGTTAAATAGGAGTCCTTCGTCCGTGCTAGTCTCACGACTGGGATCTCAAATTTACGCAGGGCACTGGAAGACAGCTGTGAAGGTGGCGTGATTAGACTGGTAACCCCATTCGTCATCATCCGACGTAACTCGGAGTGACAACGAAAGGGAACGTCTCGGTTATGGATGTAACCCTCGTTCTCTGAGTAGGGAACGGAGACGTTATGTCAGCCTGTCACTTCCGCTGTACCGCGGGGATCGCCTGAGCTCAGTCTTGGCTCCTCAGCGAAGAAACATAACTGCATGTTGCCGGCGTCCTCCTTTTATACCCACGAGGTGGGGCGGAGTTACGTCATGCAAATTCCGCAGACCCATGGCATTTATTTGCCATTGGCTTGTTTTGTAATACTCGAAGTTGATAGGCTTTCTAAGCGAAACCGTAACGTCTCCGTTCCTTACTCAGGGAACGAGGGTTACATCCGTAACCGAGACGTTCATTAGTGTCGTAAACTGGTATTTTTTTCATATTGTTTTAATTTAATAACGTACTAATAAACACATAAGTTTGTAGTGCAAACAGTTTTACCGTTTACTGCCCTTTGTTCAGTCAGTCACACACCAGACAAGAAGTGCCACGGCGAACTGCGGCTGATGAAAAGAAAGTCTCCTACTTACACAAGAAATATCTTACATCCATTCTGGAAAAATAAGGTATTTCTTTCCAGCAAAACTGAATTTAAAACCAGAATATAGGGCCTCATATATTTCAAGAGGGTTACCAGCAGTTGTGTGAGGAATACAGCTAATAAATCATACGGAATATTTTTTGAAATGGGTAGGTTCAGGGTTAGGAGATAGAATATACAGTTTGTACAGTATAAAAATCATTATCATCACACACGCATAAACACAAACACAAAACATGTTCAACTAAGTCTGAAAAAAAGATTTTTGTCTTCATTTAGCTATTTTGTTCTATAATACAAAGGGACCTTTAAAAAATACTTTAAAAGTGCCTCAAGTGTCCAAATATTTTTTGGGATCACTGCATATATTAAAACAAGATCAGTTCTAGTTTTATTCCAACTGGCAAAAGGCCATCAACTCTTGCAAACTGGAGCATGTTTCTTAAATGGGTTTGAGGCCAGATCCACTTTAAATAGGATCTGAATAGGGCAAAAAATTATCTTTTCAGCCAACTCTGGAAAGAGAAGCACTTACATGGTAAGACGCTCTCTCCTCTCTGTCCAAAGGTTTAGTGACAGACATTTTCCCTGTCACAGGATCGATGATGTAGACGTCACTGGGAGGCTGATCTGCTCCTGCTCCTGTTATACTGTACCGGATCTCAATCTCTTTGTCCTGGTCCGATCGAATCTGCAATAAAACAGCACAATAAGTAGAGTTCTATAGATAAGAAAAAAGAAGATGCTTGATATGTTTTAACTGTCAATTTACTGCTCATATAGCGCAGTGGTTCTCTGCGTTTTTTAATTTATTTTTGCTTTCAGTACTAAGATTTTACACTGGATACCAACATGATTTATTGTACAAACTAAAAACAACAAAACCTTTAAAGCAAGCATTAAAGTACATTAATATTGCCATGAACAACAATGAAAAAATGAAATGAAATGACAGGCTGAATAGTGAATAAAAGCAAATTTTGTAAATGTATTAACAACACAGGAAGTGTGATTTACCAGCCTAACATACAGTATGGAAAAAAACTGGGCCAATTATAATATATTATCTATATTATTCAATGACTAATGAATTTCCAACAAAATACAGTTGTACGGTTTATTTTGACAGCAAAATAAATAGGAAGTTCTGATTACACTTTATTTTAATGTGTCCCTGTTACAGTGTAATTATATTTTTAAGTAAAATTAATTAACTACATGTACTTAGGGTGGAGGGTTTGGTTTAGGGTTAGTTTCATGCAATTATGCATAATTTATAGTTATTAGTATAGAACATACATGTAACGTGTAACAAGGTCACACTTAATTAAAGCGCTACCAAATTGATTTTATTTTTCTGTGCAAGATTGTATGGTTAGTTGTATTTTATTATTTCCAGGTCAGAACAGACCAAATACCTTGAGAATGCCTTATCTACACATTTCGATGACAAATGTCAGATAATTTCCATATTCATGCAATCAATGTCTAAATGATTTCTGAAAACATTCTCTCACATATCTACTGATGCTTACACATTATTAAAGTTTGCAGAAATATAGATGCTGCTCATATTTTTTGTTATGATTGCACTGCACAACCGATTCAATCTTTAGGCTTTGGTACCATCAGGAAATTAAAAAAAATGTCAGATGGATAATGTGGCAGTGGCGTCAAAAGCTTGTTTATTAATCAAAGTCAAGCCACTGTTGCTTCCCCAACAGTAAATGGTATTCAGCATCAGGGTTTGATACTTGACAGTTGGATGCAAAGTGAATTGGGCCATTGATCACAATGATAATGCTTTAGCAGACACTTTCTCTCAGCTGCGTGACGATTGCCTGCCATACAAACCTGACTCAATAGGCCTGAGAATAACGGAAACAGACAGAATGATAAAGGACTAAAGCAACATAGACTCATTTATTAAAGTGTGTATATATTTTGCAGTTTAAATACTTTCTATCTCAGCTTTATGGGCAGAGACAACAGTTAAAATAACGAGTCTGATTTTCCTGTAAACACTGTGAGCTGGATGCAACAGTGAAATCCAGTGAACTTTAGTTACATTGTGCATCCATTAGTCTGACCAATGGGAGAACAGGGGGAGAGGCCAGGAAACCTAAAAACGAGACAGGGATAGCTGCAGGTTGGAGTAATGGGGCGTGCCGAAAGGTTTATCATTGGTGAAAAAAGTTTCTTGTTGACAACTGCGTTGGCCAATCAGCATTAACCATACATATAAGTCATTTCTTTAGACAGGAAGAAGATGGAAATAAGACGTGGTGTGATGCTATATAGATATGTATAATTACAATTAGGGCTATCGATTTTTTTGTGTTAAT
Source organism: Meda fulgida (assembly GCA_030578275.1). Taxonomy (NCBI): domain Eukaryota; kingdom Metazoa; phylum Chordata; class Actinopteri; order Cypriniformes; family Leuciscidae; genus Meda; species Meda fulgida. The sequence goes on from CM060626.1 coordinate 13,820,828, forward strand.
TTGGTGAGATTAATTATGGAAAAAATAATGCGTTAAAATGATTAATGCGTTTAACTCCCCCAACCCGGCCCAGACTTGTACGTCATGATACATTACATGCTCAGTAAAGACATGATGCAGGGCAACGACTGACTTTGTGGTGAAGTCTATGAGAATGCAGTTATAATGCCCCTAAAATTCAAGATATTAGGGGGAAAAATGACCCTGTATGGGGTTTTGTCTTATATTTGTATAATATGAAATAGTGATATCACACGAGAATGAGTATCTGCACGATTGCAAACTTTATACAACAGTTCAATAAACATAGCTAATTTTGTGTTACATTTTAGACACATTATTGTCTTTGCTCAATTTCCCCAACGAAAATAGTCCCAAAGAGCCACTTCAGAACTGTTCTGCGTAACACACAGCAGTATTTTGTTACTGAATGAATCCAGTGTTTTTTAACGAATCGAGTGAGCCAATGATTCAGTGACCCATTCATAAAGACAGTCTCACTTGCTTAATTCCTGAATGAATCAGCCATTTGAATGAATCAGTTGAATGAATGACTGATGACTCACTCATTAAAAAAGTGACTTGCCACCACCTACTGGTGGTTTTATAGTTTCCTGGTATTTCATTTATCAATAATTTAATATTTCAACGTTAATTTTTTTAAACCCATTAAAGGGTTAGAAAATGTTGCCATCACTTACTCACCCTCAAGTTATTGCAAACCTGTATAAATTTCTTCCTTCTGTTGAACACAAAATATTTTTTTTAAAGAGCATTGATGACCAGTCAGTTGACGGTATAGCCATTGACTTCCAAGGTATTTTTTTTTCCTAATGTGGAATTCAATTTGTGCCATCAATTGTTTGATTAACAACATTCTTCAAAATATATTTTTATGTTCAAAAGAACTAAGAAACTCATACAGGTTTGGAACAACATGAGGGTGAGTAAATGATGACAACATTTTCACTTAGGGTGAACTATCCCTTTAATACCCATTTAAAACTCATTAATCTCATAGAATTATTTATGCAATTCTAACTGCATTCAAGCCACCGCTGTGAGCAGCATTAAACAGTCTGTGTAAATACCTGTAAATGCCACTTCAGATGCAGATTCTGAAAAAAAGTTAGATTAAATTTTTATTCGCTTGACAGCACTTAGAATACAATTACAATAGCAAATTAAAAAAATAAAATCATAATTAAATATTTTGTTTGCGTTATATCTTGCAGCTTTAGTCATTCTTTTTTTTGTAGTTGACAGATATGTTACAGTGATAAAAAACAGTGACTGTATTTGCATCAAAGCCTTCAGGGTTGACATTCATATCATCATCAGACATCAGGTGTCCATTTTGTGAATGAATGAATATACTTTCAAATGCAATATTCTTAATATCATTATCGCCATTTTTACAGTTAAAGAAGGGAATTGGGCTGACAGGATTATGACTGCAAGGTACAAACCTATCGTCTATTTATCACTTCCTTTTAATAGCATTTAAGCTTACGGCCCAATTTATGTGGAAAAGGCAGCTTTCGCAACCAATTGTAAAGACCTTAAGGCCTTTCGTCATGCCCATTACTCCAACCTGCAGATACCCCCCTCCCCCACACTCGATGAAAACAATTCCAATTATGATACTAGTGTCACAGAAATTACACACATCAGTGAAAAAAGTCATACTGTATATACTTCCATTTACTGATGGATTGACATAATGAGTAAAAAAGTGACATTTCTGGCCTACTTTTAATTGAAGCTTGATCATTACCGTGTATGAAATCCTCGCATTCGTATTTTTCTTCCAAACTCTGTTTGATGTAAAGAGCAGATGCATACACAATTCTGTCTCATTCTTCCCTCATCCATCTCTTTTCTGTCTCCCGTCTTTCTATCTGGCATCATTAACCATGGCATGGCTCAATGCGATAGACGTTTCCATCAACATGTTGCAGGACCGTGGGACATTAAACATCTGGATATCAATCTGCTTGATGCTTTTGGTTTGACAGAGGATGTTTCTAACAATAGTTCTTCACATCAAAAGTGCGATTATAACCGATTTTGCTGAAGCACGTTTAGCCTGTTTATGTAACAAAAAGCTTGTCCTATAAAACACCAGAACACAGTTTAGGGCCTCTTTAATCTTTTCATTCTAAGTGGATCAGACACACTTACTTGAAAAAATCAGACTAGAGAAATCAAGAATAATTGCTGTATAATCAACTGTATAAGCAGATAACATGTTTGAGGACCATAATATTGGTGAATTATGTGAAAAATTAATGCTGTCAAAAAAATTAACATTGATTAACGCATGTGATCAATTAAATGTGTTATATATCAGGCTTTTTCCTGCAAATTTTGGCACCCTCCAAAATGAATTGTCTCGCCAAAGATTTATTTAGAATCCTTTTATTATAACCAACAAAGTATAAAAACAGCGTAGACAACTTCATTGATTATAATGGGAGTTTGGGCAAAAGTGCAGCGTTGTGTACCTCAAGTTGTACAATTATGATAACAATAAGGATTTTTTCTGATATGTTTTTATTGCTCTGTCCACCTGAGTGGATGCTATGCATTTTATTAGCTGATAATTCTGATTATGTTCAAAGTGGATACCTTTCTACCGTAGCTCTCCTCTCTGAGAAATCTACATTGATTTATTGATGTTTCCAGACTGTGGAAAAAAAAACCACCAGGTGTTTTCAGTCCCATCTGAAATGAGCAGTGTTGGGAGTAACGCATTACAAGTAACCAGTGCTGGGTAGTAACTGATTACATGTAATCTGGATTACGTAGTCATATATAAAAAAAAAAAGTACTTGTAATTAGATTATATTACATTTTCAAAATACTCATAATCAGACAGTTACTTTTCTATTGATAACATGAGTACATGTTATTCTCACAATGGCAGTAAATTATTAATTAATTGATTCTACTTCTTTGTTATATTTCAAATGTTCCTTTCTATAAAAGTCTACTGCCTATATACATTCAGAAGGTCTTCCAGGTTTGTGGAGTTGCACACACAGATCAGCCTCTAGTCATGTGCCGATCACTGAAAACTGAGACCCACAGAAGCATTTGATCACTGGATTTACAGAAATTATTTACACTTCTAAGAAGTGCTTTCTCAACATTGCATATTTAATCAGCTCCTAACAAACACATTAATTATTATTTTTGGATTATTACTCAGTGAGTCATTTAACCTTGTATTATTGTCTCTGACATGCGTTTGTCTTTCAAACACATTACAATTCATGTAATTTCATATTTACATTTAATGGCAGGGATTCTCCACATTTTTGTCAGCTGATCCTCTTTGAAGACATCCTGTTATGCAGAAGACTTCTTGATATTCAGTGTTTTCCCTTATTTTTAAATAAGGTATTTTCACCAAATATCCTGTGTTGGAATTGTTTTGTTAATAAAAGATGTGATAAAATGTCAACCCTGATGTCTGTGTTCTGTATTTTGTTTAATGTATTATATTTTTTTTTTATACATATTTTTTTTGGGACAGTGAGAAATAAACAATTGCTACTAAAATGTAAAATATTTAATTGGACCAACGGCACTGTTTGGTAAAATATTATTTTTCATGTTAACAGACTGTTGCCACAATTGATAAATTTCAATTCACAGAAATTAAATCAGGCCAATTGAAATATTTAGATGTGACGACCAGTCACTAGAAAATTTTGACTTGGAGAGGTCTGATTTTTTTTTATAGTGAAGGAATGGATTGATATTACGGAGCAACTTGGCATTTCTGACTGGCAGTCGGCCATCTTGGTTTATAGAAAAAACAATTCCACATACAACGGCTCACCACTTGGTGGCAATGTATAGGATGATACACTAGTGTCCACTGTAGTAGTTGATGTACAACCATGCCATCAAAACCCATGCATTAGAAAATGCTTTCTGAATAGCAGTCCAGTGTAGTGACCTCTATGCATGAAAGGGTTAATTGTGTGATTGAATCTGATTGACAGTGATAACCATAGCAATGGATGGAACAAAATGATACTGTATGTCAAATCATCTGTGCATTAAGTCTGCCACAGATATTATTACATATAATTGTAGTAACTAAATGCACTTACTAAAACTGCAGTATATCTATGGCGCATCAAATTACAGCCAGAAATATGAACTGCCAACATAATAGATATGCATTTCTGCATTGCATGCATTTCTGCATTGCAATGCAATGCAATTTTTTTGTTTACAACTCTGTATTTACTATTTAATACCCACCCTTACAAATTTTACTACACTGACTTGTCCATAAACAGGAATACGACTGAAAAAATGAGTGCAGAGTGGAGATATCTTTCAGGAGATGCGTTCATGCGCCCACTTATGCATCTCCACTTCCAAGCGAGGCAATACTTCATGAAACATCACCAGATTCGAAATTATGACGTGTTTCTGTGTGTCACTGGGCTTTGCGATGCGCAAGACATTTGATGTGAGGGGATTTTGTGCTGAAGCAATCAAATGTAAACCCTGACGCGTTTGAGTCACGGGATATAAAACCCACATCCCGCCTACCCATTTCGTGAGCCGTAGGTCTGGAAACCATGCGTGAAAGTGAAATGACTGGTGAGCGCGCTACAGTCCTTCTTTTGCATAACGTATTCCGCAGACTGAGCGTGATGGCTTTTCTCTTCATTTCACTCAGACACTGAACTCCCACACATGACCTTTCAGTGCAATATCTGAACCTCGCTCTCCCACTCTCTCTGCTTTGGTAAAGTTAATTTTCTATTTAAACGGCTGCTACAAACATCAAAGAGATACGCAGCTCAGGACATTGAGACTTGTGTATTGATTTGGTAATAAAACATATTCCTGGTAGCTTTCAGTACAGCTCGAGTCTGCATTCAATATCAAGGTTTTCCAAATAGACAAAAAGTCAGGAATCAAAGTTCAGGAGTTTTTTTTTGTGTGTATCTCACTACTTTCTTGCATGAACTGGCAATCAAATCTGAAATCACAGAAATAGTTCCTTGTGTTCTGCTAAGAATATGTCGGCTACATATCAATTTAGAGCCTGAAAGGGATTGGAAATTTCTTGCGGTAGGAAAAATAACATACCGCAGCATCCTCCTTGCAAACATTTGAAAAATGAATGGCTTTCTGGGAGGCTGACAGGTAAGAGATTGGTATGTGGGCTACATAGCATGGATCAAAGAGAGTTTTTCTGCTCAATAATTCAGCAGTCGTGGTGCACCATGAACACACACCTAGAATATCCACCTTTCCTGATTCAGATGAATCGACATTCGACACTCGAGCCATCCCGATGACACATACGCTTAAATATCCCAGAGGGAAAGGAGGCAAGGTCTCTTGTACATTTAAAAGTCTCTTTAAAATTCCTCCCAAGGGCAGCCTGGAAGGATTTGTCACGTTTGCAACCCCGGCCCCGAAACTCTCTGTTTAATGAATGTTCTTTATAATACTAAATTGAATAAATGATGATCGTGCCCTCGTTAAGTCCCCTGGGCTTGATTGAGTCATCGGAATTCAGTGCTAATGACAAAAAGCAATTTTTGAAATCTTCCTCCCACTCGTTAGTTGTAGAATTACAGCGAGTGCGGGGTGAATCGGGGGAAGATAGCTGGCACGTGAGGAACGCGCCCTTTCCGCAGATACCATGTTGGAGATAAATGCTTCGTTTCTAGGGCAGGTTCAGAGTGTCTTCTGCCATTTTCTGGCGAGCTTTATGGTCCTGGGAGAGGTTGTATCAGAGCCCCTTTCAAAAGAGCAAATGGAGTCAGGCAAGGGATTAGCACCAGTGCCATGGAGCAACTCATTACAAGTAGTGACACTACTAACTACATTTCTTTTTTTGCAGTAGTTTTCAAAATAGTGCAGCTTTCCCAGTAACAAGCTACTTTTTGCAACAAAAAAGTGTCACATTCAAGTTAAGTGATGTTTTTCTGTCATTGTACAGGCACAGCAAGATTGTTTTTGCGCACTCCACAGTTGCTACATTAAACAAGTTAGAGAAATAAAAGTATAAATGTAGTTCTTATTTATTATAGCAAATTATATTATATTATTATAGCAGAATTAGTTCATCACTACTTTTCAACTCAGTTAAGTCAAATAAGTATAATTTTTCTAGTTGTAATCAGTGAAATTATATATTTTTACCCTGGAGAACATCACACAGAACAGAGATAAGTAATTGAAATTAAAATCAGAAAAAAGTCATGGGAAAGTCAAGGAAACTTCCACAGTGAAATAGTAGTTTTACAAGTTATATGTTCTACAATATTTCAGAAAGACTAGACTAGAGCAGAAATTGGTCTTTGTAAGTGCAAATATAACCTTATTCAGTATTCACAAATGACAAAAAAAGTCATGGTCAAAAGATGTGGGGACACTGTTATTTATTCAAAAAACCTTCAATCTGCCTGAAATTTTTTTCTTCTGCTTAAATTCTTATATTAAAAAGTTTCATATTTAAGTTAAGCTGTAATTACTTTTTGTTAGTAGCCGTTAGTGTACTTTTTCAAAAGAATAGCAGGCCGTAGTTTAAGTATTTTAAATAAGCTTAGTGCAATAACTAATCAGAAACATGTTTACTGTAACATAGAAAAGGCATTAATGTAAAGCGACAAACCTGGAGATTCAAGGTATATTATAATCAGTTTATATTCCTAGGGAGTCGAACCCGTTACTGCAGAGTTTCTAGCGGCAGTTGAGAGAAACCTCATGACGTGCAGGGAACGTTCAAAATACAGCTTAATGCTCTTTTACATCAGAGACAGAATACTTCATTAGCTTTTCTCTGCATTGCCGTTTTCATTTCGGGATTCGGCATAATGAAACAGACAACGTCTGAATAACAAATGTACTATTAATTTCAAGTTATTTGAAGTTATTCACATGTGCAACTGGCAAAGTATAAAAACTCAAATTAAGAGAGTGAAAATGAAAAGCAAAAAATAACCAAATCATATCAAAACCCTCTTGGAGTTCATTGAAATGCACGACTGAAGTCCAAAAAGTGAGTTTCTTTTCTATAGGCCTCTCTGGACACAACTAAAGTGTCTTGATGGCTCTCTCTTATTTCTTGCCCATCAGTAATGGCTTTTTTTCTTCTTGATTTTATAGTATTGCACTCTCATTTTACGACTTCTTATTGGTACTGTCTGCTCTTCCTATGAGAACCCGAGGCGTTCAAGCAGGCTATGAGAGTCAAGAGCTTTGTGAGGTGGTTGATGAGCTGGTCAACGGGTGCAGTCTGATGAGTGTTCAAGTCAGGCACTGTTCTCCAACTTACAGGACACCTCCAGCTTCCTACAGGCTGCTTCCATAACTAAAGCACTGTGTTCCGGTATTCTCATTGCAGTCAAGCTGGTCGAATTTGTCTTTTAGTGTCCTTTAGTGCTGCTATTTTCTACCACACACCTGATATAGGGTTTTCATTTGTGGCAGAACTCGTGTAACCTTTGCTGAAAGCTTGCAACTGTAGTTAAAGTTCTTACAAAGTGGTTAACTACAAAGTGTTCTGCTATTCAACTGTGCGTGAATGCATTTGTGGGCGTATGTGTGTCTTTACTAAGGCTATCTGATTACATATTGTGCTAGAGCATCACACTCAATACAAGCCTTTGCCCGACTATATGGACACCAGGGCTGCTGTTTAGTTTCATTGTCTTCCATTCAGCATTCCTTAGACAGGCGGATACTATTCACCAGGATGAATCATCTTCCTGCCAGCATGCTAAAGGATGAGCAATGCACCAAAAAGAAACCGTAAGAAGCCAGAGTACAGGACTTATCGAGAAAAGAAAGAGTGGCTGAAAAATGTTAAGTGTAACGGTTGACTCTATTGGCTTCAGCAGACCTTCAAGACCATTTAGGAAATAGTCGTGCACATTTAGAAGATTAGTCTCATCCTTTAAGGCTAAGGTTTAAAGTAATAAACAATAAACCTCTTTACATCAATAAAAATGTGACCAAAACCTGGCAGCTTTACCCTCCAGTACATCGCTTCCAAAAGTGTCTATCAAACGCTTCCAACCTTCGTAAATTTGACAGCAGTCTACTTCTGTCAGTTTTATAAGTCTCGGAATCATAACATAGTTGCTTATGTTTAACATCAAGGTGATAACCCAACAAGCTGTCTTACTGTTCTCAAGGCGTTCTGTCACATTTTGATTTTGGATGGTGTATCTCCTCAAAGCCCTGTCAGGTTTGATGGAGGTTCAGTGTCAAAGACGGACAAATTCAAATGCGGAGATGAGCCGTTCAAGCTGAGAGCGGACTAGAGAAGAAAAAAACAAGTGTTTTTATGTGATCTGGTAACTAAAATACACCTGGAATTAATCACTTATACATTCAAATTTAAAGGTAGCTTTTATTTTTAACTTTTATTATTGGTTAAGTTCACAGGGAATATGTTTGCATTTTCTGAACTGATTTTGAGGGAAGCTGAAAATCTGCATATAAACAGTAAAATGTGTAAAATGGTGTTGCGTGTCAGAGAAGGTACACCTTTTTACCTTACCTCTTCCTAAAGGCAGCATATTAATACCTTAAGGACTAAAATGTACACTTTAGGCTTTATTATGTACCCGTACTAATATGAATATGTACTTATATATATATATATATATATATATATATATATATATATATATATATATTTGTACCTTTAAAATACCCTTTAGATGCTAATATTTATCTACTATGTACTAATTAGTACCAAAATGTACCATTTAGGTGCTAATATTCATTCATTATGTATTAATATGTACCTTTTAGCTATATCTTAAGGTAATAACATATGCATTTGCATACCTGAAGTACTAAAATCCACACTTTAGGTACTAATATGTGCCCTTTAAGGTAGTACTTGTACTTGCATATTTACATCATAAGTAGTAATTTGTACTAAAATGTCTCTTTTGGAATTAAAATATATAATTTAGTTACCTACCATTACCTACTGTACCTAATTAGTACTGAAATACATTTTAGGTACTAACATGGTACCTTAAGGTATTATTATGTACTGTATATGCATTTGCATATAATGTACCATACAAAGTAATTAGTACTAAAATGTTAGGTATATGCTAATATGTTATATACTTCAGTTACACTGTAAAAAGTGATCAGTTGACTTAACTTAAAACAAGTAAGGAAACCAGTTGCCTTAAAAATATTAAATAAACTTTTTTTTAATCACTTATGAAGTTTATTACTTAATTTTAAGGCAACGGGTTTCCTTAAGTCAACTGATTACTTTTTACAGTGTACTTCAAAGTACTAATATGCACAGTATATGCATTTGCACATTAGAAACTTGAGTTTACATATAAGTTCTCAAGGTACTAATATGCAAAATACATTTAATATGTACCCTTAAAGAGACATATTATTTCCTAAAGTGCCCATATTAGTACTTTTAGTACTACAAGTACTAAAAGGTAGACTTTAGGTACTAATATGAATATGTACTGACATTATTGAATGTTAAGTATGTAGTAATACAAAAATGTAAATGTTTGGGTATATGTACTTCAGTGTGCATATCAGTAGCAATTGGTACTTTAGGTACTGATATGTACCCTAGAAGTACTAATATGAACCCTTCAGGTGTAGAAAAGTAAGAAAAGTGTCGTTTTGAGTGTACTGTCCCTGTACTGTCCTTTAGCTGTATCCTCAACTAAATTATTATTATTTTCCCCTAACAGTGTACACTGTTATAGCTGAAAGAATAATTGAATTAGCCAAATTATGTAATAAACATACATGCAAGGGGCAGACAATAAACAAAGGATTGTGAAATTGAACTTTTCAGAGTTCTGTGCACACGAATTCAGCTTGCTTTTGAGCTACATGAAGACAAAATGGAATATGTATGAAAAAAGAAGTAATAAATGACATCTTTAAAATTGAGTTCCGGATGCTCAGGTTTAATATTTCTCAAGTGAAAGCTGGAGTCAGTCAAATACTCTTACTCTTCAATCCCATTAGAAACAGACAAAACTGTCTGTTCCACACAGGCTACTTTATTATGGATCCTAGCCTGAATTGGATAGGAATATAGAGCATGATTTTGAAATATGGATTTTGTTCTTCCCTGCCTTTTCTCTCTCTCTCTTTTTTTGTTGTTGTCGCCCTGCCTCTTGCTATCTTTGTATGGATAGCATGAAGAGGAGTTCCATCTATATAAATGAGTTGGCAATGGAACATGAGGGGGTGATTCAGCCAGACTGATATTCGAAATTTAAACCGGCTCTATTCCAATGTACTGAAACACGTATTATTTGACTCTTGAAAGCTCTGCCTCATTTGACTGTAATTCCTCAGGTCCTGTAGTGAGATTAATGGCCTGGCCTTAATTCCAACAGTGCTGGCTGTACCTATAAAGGCAAGTTTTGTAATCGTAACCTCATGTGACTGAGCTAATACAGATTGTAATTTAAAGAGAAGTGTCACGTTCCACGTGCTGTAAGTCTTGGGGGGAAAAAATCCCTGACAAAATCCCTTAAGTGTAAAATGAATGTATGTACAGCATGTGTAAGGACAGAACTTGAAAAGCTATGCTGATTATGCTCACTAGGGAAGCTGATCGGACTGAATACAGTATGCAATCATAGAGCTAACCGATATTAGGAGTTTATCAAGAGGAGAATAAAGAGAAAGCCTGAAAGATGAGCCACATCGCCAAGGCTGCAGTCATGCGGATCTTTTGTCAACGTGATCGATTTCTCTGTCTCCCCTGAAAGTTGTTTTTATTTTGAGACATAGAGAGAGAAAGAAAGGGAGAGGGAGCGACAGTGCAGAAGAGAAAATAACCATCTGAGTGAAAAGACGAGAGGAACGGAGAAGGATGAAGAGAGACAGCCATCTGCACAGATACAGCCCAAATCAAATTGCATGAATTCACCACTGCATTCTCAGAGGAAGATGAACAGGAGATGAAGAGTGGAGTGCGCCAATAACCACATGATGTAGACAAATAAAGCAACTATACCGTCAGAAGAAGAAGAGTGGGAGCCTGTTGCTTTTGCAAGGTTATATGTTCTCCTATTTCAATGATAGTAAATGAAAATAAATAAAATAACATATAAATTTAAACATGCCTACCAAACATATAGAAGCACAAAAAACGTATTTGGACACTTAAAGCACCTTTATAAATGTGTGAATGCCTTTCTGCTCATTAACAAAATGTCAGAGACCATTTTTTTTTAAAAGGAACAACATAGCACTCAAATACCCATATGAAAAAGTTTTCAAAAAGGTTTCAAATTATTTACACTACGTTTATTTTTGCACTTCATAACGTTCTAAATAAATAAATAAATGCCCATATTTAATATTAGATGGTTCTGCTAGGATTTCAAAGACCCTCATTTATATATATATGCTATATATATATATATGCATGTGTGTGAGATGATATAATTTAAACATGTAAGAAATGTTTTGTCATGTTTTTTTATTATTTTTATAATTTCTAGTATATATACAGGTCCTTCTCAAAAAATTAGCATATTGTGATAAAGTTCATTATTTTCCATAATGTAATGATAGAACTTAAACTTTCATATATTTTATAATCATTGCACACCAACTGAAATATTTCAGGTGTTTCATTGTTTTAATACTGATGATTTTGGCATACAGCTCATGAAAACCCTCAAATCTCAAAAAATCTCAAAAAATTCTCAAAAAATTAGGATATTTCATCCGACCAAATAAAATAAGTGTTTTTAATACAAAAAAAGTCAACCTTCAAATAATTATGTTCAGTTATGCACTCAATACTTGGTAGGGAATCCTTTTGCAGAAATGACTGCTTCAATGCGGCGTGGCATGGAGGCAATCAGCCTGTGGCACTGCTGAGGTGTTATGGAGGCCCAGGATGCTTCGATAGCGGCCTTAAGCTCATCCAGAGTGGTGGGTCTTGCGTCTCTCAACTTTCTCTTCACAATATCCCAGAGATTCTCTATGGGGTTCAGGTCAGGAGAGTTGGCAGGCCAATTGAGCACAGTAATACCATGGTCAGGAAACCATTTACCAGTGGTTTTGGCACTGTGAGCAGGTGCCAGGTCGTGCTGAAAAAATGAAATCTTCATCTCCATAAAGCTTTTCAGCAGGTGGAAGCATGAAGTGCTCCAAAATCTCCTGATAGCTAGCTGCATTGACCCTGCCCTTGATAAAACACAGTGGACCAACACCAGCAGCTGACATGGCACCCCAGACCATCACTGACTGTGGGTTCTTGACACTGGACTTCAGGCATTTTGGCATTTCCTTCTCCCCAGTCTTCCTCCAGACTCTGGCACCTTGATTTCCGAATGACATGCAAAATTTGCTTTCATCCGAAAAAAGTACTTTGGACCACTGAGCAACAGTCCAGTGCTGCTTCTCTGTAGCCCAGGTCAGGCACTTCTGCCGCTGTTTCTGGTTCAAAAGTGGCTTGACCTGGGGAATGCGGCACCTGTAGCCCATTTCCTGCACACGCCTGTGCACGGTGGCTCTGGATGTTTCTACTCCAGACTCAGTCCGCTGCTTCCGCAGGTCCCCCAAGTTCTGGAATCGGTCCTTCTCCACAATCTTCCTCAGGGTCCGGTCACCTCTTCTCATTGAGCAGCGTTTTTTGCCACACTTTTTCCTTCCCACAGACTTCCCACTGAGGTGCCTTGATACAGCACTCTGGGAACAGCCTATTTGTTCAGAAATTTCTTTCTGTGTCTTACCCTGTTGCTTGAGGGTGTCAATGATGGCCTTCTGGACAGCAGTCAGGTCTGCAGTCTTACCCATGATTGCGGTTTTGAGTAATGAAACAGGCTGGGAGTTTTTAAAAGCCTGAGGAATTTTTGCAGGTGTTTAGAGTTAATTAGTTGATTCAGATGTATAGGTTAATAGCCCGTTTAGAGAACCTTTTCATGATATGCTACTTTTTTGAGATAGGAATTTGGGGTTTTCATGAGCTGTATGCCAAAATCATCAGTATTTAAACAATAAAATACCTGAAATATTTCAGTTGGTGTGCAATGAATTTAAAATATATGAAAGTTTAATTTGTATCATTACATTATGGAAAATAATGAACTTTATCACAATATGCTAATCTTTTGAGAAGGACCTGTATAATAGTACCATAAAAAAAAATCAAGGATTTCATAGACTTTCATATATATTCATACAATATACACCATTAAAAAAAACCTAGCATCATTTGCCAATTGGTTTGAAAAATTGTATGCGATTAATAATTCTACATTTACACCTAATCATTCAGCAGATGCTTTTATCCAAAGCGACTTACAAATGAAGAGAGCAATTTAAGCAATCAAAGCAGCAATATGAAAGTGCAAATTTTTAAAAATAGATATAGAATAGTAAGTGTTAGTATTAATGGTGTAAGTGTTATTATTAATGTCTTAAGCGTTGAACCAATGGAATGAATAAATCTCTGTGACTTGAAAAGTGTCCAAACACTTTCTGACTACACTGCATGTGCCTTGAAGGCTTATTAATGCTGAGAACTCAATAAGACAGTCATCAAGTCATGCGTCAAGCGTTTGAATAGAACTCCACAGACTGAAACGGCATGAACCGTATTCACACACACTCCGCAATAGCGGGCCAAGCTCTTTTCCCATCCGTGAGGAGGGGAATGAAATGGTGTTGAAATTAGATAATTAGCAAGAAAATTAATATTAATGGGTACTAAGAATTGAATCACAAATGCAATTACAGCATTAGCTTTGCAATTAAAATAGTTAGCAGCTGAATAGCTGGATACTCATGGAATTATGGGAGTTTTTCCCACATATCAACAATGACATTAATTTCCTAAAGTCAGCACAATGGGTGAACAGTACAAATAGAGCCTTTATGTATTCCCTAATAGAGTCCCACTGTATTCTCCAGGCATAAGATTCTCTTTTTCTCTCCCTCTATAAAAGCCCAAGGACCCCAGAGACAGTGGCACAGGCTAATGACTGCTTTCAGTCCAATCACGCTGTGTCTATTGAAAAGCACAATGGACAAATCCCTGGGTACAAGCTAAGAGGTGGGGCAGCGGCGTGAAAGGGGGGGCTGGGTAATTAGAGAGACAACCTCTACACGTCTGCAGGAGAAGGAGAGATGCCGTTGTGCTGCTTCTGCACTTTTTCTACTGTGCTAGTCGCAGCCATCCACCTCGCCCATCTTTCCACTCTCACTCTCTACTCCATGCTCTTATAAACACACACACACACATAGCATGAAGAATGGATGCAGGGAGAAATGTCAGGCGCACTGGTGAGGCAGGAAGGGATAGAGAATAAAGAAGGAGCCAGAGATGCAGATGAGAGAAGGGCTTTATAAGGTGGATGGAGCGAATCATGGCTATCATAATGATGTCACTGGTTAATGGGGTGTTAGTTTAGCGTTATAAGCCTCCAAATGGCTTCTAGAATCTCTTGGGTGAAATTTATAGCTTTTCGAGCCACAAAATAAAAAGTGTTTTCGCAAGAAGGGCTAAGGATATGTTCGAAGTGATACTACTGTTTACACTCCAAAGTGTATACACAACCATTCAAAAAGATTGGGGATTGCATTAAATTGATCAAAATTGACAGTAAAAACATGTTTAATGTTACAAAAGATTTTTATTTAAAATAAAAGCTGTTCTTTTGAAAATTCTATTCATCAAACAATCAGTTCCCACAAAATGATTACACAGCACAACTTTTTTCAACATTGGTAATAATAAGACATTTTTATTGAGCACCAAATCAAAGCCTTTGAGAATGATTTCTGAAGGATCATGTGACACTGAAGACTGGAGTAATTATGCTGAAAATTCAGCTTTGCCATCACAGGAATAGATTTAATTTTAAAATATATTAAAATAGAAAACAGTTAATCTAAATTATAATACTATTTCACAATACTACTGTTTTTACTGTATTTTTGATCAAAGAAATGCAGCCTTGGTGATACTTCATTCAAAAACATTAAAAATGCTTACAGAATTACCAAACGTGTGAACGTTATATGGTTAAGTATATGCAGTACAGCTAGGTGGTGTCTGGTTAAGTGGGAAACATTTTTTACACCAATTTTGTACAAAAATGCCATAATTAAATGGAATTCCAATCAAATAATGAGTTAGCAGTTAATGCATCCAGTTCATCCATAACACTGGAAAAGGTCAAGTCTTGTGCAATGCATAACCAGGCAGTGTGATCTGTGGTGCAATGGTCATTTTGGTGAATGATTTTGGGCCATTTAGGCACTGAATGTGTGCATGCAGAAAATTATCATGTGCACAATAAACAAAACATAATGCAGCAGATATAATATGAATATATCCCTTCAAACAAACATGCGTCTAATTATAACTATGCTTCTGTTAAAGATGTAAGTATCCACACATGTAAAGAACAGTCTAACATGTATATTACATGCAAATATGAGGATTGCATGGCCAGCGGAGACCTGAGGAATGTCAGCGACAAGCATTCAGCAATGTAACTTTTTTGTTTACAGGCTAAATGAACAATACCTTCTTAGTGAAATAGAAACAATCAGTTCTCATTACAATATTTTTTTTTAATAAAAACTTTCAAAGCTAGCATTATACACCCACACACAAATGCTCACACATGCAAGCAAGCCACTGCATTAAGCCATTTAGAGAAGGTTCTTGAAGCCGAAATCGTGAGGGCCCACATTCAAGGAAGTTCGGTACTCAGCAAATGAACTTTCTAACACTTGAGCTAAGTTTCACATTACAATGCGGCTACTATACGTCTTGCTTATTTAAAAGCGCAGTATTTCAAGGCCAGCTTGAGAAATAACAATCATTCGGACTCTTTATTCAAGTGAATATGTTACCCTCTGACCCATGCTTTTACTGCCTCTGATTAAGTTAGGCGGTAATAGAAGAGCCCCACCAGGACACTTACACTAGCTGTGATGCTATAGGCTATGTATGACTGCCAGTTTTATTCAAGGAGCATTCCATGAGATCTAATTATGCTTCTACCACACTGGATTTTTTGCTTTAGGTAGAGATGTGTAATCACATAGCAAGCAGCTTAGATTAGAGCTTGATGTCTCCTTTGTGTGGGAGATCGCCCTCAGATATCTTGACTCCAGTCAAAGCAGAATATCTAAACTTCTGCCTTTCATTGGTTTGCTCAAGGAGTTCGCCGCAAAACTATTTAGATTGTATATATCACAAAACTGCATAAATATGCTGGCCAAGTCTTTGTTCTCTCAGCTTGTCCTTAAAGGAACAGTTCTCTCCAAAATGAAAAATCTGTCAACATTTATTCACTCTCACTTTGTTCCAAACCTGGGTGAGACTGGAGATTTCAAGTTTAGAAAATAAGCAAAAGCACCATAAAGGTTATTTAAAAATGTGGTTCATATGTGCTTATGTGCTTCTGAAAGCAGCATCTGAATCCTTCACACAGTGAGCTATTCACCATTGCAACCAAATCACTGAATCAGTGAGCTGAACTTAAGAACGGGATCAGTTTTATTTTCAAATGAATCACTTATTTAGACCTGTTTTGTGAAGCAGATGATTCAATAAAAATGTCTAACTTATACTATATATAAATAACTATTCATTCACAAATTTCTTTCTTTCATAAACTCTTATGAATGCACAAATCATATGGATGATTTTTTTGATGATTATAGTATTTGCATCTTTGAAAGCTTCAGTTCCAGCTCATTGTAACTGCATGGAGAAGAGCATGGAAACAGTCCTCAAAATGTCTCTTTCAGTGTTCTGTGATATAAAGGTTACATAAGGTTAGCTAAATTATGACAGAATTTTCATTTCTGGATGAAATATTCCTATAATCTGTTGATCTTTTAAACATAAACTGTTCCTGCTTCTCTGTCTTTAGTCCCAACAACATTGTTACTTTTTTATTGCACTATGCTATTCTTGAGATAATAAAAAACAAGCAGGTTAGCGTAATGTTGAAAACATGTCCAAGCTTTATGTTGCAAAACATCCATTTCTATTTATTTTCTAAGATCTGGTATCAGGTATCATCGAGCACCATTGTCAGGTGGAGCAGGCATTAGCGCACATACCCCTTTGCATTTCGTTCTGTAAATCATTTATGCAACGACAAAGCCCCAGCGCTGCTCACCAAATAATAGGACACAGACAATGTGAATATTGGAGCTGGCCAGGTGCACTGAGCTTCCCTATCTCCCCTCGGAGCTAATGGACCAATATGGGAGAATGGAAATTGATTCAAGCTAGTCAGTAAATTAAGAATTCACCGCATTCATTTTGTTTGCGTGTGTTCTGGGGAATGTATTATTTATTGGAATTCGAATTTCGTAGGTAATTGGGGATGTAGAAAATGTAAACAAGAATAAATGCTGCTTTACTTTTATTAATGCCAATGAATCTCACTGTTGTCCTTCGGTGCTGTGCCTCTCAAGACGATAGGCAGAGAAATGACAATTGTGTGATAGAGATATTTAGACTACAGTAGAGGTTTTCAACCTTGAAGTTGTGGGATATTCTGTTTTATATATGAGCAATATCGCATGAGTAGCCGTGCAATATCGTTCTATACCAGCACAGCCGATCACAGTTGCGCTGATACAGAGCCATATTGCATATGAGTGTGACATTTCATTAATACAACAGTTCGACGACACAAGTGTGTAAATAAGAAACAACAACAGTGTCTTTAAAAACCACCACAAATTAAAATTAGACTCCCCAATTCCTGTTAATTGGAATTACTTGCATCTCTGAAATCAGACTTAACAGTTTCTTCTGTATTCCTGAAATTATTCTTGGTTTAACAGACTTTTAATCTGAATTCTGAGTTTAACTGTGATAATCAACTGTTGGAGGAATTGCTCTTCGGTATCTGGTCAGTTAAGCTCAATTTATTTATCTATCTATTGATGAACTTTGAAAGCCTGTCGTTTCTAACGGTCCCATTACAGGAAAAGGACTACTTACCTGTCCATGCTCACCGCATCCCTGGATGTTTTGGAATCAAGCTGTCAGGAAGAATGCCTTCTATTAATCTTGTGTCGTTTTATTAGAAGTGAAAATAGACACTGTCTGTGTTTGAAGTGTCTACTCATCTGAATTCTCACCACTGGTGATTTTCTGTTGTTCATGTTTATAAATCTCCTGCAACTGGGTACAAACTATCCTCCAAGTTTGGTGTGTTTCTTACACCTATGAGATCAGAAAGTGTATTGGTTAATTCTGTGAGAAACCAGCACAAATTTTGAGAGCCAAATGGGTCAGGCTAGGCTCTATTGAGTGAAATGTGCTCAGACGTGAATTTCAAGGATTGGGTTTCAAATTTTTAAAACAACATGCAAATGTATGGGTGTAATTCAAGGTCTTGTGTGTTACATCATGTCCTCGGTACTACAAGATTTCTACATTATAGAGACTGTTTAGAAATGCATAAAGGTTTTTCGACGTGGAATATACGCCTCAAAATTTAGAATTCTTTATGTACAGTGAAATCCAGAGAGCTGAAAAGAAGCCAGTTTTTTTCAGAATTATTTTGGTACATAATAATCTTGCTTTGAAACAGTGCAGAGTTTGTCTTGTATGGGCCACCACAGGCAATCTTTTATTGCCTGAAAATAGCCAACAAAAGTAAAGCCTTACAGAACATGCCAGCACCACACACCTACAGACCCAGGTCTCTAAAGCCAAACATTTAAGGCTAGAGGTGAGAAGGGTTATCAAAACTCCTCAAATGGATTCCACGCTTTTTCCCAGGTTTTCTAATCTTTCCATATGGGTGGTTTAAAGGGATGTCCATGTGTCTGCGTGTGCATCGGTGGAAAGAGATTGTGGTAATCCATGGGTGTAATCTAAGGTACAAGTGGCCATGAGGGAGTTTATGAGGACAGTCCACAGAATGCTAAGTCCAGACAGGAGTCTGAATGACAGATAACACAAACTTAAGCTTGTAGAACCCCAGAGGAGCCAAAGTATGGATAACACACCTCAAAGTACCGCAGAGTATTTTTGTGCTGGTTTCTATGAACACAGAACACATCTTCTTCAACATTTGGAGTACCTGCTGCCATACCATCCTAGTTAGAAATTTCCAATATAGTCCTCAATCACATTATTTCTTCTTGCACTGCTCTCTTAAATACTCAATTCTGATGCCTCAATAATGGCATTAAATATTGCAGTATAACAACTCTATCTCTATCTATCTATCTATCTATCTATCTATCTATCTATCTATCTATCTATCTATCTATCTATCTATCTATCTATCTATCTATCTATCTATCTATCAAATTCATCTCCAAATTAGAAAATTAATTAGAATTTAATGACGTTCGTAGTTCAGTCCTGAGTGGCACTGTACTCAGGGTCGTAGATTTAGCCTAACACAGTCACATGTAACCCAGCAGTGAACCCTACAGATATGATACAAAAGATCCTGCAAACCTCATTTCTCATCTCATGCTTGAGAAACGTAAGGAGAGGCTTTGTAGAAGCATTAGATGGATGAGAGTTATTGATACCCTGTGCCAATCTACCTCCAAGCCCCTTCCTCATCAACCCTTGACTCCCTTGAGAGAGGGAGCACAAGTCCTCTCCTTACTTTAGAAGGGCTCTCAGCGGCAGACGCAGAAGAGCTGTCTGAAAGAAGGCCCTTGAAAATTTTCACCTGTGATACTGTTTTTTAACCTCTTAGGTTTCTCTGCGGTTTAAGAGATGTGGCGTGGAAAGCTCTGTCTTTCAGAATAGCAAAAAAAAAAAAAAAAAAGTAAAAGCTTCTGTGAGGAGACTTGAGAGAGGCTTGTTCTTTTATGTCTCGAAGGGACACAGTGAAACTTGAGTTGTGGAACTGTCTGTTCTGAGAGACACAGCTTGCCAAGATCTTGAGACATTTCATTCATGGCTGAGTGTCATATCTGTTTTACTAATAACTGAGCAGCATCTGTAAAAATATTCGATATGATCGTCAAGTAAAAGCTATGGAGATATCAAAGCAGGCTGAAGAAGTTAAGGTCTTGTGTGTTTAATCAAAATAAACCCAACTAATCTTCCATACTGTTTACAACAAGTAAGCTTTGAGCCGTAACAGTTACTGACCCTGACAAGAACTTGAGGGAAGGGTCCTCTGGAGTTTTCAGGCACGTTGATTGGTGGAATGACCCAGTCTCGCTTCTGTCGCCGAAGCCCATTGGACGAGCCTCGCTGGTGTTGTTGTGGAAACGTAATTAGCCTGGGATTTTGATAGTTGTTGTGGGAGGATCCGTCATAGATACCGTCCCCAGCAATCTGTGGAGAACAGATATGTAACACTCCATAAGAAGCAGATCTTCAAATTCACACACATTGAAGGTACATTAAAAATAAACTTCAAAGAAGCTGACGCTATAAATAAGATCATGATGATTCAAAAGAAAAATCATAAATGAGTTCTCTTTGATTTCTCAAAAGTTTTTCATGCACAACAAATAGGTTAAATGGGGAGCAAATGGTGACTGGAGACAAAAGAAAATATTCTGAAGAAAATTTTAATTGTTTTTGTCAATACTATGAAAATCTGTGAGGTTCAAAACAACCCATAGATAAATGCCAGAGCTGATCTACAATTTACTTATCTACAAAATCTACAATCAAATGTCAGAAATTCCCACATGAACATGAAATCGTTTCCAGATGAAAACAAATGTATTTATTTATTTTCAAAATGCTTCAAATTACTGTTGGAAATTTTAAAGTGTTTTTTTTTTTTTTTTCAGAAGTTTATAATGTCTATACATCTGAATAGTTTCATATAAAATGTGTTTGGGTCAGCGTTATTTTATTTTATTTTAATATTATTTATATACTATAATATTCATAATTTTGAATTTATTTTTTATTTTTACATATTCAGCTTTCATTTTCAGTTTAGTTTAGTAATCCTGTTATTTGCTTTTGTCATTTTTTGGATATTTCTATTTAGGCCTAGCGTTTTTTCAGGTTTAGTTTTAGTAATTTTTGTACTTCAACTTAAACATTAATAATAATAATAATAATAATAATAATATATATATATATATATATATATATATATATATATATATATATATATATATAGTTTTATTTTATCTTTATTTCGATAAAAAAAAATTAATAACAATAATGGTTTAGGTGGGTTAATTAACCTGCCTAAACATAGATATTTGAATACTTTATTCAAATATCTATGAAAAATTAAACCTTCTTGTCAACTAAAAGTCAAATTTTAGTCCAAGTAAAATTGACCAATGAATTAATGAATATGACATGACGAAATATTAGCACTTTAAAAGGAATGGGAAACGGTTGAGCTAACGTTGGTCTAACGGTTAAGCTCAGTTTTGGTTTAATTTGTTCTGTTGCTGTTCTGTTCCTGTTTTGCCTGCCTTAGTTCTCTAGTTAGATTTCCTTTGTTCTCATTTCCCTGCCACTAGTTAGTTTCCATGGTTATTCATTACAATTAATTAGATCACACCTGTTTGCACTCAGTTCATTTATTTAAGCCCTTCAGTTCTTTCTGTTCATTGTCTGGTGTTATGTTTTGAGCACACCCTTACACTGCTATGTTTGGAATACTACCTTTGTCATGTTATTAAAGTTATTTTGTTATTTGCACACTAACCTTCTTCCACATCTTCTTCGTGGACTAAACCATGACACTTTGAGAAAATAAATCACAACTGAGAACTCTCTTAAGTCTTCAGAGTTATAAAAGAGCAATTTAGACCGTACAATAGAAGCTTTGAAGAGACAAACACACCTTTAATAGGAGTACATACCTGTCCAAATACTACTAATCACTCATTATTTGTGAGGTAATGGTATGAAACAGTCGTGGAACGGTACGTGCACACCTGAGCCCCGAGCCAGAATCGTAAACATAGCTGTGGGGTTTCTGCTAAAACGACCAATCAAAATGACAAATCGCGTCAAGGCCTTTGTAAACCAGCCCTTATAACACAGCAATACCACAGTGACGCATACCATGACATTTCCTCTTGGGTGCCCAATGAAAAAGATTGATGGAATACCACATCAATAATTTAGACAAGAAAAACTAGAGCTGCCGCTGACCCTTACTTGATTCATCCAAAGGCCAAGGAAAGAGCAGAAGCGACCAATCAAACAGCCACCGTTTTTCAAAGCAGCTGACTGTGTGTGTGGGGAATGGGACTGTCCTGCGGTTCATTGTAATGTCTTTAGCACTCATCTCTGAATTGTCAGCTTTCCATCCACTCCTGTGTTGCTGTTTCTCCCCCTGACACCTCGACGTCTGTGGCACTGCATTTTCGAGCCGAGGCACATTCGCCAAATCCCAGTTCTCCCTCTCTCTCTCTCTCTCTCTCTCTCTCTCTCTCTCTCTCTCTCGGTCTGTCTCGCCTCACCCCGGCGGGGGCTGCCAACTCAAGCATGCGTAGGCAGGTCAGCCTATCAATGCCTCACAAACACAGTTTGTCGGCAGAAGAGCTCGAACAGATGTGAGGCAAATCTGAGCAAACATATTGTATTTTTTTCCCTCTTTTGTTTTAATTTTTCACAGCTTGATGGCTCTGGCTGCAGGGGCTCGGAAAATGGAGAGATTGTGTCGTGGCAGGGAGGGAGCGGTGAACGAGTGAGGAGGGCAGCTGTGAGGCGCTGATAAAATCACTTCCGCCTCAGCTCTGCTCATCCACGAAGCTCACAGGTACCTGCTGCAGCACGAGAGAGAAGCTGCAACGAGACCTTTCGGGGGGTGGCAGGTAGAATTACTGTGCATAAGAGGGTGAAATAGAGAAAGAAGAGGCTGGAGAATGAAAAAAAGAGATTGAGGGGAAATCAAGTTGAGCAGTGAAGGCTAAATAATCCTCACAGACAAAAGACAAATCATAAGAAGGCATTCAAAACTCCTGCATCTACACCGCCAATTCGGCACGTGGCGGCACGTGAATGCTATGGGTGATGTGGAAAATGCGGAAAAAGTTCGGAATTTAGAAGAATGGAATTTACAGAATTGTTTTAATAATTACAACATTTGTAAAATTTCAAGGATTATCGCACCATTTTTCTTTTGTATTTAATTTTAATTGTAAACCTGTTGTGCAGCGCTTTGTTAAATAAAAGGAATTTGCATTTTCATTTGATTGCATTTTAAAAGATTAATTAAATTGCTAATGTGTTATGCCTTCATTCGATTACCACAGTTTTTGGGATAATAAATTTGTATTAAATCATAAATCCAGAAAAAAAATGTAAAAGACAACAGGGGGCTCCTGAAAAGACAATTTATTTCCTCATAATTGTACAAATGTTAATAAATCATTAAATTGGTTTTATGAATTAAAAAAAAAAAAAAATATATATATATATATATATATATATATATATATATATATATATATATATATATATTAAAAAAACGGGGAGGAGGGGGGTGGAGGATTTCGATTTCATAGGTCTCTAGACACCACATGCCCGGTCAGCAATGTGACCTTCATGAGGAGACGCAGAATGTGTTCGAACACAGACAAAAGCCTTATCTGTCCCCTCGCAGATCTGTTCATTAACGCGGGGTATTCATCATCTCGATCTGTCTCTCACTCCATCCCTATCGTTTTTTGCCTGCTGACAAACATTGGGACAGACATTGGGAGCTGTGATAAAGACCTTGATTTATCAATCAGCTCTCACTGGCACTAAGGAAGCATTCCTCTAAATGTGTAGCCAACAGCACGGGAAGATCCAGGCTGGTTTGACGCGTGGCGGCGCCAATGAAAGGCACAGACTTACAACAGCATGCCTAATGAAAAGTCTTATTCCTCTGGTAGGGCAAGATGCACTGCACCCATTACAACAGACAGTGAGGAAAGAATAAACTAGAACAAGCATGTTGTGTTGTGGGACGGCGCACGGCAGATGTAGGGAATGTGCAGCTATGTATACGTGCATGCATGTGTGTGTGTGTGTGTGTGTGTGTGGGCGCATTTGGGAGTCAGCGTGTGTGAAATGGCTGCCTGGATTGCCCTGAGCTCCCGTAGCTCCAGAAGAACCAGCCCTGCCAGCTGGCTCCCCATCCCTCCCTGCTGAGAAGAAACCCGTTTGGGCATCAGTCAGCCTGCAGCTCTGCAGCAGACATCTGGAGGTTATTGTTCTATAGGGCTGCATTGCACTGCTTGCAACCCTGTCTGGAGTTTTTCCATTACACGCCAGTATGCCACACGCCAATCATTTGCTACTTTGGTAAACAGTCTTCACACCTCATCATCGGGAGGATGCGGAAATGCACCTGGATTTTCACCTAAGTTCCATTATTAAAAAGACAAGAAAAAAGTTAATCTGGGTTTATAATTAGTACTGCAAAAGCGTTTCACTAATCATGTCAAATGAGTCTTATGAGTCAGCGTTATTTTAGAATTATTTTATTATAGAAATATACTATTATAGGATTTACGAATATTTTTAATTGAAATTTTTCCCAATCATTCCTAAACAAATTAAACATATGAGCCTGTTCTTTTCAGTGAATTGCAGATGTGTGAACAAAATATGCGGGGGGGGGAGGGGGGGGGGGCTATGAATTGCATTCATACCATGCAATAAGTGTAATCCTACAACTGAACGAATTACTTTTTTTTAGCCGTTTTTTTTTGTAATTCAAAAACATACACCACTACCAGTGTAGTCCAATTCCCTAACAAATTAGTCTTATGAGACTGTTCTTTTCATTGAATCAAAAACAAACATAATAAGAGAACTACAATTCATGAACTGATGCGTCTTATGAGCAAAAACATAGACCTGTGAATTTCTCTAGTTTAAAGGAAAACTTCACATCGAGCTAAATGCCAGCCAAAGAACAGTACTGGGAATTTTTAGCCCTGAACCATCCAAAAGCATAGACACTTTGCTCAATGAAACATGTTGTGGGACAAGGCGACGGCACTGTTGTGCTGAAGTCTAAAGCACTCTCTGGAACTTGTCAGCCCAGAATGAGATACAACAGAATAGACTGGAAGCTGCATTTGGATCCAACCAATAAAAGTCCTGCCATCCAGGCAAATGCCATGCAAGTTGATAATCAACTACATGCAACCTACTGACATTTACACTCAGCAGAGACAAAGAATCACACTGAGGGAAATCTTTGTTGATGCACACTTGATGAAATCTAGCTTCCATATAAATGTCTTTCAAATCATCTCTGCTAGTTCAAAGTAACAAAAGACTTGCTTACTTTGTAATTGAGGTATCTTAGTTTAATTACTTTTATGGCAAACGAGTCATGGCGGTGTGTGTGCGTATTTATTTATGTAATGCGGGTTCTTTTAAGATGGTGCTGATCTTAATTTAATTTCTCTCAACAATGTAACCCCTTACTAAATATGTATTGTAAGAGATGGTAATACCATGGTACTTATTTGCCATGATTATCATTACATAGCACTGCAAAGTAAATTTGTATGATGTACAATAATAATAATTATAATGATCTAAAATGAAATAATGAATTACATTAATAATAAAAATGATAATTAAATGATTTATATATTTAATTAATTACAACTATTATTATTAGATAATGTATACAATTATATATATATATATATATATATAAATTATTATTATATATAAAATATATATAAATTATTATTATTATCATTATTAGTAGCAGTAGTATATTATTTATATTTATAATTAACTATTAAATAATAACTTACACTTTTTTTTAGAAATAATGTATTATATTAACAATTAATTAGAGTAATAATGAAAAAAAAATTCTGCTTGGTGTAAAAATAAAACCTGTTGTTGACTAGGCACAAGCTAATATGGCTAGTACCTACTTACATGCCTTTCAGCAAACCAGTTAAAGAGTGCTGGACAAACCTTATGTTACCTAATTAATATTCATAGCCCAACCGATAAGCTTTGTAATAATGTCCCTTTACGTTGTCAGATTGTTCCTTTGCCCTGCTTTTTGGCACTTCAGTGAGTGATTCAAGGAGAATTAGTTTGTGGAAAACACATCTGTCATTAGAGACAACAAATAGGAAATTCTGGCACATCAATAGATGCAAATACATCTTACATTCTGTAATACTCTGAGAGCTTAACCACTGCATTTTTATTTAGATAATTTTTTTCATTAATTATTTATAATCTCAACTAGGTCAACGAGTTGCAAAGAGTCACATCTCCCATGAACACCCAATGTGTCTTCTTGCTGTGTGTGCGCGTTTGTCCTTCAGTAACCACCCGTAACCGGCAAGGAGACATTTCTCTCAATGGTCGTGCAGAAGGAGAGAACATGTGCGGGGTTAGGGACACGGGGATAGGGCTCGCCAGACCAGACTCCTGGATCCCTAGAGGACCTGCATTCCTGCCTCTCTGCTTGGCATTTCTAGGTCACTTTGGATGCAGAAACAGTCCGATGCCAGTGGGAAAGACATCTATATAAAGCCTGTACACCTCATCTGCTCTACACCAGAGCACAGGACATGAGCATGACAGCCACATGTATTAAAAGTTTAATGATACTTGCCAAGCAGGACACATCGTGGCAGAAGTAAGTGAGTAAGTGAGTGAGTGTGTGTGTGTGCATTGGATGAAAATGACTTGGATGAAATATTACTCCTTTCATCTTTTGTATAAAAATTACATTTGAGCATTCACTTTCATAATCAGATCATGACTTTTGGTGTGTTGCCAAAGGCTTGTGCAAACCCTTTAAAAGCACTCAACACGTGACAACGGCGTCTCTCCATACTGTACATGCACGAGAGGGCGAAACAAAATGTAATCAATTTAAAAACTGTAACTAGTTTTCAAATTCTGATGATTGCTTAAACGTAATAACATCTTGCTCTGTTATTGAATCTCATTCTTGCTGTTGCTATATGGGCAAATAATTACACTGAGACGGCACATCACCTCCCCCGAACCCCCCTAAAACCATGAACTCAATCAATGTACATTATTCCATACGCTGCATTACTGAGCTGCTAGACTCACAAATGGCTTTTCACAACAGAAGAACTCAAGAATTACACATGCAAACTAAAAATAATACAACTATTCAAAAATAAGTAGAATAGAGAAAGTAGAAAATTCTCAAATGTTTGGGTTAAGATTTTGTAATGTTTTTGAAATAAGTTTCTTATGCTAACCATGCATTTCTTAGATACATGAATATTCTGAAATACTATTACAAATAAAAAAATAACTGTTTTTAATTTATTTTAAAATGTGATTTATACATGTGATGGCTGGGCTAAATTTTTATCAGCTATTCCTCCAGTCTTCAGTGCGTATTGATCAACCTAATGCATTCTCGCAGCATAAAGTATTAATTTAAAAAAAAAAAAAAATACTTATCCCAAACTTTTGGTGGTGTATATATAATTAATAGTATATGCAAGTATAAATTATATACTATATCATTAAAAAATTAAGCTAAAAGAATTTAAAAGAATTTAATATTTTTATTCAGCAAGGATGCATTAAACTGATTAAAACTGACAGTAAATACATGTATAATATTTAATAATTCTGTGTTTTTTTTTGGGGGGGGGTTAAATTTCCACAAAAATATTACATACAATTAAAAAACAAATTTAGCTTCGCCATAAAAGGGGTAAATTACACTTTAAAATATATTCAAGTAATATTTTTTTTTAATTGTAATAACATGTTACAACATCAATGTTTTTTTACAGTGTTTTTGAAAAAATAAATGCAGCCTTGGTGAGCATAAGAGACTTGACAACCTTGATAACTCCACACTTTTGAACGGTAGTGCACATTATAAATAATACATATAATACAAATAATAAATATATAAAAATAATAATAATAATATTTGAAATATAAAGATAGCATATATATAAAAAAAAACTTCCACGAAAGTCTGTTAAGTGGTTCGGGCAAAATTAATTGCAGCAAACAGACAACTGACATAGACAACAAATATTCAGAAATAATATTTGATTTAAATTACACATAGTTTGTCCTTGCCTGGTTAATAGGAGGAGATAGTGGGTGTCCGGCGAGGGCCAGTTTAACAGTGGTCTCCCAGATATACTTGCCCACGCTGTCTCTGGCCGTCACCATGAACTGAATCGGTTCGGTTAGATTCGTCACATCTTGCTCTGCGTACAGAGAGCCATCCAGCCGAACGCTGAACTTTGGGTCACTGCTCTCAAAAGAAACCTCCTCTATTTGCTGACAGGTTTCGAACTCCACTGCAGGGAAAGAGAGAAAAAGAGGGTAAAGGGTGAGAAAAACATAAAATAACAATGAAACTATTATTGCTGACAGATGCAAAAACTGTTCAAAGCGATCTTATTTTCAGTCAACATGTTTCATTGCTCGTGCTCGCACATTTGTCATTGTCTATCTCCTCTACTATGCTTGACTGCTTATTAAATGAAACATCATGGCTATGTACAATAAAACAAACTGTAGTTATTACAGCTAAGGTGGACAGGGCATTATTGATTCAATACTTCATTCAGCCACATATAAAAACAATAAATAAATTATAAATTAATATTATATCTAATAAATGATGGGCTACAGCTAAATCCAATAAAATAAGCAATGTGCTGGGTAATAAGTAATAGCAACACAAGACACCATTTGTCTAAATGTACAAAAAATGACTTAAATCTGATAATGTTTATTTATCAAATAAAAAATGAATTTGAGCTTCTCTTAGAAACAGATTCCTCTGACAGCAGAAGTGTCACAATTCAGTTTCTCTAGAAATGTAAAAAGGTAGCAAACAGAATGAGTGAGT
The DNA here is from genome assembly GCA_030578275.1 of Meda fulgida. Lineage (NCBI taxonomy): Eukaryota > Metazoa > Chordata > Actinopteri > Cypriniformes > Leuciscidae > Meda > Meda fulgida. Next base: position 13,849,660 of record CM060626.1, read on the forward strand.
CATATGCTTTCTCTCGCTATGGTTGTTTGGAAAGGGTTCCGGTCAACAACAGCAGATGGTTCGTTCAGTCACACCTGAGGGAAAGTTCCACAGCTTCAGCTCTACTTAAAGTGAGCGAGCCAGCAAGAGAGCGAGAGAAAGAGAGAGAGCCATGTGCCACGTCTAGATTAATCACAGTTTAAATATTAAAGCTCTCTTTTACATTCACCAGAAGTTCTTTCCTACAACTTTAGTAGACCATATGGGAGACTAAGGCTAGTTTTCACAGTTTGTACACCAGTAAATATTCCTCAGATTAAGTTAATTTTAGAAAAGGCAATCTCTGTACAGGCACATTTATTAAAGATTCTTGTTTATAAAAAGCTACTGAACAATTCCACTGTTAATGCTCAGAAAAAAAAAAATCATTAATGTAATTAGTTGTTGATTATTTTCAAGATCGATAATAATCGATTTTATCGATTAGTTTTTGCAGCCCTAAATGCAACAACATTTACATTTATGCATTTGAAAGATATTTTTTATCTAAAGTTCACACATTCCATTGGAATCGAAGCTTTGACCTTGGCATTGTTAGTGCAAAGCTGTAGGCTACTATTTGAGCTTCAAAAATAAACAGAAAGAAAGAAAGAAAGAAAGAAAGAAAGAAAGAAAGAAAGAAAGAAAGAAAGAAAGAAAGAAAGAAAGAAAGAAAGAAAGAAAGAAAGAAAGAAAGAAAGAAAGAAAGAAAGAAAGAAAGAAAGAAAGAAAGAAAGAAAGAAAGAAAGAAAAAAATCTAGGCAAGCAATTGTTTTAAATATTGCAATTCAAAATTATTTAAAATTAAGTAATATTTAAAACACGTGTGACCCAACAGCTATAGCAACATTATACTGGAATTTGAGTTAAGGACAGAATAAATAATAATAAAAAAAAAATTCAATTTAAGAGCTAGATGCTCAAGTGCACAAATTTACCGCTGCAGAGGCATAGCCTTTGTGACAACTAGCCCCAGTCTCCATTATGCATTACAGACACTTCAGTTGCATATTGTTCAGAACCATAGTCTTCACTGTCTACCAGTAGAGGGTCAAAGCATTCCAAATAGATTTGAGTGCCGCTTCTCTCATCTCTTTCATCCCTCAGGATTGAAAAGAAAGAAAGATGGAACAAAAATCACTTCCTACTGATTGTATCTCTCTTCCAAAACCCTGCTGATAACAAGACAAATTGATTTCATAAATCACTGCGGGACCAAGTCACTTGTTAAAAGTGCTGGGCGAAAATGTTTGAAGAAAAAAAAAATCCGTCCATGAAATATCTTGCACGACAAGCTTTTTATCAAGCCATCTATCCAATTTACCACATGGTTCCCTGCCAGAATATGCACCAAAACAACAGGCTAATAAAGCATAGAATCCATTTCACCAATTGCGCCATTGCTCGCTCAATGCTCCGGAGTTTTGTCTGGTGAATAATTGCAAATGGGAGGGGAAGAGGCCCATATGCACTTTTCAGAATGAGCACCAAACCACTGACACATAAAACGCACGCTGCCTTTAACAAGCACTGCTAAAAACAGAAAAAAAAAAAAAAACTAAGTGCATTATACTTGTAGAATCATAAGATTTTACTCTGTCAGTTCTCCTGAAGATGTCTAAAATATTTAAATCAAGAATCAGAGTGATTTTGCTATTTGGCAAATGTCACAAATGGTCTGAATACACAAATTGGAGCCTGTTGTTGATGGAAAAATTGTTGATTTATTTTAAGCATTAACAACAACAACAAAAAAACAACAACAAAAAAAACATCTGCCAGCAGGGAAAGATTAAAAAGCACAAGCATGATAAAAAAAAAAGAAAAAAAAAAAGAGAGAGATAGGTGTTTCTGTGGAGCAACAATGACAGTCAATGTTTTTGTAAATTAGGCTAATTTGCTTTAATGGAACAAGATAATTATTGTCATTGAAGGCTTTGCATCACTCCACAACTGACATACAGAGTAAACCTGAGGATCAGGAGACAGAGGCTAAACTTTGGGTGTTTGCATAAGAAAAACACTGGATCCAGGAGTTGGCCAACATGATATTGAGATGGGATTTTGGCATTGGGAACACAAGAATGGTCAGCCTCAAAGTGTTATTTTCAAACTGAGGATGCCTAACCAAAATTCTCTTACTTTCTGTATTGGTCACTCTCTTTTTTCATAACGACAAACAGGATTGTACAGAAATCCACCCTAGTCTCAGCCTCAGATGGCACACCCATACACAGCTTACAGTCCATTTACTGTATTATGCATTTACATGCATTTTTACCATAAAGACCTGCTAACTCACACAAATGACAACTGGATCACAAATGTGTTTGTGCTGGTCTTTTTAATGTGTATGTTGACAGCCTCCAGATACAGATCACATTTTATTGGCAAGTGCAGGACCTAGTAGCAAGTCAACTACCCGACAAGTAAATTCCACTTTATTGTTCTGCCAGTATGTGAAATGATCAGTACCTACTACCTCAGGAAAAATTGAAATTAAAATAGTCTCTAACAGTTTAATAAACAAGACGTAAATATTGAAGTAACTTGCATTTCAGACACCATATTGCCTGTTTGTCTTTGCCAACAAAAATATCTCTAAATATAGCTGAATCAAACACTGCACAAGTCCGAGCAACATACAATAGTGAAGCACAATATGTTTTGTTCCTGAAAAAATCTGCATTTTTTAATGAATGATTCAAAGACTCTATTTTGACTCTATCGTTAAATGATTCAATGAATCTTTCATTCAACTTGTAACTTGTTTAGTTTAGTAAATTGTTTTGTTACTGAATGAATAAAAGTTTTGAATAAATCAATTGAATGAATGATTGAGTGACTCACTCAAAAAGGCACTTGCACAGTAACAGTGTAACCATCAGGAAGAGTTACTGAAAAACCCTGCCATTAACACACATACTGACAGCCTGTTGATATTTGCCTGCTGTTATACTGTGGAAAGTTTGATCCAATAAAACAGACATTTTCTGTCCATGTAGGAGGTTCTTGCAATAGCAATTCAAAACAGGCTGAAAAATGTCCATGTGAAGTACAAAAATCCAGTATCAAATACAATTACAATTTTTAATTCAAGTCACAAGCTTTAACCACAGTACACATAAATAAAAAACAACAACAACATAAATCCATTATCGATTGACGTTTCAGTTTGCACATGGGAGCTTTATTGAAACTGCAATTCAGATTTTGGAATGTCAAGGTCTAGTGTGTAATAAGAGATGTGGGAGATATATTAATTTATTGACCAAGAAGTATGAATAAGAGAAAGAAAAATGGGCAAGAACTAGATGATTGTGTCTGTATGACTCTTTGTGACTGTGTGTGAGTGTGTAGAGGGGGAACACAAGAACTGCTGTGTACTAGCAACACAGTAGGACTATCTTTTAAACAAGTTAGTATTGTAGTTTAAATGTAAATCATGTCATTTCTGCAGCTATAGGTGGATGGATGGAATTAGTTATGCACATAAGAAAAGGAGGACAGAATGACAGACAGACTGGATGGATGGAAAGATAGATAGGTTAAGGCACTTCAGGAGAGCAGCTGCATTTGATGTTCTCCACAGGCTCTCCTGAAGGTCATTCAGCTCTGTGCTTACAAACAGACCAATATCACAAATTCAGGAGCTTTACAACATGCACTTTGCTTTATTCGGTGGTGTGTGGACACAGAGAGGTGTGCAAGGGTCACCTGGGGCTCAAGATGAAGCCTTCTCACAACTGTAAGTGGAAAAACAACTGCAAAATGGATAGGATTATGAAAGAGGTTTGTGGTTTTTGCTCAATGTCTGCGAGCTTTACGTCCATCTATATGCTTGCATACATCTAAACACTGTCTTGTAAATGAACTTTTAACAGATAGACACATTTAAAATGTAAACATTAAAAACTCTCTCTCTCTCTCTCTCTCGGGGGAAATTAATAAAAAATATTGATAGCTCATCTTGTACTGAACACTTTTTTTTGTGTAATAAAATGCTCTCTGTAACAAGAAGATCCCCAATTCCTGAATTCTAAACACCATCTGCCCATCATAAGAGCTTTAGCAGTTGACTAGCTTTCAAATAGGCCACACAAAATGCAAAAAGGAAATCAATGGAAAAGAAAATCCTGACTCATACATACGTACGTACTACATACATACAGTACATTTCCATCTATCTACCCTTAAGGCAGGCGGAGCAAATGATTTTGTCTGAGCTATGAATACAAATGTAAACAATAATATAATTCATTATACTCTCATTTTATTTGTCTTATCATTTTAGTGTAGAATGAGTAAAGCTGTTTGTTGTTTGGATTATAGAAATGTTTAGTGACCGACAGTAATAGCCTAACTAGAGGTGCAAATTACTCAAAATTTTTATGAAAATTTGGCGTTTTGATTTGATAATAACTGAATATGACGAGACAAGAAATATTTGTGTTTTCGACATTACAGTATATGAATAAGAGTGAATGTGGGTACATTTTAAAATAAAATATTTTCAAATAGTTTAAATTAATTACGTAACTGCAATATTATTGATTTATTCCTTAAATCCCATTTAATCCTTTAATTATTTAATTCCTTTATTATTGAATAATAAATAATAAGGCATAAGACCTTCAAATGTCCTGCTCCCTCTTCCTGTTTCAATTAGAAATATGCAAAATATAGGATGGCTGTCAATAACACCACATGTCAATTTTGAAAAAGCACCACTTTTCAAAAGTTTGGGGTTTTGTTGTTTGTTTTTGGAAAAAAAAAAAAAAAACTTTACAGCTCAAGAGCATATGAGTTTTGAATGACATGAAGGTGAGTAAACAATGGATTTCTTTTTTAAGGTGAACTATCCCTTTTAAATGTTCCCTGTCTAAAATGTTGGCTACGGAAAAAAAAGGGTATTGTGTTAATGTCTTTGAAGGAATAAAAAGATAGTCCTTCCCATTACCCCATGCCTGATCAGGTCCACCTGCCACACCACTGTAGGCACTGGGAAAAAGGGGCATGACATTCCCAAGACATCCACACACACAACTGCACAAATACACAGTGCAGATGTGTGCGTGCGCATACACACACATCCACGTGGCAAGGTCTTCAGGTCTGGTACCGAAGGGATGCAATGTTCTGCTTGACTGACGGAGGAATAATGTACGGCGGCACAGAACTCTCTGTACGACTAGCAGACCCGCACAACACAAAGACAGGGGGGCAGTGAGGGCACCAAACTGGTCCCCTCACATACACACACGAACCCAGACACACACACACGCGGATCCCCCCTGACCCAAACATTCTGTCACTTTTGACAACAATGGTTATGCTTGATGAAGCGAAGTGGGTTATAACACTCCGAGCCGGTGCCGCTCTTTGCCGACTTACATATAACGGTGAAATTGAACTGCGAGTATGTGAGTTATATGACATTCACAGATGTGACTCATGTTACATGCTTAGGACATGTTGAGTAAACATTTTAATAAATATTTTTTTGCAAAAAAATTTTTTTTTTTTTTTGCAAAAATTTTTTATTTATTTTGTGTCAGAGAGCTCAGATGTTCGTTTTGGGGGGGGGGGTGGTTATACTTTTATTCAGAAAGGCTGAATTAAATTGATCAAAAGTGACAGTAAAGACATCTATAATGCTACAAAAGCTTTTGATTTCAAATAAAAGTTTGTTTTTATTATTTTTTTTTCTTTTTATTCATTAAAGAATCCTAAAAAGATGTAGCATGCATCCTCAAAAATATTAAGCAGCACAACTGTTTTTGACCCAAACATCCTGTCACTTATATAACACACCATAACACGTTTTGACGTTCTCCGACACCTCATAATGGTGAAATTGTACTGCATGTGAGTAATATGACATTCACGAATGTGACTGTCATATTGTTTGCTCAGAACATGTTGAGTAAACATTTTAATACGTCTTTTTCGCAACTTTCACTTCGGAATGACAAAATCTAACAAGTTTTAACGTGTAGGATAGGTCTGGAGTTTGAGGGGTAGTTTGTGTCAGGAAAACAAGAGATTGGACATGCTTCAAATCCTCCTCACGAAGCCACATGACTCAACTGCTAATTAGTGTGAATGAACCAAAACACTTCTGTTTTTTCGTCTTCCGCACATAGCACTTTTTGTGTGATGATGCTTGGTGCCTGAGACACAAATATGTTGTAAAAAAAAAACATCTATCTACTCTTTGTAATTTAATGTGTCTGTCTGAAAAAGCTCCTAAGAGCCATCTTTTACTCTTTAGCCTTGGTCAGTGAGGTCCTGCAATGCCGAGAACTAAATCAGCAGGTCTTGACACTTGTCCACAAATCAGAGGACGAAAACATTTAAGTGAGTTCACAACTATGAACTGAACCACTTTTTTCTGAGCACTGCAGGCCAATGGCCTGGAGTATGACAACTAATGTATGACTACAGTTGTTTCCCTTCTTCTGGCACAAACTGTGCTGTTCGTTCTCCTCTGGGCAGTTTTGCACTTGACTGAGAACAGCCGTCCTTTGCTTCCCTGCTGCCATGTGGCAGTATATTTTTGAGTACACAGTTTAATTAGCCTAGTTTCTTGAGGTTTTAAATGTGCCGTGTTATTTTGAAGCAGCATAAACCTCGAAAGCACTTTGAGGTTTTGCATTAGCTTCAATAAGGGTCATGGCACCACTCGATAACTGTGAGAAAAAAAAACATATTAATGCATTCTTACATTACAAGCTAATTATTATTACAAAAACTCAATCAAATCCTAACAGCATACATTCATCAAAAATAATCCCATGTTGTTAAAACAAGCTAACCCTGCACAACTTTAGTTCCCTTTCGTTGTCACTCCGAGTTACGTCGGATGACGACGAATGACGTAACGTCTCCGTTCCCTACTCAGGGAACGAGGGTTACATACGTAACCGAGACGTTCCCTTTCGTTGTCACTCCGAGTTACGTCGGATGACGACGAATGGGGTTTCGCTTAGAAAGCCTATCAGCTTCGAGTATTACAAAACGAGCCAATGGCAAAGAAATGCCATGGGTCTGCGGAATTTGCATAACGTAACTCCGCCCCACCTCGTGGGTATAAAAGGAGGACGCTGGCAACATGCAGTTATGTTTTCGCTTCGGAGCCAAGAGTACCTCTTCACTCCTCAAGCCATCTCTGAATTTGTCAGCTTTTACAAACGAGTTCCTCTGGTGTTGGTGTTTGTGGGCGATTCCAGCGAGCGCGCGCTTCCTGCTGATCTGTGCAGTGATTTTGCCAGAGAGTGCGGGTCTCCCCGGCCGCCTCGACATCAGAGTGTTTCTCTCTCACAAAAAGAGCTTGCACGCGGCACGTCTTTTTAAAGATGCCTCGCCCGTGCACTTCTGGTTGCGGCAGATATGTGTCTGACTCTGATGGGCACGAGCGTTGCCTAGTGTGTTTGGGCATGGATCACGCTAGAGCAGCGCTCGTGGATGAGTCATGTTCTCTCTGTGGGAACATGACCATCGCGTCACTAAGGTCGAGACTCAGTGAACTCGCAAGAGTGAGAGTCCCCTCATCCACACCCCGATCTAATGCTCCCCCGAGGAGTACTACTTCGGCTGGTGGCCAGGGTGACCTGAGGGTAACGGTCTGGAACCAGGCGCCGACTATGTGTCCGCGACCCCAGCCCCCCTCTTCAGTGACGGTGCCCGCTAGTGAGCCTCCGTTTCCCGCGGGACCTTCGGGCGCCCCGCGGGCTTCGGTTGAAGCTACAGAGGAAGACGCCATGTCTGTAGCAGCATCACAAGGTGGGCTTGATTCTTCCGGAAGTGAAGATTCAGCGCAGCTGCCACCTTCCGGTGTGCATACGGCTGTGCCTGAATCGGATCCGGAAATGACGGCCATGCTTTCCCGGGCAGCCGCGAGCATCGGTTTAGAGTGGAGGCCTCCACCCTGTCCCGAGCGCTCGCGGCTGGACGATTGGTTTTTGGGTAAGGCTGCCGACCCCCGTGGTCCACGGCAAACCCCAATACCTTTCTTCCCGGATGTGCATGATGAGATCTCGAAGTCCTGGAAGACCCCCCCTGTCTTCCCGGGACCGCTCGCTGATCCCATCCGCCTTTCCTCCCCTCGATGAGGCGGCCGCCCGTGGGTACACTGGGCTTCCCTCGGTTGAACGCTCTGTTGCGATGCAACTGTGTCCTCAGAGTGCTTCTTCTCGGGGCGAGCCTAAGCACCCATCCAAGGCCTGTAGATTTTCGTCTACCCTGGTGGCGAAGTCTTACAGAGCGGCGGGACAGGCGGCTACCTCTCTGCACGCTATGGCCACTCTGCAGGTCTACCAGGCCCAGATGCTCAGAGACATGCACGAGGGCAGGGCAGACCCAGGGCTCTTCAATGAGCTGCGTGCCGCAACCGACCTCGCTCTCCGGGCGACGAAGGTAGCCTCACGCTCCCTGGGTCTGGTGATGTCCACCGCGGTGGTCCAGGAGAGACACCTGTGGCTGAACCTGGCCGACTTGCGGGATTCCGAGCGGACTCGTCTGCTCGATGCGCCCCTGTCCCAGGCCGGCCTCTTCGGCGGCGCAGTTGAAGATTTTGCCCAACAGTTTTCAACTGCACAGAAGCAGACTGAGGCCATTAAACACATTCTGCCCCGCCGACCCGCTGCTGCCTCGTCGTCGGTCGGGCAGACGCCTCAGCCTGCTTCCCGCCGAGGGCGCCCTCCTAAAGCTCCCGCCCCTCCCGCTAGGCCCAAGCAGCAGCCTCCACCCGGGCCGACGCGCGGAGGAAGCCGCAGGAAGGCGCCCCAGCCCTCTCCAGCCCCGCCCCCCGCCAAGCGCCGGGCCAAGCGGCGCTCCTGAGACGGGCTGCTCAGGGATGATGTTTGTTTCCCAGGAGATGGTAGCAGGGCCACTCCTTCCCCCGGTGGAGGGCCGGGGGAGAATCCTTTGTTCTCCACTCCCCGCTGCTCACCCACGGGTGGGCAGCACCCTAATGTGGTTAAAGACAGAAACAAACCTCTCACCCCTGAGCACACAGAGTTCTCGGACGACCCAGAGCGCCGCCCACCAGCCGTGCTCTCCTCGTCCCCCTCTGTCCCAGAGTCGGTTGACACGGCGTGCCGCCCACGGGCCGTTTCGTCCCTGTCCCACTCTGTCGCCAGACCCCTGGCAGAGCAGGCCCCCGTGGAACGCTGGTCCTTCCCTGGCCTCCTCTGTCAGGGCGCGGAGCTTAACTGCGCCCCCACACCGGATCGCTATGCCGTCCACGTCCGGGCCAGTTACTCCGCTTCGCTGCCCCTCCGGGGGGACGCCGGTGGTCCGCATGACCCCGCTGGTACAGTTCCTGGAAGCCTGGCTAGAGCTTCCCCTACTGTCCCGCTGGGTCGCCCGCACCGTCCGGTTCGGCTATGCGATTCAGTTCGCACGGTCTCCTCCCCGATACAGGGGAGTCCGCTCCACTTTGGTCGGTGGCAACGCCCCGATCATGCGAGCAGAGATTGCCACTCTGCTGGCGAAGGGTGCAATCGAGACTGTCCCTCCAGCCGAGATGAGGTCCGGCTTCTACAGCCCTTACTTCATTGTCCCCAAGAAAACCGGTGGGTTACGACCGATCCTGGACCTGCGAGTATTGAATCGCTCCCTTTACAGGATGCCGTTCAAAATGCTCACCGCCAAACGCATTTTCGAGTGTGTGCGGCCCCAGGATTGGTTTGCAGCGATCGACCTGAAGGACGCCTACTTTCATGTCTCCATTCTCCCTCGTCACAGACCGTTCCTCCGGTTTGCTTTCGAGGGACAGGCATATCAGTACGCGGTTCTCCCGTTCGGGCTGGCCCTGTCCCCTCGCGTCTTCACGAAAGTCGTCGAGGCAGCCCTTGTTCCCCTTCGGGTTCACGGGGTTCGCATCCTGAACTATCTCGACGACTGGCTTATTATAGCTCACTCTCGAGACCAGGTTTGCGAACACAGGGACCTTGTGCTCCGGCACTTAGCCCGTCTGGGCCTTCGGGTCAACTGGGAGAAGAGCAAACTTTGCCCCGTGCAGAGGATCTCTTTTCTCGGTATGGACATCGACTCGGTCGCCATGTCCGCGCAGCTTACGAGCGAGCGCGCGCAGTCACTGCTGACTTGTCTGAGACAAATACAGGGCAAGAAAGCGGTTCCACTGAAACATTTTCAGAGGCTCCTGGGGCATATGGCATCTGCAGCCGCGGTCACGCCGCTCGGATTGCTTCATATGAGACCGCTTCAGCTTTGGCTTCGCGACCGAGTCCCGAGGTGGGCATGGCAACAAGGCAAGCTCCGAGTTCCAGTGACTTCGAGCTGCCGTCAGACCTTCACCCCGTGGTTGAACCTCAGTTTTCTCAGGGCTGGTGTCCCCCCTGGAACGAGCGTCGAGGCATGTTGTTGTCTCAACAGATGCCTCCACCACGGGCTGGGGCGCCATGTGCAATGGTCATGCTGCCGCGGGCTCCTGGACAGGACCCCAGCGCCTATGGCATGTGAATTGCCTCGAGTTGCTGGCAGTACGCCTTGCTCTGCACCGCTTCCGAGCGCTGCTCATGGGTCAACACGTACTAGTCCGATCAGACAATACCGCCACAGTAGCGTACATCAACCATCAAGGTGGTCTACGCTCCCGCCGTATGTCGCAACTCGCTCGCCACCTCCTCCTATGGAGTCAGAAGCATCTGAGGTCCCTTCGTGCAATTTACATTCCCGGAGCCCTGAACCGTGCTGCCGACGAGCTGTCACGGCTTCAGCCCCTCCCTGGAGAATGGCGACTCCATCCCCAGTCGGTCCAGCTGATTTGGGACCAGTTTGGCGACGCACAGATAGATCTGTTTGCCTCCCGCGACTCATCCCATTGCGCCCAGTTTTATTCTCTGACCGAGGGCACGCTCGGCACGGATGCACTGGCGCACAGCTGGCCGCGGGGCCGCAAGTATGCGTTTCCCCCAGTGAGCCTTCTTGCGCAGCTCCTGCGCAAGGTCAGGGAGGACGAGGAGCAAGTCCTTCTGGTTGCGCCGTACTGGCCCACCCGGACTTGGTTCTCCGAACTAGTGCTCCTCGCGACAGCCCCTCCTTGGCCAATTCCTCTGAGGAAGGACCTCCTTTCTCAGGGACGGGGCATTCTATGGCACCCTCGTCCCGATCTGTGGAACCTCCACGTGTGGCTCCTCGACGGGACGAGACAGGTTTGAGTACCCTACCACCTGCGGTGGTGGCTACCATCACTTCCGCTAGAGCGTCGTCCACGAGACATGCCTACGCGTTGAAGTGGAACCTATTCGTCAATTGGTGCTCTTCTCGCCGAGAAGATCCCCGGAGTTGTTCGATCAGTCTCGTGCTTTCCTTCCTTCAAGATGGGTTGGAGCGAAGGCTGTCTCCCTCCACCCTCAAAGTTTATGTTGCCGCTATCGCCGCTCACCACGACTTAGTGGAAGGTAAGTCCATAGGGAAGCACGACCTGATCGTCAGGTTCCTGAGGGGGGCGAGGAGACTGAATCCTCCTCGCTCTCCTCTCGTTCCCTCTTGGGACCTCTCAGTGGTTCTAAGTGCCCTGCGGAGTGCTCCCTTTGAGCCTTTGCAATCAGTGGAGCTTAAGTTCCTGTCAATGAAGACAGCGCTCCTGATTGCATTGGCCTCTCTCAAGAGGGTCGGGGACCTGCACGCATTCTCCGTTGACGAAGCGTGCCTAGAGTTCGGGCCGGCCGGTTCTCACGTGATCCTGAGACCCCGGCCTGGATATGTGCCCAAGGTTCCTACCACTCCCTTCCGGGACCAGGTGGTGAACCTGCAAGCGCTGCCCTCGGAGGAGGCAGACCCAGCCTTGGCACTGCTCTGTCCAGTACGCGCTCTCCGCGCTTATGTAGACAGGACGCAGTGTTTCAGGACCTCAGACCAGCTCTTTGTCTGTTATGGTGGGAAGCTGAAGGGAAAGGCTCTCTCAAAGCAGAGGTTGTCTCACTGGATCGTGGACACCATTGCTTTGGCTTACCAGCAGCAAGGTCGACCGTGCCCCCTTGGTGTGACCGCCCACTCCACCCGGAGTGTGGCATCCTCCTGGGCGCTGGCGCATGGCGCCTCGCTGGCAGACATCTGCAGAGCTGCAGGCTGGGCGACACCTAACACATTCGCCAGATTCTATAATCTCCGAGTGGAGCCAGTGTCCTCTCGTGTTCTCGCTTCAAACAGCTAGTTCCGGACCCGCTCAGGTGTCTTCGCTTGCTCGCCATTCCACTCCGCGGACTGGATACGTGCGATATTCTGCTCAGGTGAGCTTCTCCGAAAGCCCTGAGTTCCTCCAGCACCCCTGATGCTAGCGCCAGTGTCTATTGCCTGGGCGTCGGCTAGGTGCCTCCGTGTGCTTGGTCCCTCCCATGAGCTACCCCCACACGTGTATTTCCACTGTAAGCCTCTTTGAGCATGTGTCTTTCCCTCGGCAAGCCACCTTGCCACCCCTGAGGTTGAAATATTCCACCTGCGGCTGGACACCTCAGAGTTTCTCCATATGTTACTATCAGGTCATATGTGTATTTTCAAATGCCCCCCCCACTGGGTTGGTGATAATTGCATATTTCCCCTTAAAGCTTGGGATATGCTTCCCAGTGTACCTTGGTATTCCTGTGTTAAATAGGAGTCCTTCGTCCTAAGATCTCGAGGGCTCAGATTTTTCGCAGGGCGCTGGAAGACAGCTGTGAAGGTGGCGTGATTTGACTGGTAACCCCATTCGTCGTCATCCGACGTAACTCGGAGTGACAACGAAAGGGAACCTGAGTAGGGAACGGAGACGTTACGTCTTCCTGCCACTTCCGCTGTTCGCGGGGATCGCCCGAGTTCAGTCTTGGCTCCTCAGCGATAAAACATAACTGCATGTTGCCAGCGTCCTCCTTTTATACCCACGAGGTGGGGCGGAGTTACGTTATGCAAATTCCGCAGACCCATGGCATTTCTTTGCCATTGGCTCGTTTTGTAATACTCGAAGCTGATAGGCTTTCTAAGCGAAACCCCATTCGTCGTCATCCGACGTAACTCGGAGTGACAACGAAAGGGAACGTCTCGGTTACGTATGTAACCCTCGTTCCCTGAGTAGGGAACGGAGACGTTACGTCATTCGTCGTCATCCGACGTAACGTCTCCGTTCCCTACTCAGGGAACGAGGGTTACATACGTAACCGAGACGTTACATTTGCTCTACTAGCATAAGGTGTTTATGAGCAATATGATGCTTGAATGCTATATCGCATAGCAGTGGTATTTAGTGGTCTTCTGAAACACATACACACACACACACACGCACGCACGCACGCACGCACGCACGCACGCACGCACGCACGCACGCACGCAGGCACCCACGCAGGCACATATGCACGCACAAACTTTCTCTATTTGAATATATTTTAAAATGGCATTTATTCCGGTGACGGCAAAGCTCAGCAGCCATCATCCTTCAGTAATTCTTGTCAATTATATTATTATTGTTATTTAATTTTTTGGGACACTCAGGATTGTTAAATGAATATAAAGATCAAAAGAACAGCATTTATTTGAATACAAATCTTTTGTAAGCATGCAAATCAATACCGTCACTTTCCACATCTTTGTTGAATAAAGTATTAATAAAACAAACAATAAAACTGACCCCAAATGCTTGAACGGTAGTGTATATAAAGAATACTACTTTTAAAATATATTTGCTATGTGGTAACACTTTTTTAGGTTCTAAATGTTAATACGAGTGCCATAGCTAACATGTTAATTTATGCAAATATAAATACATGAATTAACAAATGAACAATAGTATTAATAAATTAACCTAGATTAATAAATGCTGTAAAAGTATTGGCCATTGTTATTTCATGATAATAATGCATTGGCTAATGATTTGAACCTGTTTATTGTTTATCATTACTTACTAAACCTAGTCGCATACTATTCTCATCATGTTTAATATTTTTAACCATTTTAAAATAATATGAAACACAACAACAAACCACAATAACAGAGTAAAAAGCATATTTTGTGGCTATTTTCTGGAGAAAATGTCCCTCAGGGCAAGAGAGATCTGCCTTACGGACACAGCCGTGTTTTCAGGCATCGCGTTGATCTGCTCTTAGAGACACTGCAGATCTCTTTTCATTCTCTTATCTCAAAATTAGAAGCTCATAGTATGGAAGGATGTGGTTTTAGGCCCGGGAAAAATAGAGTGGACACGAGATAAAGAAGTTGTGCGGAAGTTGGAGAAGTGGAAACAATTAAAAGAGTGGGAAACGAACATCAGTCGGAGGTGTCAAAGTGATTAATACACCTCTTCGGCATGAAAGAAAGGCGTGTGTTTCTTACGAAAGCATTAGTCACAGTGACATCCTATTGGGTGTGTTCTTTTGAATGGGTTCTTTTTAATAAACTGGCTGAACACATTTCACAGACTGGACTTAATTAAACCCAAGTTATCAGTTGAAACTGAATCAGTTGAACCGATTGAAATGCTTGGGCATATTACAGAGTTAATCGCTCACCTAACTGATCACGTCCAACTCGAAATGAACCAAAAACATTTCAATAGGCCGATCACAAATCACTCGAGCCTTTCATTTAAAATGAGAGAAAAAAGACTTTTGCTAAGTTGCTAGGCTTATTCATGCTCCAGTTGCATTCAAACTGCATTAGATTATAAATATGCTTTGTTAATGGCTACAATTATTTTCACATTTGTATTGTTTGTTTGCAATTTTTTTCTAAGTGCAAAATAATATGTGGACAACTTAAGCAGAGCAACATACCTGTTATAAACCTATTTTTATTCTAAACGTGGGACAAAAAACATTGCACAGACAATGTAATTAGTGTGGCAGTAACAAATGGAGCAGGGCAACAATTTACACTAATTACAACACACTATCTAATTTACACAACATAAATGAAAACATGATAAACAGCACTATTTAACTAAATAACTATTAAGTAAAGAAACAGGTGGCTACACAGGGGCATCTAGGGATACTTTTGAGGCATGACTCAAATATCAAAATTCTTTAAAACAGAATGATTGAAACAAACTGTTCGAATAAATTGCCTTTAATTATAGTTATGACCATGGTTTCAAACGGACTCCCAAAGGGGAGCGCAAGCGTGTGCTAAAAATAAATAAATTATAACAAAAATGACCAAAACTAACTTAATTGTTGTTTCATTCTAAATATTAGTTGAAAATCATGACATTCATTCTAATGACTATGCACCAAAACAAAAAATTATGGATGCACTTGACCGAAAATCAAAACCTAAATTACATTTTTACATTATTTTTGTATTATTTTAAATGAATTTTTTAAACATTTTTTGTATAATTGTATTAATATTAGACTTTTATAAAATTCAATCCTTTTAATTAATCTGAATTAAAAAAAAATGCAAGCCAATAAAATAAAATACCCACTGAGAGTCAGCTGATGCGAGCTTGACTAAAGTGACTTGCCAGAACTGACACTACGGTTAATATTTTTGCCTCATATTTTCAGCCTCTTTCTCTTTCGGCCAAACACAGAATAATTTTCGAGCCGATAAATTTCAGTGCATCCTTATTGTGAAGGGTCATTTCATTATTGTTGTTGTAGTGCTGTTCTGGAATTTATTTTCAAGGAATTACGGTGTCTATTAACGGGTATAGCTACAATAACCACTTCAACTAGTCAGCTTGAGATCCTTTCCATCTAAACTGGCTATATCTCCTAAGCCTTTGAATGTTTTATGAACAGAAGAATAACCATATTCATCTGCACAGTCATGCAGAACCAAAGCACAACCAAAACAATGTGCATGCAGTTTTTTTTAAAGGGCCAAAAGTTACGTAGTGTGCCTTTAAGTTCATTGAGTCCTTTTACTCACCATTACTTTTATATGTATAAACCTGTGACTTTCAATAGATAATGCTTAACAGTGAACTCTGTTAGAGAGCTACATATGAGAATTTATCTATACAATAAAATACTTTACATTTCAAATCCCTCGCCAATGCTGATTCCTGTTTTATTAATTTCTCTTTTTGCCAGCAGACTATCCTTTGTTCTGCATTTTTTTTGGCACTGAGCCATAGTGCATTCAGCAGCGCTTGTCAGTTGTCATTGATCACATGTTCAGACAGTTTGCAATCAAATAATGTTTTTTTTTCCCCCCTAGGCATTTAAATACACAAGTACTAGCGAACCATTTATAATAAAAAAACAAAACAAAGAAAAACACGGATGTCTAAATAAGCGGAAATAATAAACCTTTCAAATATAATTTTGAGACGTTTTTCCCCCAACATCGAACGCACATTT
Source organism: Meda fulgida (assembly GCA_030578275.1). Classification (NCBI taxonomy): domain Eukaryota; kingdom Metazoa; phylum Chordata; class Actinopteri; order Cypriniformes; family Leuciscidae; genus Meda; species Meda fulgida. The sequence continues at coordinate 13,865,985 of CM060626.1, forward strand.
TAGCCTATAGGTAACTATAAAGTCTTCTCCCTGTTCACCAGCTACTCACTTTCATTTTCTTTCGGGAGAAATGGATGGATTTACGTTTTGTAAATATGACATGTAGCATGTAGCCCCAAAAAGTGTCACGTGACGTTTGATACGTCACCATGGAAATAGGAATGTTCTACGGTCGCGTTAACAAAATAATTTAACCAGGGACTCAATATTTTAATTTAATGTGTAGCAAATCACAATTAATTTTCCCAATGAACAGTTACTTTTATTTTTAAATCTGCATTGCAAAAAAAAGTCTTCCTGAGATAAATTAGTATACATTTCATTTAGGCCTACTATAATAATTAACACTGAGACACTAATTTGTGCAAAACGCACTAATGACTTATTCAGGGAGAAATTTGGTGAAGTGGCAGTTACGCAGCAAGAAGAAACACTAGTGGCTCACGCTTGCGCGCATATGATAGGCCTGCTGTTTTGGTGCGCAGTGTTTTGATTTGCTTATTTCCTATTTACTTGTTTGGTAATTACTGTTGAATTACTGAATTACTGTCAGAATTACTGTTGGTGAAATTATAATCAGACAGACAGACAAAAAAAAAAAAAAACTCTTCGAATCTGCACGATTCACACAAGTCACCCAAACTGACGTGAAAAAAGCAGGAGGCGCCGAAAAGCGCGCTATTTGCATCCCTGTATTTAAGACTTGAAGCTTATAATCGAGGACTTGCAACTTGACTTGGACTTGCCTATCTAGACTCGGGACTTGACTCGAGACTTGAATGCAAAGACTCGATACTCACTTGTGACTTGCAAAACAATGACTTGGTCCCACCTCTGCTAACCACAGGTAAAATCATCCATGGCCCCTCACTACCGTGGTAAAAAGTTCTACCATGGTTTCTATGGTATTTGTTAGTAAAAGCAGTAGCCTAAAAAAATTATATAAATACAAATGCACAAAAACTGATATTTCTTAATAACATAAATACTGTAATTATATCCCATACTCTAACATATTTAATTTATGTCTACAGTAATAATAGGCTACAATACATTTTCAATATGAATATCCCACATTTCTGCAACAATTCCATGGTTACAGTTACTACAGTAAATCCATGGTAAATGTTGTTGATTTGTGGATTGAAAAGCCTTTTAACTGGATTGCTGTGGAACAATGCTTCCCCAATGTCTGTGTCAGTGTTTCTGAGAATGTCAGCATTGTTTCATTTGGATTTGAACTAGTTTAAATCACAGAGACATTAGTGGTTTGTATCTGTGAACTGCGACAGACTCTAATGCTTCTCACTTCCTTGCAAACATAATATATCTGTGGCATTGAAAAGTTTGAATAAATACATAAATAAAATCTTGCACAAACACATTAACAAAGTTGTGGTCTTCCCCACACCAAGATGTTCACAACCACTCCACACTAGAATACCTACTGTGTCCTTATCACAATCATATTTGTGTGACACGTGTTTGAAGGTGTCTCTCCAGGCCTCTGTCCTGGCTTATTTTAAGGAAGTACAGACACCAGCCTTGAGGCTTTCTTGGGTGCTCATTTAAGTGTGGCGCATGGACACTACAGAAGCCTGAAGCTATACTGTAGTGTTGATCACCTCTCCAGAGGTACACGAGTTCAGGTAAACAAGCAGAAGTAGCTCTGCTCATCCAGCCAGTTCACCTCAACATGCTGGTTGTATTCATACAAGCTGTAGAGTGTCAGAGAGTTTGATATATATGTACATAGACAAGGCACTCATCCTTATTCATAGAACATAAGTACAAGCGTGATTATTCAGAAGACAAAAGCCAGTGAAAATGGAGGGCTGGAATGTTTGTGTTCTCTAATTCACAGTTCCCTTGTTGTGTTGAATAGACTTAGGCACTTAGAATATTTCCCCAGAAGGCACATTTGATAAATAATAAAATACACAGCACGCTTCTGTCAGGAAGGACTGACTGAAGTTTTGGGATGTTAGTAAGCTTTTAATTTGCGTTTCCCTCAGCCAGGCTTTATCTCTCTTTAACACTTTATTTTTTCAGTATTTCTCTCAACTTTCTTGCCTTTTTTCTTGAAGGCAAGTAATCCCAACTCCCTAAATGGAACAGCAGTTTTAATTTGCTGCTATCATTTCTACCAGAGGTCTGTGGATGTTGTATAGCCATCCTCTTCTATTTTTTTTTGTACACTCATATAAATAAATACAGATTTGAGAGAAGCGTAAAAATCTTCAAAACCACCACCACCAATTTTTTTTTTTTTTGTGAAAAATATATATCTGCTGACTGGAGTTCAGTTTCAGAGTAAAACATTAAAAAACACTGACAGCCTTGATCAAGTAAACTGACTTTTTAACTTCTGGATGTGCAAAATCTTCATATTTTGAAAACGAACCGGTTCATGGGCTGTCTAAATGATTGGTCGACTTATCTGTCTGTATAATTGAGGCATTTGATTCTTTGGGGGGGTTTTACATTGTAAGCTTGCACAATTTTTAAAATGAGCATAACAGGCACATTTTTATTTTGAACTCCAATACATCACTCATGGTGGGATGCTCAAAACAACAGCATGAGATGGTTTACAATGGCTAAAGACGTCCACTGAAATGTGTATGGCTTTAGTCAGTGGTGGTGCTTTAAAGGGGAAGAATTCAAAGATGCTACTTCTCCAACAGGGTTTTACCATCCCAACTTTCTAACAGCTAAAACAAAGCAGTTTTTTAATAATTAAAGCAGAACTTCTAAAAAACATCAAGTAAACAAATGTAAGAAAGAATCTATATACACGAATAAATCTCACTAATAGGGCAATGGTCTCACAATTTCTCACATTCTTGCTGTCAAAAAAAAAACTGTCAGACTGACTAATGCTGTCAATTGTTCATGCAATATTTCTTTTTACTCATAAATGTAAGATTTCTTATGTCCAGATGATTAAATCTCCCATCTGTCCCTGCTGTCGCAGATTTACCAGCTCTGAACAGAAAACTGTCATTCAAAACATATCTATAATTTCGTGGCAATTAAAAAGATTCGTTTCTGGAGCTGACAGGCAAAATTGGGTGCATGTTCAAAGAAAGTCAAAATACTGAAGGAAGAATTCAATAAGAATCAAATGCGCCAGCTGACATTGACATTTATTTGCATACACTGTCTGTATAGTTTTAGCATATGAAAAGTAGGGAAATGTATGGTTTCCCAAAATGTAGTTAATGCGGAAACAGCTAATAATTAATAAAATAATAAAAATGGCAATGCACTCGTAAAATATAGCAATTTACAACAAAATGAATAATGCCCGACTGGCATGGCTTGGATATTGTTTGACTTGGCATGCCACACCGAATCTAAAGAGACCAGTATTGTGACTTCTTGGCCAGAACGGTTAAGTTTAAGCAAAAATAGCCATTTCTTGTATCTCCTGGCCACTAGGTGGCACTGTGCTGAAACTATGCCGGTACACATAGGTCAAGGTTGTCATATCACAGACCAAGTTTGGTCTGAATACGGTCAAAGCCTTTTTGAGATAGCTTCACGTCCACTTTGGCATGCTCTTCTCCTAATTCATTTGGATGCTATTCGGTTTGACTAATCAACTTGAATTCCATGTTTGTTTTTTTTTGGCATAGTATGAAGATGATCTGGTTCGATTTTCGTGAAAATCTGAGCCTCCGTATAGACCTTATGTAGCCCCGCCCCTTTGACTTCCGGTCTGTATATTCACAGCGATTGTTTGTAGTTATGAATGAACGGCTCGTTTAAAAATTTCCCGGCCGACATTTGTCAAGACATCTGCTTTACAATGCTCATGATAACTTTCTTTAACTCTACAATAAGTAAATCCACTTCACCAGCTAATTACTCCTCGACAGCGATGCCATAGAAATATACAGAGCGGCCGCAAAAATGGAAGTTCAAAGACAATATTCTAAAGATGGCGGCGCCCTCATTTCTCTGGTGCATAAGGTCTATAGGCTGCAATCAAATCAGAGGAAAAGAGAACATTTTTGTTTCTAGCCCTTATGGTTCAAAAGTTATTAGACTAAACATTAGTGCAACTGTGGACAGTTGGTGGCGATAGAGGGATAGAGTTAGAGTGATTCAATTTCCTTCATTGGATTGTGGGTGGTTAGTGAAGAAGAAATAGAGGAAGTGGACATTTTGATCAAAGTAAATATGTATAATCTGAGTAAAGTGAATGATGAATGACAAAACTAGTTTTAACGATTTGAAATGAGGGTTTTATAAGAGTCTAGACTGGAATGATTGGAATGACAGGAATGATTTTTTTGTTTATTTATCAATCCATTCAGCAATACATAGGCCTATTCACCTCCTTAAGCCAAGCTACTACAATCTGATACAGAGATTCATCAGAGAAAAAATACTAGTGTGAAATATTCTGTCTAGCACCTTAAAAGAGACGGAGAAAATCAATACCTCCCTGCAATACCTGGAACACTCTAACGGTCAATGACGCCTCTTTCAGAAATGAATCCATATTTGTCTCCTGGAGGTACCGTTTGAAGCGGCTGTGGCCTGTTCCAGAAATATCTGTTTATCTGAACATTACATTCATCTGCCAGGGTAATTTTCAACTGCTTCTTGCTGCTTTTGAACTACACTTGTCTTTGACAAAAACTTGTTTTTATTTTACAGCTAAAGCTAAAAATTACCAATCTCAAGGACATCTCATTTTATTTCCTGAATGAGCTATAAACGGAAATTAAAAGCACAATAAACAAACAAAATGAGCATGTTTAGTTAAAATGAAATAATTTAATAAAAAATTATGTTTTCTGACCTACTTTTCAAAAAAGACTTCCAAAAGACGGTTTCGCCTGATCAAGACGACAGGTGACAACACAGCATGAAAAGATATAGTTTCCACCTGCGCTCTGCCTGCTAAAGCATGCTGAGTGCTGGAGACTGTAAGCTCAAAGAACGATATAAGACAGGAGTTTTGACCTTTCTGCGTCTAATTTACACATTCACATACACGCATGCAAATACACACTCTCAAGGTTGCTCCCTCTGCAGGTTACTGTCAAAGCAATCTCTTCCTTTGCCATTTAGTGGCAGGTGGCCGTACTCTGGTCCACAGGGACACTCATTGTTTTCTCAAAGAGCAACGGTACAATAGGTGTGACAGGGCCTCCACCGCCTGACTATCTCAGGCTTCTCCCTGTGCAACGACTGCTAAGTTTTTTTCTTCTTATCAGATTCTGATCTCACCACGGAACAAAACCCCTTAAAGGTCAAATGCTTGCGTCTTTGCACCGCAGTATGTTTGCTTTCTTCTCTTTGTGATTTCCTGAATTCCTTTTTTTCCATCCATTGATCATAAAGTTGACCTTCCAAAGGACATACTCACTACAGGCCTTCCGGATCTCCAGTGACTTCTGAAATAGCCTTAGTCTTCTTGATTTGTTTTTTATCACGTTCTGCCACAAACGAGCTCGAGATGCGCAGGCAACGTGCCATTGTGCTTTGTTATTAGCGGGTCAGCTACTTCCAATCAATATACAGATTTGACACTCAATAATTTTATTTTTATTTTGTATCAATGTTACTGCGACTGATGACGTTTCACAAATCCACAAGTACAGACAAGAACGCATATTGAGAAATTACCATGGTCAAGACGATCAGCTGAAGTTCAAACTGGGCATCAGAATGGGGAAGAAAGGTGACTTAAGTGACTTTGAACACGGCATTGTTGCTGGTGCCAGAAGGCTGGACTGAGTATTTCACAAACTGCTGAACTTCTAGGGTTTTCACACACAACCATATCTAAGGTTTACAGAGAATGGTTAGAAAAAGAGAAAATATCTAGTGAGCAAAAAAAGTCAGGTAAAAAATGCTTTGTTGATGCCAAAGGTCAGAGGATAATGGCCAGACTGGTTTGAGCTGATAGAAAGGCAACATAACACAAATAAGCACTCGTTACACCCGAGGTCTGCTGAAGAACATCTCTGAATGCACAAGACATCGAACTTTGAAGCAGACAGGCTACAGCAGCAGAAGACACACTGGGTGCCACTCCTGTCAGCTAAGAACAGGAAACTGAAGCTACAATTCACACGGGCTTACCAAAATTGGACAAAAGTTGATTGGAAAAACATTGCCTGGTCTGATGATTCTGATTTCTGCTGCGACCTTCAGATTGGAAGGGTCAGAATTTAGCATAAACAACATGAAACCATGAAAGCATCCATCCTGCCTTGCATCAACGGTTCAGGCTGCTGGTGGTGTTGTAATGGTGTTGAGGATATTTTCTTGGCACACTTTGAGCCCTTTAGTACCAATTGAGAATCGTTTGAACGCCACAGCCTGCCTGAGTATTGTTGCGGACTGTGTCCATCCCTTTACGACCACAGTGTACCATCTTCTGATGGCTACTTCCAGCAGGATAAGGCGTTGTGTCACAAAGCTCAAATCATGTCAAACTGGTTTCTTGAATTTGCCAATGAGTTCACTATATTTTAAATAGGCTCCCTATTTAAAGATTCTTAAAAAATAGGTCCCTTTGGGATGTGGTTAGCATCATGGATATGCAACTGACAAATCAGTAGCAACTGCGTGATGCTATCATGCCGATATGAACCAAAATCTCTGAAGAATGTTTCCAGCACTTTGTTGAATCTAAGCCATGAAGAATTAAGGCAGTTGTGAAGGCAAAAGGAGGTTCAACCTGTTACTAGCAAGGTGTACCTAATAAAGTGGCTGGTGAAGGTACACAAAACTGATGGTACCTCAGGTTTAAAGTCACGGTTTGGTAGAGGTTCGGTACAGTAGGGGGGAGAAAACTAAACATAACATTTACATAAAACATTTTTTAAAATAAATAGTGGTTTAATTATGTCTGTCTTAACTAATTAAATTATAATTTTAAAATAATTATCTCTGTTAATGCTGTAAACTATACAGGGAGCCCTTACTTGCTCATTACTATAATATTAAAGGTTAACAACAGACCACAAACTATTAGTCTAAATTCAATTGCTATTTATTTTTAAATTGAATAATCAACACTCAAGTAACAAATTGTATACAAATGTGTAAACTGCACATAAGGCAGTTTTTGCATTAACTTATAAATCTAATTATAAAATTATATTTTACTCCAATTTGTTGTAAAAAAAAATCCTTTACACAGTGGCTGTCATCTTCATGATAGATTTATTTAAACGTCTAAAAACGTCTAATTTAAAAGACCCGAAAACCAGTCAGTATCTGGTGTGACCACAATTTGCCTCACGCAGTGCAACACATCTCCTTTGCATAGAGTTGATCAGGCTGTTGATTGTGGCCTGTGGAATGTTGGTCCACTCCTCTTCAATGGCTTTGCGAAGTTGCTGGGTATTGCGATCCAGAGCATCCCAAACATACTCAATGGGTGACAATGTCCGGTGAGTATGCTGAAGAACTGGGATGTTTTCACCTTCCAGGAATTGTGTACAGATCCTTGCAACACGGGGCCGTGCATTATCATGCTGCAACATCAGGTGATGGTCGTGGATGAATGGTACAACAATGGGCCTCAGGATCTCGTCACGGTATCTCTGTGCATTCAAAATACCATCAATTAAATGCACCTGTGTTCGCTGTCCATAACATACGCCTGTCCATACCATAACCCCACCGCCACCATTAGCCACTCGATCCACAATGTTTGGAGACGGCTTATGGTAGAGAAATGGACATTCAATTGCATGGTCCCTCAAAACTTCTGATAACTGTGGCATTGTGCTGTGTGAAAAACTGCACATTTTAGAGTAGCCTTTTATTGTGGGCAGCCTAAGGCACACCTGTGCAATAATCATGCTGTCTCATCAGCATCTTGATATGTCACACCTGTGAGGTGGATGGATTATCTCGTCAAAGGAGAAGTGCTCACTAACACAGATTCAGACAGATCTGTGAAAAGTATTTGAAAGAAATAGACCTTTTGTGTACAGAGAAAGTCTTAGATCTTTGAGTTCAGCTCATCAATCAATCAATCAATTTTTATTTATAAAGTGCTTTACAACAACCAGAGTTGATCAAAGCGCTGGACAGAGACAAAAAGTACAGGAAAAAAAAAAAAGTGAAATACAAAACAATAAAATAAAATAAAATAAAATACAACACATCTATAAAATCATTATGCTAATCAGTTGTCCGGCAATTGTCAAAAATGGCGGCAAAAACAAAAGTGTTACGTTTATAATTTTGTTCAGTATATATATATATATATATATATATATATATATATATATATATATACAGTCGTGCTCAGAATTAATGGTACCCCTGGTAAATATGATGAAAAATGGCAGTAAAAAATAATTCTGCATCGTTTATCCTTTTGATGTTTCATTCAAAAAATTGGCAAAAATCGAACCTTTCATTGAAGTAAAATAATTGAAAGTGGAGGGGAAATCACACTATGAAATAAATGTTTTTCTCCAAAACAAGTTGGCCACAATTATTGGTACCCCTACAATTGTTTACGAGTAAAATATCTCTGAAGTATATTCCCATTCATATTTACCTTTTTTTTAGCACACCAGGGTGACTAGGAACATGAAATTGTCCAGCCATGACTTCTTGTTTTACAGGAGTTTAAATATGAGGAAACACAAAGGCCAAATTCCCTTAATTATCCATTACAATGAGTAAAACCAAAGAATATAGTTCTGATGTGCATCAAAAGATTGTTGAGCATCACAAAATAGAAAGTGGCTGTAAGAAAATAGCTAAAGCATTGAAAATCCCCATTTTGACCATCAGGGCAATAATTAAGCACTTCCAATCAACTAAAGATGTTACAAATATACCAGGAAGTGGACGTGTGTCTATATTGTCTTAATGCATGGTGAGGCGGAAAGTTTGAGTGGCCAAAGACTCTTCAAGAATCACAGATGGAGAATTGCAGAAATTAGTTGAGTCTTGGGTTCAGGAAGCCTATTTAAAAAAAAATTAAACAACCCCTACATCACCACATGTTGTTTGAGAGGTTTTCAAGAAAAATCCTCCTTGCTCATCCAGAAACAAACCCCAGCAAATTCAGTTGTCAGACATGACTGGACCTTCAAACAGCACAGGGTTCTGTGGTCAGATGAAACTAAAAAATAGCTTTTTGGCAGCAAACATGCAAGATGGGTTTGGTGCACACAAGGATAAAAAGTACCCCATGTGTACAATTTAATATACCATCTTTAATGTTGTGGTCATATTTTTCTGCTGGAGGTCCTGGACTTCTTGTTCAGATACATGCATGGCATCGTGGATTCTATCAAATACCAACAGATAAAAAATCTAAACCTGACAGCCTCTGCTAGAAATCTTATAATGGGCCGTGGTTGGATCTTCCATCAGGACAACGATCCAAAACAAACATCAAAATCAACACAAAAATGTGTTAAGTAGCACAAAATGAAGCTTCTGCCATGACCGTCCCAGACCTGATGAGTGGAGTGAACTGAAGAGAAGAAGCACCAACATGGATCTGGGAATCTGAAGGATCTGGAGAGACTCTGTTTGGAGGAATGGTCTCTGATCTCTTGTCTGTGTTCTCCGAACTCATCAGGCATTATAGGATAAAACTTAGAGCTGTTATCTTGGCAAAAGGAGATTGCAAAAAGTATTTAATAAAAGGGTACCAATAATTGTGGCCAACGTGTTTTGGAGATAAACATTTATTTCATAATGTGATTTCCCCCCCACTTTCTATTCTTTTACTTCAATGAAAGTTTAGATTTTTGCCAATATTTTGAATGAAAGATAAAAAGGATAAATGATGCAGATTTATTTTTTACAGCCATTTTTTATCATATTTACCAGGGGTACCATTAATTCTGAGCACGACTGTATATATATATATATATATATATATATATATATATATATATATATATATATATATATATATATATATATATATATATATATATAAGGGATAATTCCTGAAAGTGTAGACAAAATGTATTCCAATAAACAGTTACACAGACCGTTCAAAAAATAGGTTTGTAAAAATAATAATGAATAAAAATAATGCATGTAAAGAATAATATAATGCATGTTTGCCATGATAAGGATGTAAATGACTTAAAGGGATAGTCTCAGAGCTGCCAACTCTCACGCATTGGCCGTGAGACACACGCATTTCATTGGTTTCACACGCTCACCTGCCACACCCCCGATTTCTCACGCTGAAGTGTCAACCCGGTCGAATCAAAGATGAGTTTATCTATAGATCTACCTGTTGAGCCACTCGTGATCGACTAAAAAATGCAATACAATATACTTTATTGTCCCCTTAGGGAAATTTGTCTTGGGCTCAGTTATACCACAAATTCGTTAAAATCTCCCGGAATCCAGAGCGAGCATGCATGCGAGACAGAGACTGTGCTCCAAACCGCACGGCAAAGAGGGAAAGCGAGCAAGAGACCTTGCGTGTGCAGAGAATGGAGAATGTCATTTGAAAGATTTCAAAAAATCTTTCTTTGAAAGAACACAGGGGTGAGTAAATGGACAATTTTCTTTTTTTGGGTGAACTTGAAATTGAAATGAAAAGCAAGTATTTTTGGGCATATTCGGCACAATTTGAATACCACACCAAATTCTCTGCTGTATATATTTTTATAGAGCAAGCATTTGCAGATTTTCGTTTTAGCCTGAAAGTCCTCCAATATGATCAGGGCAAGGGAGTCTCACACACACACACCCCCACACCCTCACACAAATTGGCATATTGTGTGTGGTCCAAAACCACATTCATATATCCCTCAACAAGGCTTCTCACCTTTCACACTATCTCATCAGCTCTGGAGCCTTTTGACAGGTCCTCTGTGCTCCCTGTTAATAAATAAACATTCGCAGTACAAAAAAGAAAAAAGTTTAAGGAGGACGTGTATGACCTCTCTGTCAGTCTCATCCTAACTTTTCTGTGTGTTCAGCCATTGCAGAGCTGGAAAATCCATTAGATACGATTGCTGTGCTAGTAACGCTGCCGAGAGAGCTAAGCAAAATCTGGTTTCTGGGAGACTGAAAAAATGCTAAGGTTGTCAAGCTTGAAAAGAACGACATAATACCTGACACACTTAATGGCTTACACAACCACCGTCGACCCTTCCTATTTCCTGCTAATTCTCTCTCCGATACAGCATTACATTGGAAAGCCAATGATTTAAGTGCATAATTTTGATGTGAACTTTATTAGCCTCCATTTCACCATGTGAACTTATTAAAAATTAAGACTTATATATAATTCCAGCCTAGCGCTCCCATAGAGGTCAGGCATCTTTAGACATTATACCATTTCCACTTATATATAGTTCTTATTGAAATTAATCAATTTTCAGTCATTTTCAAGCTTTCAATATCAGTCCATAAATAGCTTGCTAACATTCAGCTCATTTTAACCACAGCCTGGAAGCAGCACACATTAATACGTGCAATAAATATATCCCTGGCCATCCAATGAACTAGACAGCCTTTAATTTGCCTATTAAATCAGTGCAGTTACCGAGTCTTGCATATAAAGAGACTGGATTAAAATGCAGGAAAAAAGTAAAGTGGTTAACTATAAAGCTGATCAAATCATACTTTTCTATTGATTATATTCATTTAGTTTAAAAGAGTTTACATGGAAATATTGAAAAATGCATGGTGAATCATTAAAGTAAATAAATAAATGTATTCTTGAATTTAAATACAGCTGGTTTTATACATCAGTAATTAACACAGGCCTAAAAATCATGTTTACACTGATGGTGTGAAATGATCTATCCACAAAAATATCAAAAAAATATAACTTAATTATAATTACTGAAGGTGTGACTCCAACTTCACACAGCTGTGAACTGTGAACTGACAGTTTGATTTGAGGCCTGCGGGTCACCACATGTTCACAAGTGGCACCTCCAAGACACCCCAACCATCAAGAAAATACATTTATTATTCATTGCATAGATTTATTACATTTTATGAGGGATTGGCAAACTCTAGTGTTGACTTTTTACTTGGTATTACATGGTTTGTTGAGCTCAGCAAATTCTAAATCAACAAAACTGCAAGCTACACACCCATGCAACAGCCTTTTTGGTTTGCCACCCACAAGATTTTTACTGTCCCCAACTGGTTGCCCCATATCAAATTTCTTGGACGCTCCACTGGAGCTTACTGACTGTGTGCAGTTCGGGACTCTTGCTTACACTCCCATTATCATAAACAAAGCTGTTAGCAAGGAACAATAAATCTCTTATTTACTCTGCGTCATGTTGATTATAATGGCACTATTCTGGTTTTGTCGCATTGCTCACTTCATTGTATATTGGATAATACGACATCTACATTGCAAGCGAGTGGCGAGACATCTAGCAAATCTGAAATGATCCTGAATTATGATGCTTTTCATTTGTGCTTTTTTGTTCATGCACACAATAGAAATAACTGTAAGTGGTTACAATTCTCAACTACTGCAAGGACAACATGAGTCCTAAATGAAATGCTGACACTTTTCAAGATTTGAAAATCATAGTATTGTAATTTCCATTATTTTTTTCAATAAACTGTCAAGAAACAAATTTCCCTTTAAATGTTCCAGATGGACTAATGGAACTCGTTAGACTTTCAACATAAGGAAATAATATTTTTGCCTGCAACTTAGGAGGGTGGAAAAGAAAAAGAGAATGTGACGCACACACTCCTGGCTGACAGCTGCATGTTCCTTTTATCCCTTTTTCATGTCTTGCAGGTGCTGTGCGGAGAGGGGGATAGAGAAGATTGAATGATCATGGGTCACAGATATTCCAAATGCCTTTTGCGTGGTGGCCTTGGAGATAAGAACAAATGGAAGATTCTCAGAGCCGAAATGTTAAGCAGGAGTTAGCGCAATATTAAGTAGCAGACCTAGCGTACCTGATTAATGTTTTCTTACTAACACAGTGGTCACTGAAAGGCACAAGCATGAAAATACCACAAAAAGACAACTATAGTATATTATTTTAAATGATCATATCCAGAGAGGAACTATGCTTACAATTCTGAAGAGTACGCATGTAGATATTCAGAAGATAGCCAAAGTGACTAACAATATAGCCTTACACCTTACTACAGGGACAATTCCCCCTATACAGTATATAGTGTTAATCGTCTTGATTCAACGTGATCTCTAGAGTATTTATGATGTGAATCTTTATGTAAAGTCTGGTTCTACCACCCATACATTTACTTAAATTTTCATACACACTGAAGCATACAAAATTGACTTGCTGACATCACTAAAATGTAAATTAATTATAGAAGAACAGCTTTTCGACGTACAAATATGTACAAATCCTTATTTATCACTATCATAATGGGGGAAATAGTATTTTGATTCTAGGTAACACTATAGGATACTGGTAACAATGTAACAATCAACGGGTTACCATGATCTTCACATTAGAATACCGATCCAAATATTTACTAATTTCTCTAGAAGGATGTACTAGTGACACTTGAGACATATCTATCCAAAATCTAACAAAAACCTCAAAGGTTTACAATGACTTCAGTCAAAATTGAGGAGTTATCATGCTTTTCACTTTAGAATACTGATTGAGTCATTACTAGAGTGTTACCATGACCTTCACTGATACACAATATTAGAATTAATTATACAGCATTACTCATTTATTATGAACCTGTATATGGTAGTCCTTAGCAGTCCTTTGGGAGATATGAAAAAAAAAGAGTTATTCATTAGCTAGTAAACTACCACATTCAACTGAGCACTATTACTTACTAATTCATTAATTATAGTTTCTTGTTAATTAATAGTAGTTATTAGAATGTTAACAGTGCGTTATTCTAGTTTCTAGTTATCCATTAATGACGGAACAGTATTCTAAAGTGTAACTATTTTCAGTCGCAGTTAATGCAGTATCTACTTTATATGAAATAACCTTTCGCTCTGTTCTATGACTTCTGCTGCAAACTGGTTTCGAAAGATTACACAACGTTAAACAAGATAACACTTTAAACCCTTAAAATTAATAGCATTTCCATAATAGTTTAACCATTGTTTATCATGTAATATTTATTTACAGCTTGTATTAAAAGACTCGAACTGCGTCGGTGACGACACTAGGGGAACACCCTTCAGCGTAGCGCGTCTGAATTTATGAATCAGTCCTATTGGCATTGCGCAATGACGTAGCGTGTGACGGCATAAGCGGATGTATACAAAAGCACGCCGGCACACAAAAATGTCAGCTTTTTGCTATTCAGCAAGCGCTCTGTGTATGTGTGAACAATTCTGTCCTATTTGGTGTTGTATGTCCTGTTAAAGTACATAGTAGTAGCTCGGATCTCGCGTTTGCCGAGGCAGCGCTTAGATTCCGAGTGTACTTTGCAATAAGATTCTGTGGCTGGGATCTCGCGTTCGCCGAGGCAGCGTGTAGGTTTAATGTTTGCCTTGCAGTTGCAATACAGAATCTAGTAGCTCGGATCTCGTGTTTGCCTAGGCAGCATGTAGGTTACGAGTCAACTTTGCAGAGTACGAGGCATGAACAGTCAGTTCCTGAGGATGCAGATGTAAAAAAGTTGTTGAATCAGTAGAGTACATTTTGGATGACAAATGTAAAAGTTCTTACAGCTGCTTTTGAGTAACATGTACATTTTTGACACTTAAGATACTCAAACCATGTCAGAAATTGGATAAAAACATTGGTATATTCATCTTATTTTGAGCAGATCAAATCTGTTGCACAAGCCTGTGCATTGATGCTGCGTACAATCTATGTGCTTAATTTGGCATACCCAAAAGAACTGAAATACTGTGAATTTTTTCAGAAAGTCATTATGCAGATGGATTCTGAAAGGCTCTCCCCTAAAATTATAGAACTGAAAAACTAAAGTGTAATGATAGAATTTTGCAGCAGGCATGGATGTTCAGGCTCATACTAACATTTTAGTTCAGATGTTGTTACGGCCTGTATTTGTACCTTTATTTTCCTTACAAGACCTGTACATTTATATTTAAAAGATTACCATACAAATTGCAATTTGTTGCTTGAAATGTGAGCACTTTGGTTTTAGGAGTTGTGCGGTTTTAGCACTGTTGTTTTAATGATTCACAAACAAATAGTACTACTATTTTCACCTGTGATTTGTATTTATTTATAAATGTACAATGTTATTTAAAAAAGTCAGTTTAAACATGTTGTTTTAATTGATTAAACATTGTGAAAATATAGTGTAATATAAACATGATTAAATATAGTGGCCTATTGTCACTATATTTATTTCTTAATTAATTACATAATTGTACAATGTTATTGTACATGTCAGCACTTTGTTAGCAGGTGCAATTGTGGCTGGTTACTTATGTGGCCAATTGTACAATGGACGAATTCAAGGCTATAAAAAAAAAATTACTCGCTAAATGTAAGTTTTAACATTTCTACAGGAAGGGTGTTTTACCCACAAAAAAAAATATTTATCATAAAGATAAGTTTAAAACATTTAAGTCATTTTTGTGTGCATTTGAAGGCCATTTCCGGACATCCAATACAGTTAATTAAATACCACTGCAGATGTATTAAGCTAGACAATTTTTAACACTTATTAAATAATACAAATAAATAATTTGAGTAGAAGAAACATGATTGAATAAGGCTGGAATTACAAAGTTATGGTCAAATCAACTCAAGTTTAATTGAGCTAAGGTAACTAAATAAAATAGACTAAGTTAAACTAAATGTGTTTATTTAATTTAGATCAAATCAATTTATTGCAAACACTTACCTTCATCAGGCAAATTCAATAAATAATTTTCCCCCCAGTGTGCCTCATTTCATTATGTAAATTAGCCTCATTATCAATTGTTCAAAAAAAAAAACTACCTGGTGCAATTACCACCTTTTAAATGAGATGTTTGTGTACATTTTCTTTTGATCATGACAGCAGTATATTCAAATGGCAGAGACTGCTTGCATTCAGACATTCAGTGAAAACAAAAACACCTTCATGCATTTTAAAGAGCCGATTTATATGTCTAGATCACTGTGGAATAATGTTGCAGAGCCCTCAGTAAAGTATACCATATTGTATTAGTCTGCTATACACTCCACAGTATCAACCTGTAAGGAGGAGGATTGCACAATGCAACTCAATACAATTACAAGGAAATCAGCATTAGGCTTGGGAATCATAAGCAATTTTCCGGTTCATGTTCCAGTTCTGTCTAACAATTCTGGTTCCAATTCCTATTCCAGTTCATGTGGAGTGTCCTCATATAATGAGATGGCAGACACTGAAAACATCAGTATGTGTATGAGTATGTGTAGTAGATGAAACTGAGTCACTCAGATTTCACATGCAGATACATGCAGACTTCATGTGAACAGTAGTCTTTTTCCACTTTAATATTCACAGACAATATAGTCCACATTGCCATTTGATTAACTGCACAGCCCTACTTTTAATTTATTCATAAAAAGTGCCAAATTCTGTGACATTCTGAATTATACAGTCAATTCCATTTTGATTACTGGATTCCACAATTCTTCCTGTGTTTTACATGTTGCGGAACTCATACGACCCTACTATTAAAGGATACACTCCTAACGCGTCTGTGTGTGTGACACCTGAAATGTTTTTGGAACCGTAACCTATGAATTTGACACAGTAAAAAAAAAAAAAATCAGAAAACAAACCCAGTATACACAGGTCCTTCTCAAAAAATTAGCATATTGTGATAAAGTTCACTATTTTCCATAATGTAATGATAAAAATTTTACTTTCATATATTTTAGATTAATTGCACACCAACTGAAATATTACCAGGTGTTTTATTGTTTTAATACTGATGATTTTGGCATACAGTTCATGAAAACCCAAAATTCCTATCTCAAAAAATTAGCATATTTCTTCTGACCAATAAAAAAAGTGTTTTTAATACAAAAAAAGTCAACCATCAAATAATTATGTTTAGTTATGCACTCAATACTTGGTCGGGAATCCTTTTGCAGAAATGACTGCTTCAATGCGGCGTGGCATGGAGGCAATCAGCCTGTGGCACTGCTGAGGTGTTATGGAGGCCCAGGATGCTTCGATAGCGGCCTTAAGCTCATCCAGAGTGTTGGGTCTTGCGTCTCTCAACTTTCTCTTCACAATATCCCACAGATTCTCTATGGGGTTCAGGTCAGGAGAGTTGGCAGGCCAATTGAGCACAGTAATACCATGGTCAGTAAACCATTTACCAGTGGTTTTGGCACTGTGAGCAGGTGCCAGGTCGTGCTGAAAAATAAAATCTTCATCTCCATAAAGCTTTTCAGCAGGTGGAAGCATGACGTGCTCCAAAATCTCCTGATAGCTAGCTGCATTGACCCTGCCCTTGATAAAACACAGTGGACCAACACCAGCAGCTGACATGGCACCCCAGACCATCACTGACTGTGGGTACTTGACGCTGGACTTCAGGCATTTTGGCATTTCCTTCTCCCCAGTCTTCCTCCAGACTCTGGCAACTTGATTTCCGAATGACATGCAACCACTGAGCAACAGTCCAGTGCTGCTTCTCTGTAGCCCAGGTCAGGCGCTTCTGACGCTGTTTCAAAAGTTGCTTGACCTGCGGAATGCGGCACCTGTAGCCCATTTCCTGCACACGCCTGTGCACGGTGGGTCTGGATGTTTCTACTCCAGACTCAGTCCACTGCTTCCGCAGGTCCCCCAAGGTCTGGAATCGGTCCTTCTCCACAATCTTCCTCAGGGTCCGGTCACCTCTTCTCGTTGTGCAGCGTTTTTTGCCACACTTTTTCCTTTCCACAGACTTCCCACTGAGGTGCCTTGATACAGCACTCTGGGAACAGCCTATTTGTTCAGAAATTTCTTTCTGTGTCTTACCCTCTTGCTTGAGGGTGTCAATGATGACCTTCTGGACACCAGTCAAGTCGGCAGTCTTACCCATGATTGCGGTTTTGAGTAATGAAACAGGCTGTGAGTTTTTAAAAGCCTCAGGAATCTTTTGCAGGTGTTTAGAGTTAATTAGTTGATTCAGATGTATAGGTTGATAGTTCGTTTAGAGAACCTTTTCATGATATGCTAATTTTTTGAGACAGGAATGGTTTTCATGAACTGTATGCCAAAATCATCAGTATTAAAACAATAAAACAACTGAAATATTTCAGTTGGTGTGCAATTAATCTAAAATATATGAAAGTTTAATTTTTATCATTACATTATGGAAAATAATGAACTTTATCACAATATGCTAATTTTTTGAGAAGGACCTGTACTTTACTCCATTCCCTGATTTACATAATTCCTCAAATGAATCTGGCAGTAAAACAACACACGGTGAACAAATCCTCCCTAACAGCTTGTAAAACGGAGTGTATATGATTTCCTTGGAGCTTGCCTTCTCACGTATAGAGCTGAGCAGGGAGGTTTACTCACACAGGAGACTGAAACAGTGTCAAAAATGTTCTGAGACAGAGAGAGTGGTCGATATCTTGTCTACTTTATGTTGCTGGAATGCACCTCATCGTCAACAAGTGAGACCGCTGGCAAAGGGGCTGTCAAAACCTCTGCAAAACCCAACGTCAAAACAGACCCCGAACTGAACAGCTCAAAACGTAGAGAAACCAATCCCATGGAATGTCAACGCACGACTACCATTTGTCAGGACTCACAACCTCTTCCCATACCCAACCCGAACCTTGCTTTACTCTCAGAAGGAGAAAAAAAAAATACTCGCAACTTTTATCACTGTCTACAAGCAAATGCTTAGTAAGTTGTATATGCACCACATGTCTCTCTGGTGCTGTGAGAGGTATCCAGCCGTGCTTTAGCTATAACAGTCTGTCTGCCTCTCCTCCTCTGGGCTGTTTTTCTCCTCATGAGGAAACAGCTCTGAGATAACGTGGAGATGGTTGACTATCTGTTGCCTCAGATTAAGGAAGGCAAAATAAAGCCACGGCGAAGTCAGAATGTCTTTCTCAAATCTGACAGGATAGTTTTCATGAGCATGAAAGGAGGTGTGTACAAACACCTGTCACTTGGTTCGAGATATGGTGGTACAGCAGGGGCGCGAGGATACCTAAGACACCCCGCATGGGATTGTACGTCATAAGTGGGTTTACTTCTGTCACTAGCCATACAACCTCCTCCTGTGAGACTTCATAAGCATGGCTAGCGAGGAAGCTAAGAACGTATTCCCTTTAGCGAGATGTCAGCAGGCTAGACTGACTTCAGACACAATCAGAGTGACACGCTCACATGAGGTTACCAAAACACGAATAGTTTAAAAGGCGCTAAAAGCCGAGATGTTTCTTATCTGTGGCAGACAGAAGTTAGTTGTCTCTTTTGTTGCGAGGGGCTCCATCACAAGGCCAAAGCCTATTCGACTGTACCGTGTGGTGGACTTCAGAAATAAGTCTCCTGTCTGCATTTGGGGATTTTAGTACAACACATTTACCGTTTCATTATAGGTGTACACAAGTTTCTGGGTTATAGACATATGGGACGCAGTATGTACATCATTTTTTTTGGCAGAGACACCAAAAAATATGAACTGGACAAATATGTCTTAAAACTGAATATTACACAAGCTGTTGTTCTGAATATCAGTACGGATGTGATATGATATTCAGACCAACAGCACGCTTATGAGTGATACTGCTTTTATTTAATGTACATTTTCATTTTAATAAACTTACATTTTAAACTATTTTACCAGTTACTTTTTTTCACTCACAAAAATATTTCAAAACAGAATCAAACATTGCATCTCTGAGCGATAGACAGTAGTGGCTTTTTTTTTTCCTGAATTAAGTGTTTTGAATAAATTGTTTGAGTAAGTGATTCAATGACTCACTCAAACAGAGCGCTTGTATACGAAACTGAAAACTTCCCTACTATATACTAGGCAAAAAACAGTATGCGACAGAGTATGCCATGTCAGATAGACACAACTATTCTATGAAGCCACGGGAGAGGATTTGTGAATGGTAGTGATGTGATGTAACTGATGCTGGTAGGGCACATGATAACGACAACATGACCAATGCAGTTACATCTGGATTACATTCATACTATATAGATTATACTATTTTAATGTTTGCACAGTCATTTTTTTAAGTACCTACTCAAAAGTACCAGATTTTGGATGCAGACAGTATTTGGTTCCTGAATGAATCAGGGTTTTGAACTAATTATTTGAGTAAATGATTAAATGACTCATTCATAAAGACAGTCACTTGTTAGGTTATTGAATAAATCATGGTTTTGAACAAATCATCTGAGTAAATGATTCAATGTTGCCACCTACTTGTGCAATAATTTAAAATGCATTCCCCAACTTAAAGGAACACTCCACTTTTCCAACTCCCATAGAGTTAAACAGTTGAGTTTTGCCGTTTTTGAATCCATTCAGCCGATTTCCGGGTCTGGCGGTAGCACTTTTAGCATAGCTTAGCATAGAGTCTGATTAGACCATTAGCATCTCTCTAAAAAAAATGACCAAAGAGTTTCAATATTTTTCCTATTTATAACTTAGTGCCGGTCACGTTGGAAGTTATATATAGCTGGGGACTATTTTCAGACGCTGCGTAATATCATTGCGCCTGCTGCACCAATGGTACGGCAGCAAAGTTCCTTGATTATTACGCAGGAATGAGAGTATGGTTCCTAGCCATATTGTCCTAGAAAATCGCAACTTTTCATTTTCCATCGGTCCTAGGACACGATGTAACTACAGAAGAGTCAAGTTTTAAATAGTAAAAATATCGAAACTCTTTGGTCGTTTTATTTTTGAGAGATGCTAACGGTCTAATCAGATTCAATGATCTATGCTAAGCTCTGCTAAAAGTGCCACCGCCAGACCCAGAGATTGGCTGAATGGATTCGAAAACGGAAAAACTCAACTGTTTAACTCTAGGGGAGTTGGAAAATGAGCCTATTTCCAAAAAAAGTGGAGTGTTCCTTTAATTAAATTATATTACATGAAATACTACACATTTAGACATACATTAATTAATGTCTTGTCAAGATTATCAATTTTTTAAATATTTAATACAATGTTTAAAAAATAATAACTATGTTAATACAACAAAGCACAATTTATGTTATTTTTGTTTGCTACTGGTGAATATTGTTTGCCTATTATTTAGTCACCTTCTTTTCAGACCATTAATCAAAAAATTATATGTAAACACAGCAGGTGTCATGAAGGTGTCAGGCATGTGGGAGCAGCTTTAATTAAACTGAGTTGAGTGCTTGCAAATAAATAAATAAATAAATAAATAAATTAAAAAATAAATAAACCCTGGCTCATTCACAGATTTTGATTTGGAGAAGTATACTTTGCAATTAGCCTGTCTATCTGGAAGAGTAGCACACATTAAAGCCATTTTCTGTACCGTATGCAAGCGTGATAGGCCATCACAGTGATGTGGAGGCACTGTCCTCTCATGTGTCTTTTCACCTACATTTCACACACTGTTTAAGGATCTCAGCGAGAACTCATAGAGCTAAAAAAAAAAACACTACCTCTCTCTTAAAATGTATCCACTTTTATCACTGTTGCTAAATTAGACAAATAAGGGCCATAATTACTAAATGGCAAATTAGCGTGAGAGCGCAGATGTGAGTCTACCAAGGGCAGCGCAAATTTGCGTCTGGTTTAAGACATGCTTTTTGGAAGTTAAATAATGGTGCAAATACCAGTAAGTTGACCAGTGCAAACATCAGTAAAACATCTTGCGCGATTCATTTAAATACCCTCCTCCCATAAATGTTGGGTCTGAAAGGAAAACTCCTACAAATGCATATGCAATAAGATCAGCCGCAAAAATAACCCTGTCCACACCTTTTCAGCGCACATTTTTCACTGCGTGTCTTTAGTAAATCCTGACATTAGTTCTTTAACGCCAAAAGAGGGTTTGCGTTGGCGCAAGCTATTAGGAAATCTGGCACTAAGTGTCAAAATATTTGTTTTATTTGTTCAATGTTTTTAAAAGGAGACACTGTCGGAACTCTTTTTTGGACAAAAGGCCCCTGACCTTAAATGTGGTCGCCATTGGTGCCCTACAGTGTTTATGCAAAGATGCGGCCAAATCAGAGTAATGATCTGCAGCATGTGTGGGACTGCAGAGCAGACGTTGTAAAAAAAGATGGGTAGAGAAAAAGCAAGTGAGAGAGAGAGAGAGAGAGAGAAGTTGAAAAAATAAATAAACGGTTGCTTTGATAATGGCTGAAGCTAAGGGAACTAAAATTTTATCACCAGAAAGGCTTAAAGGCTAAAAAAAAAAAAAAAAAAAAAAAAATGCAACAGAGAGAGAGAGAGAGAGAGAGAGAGAGAGAGAGAGAGAGAGAGAGAGAGAGAGAGAGAGAGAGAGAGAGAGAGAGAGAGAGAGAGAGAGAGAGAGGGGTTTGATAAATGAAATAGGAAGAAATAGTACACAGATAAGAAGTACAGCACGGGGAAAGGAAATGCGTGAAGTGACTTAAGCAACCACAGCATTCCACACCTCTCTATTCAGCAGAGTTCCTGTCTCATTAAAAATGAATAGTTCTATGATCAGAACTCGCAGCACTGGAGTAGAGGTGAAAAACGCACTAGTGCGGGCAACCTCAGCGTCTGCACTGCAAATCCTTCACGCCGTGTCCTTCATTAATTCAAGGCGGCTGTTGATACAGTTGGCCCACACGGAATATGTTATAGATTAACGGATATAAACTATAGCATCCAATTGAAAACCCTAAAAAAAAACTAATTCAAACAAATTTGTTAATAACTCTAAAATAAGCATTTTGACCCTGACAAACATGAACTCTGATCCAGTAGAGTTCATTCAATAAGTAAAATTACCAAGCACATAAACATCATCTCCTAGAGGTGCAGGAGATGCACGTCCTGTGTTATTGACTTTCCCCTGCAATCGAAAGATGGTCCAAACTATATAATCCCCATATGAACAGGATTTCATTCTGTATTACAACAAGTAGCAGTGGATTTGTGAAAATAATCTAGTACATTATGGTCATTGTTGTCACGGCTAACTCGGGCTCGTGGATGTGTGGACTCTACTTATGCAGAGGACGAGCATGGCCACGGATGTAAACAGTGCAATCGAACAGATCTGCAAGTATTTATTCAAGAGCTTTGAGTGAATGTGTGTAGGATCGTGCTGAGCTATTGCGGAGTTCAAAGCAAATCTGTTGCCTTGTGGTATAAAATCACTTTCCTGAACTTTCACTTTCGATGTACCTATCTGAAGAGTCGAGTGCTTGGCTACCAGTGAGAAAAACAAAACAAATACAAACAAACCTAACTCACATATATACTCGTATGTAGTCGTTGACTCAATTTCTGCATAATTACATGCAACTAACCCTACACCACGCCCTAATCCTAATCCAAACCATATAGTAAGTACAATGTAGTTTATTGTAGATTATTATTACTTAGTAATTAAATGTACACTGTAACATGGACCCTAAAACAAAGTGTATCCTTGCTTTTTTACACACACACACACACACACACACACACACACACACACACACACACACACACACACACACACACACACACACACACACACACACACACACACACGCACACACGCACACACACGCACACACACACACACACACACACACACAATAAATCATAAGACTTGTCGTTTTTGAGAGATTTAATCAATGTTATTTTCACTTCACATGTCAGTGGTTTTAATGTTGTGGCTGATCAGTATGTGTGTGTGTGTATATACTGTAAATATTTGGGGTGCAACGGTAAATTTTTAAATAAATTTGTCATGTATACAAGTTATGATAGCCACTGTGTAAATTATTATATTTTAGAAAATGAACTTTATAATTAGACTTAGAAGTTAATGAAAAACATGCCTAATGTGCAATTTACTTTAATTTATTTCAAGTTTTTTTATTTTTTTATTTGAGTGTTGATTATTCTTTCTAAAAACAAATTGCAACTGAATTTAATAATTTGGGCTCTGTTGTTAATAGTATTAGTGTGTGTGTGTGCGCGTGTGTGTGTGTGTGCGTGTGTGTATGTGTGTGTGTGTTTAAGCCAGTTTATGTTAAAGCCATAAAATATGTTTATGTTTGATTTATCTGGCCTTTGCTCTTCTACATTTTTTTTTTACCTTTATGATCAAAGTAGCATTTTACTTTATTTAACATGATAAAGTCTAGCATCAAGCTGATTGGTCCAAATTCAATGATGTGCTTTACTACACTCCTCACATTACTGCCTCCTTAGAATCAATTAATGTTGTATACTTCATTTGCTTAGGATAAATGCAATAGCTAAATAAATAAATGGAGAAATGTTTCCTGTTGCACACACGGTATATGTGACAGGAAACATGTAGGATCAATAATTATGTATAGCAGGATACAGTTAAGCAAAGAAAATATTCCTAAGTTGAAAGCTCTGTCTAGATATATTATACAATCAATGAGTGGGTATAGCAATATGCATGACCATATTTTCCCATTAATTTTAAATGGCGGCGCCCAAAGCGATTTGAATGACAGCTTCCATATGGGAGATGCCATTATGAATTACAGCGATTATCTGCAGCTAGTAAAAGCAGAGTGTGAAAAAAACTAAACAAAAAAACAATAATAAAACCAGTAATAAAAAAAGGCTCCAAAACTGGAGACATATCTCACACTGATGAAAAAGAATAGGCGTACAGCACACTCACGACTCTTTCCGGCCATCGAGAATGTTCCACTAATGCGTACAAATGTCAACGTTCTTTTTGTCTCACGCTCGCTCTATCTCCAGCATAACCTTTTAAAAAATGTAACAATATGACCTTAAGAAAGAAAGAACGGAGAGAATGGCTACACTATAGGTTTTGATGATGCCATCTCTGTTTGCTTTCAGGTCACCAGGGAAGGAATGAGATACAACCTATATAATCTACTGACAAATACTATTTCCCTGCAACATCTCAGTCAACTCAGAGGTCAGAGTTATTAATGTGAGAACCACGGCGGGCTTGCACATGCGTGTCAGCCGTTTCGCGCGGGGTGACAGCGAAGGGAAACAGAGAGGATGAGGGTGACATGAAAGAACGAGATAAAAAAAAGCAAAATTAACAATGTAGATGGACGAGTGAAACCGAATGAGAAATGGACCGGAGATGTAAAGAAAGCAGTGACATGAAGGGTGACTATTGAATGGTGAAGAGAAAAAATGAAGAGCATGTTGAAAAAAAAGAAAAAATCAAAGCCAGGTAGACAAAAAGAAACCGTACTTTGTGAGTCAAGGGAACGGGTTGACCTTAAAACTCTCTCAACTCCAACAACGAACTAACGCAATTCTACATCAGCCATAAAGGTCACCACACATTGCAATATTTTAATAAAAGAAGAACATATGGTCAGACTTTCAGAACCATTCAACTGAATATTACTAGAAAATACTTTCCTCAAAGTCAGACAACAGCTACAGGACTAATTTATTATAATGAACAATTAATGAATTCTGTCAGGAACTCATTAAGCTAACAACTTGCAGGGAGTTGTGTGAACCGAAAAGTGCAAAATATTTTATTTATCATTTCTGAAACATAAGGATGTAGCCAAATGTTCACGTTATGTCCCTGTGGTATCCAATGAAGGCTAAAATATCTATAGAAATTTTACATCTTCTTCATCTCAATGGTTGTTGCTCAGTTGGCCCTTGAAAGACCTTCCCTTGCAGTCATCCTGACCATCTGATTGGCTGATGGCTCCACAACAACTTGCACAGTCCCAGACACTTCACTAGAGAGATGACAAGGGACATTTTTGTAACTTATATAACTTATGTAACTAATATATAATATACATCTTATAATGATCTTCCTTTTTGATTTCACTGATGGTTACATTAAATAACTTTACAATTGTACTCTTATGCTCACCACAGCTGCATTTATTGGAACAAAAATACAGTAAAAACAGTAATATTGTGAAATATTATTAAAATTGAAAATAACCATTCTCTATTTGAATATATAATAAAACGTAATTTATTCCTGTGATGCAAAGCTGAATTTTCAGCACCATTACAAAGTGTCACATGATTCTTTAGAAATCATTCTAATATGCTGATTTGCTGCTCAAGAAACTTTTCTTATTATTATTAATGTTAAAAAACAGTTGTGCAGCATCATTTTTTTATTGGAACACACACATACACACACTATTTGTAATATTTAACAAATTCGTACTGTATTTTTAATCACATAAATTAAACATGTGAGCAGAGAGACTTCTTAAAAAAAAAAAAAAAAACTCACTGTCCCCAAACTGACATCTACCAGCAGGCATCCGCCCATGCTAACCAACCAAAACTTAACCCTTGGGTACGATACCATTCTGAGACAAAATCCACAGCGGGAGGACAATTTGTCAAGAAAATGGTGCTCACACAGTGAACCTCTCCAACCCTCCACCAATTTGTTTACACATCTGGAACACCTAAACATGCACAGAATGTGACCTCAATATGCTCCACGGCCTTAGTCAGAATACTGCGCGCACACACACACACACGCACACACACGCACGCACACGCACACACACACACACACACACACACACACACACACACACACACACACACACACACACACACATATCCCTGTGAGTGTGGTGTCTCTACAGAGCAGTTAAGTCATTAGCGCACTGCTGCACACCACTAAGCACATAAGCATATGTTCTCTTACATCCTGCACTCTATCTCTCTCTCTCTTTTTCCCCATCCCTCACACCTACAGACATCCTCTCTTTCACGTTCTCCTCCTACTCTGCAGTGTTGGAGACCATCCAAATGCTAAAGCGGTTAATTAGCACACGATGCAAATCATCCCATTCACATCTTAAGGCAGCCTGGAGAGAGTAACAAATGCAAGTATCTGTCTCGTTTAGACCATTCACATGACTGGAGAGTTGACTTTACAGTCCCTCTGTAGGGTGTGCCACCATTACAGGGCTTAAAAGAGCGGGAAAACAACAGCACAGTATGTGTGACAGAGATGAGTGGGTGTCACACATCTTTGCGTTGTGTGCACGTGTGCGTTTATGCGAGCGCTGAGCCGTGCTGCCCATATATGTCACGGCCCAGCGCTCTCTAGCGTTCCTGATTAACTGTATCCATGATAAGTGTTTCTAAAGAAATCAAGCTCATTTTAGGATCTCTTTACACACCCCACCCTTCAGTCAGACTCTTAGAACCATTAATTTAGCCATTAGTAGCATTAATCCTATCTACCTCCATGCCAAATGTCAGCTCATTATGCGCTGTCTAAGAAAATGTCTAAGAAAATGATTAGAGCTGACATTTTAGAGGAGCTTGTTGTGCTTAATGATAACTATGTTTCCCGTGGTCCTTCATGTTAAGACTTTAATTGACCTCAGCACCTCTAATGTAAAATCAATGAACATTTTTTGAAGAATAATTTAGTGAGCTCTCATAAACTTTTCATGATTCTAAAGAGCACAGAAGACCTGCTGTTTATTTTCTGGGTCATTTCACTATACATTCATATATATATATATATATATATATATATTCCTTATATAAGGAAACAGAAAAGGAATCTTAAATTGTGGAATGACCCAGAAAATAAACAGCAGGTCTTCTATGCTATATATAAGAATTGTGTACATTGCAGTTTTTGCCATCTAAAAGTGAGTGACAGCATCTGCCACAGCGATTGTGGAATCATGTGGATTTGCTTAGGCTTGAGAGAGAGCGAAACAGAGCCATTCATCATTCCTTCTTGAGGTAAAGACACCTGTCGCAGAGTTATCTTAAGAGAGAGGAAGAGAGCTGGAGGGAAAGAAACAGATCTCCATCCTCTATTTCATCTATCTACTGACTTGCTGATGCGAAACAATTTTTAGTCTGCGTTTGCTCTTGTGTTTATGTGCATAACCTACGGGTAGATGTCTCTTGCACGGAGCTGATCTCTTTGTCTCTGTCTCCCACTCAGACGCAATATCATTATTTAGCTGTTTGGCAAGAAAGTCCTTACCATCAGTGGCGCAAACAGAGATGGACTGCTTCAATTGACAATTACCCCATAAATGGTGCATCGTAGTGATCTCATGGTAAGAATGAAGTATCTCCGATTTCCTAATGACCCTTCAGACAACCTACAAACTTTAGATAGAAACAGACAAGAACAGAACCATACCAAAAACACAATCTGAGGTTGAGCCCTGTTCAAGGGTAAAGGCGTACGACTTGCATAGTAAATGATAAAGTATAAGAAACAGGCAGGCGGAGAGACAATGAATCCTCCCACAGGCCTGTGATCAGAAGGTCAACAGACACTTTATTAATAACCCATCCAACCTCTTATTATTACGAATAAATTTAGCCACGCTAAAAAAGGGCAGATTTTCACGCTCATTAGGCTGATCTTTTGGGTCTTTTTGAACTGCAATCATATGCCCACACACTGTGGTCAATTATACATCCAGGGCTGGACGTCCTGCTCTAATTGTGTTCATTTAACACACACGCCAGCCATATTGTAAAGCTCATTTCCACTGAATCAGCACCCCGAGGATTCATTATCAATTCTTTAACATCCTCAACATTAGGAAGATTAAGCCGAGCTCACCGCAGTCTGTAAAGGCCACCGGTGCAGCGCAGTCTTCATACCCACAATGCATTTAGGTGAATGGTGATTACAGTGTTTACTCAGTTCAAAGTTGGAGTAATATTCTAAGCGCACGGCTACTGCACGCCAGCCTGTTATCTGAAAACGGAAGATAATAAGTGTGAATTCCAAACGCGCGGATGCGCAAACACACACGCGCTTCAGCAGGGAGAACAAAACAGGCATGGTCGGTGCGCTCTTCTGAACTTTTGCCCCTCTTTAAAGCATTAGCCTTGAGTAAAGAGCTGTGTTCTCCATAATGAAGAGGCGAGACTTAATCTCAGATCAACCGCCCTTTAAAAGGACGGAGAGACAGTCCACATGCAAGATCTTCCCCCACTGCCCACATTCACTCCAATTTCTAGGCCCTTTGTCCAGAAAAGGCCAGAGAATGGATATTGATTTCTGATAAACAAGTTTCCACATTGGGAGATCAGGACCTCTCGATTTCTTTAAGGTCGAGGAGAAAGGAAAATAACATGTGGCCTGATCTTCTTTTCTTCGCCTCTGCCCCTGAAGGCCAGCAGGGCCATAAGCATCCAGGTTGGATAATACAAGAGGCAGGGCTCTTTGTATCTCAAATGAGGATCTTTGATGAGTTTGAAGAGCAACTTCAAATGGACTGAAAGAGAAGAGAGGTGAGTTGAGGAGTACCGACCACATGTTTATCAGGTTGTATATACACTAGGGAGGAGGAAAAGGCTTCTAAAGTAAATAAAACCAGATGGTGAAACGTGCGCGTGTGCGAATGCTTGCCCTTTGAAATGAGATACAGTGGTCAAATATCATTTTAGCATATCACTGTGATGTTTGCTAATTGAGAGAATAAATTTTGTGTAACCTTAAAAAGCATGAGCTGGGAAATGAGCTGGCAAACGAGGATCTCACAGGAGACTATAAACAGTTGCGGTGTAATTGTATGCCTCATCTATCAAAGTTCTCACAGACACGGCCAATACACGGATAAAATGGAGCATGGCCAGTCTGGCTGCTAGGAACTTGCAAAACGACATCGTTTTTAAATGAATTAGTCGATAGGTTGCCTAAAAAACTAGTCCACTAAAAAAACTGTATATAGTTAGGCTAGTTTTGGATTCACCTGCTTTATGTATGACTTGTTCTTGCGGTCAAAAACATCTAGTCTGAGAAAACAGGAAGTCTTGAAATAGTCAAATTAAGATTTTTTTCATGTTATGGCTGATAACAAATGTACTATTCTTGAATAAATAAATAAAAAAACACTTTCAAAAAGTACATGTGTGATTTAAAGTGTCATAATAATGTACATTATACAGTATGAAAAAAGAAATTATTTTGAGATTTGCTAAAGATTACATTTAACAATACAATTAATTTTAGTGTTTTTAAGTATTTTCATTATATTCTATCCGTCCATCCATCCATCCATCCATCCATTCATCTATCTATCTGGTATCCCTACAAAAAAAAACTAGTTGTGGGTCGACCATTGTGACTAATCTCTACTTTCTATTCTACATGCATCATGATTTTGGTTATCCCACTGTTAATAATTCATGTAAAACATGTTATGTTTATTTTAAATTAATGAGGCATGCTGGTGGCAATTCATCCACGCCTTGCAACACCAATTGTTTTAATTGAAAAATCATTCCCATATGGACAGACAAATAGAATTAAGACAGTAACATATTATATGCTACATAAATGATGTTGAACAGCCGTAACATGATTCATTCATGGAGAGATCAGTTGCCCAGAAGAGCAGGTTGATGGAGTGACCTAGCTGACCGACAGGACAACTTTGCTGCAGCGGGCCCCCTTTCCATGTGCCCGCCCTTTGGCAGGTCACGCTCTCCTGCAGAGCCTTTCCCTGGCATGATGTGACCCCTGCGTACTCACTACATCAATGCCGAGAGCCAGGGAGAGCGTTCCATACATAAGTAATGATGCCATCGTAACCAAAGGAACAGCCGGAGAGGACAGCACATGCTCACCTGCATTATGGAAACTATAATGCCGGCAACTGGACTCCCTTCCTAACAGAATCTGCCAAATCAGGTTGGACTATAGAAATTAACCATTCAGCATCAATGTTCCAAAGCTAAATCTGGAGAGGAGAGTAACTGGAAGAAAAGAAACATGAGAGGTTAAGCCATGGGTCATAAGAGCGGCCGGAAAACGTGCCAAACGTGGCGTCTGGTGTGTCAGGAAAGTAGGTTGCGTCATCTTCTAGCTGAATGAAGATGAGATGTTCTCTGTTTAAATCAATTACATCAACATATTGCGGCCAATACCAGTGCATCTGTCGGCCAACATATTAAATAACCACTTATGCACTGTATCCGCGTACGCAGTCTTTGAACGTATGAGCACGCTTGCCAACTGAAATGATGAAGGGGGGGCGGTGACAGTGATGCAGATGGAACGATGTGATGGGAGCGTTTGCATGACTGAGGAGGAGAGTGTCTGAATGCGGGGAGGGAGAGACTTGAGATTTCGACCTGTGCGCACGCAACATCACCATCTGTGAGACAGCCGCTGTCGTATACTGAGCTAAGAGAACCGGAAGAAAAGGGCAGCTTCCAGTGGACCAAATTCTTGGGCTCTGTTTAGACACGCATCCAACTCAAATCCATTTCGTTTTTTTGTAGTCTAAAACAGCAGGAAACCAGCCAAAATGTGATGTTTACAAACCCCGATTCAAACTACATGCTTATGATATCATGATGGACATGAGCAGAGACACTATTTTCTGTTTTCCATCAGCTCTTTCCACGCTGACAGCTCGTCTAAGTAGTTGTATGCGAAAGTCTATTGGCATTGTGCTGATGCTTACATCGTTACTATAGCAACCAATGTAGATACACTAGATACTGACTATTCTGTCTGAACAAACTAGCAAGATGACAGTGAAGAGAGTTGATTGAAAGGATAGGATTTGAAAACCAAACTGGATACGTGTCCAGTGTGAATAAAGCGGTTGATTTCTTAAAGGGATAGTTCACCCAAAAATGTGTCTGTCATACTTTACTCACCTTCATATAATTTCAAACTTGTACGACTTTCTTTCTTCAATGAAAAAAAGAAAAATATGTTTTGAGAACTTTTTTTTTGCGCATACAACATAAGTAAATGAGAACCAAACATTACCATGTTTACTCAAAATATCCTATGTTGTGTTCCGCAGAAGAAGAAAAAAAAGTCAACGTAAATGAGTAACTGATAAGAGTAAATGATAACAGAATTTGTGTCCTTGTGTGAATAACTCCTTTAAAATCCCTCTGTGGTGAAAATCAAGCTTTTAATGTTGTTAATATCTATATGGTGTTTTTAATATGCTTTAAGATAAACCATGTACAAATTCATAAGTTAACACCATTGATGGGTATTTTCTCCTTAAAACTGCAGTGAATCAACCAAAGACAGTCTCAAAAATGCGGTTTGAAATCGCTGGTCGACGTCACAAACTTGTAACCAATCATGTCAACGTGTGATTGTCAAACTGTGATCATCAACGAGTGGATCTCTGAGCTAGTGCGAGTGAGTGGAGGCGGGGCTAATTTGCATAAACTTTTAAATATGTCATTTTGGTGATCAAGCTAAGGGATAACATGATTTACTACAGGTGGACTATAAGTAACAATGTTCACAAAGTAACAGTTATTAACAAACTACGACAGTAGTACAATTTAAGTAAATGTATATACTCCTATTTCTTTTTTTAAGTATTCACAGTCCTAAAACAGCAGACAAAAAAGCTTTTCATATTTTAAAAATATTTTGTTATTCATTTTATTAATTACTAAATAAGTAATTGAATAAATCAGAACAATATAATTGTTTTTATAGATATATAAATGAATAATAAAAATAATGACAAAAGTACACCATAAATAAATATAATTAAGACTTAATTTATTTAATAAATAAAACATAGTTAATAAACAATTCCTTAATTAATTTAATTAATTAATATAAATAGTTAAATAATTAAAGTGCCAATTTATATTAAAAACAATAATTTATTAAATTAAATTAAAAGTGAAAATGTAGCTGTCACAGTCATGTTTTGTTTAGTTTAGTTCTGCAAGAGTTCTTGTTAGTTTCCATGGCTATAAACATTAGTTATCATTCGGTTCAGCTGTTCCTGTTTTGTTCCCTCATTTAACCAACTTTCTGTTTTGTTTGCTCATTGTCCTGTGTCCTCTAAAGTTAGTGGTTGTGTTCCCTGCTATTCTCCTGTTTGTTTCGAGTATTATTTAATTAAAGTCTGTTTTCCTTGAATTGTTCTTGCCATTATATACTGCTACTCCTGACAGTAGCAGTGCATATAGGGTCCAGTTCTCACTATTAACTAACTATTAACTATAACTTTTGCCTCAATAGACTCCTAATTACTGCTTATTAATAGTTAGTAAGGTAGTTGTTAAGTATAAGTATTGGCTAGGATTAAGGGATGCATACTATTCCCAGGTGAAAACGTACTATTAAATGTATTAAAAAAATACTTGAGTATGTTTTTAGTACAATAAAAATATACTATAATGCATGTTTAATACATTTAACAGTACATCTTTTTCACCTGGGTTGTCATGTAGAATAAGGCATTAATATGTGCTTTATAAGTACTAATAAACAGCGAATATCCTAGTAATATGCATGTTAATAAGCAGCTAGTTAGTAGTTAGAATTGGACCCTAAACTAATTTTAATACAAAAGGTGGATGTAAAATACTGTACAGGGACTTCTGATGTTCACTTTTATGAACCTGAAGTATGACTTACATAAATAAGATCAGACAGCAAAACTTTCTAGTAGGGTATGTTTTAACAATGCCTTTGTTTCACAAAAACAGTTGTGTTTTGTCGAACTTTATTGGGAAAGCGATACTATTGCTATTAAAAAAAAGATTTGAAGCGGAAGCAGCTTTTTCTAGAACAATAAAAGTAAAACCGTTCATGACAGCTTGATGTTAAATGTCGCTGTAGTCTGTTTTGTATGCTTACCCAAAGAAAGAAGGGCCGTGCCGAAACATAAAACGGAACTCAATACATTAAGCCGCAATATAAAGCTTTAGTTTTCTTTTGACTGACAGACAATTTGTTTAGGTGAAGAGCTTTTCGTGTTAAACAAAAGCAGCAAAGCAGAAGTTTCAACCTGAAGTATGACTTGCTTTCAGAAAACCTGACAGGAAAGTAAAGTGAAGAGTTTCAAGCGTTTGTAACGTGCCTGCAGTCTGAGCCGTGAGAACAGAGCTTGCTCACTCAATGCTTTGAGTCAGTGGAATATAATTTAGTTTATGAAAAGCTCTCTCTTTCACACTCCCCATCCTTTTTTTTTAAAGTCTTAACAGGCATGTGTGATACCACCTAAGCATCTAATAAACGGGACTATTCCTCCTATCTAGAGAGAAAGGAGAAAAAGGGACAGACTGGCGGTAATGAAAATGGTTTCCCTTTTGTTCTTTGACTGTGAACAGGAGCAGAAAGGTTGTAATTTAACTGCTGGGAGTGCCATGAAGATATTGGATGTAATAATGGCTTTTGCTATCTAATTTGTGAAGGGATTTGCCTGGACACAGTTGATCTCCATAGGCCTTAATGCTACACCACCTCTGAACGAGAGAGAGAGAGAGAGAGAGAGAGAGAGAGAGAGAGAGAGAGAGAGAGAGAGAGAGAGAGAGAGAGAGAGAGAGAGAGAGAGAGAGAGAGAGAGAGAGAGAGAGAGAGAGAGAGAGAGAGAGGTGTGAGCCTGAGTTAAAAAAAAAACATGTAGAGTGAAAGTATTCTGTGTAGAGTCTAAATTGACATTTTACCCTTTCTATTTAAGGACATGACATACACAATGCAAATGGTTACAACCTGAGAACACGAAGACAAGTGTGGCGAACAGGACGGCCGAGGGACGTGAGAGAACGGCGCGAGGCCGGTGGTGCGATTGCTAATGAGCAGCACCTGTGAAGCACACCGGTCTCGCATCTCTCACGGAGGAGCGGAAGCATAAAGGAGGAGCGACGACGTTGAGAGATGCGAGACCGGTGTGCTTCACAGGTGCTGCTCATTAGCAATCGCACCACCGGCCTCGCGCCGTTCTCTCACGTCCCTCGGCCGTCCTGTTCGCCACAACAAGCTTTCAGCAAAATTCAGAATTAAGGTCAATAAAAGTTCACGATCAAAACTGAATCACAGCAGTAAATTAGAATTTCAGCCTTTGGGTTATATATGCATCATCAGATAAGTTCTATATTAATGTTGCTCGCAGTTCTGATGTTGCTTGGCAACCACAAACAGCCTGTAGTCAGGCTAATGAACTATATCACTTGCCAGAAGATTTGTTTATTGTAATTATTATCCATAAGAAACCATTCTAATTCTTTATTATTGTAAGTATTCTTAAAAAAAGTAACCACTTTAAAGTAACCACTTTATGCTGCCCAAATGGTTGTAGTCGTGCCTAGAAACACTTGCCTTTAAACCACTTTAAAGGGACATTATTTGAGAAATCAAGTTATCTTTGATCTTTTGATATTCATCACTGTACTATAAAAATACTGTTCAATCAATACTGCACAATCAATCACTTATTTATGTACTGTTTGCACTGTTTATGAAAGCAAGTTTAAGTTGCTGCCTTCAATTTTTAAGTACAGTCAACTTGGATGTTTAAGTCATTTCTACTTAAATGACATTAAACTGGCTTAAAAAGAGTTGAATCTTAGCTTATCAAAAAAGTGGAAAGTTGTTTAGCTTATTTTGATGAGTGGAAGCAATGTAAAAACATATGTTGTCATAACTTATTGATCATATAATTTTTTACAGTGTTATGGTTAGATCATTGAATTTGTGCACTCAACAGACTGTTATCGGCTAAAATGATCAGCGCTGAAACCTTTTTTGCATTCGGAGTAGATCTACATATAATGCTGTAATCAACACTTTTCACAATTAGTGATGCTCTGCAGCTGTAACACTGAAAATGTAGTGACATTTTTCAAAAGAGTTCAACATATTCCAAAAAGATGTTACCTATTCATAGCAGTCCTAGACTGCTTTTACACTAGAACTTTTGGTGCACACTGGGATTCGATTCGCAGAGCTCAGTTCGTTTGGATGATGTGAACTCTGTTTTACAATCTCGGGTGCACACTCGAGAACATTTCCCGAGTCTGTTTAAAAATGGTGGTCTGAGTACAGTTCATGTAAACTGAGATTCTGTTTTGTGAAGTTTTGAGTTTGGTTTTTGAATAAAGCTGCTGCACTAAGATCCTGTTTCATCTCTGCTGCAAACAGCCTGTGACACGCACAACTAAATTACTAAAACTTTAACTAAAATGAAAACCGCAAAAATAAAAAATAAAATCGATTTCAAAATGCGAACAATATAATAGAATATTAATACTAAAATAAAACTGAATTAGAGTAGAAAATTGCTTTTTTGTTTCTTAATTATGGCACATATAGTTAAAAAAAACATATACTAACATTATAAGTGCACTTCAGAAAGCAATTCATAACCCCTTTAACACACATCATCTGCATTATTTTATAATAAATTAGACAAATATGTAAAAATACAGAAATTAATGCACGTAACTTTAAGTGTAACGACAGGAAAATGTATTTCACAATCTCCCAAGATCGAATGCACAAACATAACACTGGATGTTTGACCAAATTTAAAATTAGCAAAGAAAATAGGGCAGCTTTCAACTCCAGGGAAGCTGAAATAATTTGTGTGTGTGTGTGTGTGTGTGTGTGTGTGTGTGTGTGTGTGTGTGTGTGTGTGTGTGTGTGTGTGTGTGTGTGTGTGTGTGTGTGTGTGTGTGTGTGTGTTTGCCAACATTCTGAGGACCAAATGTGCCCTGAAGGATAGTAAAACCTGAAATCACCAACACTGAGGGATAGGCCAACAATCCTGATGAAGGAAATTAAACCTTTTTATTTTATTTTTTATTCTGAAAGTTGGGTTTAAGGGGTAAAGTTAGGGGACAGAATTCACCATTATAGAAAAATGTATTGGTGTGTGATCAAATCTGGCTAATTAATTGCTTTGAATAACAGTCCACATGGCCGAGAGCCGTCAAGCCCAAAGCTGTCAGCTTGGACCACCGCATGAACAGGTGTAAGCTCTAAGGTAAAAACCAAAAGCTGTTCATCCATCCGTCTCATAGTTAAAGAGTGTATTTTCCTTCCCTGTCCACCTCACTGCAGGACCTACGAACTACACATTTATTTTAGCTCCTGAATCTGCGCCCAGCTGTACTAACTGATAAGGCATAATGCAGTTTCCAATGCAGTTTCCCACTGTTTTTCTAGTCTGGATGCGGAGCTTAGACTTACAGCAGAGCAGATGTGCAGCTCTAGCGCAGCTGCGGCTCTGTGAAATGTATTTACCAGTGTGTTTCTTTGTATAATAAAAGACAAGTCTTTTCATTATAAGAACAACAAAGAGGAAGTGGAAGGTCTTCCATTTGTATGAAAGCTAAATTAAAGTACAGTGTTGAATCACAGACTATAAATCTGTGTTCCTAAGTGACAGTTCACTGGTGGTAACCCTCTTTCACACCATCTGCCATGCCTCCTGTGCTTATATATATGAGATTATTTCCTTAAGGAGCTTGCGATGCCAAAAGG
Organism: Meda fulgida; assembly: GCA_030578275.1. Classification (NCBI taxonomy): domain Eukaryota; kingdom Metazoa; phylum Chordata; class Actinopteri; order Cypriniformes; family Leuciscidae; genus Meda; species Meda fulgida. The sequence goes on from CM060626.1 coordinate 13,903,286, forward strand.
ACTGATGCTTTTAATTGGAACTCAAAAGCAATGCAAACAAACACATGCAGATGGGTAAAAACACATGCACGCACGCGCACACACGCACGTTTCAAAAAACGTTGAAACCATTTTTCGCAATCTAACCACCTCAAATGACCCCTTTTACATTATTTAGTATGTATATTATCCATTTTTGCTCCCTACATTGTAGGTTAATTTTACTTCTACTATCCTTGGGTTTATTTGGTCCTCACAATGTAGGCAAAACCTGACCCACACACACTTACACTTAAACACACTAAAACCTACAGTAATTGCAGAGGCAGAACCTGTCATATCATTGCCAATCTACAACCAGCATCTCTATCCCACAATGCTACCATGATGGTAAGGGTTTTGACAGTGCTTCCACCAGAGGCAGCCAAATTGGACGTTTCACCTCACTGCATGACTACTAGAGAGCCACTCCAATGGCGGACCTATTAGCAGGACAGATATAGCTCTCCTGGGAAGATGGCTAGAGAGAGAGAGAGAGAGAGAGAGAGAGAGAGAGAGAGAGAGAGAGAGAGAGAGAGAGAGAGAGAGAGAGAGAGAGAGAGAGAGATAGCTCTCCTGGGAAGATGGCTAGAGAGAGAGAGAGAGAGAGAGAGAGAGAGAGAGAGAGTTAGCTCTCCTGGGGAGATGGCTAGAGAGAGAGAGAGAGAGAGAGAGAGGGAGAGGGAGGGAGAGAGAGAGAGAGAGAGAGAGAGAGAGAGAGAGAGAGAGAGAGAGAGAGAGAGAGAGAGAGAGAGAGAGAGAGAGAGAGAGAGAGAGAGAGAGAGAGAAAACCTAACGGAGGGTGGGATTTTACCCGGCATACTAAAAATGAACTGTATTTTTCTAGTTATCTGTCTTCATTTCTGTCAACTGGTTTTGGATCACACCCACATTAACCTCAGCTATTAAGTTCCTCTTATTCGCTCCTTAGTGCTGTACTAAAATCTAATACTCAAGACTAATGCATTTGCTACCATGGCATTTTTTTTAACATTATGACAGGCTAACAGGAGGGCCCATTTGAGACAGATATGCAGAATAAGAGGCTACGCCAAGTCCCCCGGGTGGCGGCATCCATTACTGTATTGTATTTAAAAAAATACAACAGTGCTGAATAAGATATTGATCAAGCTGGGTGGACTGTGAAGCTGCCTGCAGAATTGCAATAACGGTGTAGAAATCATTCACTGCAATTCATTGCAGCCAAAATAATGTTTTGATATATTACATGACTCCAAAAATCATTTCCTTATTTAGTTTTTCTAAATTACAGATTACACACTTTTTAATCTTCCCTCTTTTTTACATTTTTGAGAAATCAAGGAAGACATCTGTGCTTCATCTGTCTCTGTGTGTAAACTAAAAAGCGGCATTGTGTTGTCTGTCACTAATTTTGATGTTCTAGCCGATGTGCTCTGTGATTTGGCTGTTGCACAGCTGAAGCTCCTCTTTCGCTGTTTTTTCCCCGCCGTGCACCTGATGGGTTTGAACAATTTGCTCGGCTGGCAGAAAAAAGCATAATCAATCGGGAGATTACAGATAAAAGGCTTTAAAACCAGCCGACCAAGGCACTTTCTACTATAACAATTACACCTAGGCCTACCTCAGGTAGCGGCAATTAAACTGCGAGAGAGTGAGGGGGTAGAAAGAATGAGAGAGAGACAAAGAATAGCAATGGCCAAATAGAATTTGCAGTGGAGGTGATTCAGGTGAAACATCGTAAAGGCACTCGGCGGCCATATTGGTAATGCTTCTTGAGCGATGTTTTCTATTTATCAAAAAAACATTGTTTTCCACAACAATATTAAGCAGCACAGCCGTTTTCAACATAGATAATAATAAAACATTTATTGAGCACCAAATCAGTATATGTGAATGATTTCTGAAGGATCATGTGACACTGAAGACGAGTAATGATGCTGAAAATTCAGGTTTTTCAACACAAGAATAAGTTATATATTAAGTTATATTCAAATATAAAACTGTTATTTTAAATTGTAATATTATTTCACAGTATTACAGTTCTTGTATTGTTTGATCAAATAAATGCAGCCTTCATACAAACTTCACACAAAGAACCCAACTTTGGGCCGGACGATATGACCTCAAATCAGAACATGAACATTTTACCTCGATTACGATTAATGAACAACTATTTTGTTTTATTGGTTCTTTGGATGCGTTAGTGTGCCACAATGCATCAGCGCAATAGTTCAATATAATGATACAAATCCTATGGTCTAAAATTGCTTCAATGTGCTTTTCAAACTGGCAAGCCTTAAAACACATACAATTGACAAAGTTTAGTGAAGACGCACGTGAAAGTGATCTGGCTTCAGAGACATGACGCGACTCGGCTCTCTGTGTCACAGAAAACAGCTCGCGAGCACTGAAGTGAGATGTTTTCCATACGATTGTTCTTGAATGGTGTAAAATCGCTTGAATGTTTAAACTGGCAAGCTTTTAAACACATACAATTGACAAACCTGAATTTCGGTTTTGATTACTTTTGAATTAATCGTCTACTGTCCTCTCCTTTGTATAATATTCCTGGCCTCAAAGACAGGCAAACCATCTGGTCTAGCAAGCCAAAAATAAACAAAAGCCTCTCCATTTTAGCAACATACACAGTGAGTTTATACCAAACAAACCACCAAAGATAAAGTCCCAAGCATAATGGTAATGAAAGGATGAACTTGTTCGAAAAAAAAAGTATTCTCTTTAGTAATGAGGTGCGCATAAGCTGACAGCTGTAAAGCAATCTATCATCAAAACCACAGAATTCAGCCAGTCCCACACAAAGGCCAAGGACACAGAGTTTTCCTTCATTCACTCTTTCATCTTCATTCCTCCATCTCTCTAACACTCACCTCCTTTGCTGCTTTCATTCCTTTAGTTTAAGCCATCAACCGGTATTCATGGCGAATAATAAGGGGGGTTACTCAGTGAGCAGAGATAATAAGAGCAACATTCAGTAAAAACACCCATATAAAGTATTGACTTGTGTGTATGCAGAGCCAGCATGTCCTATAGGTGATGCAGGATCTCGGCTATGGCCTTGACATGACGGAGAAGGAATTGTAAGACAGTCTGGAATAAATTAGTAAATCACGACGCCGGATGCGAAAACTCTTATTAAGTAAACCACACTGAAAGAGAGCACGTGTCGATCAGATGTTAAACTGCAACTATAAAGACACAAAGAGCTCAGAGGTCACCAAGGCGGCATTTATTTGATTAAAAATACAGTAAAAATACGTTTTTTTAAAAATTATTTTAAATGTAATTTATTTGTTATGGCACATTACTCGATTACTCCAGTCTTCAGAAATCATTTTAAGACACTAAACTCAATACACAAACTTATAAATTTGCTTATTGTTATCAATGTTGAAAATTGTGATACATTTTTTTCAGGATTCTGTGATGAATATAAAGTCCAAAAGAACAGCATTTATTTGAAATAGAAATCTTTTGTTACATTAAAAATATCTTTACTGTCATTTTTCGATTTTTTAATAGATTTTTAATGCATTTTAATGCATCCTCGCTGAATAAAAGTAATAGTTAAAAAAACAAAACTCTTACTGACCACAAACTATTGAATGGTAATATATGCCTTATTTAATATATTTATTTTTTATATATATATTTTCCCTCTACTTTGCCATTACTGTTTTCATTTGTCCAAACCCATTTTAATTTTTTGATTGCATTGCTGTACAATAATAATAATAATAATAATCATTTAAACACATAGTTATGTACAGTTACTGTATGAGTACTGTAGAGCCCATTTTCATGACCTAAATCTAGACCTATCAAATCTAAAGGCTGGGCCTGTGTGCACATGCAGTACGTATCCCTGTATATACAGCTTTATATACGAACATCTACGTATTGTATATAGCCACTTATACCTGCAGTTTTGCATATGTGTGGGTCGTGAGGTAAGTGTATGGGTGTGTCGGCACCTCAGGTCTAACTACTTTGAGTCATACTCATGGCTCTCGACAGGAAGTGTTTGTGCGAACGCATTCATGTAAGGCAGCCGGAGGAATAATGTCTGCTGTCTAAACAGTGACCGTCACCATTAGTGTTGTCAAGATGATGCCGTCAACATATTTCTACATCGCTTCAACCATATGGCCCTTTCTTTCGTTTGCACTAACATCACACAAACACAGTAAAAGCATTAAAAACTAAAATAAAGAAGTTCCCTGGTCCGCAGAGAGTTTTTGCATCCTTTTAAAACTATTCAAAGTGCTTGCATGAGCCATATTATTATCCATTATGGTGCAATTGCAAAAATCTTGAAGGGCTGCACACTATTTGTACCAGCTTACCGTCTGACAAAAGATCACTGGCAAAAAAGTAAAATGTGCTGGCCTGGAAATACAGACCCTGCTGGCCTGCACATATCCTATTCTCGTGCAAAGTGCAGAGTAAACGGAAAAACTGAACCCAGTGCCACATCTTGTTTCCACAAAGCATTGTAGGCGAGTGTGCTATGAGTGCAAAACATATACAGCTCGAGTTTAGGACAGGACTGCCCTTTAAGCGCAGACTCTGCAAGGCTTTTTTTCTCCCTCCTTTCTGAGCGCTCTCTTTCTCTTCGTCTCTAAATGAATGTAGAAATGGTCAACGCAGGTGTTATTTCCAGTGGCCCTAGCAGCTCTGCAGGTGGACTATATGCTTGTCACGCAGTCAATTATATCCCGCACATGCGCAATGTTTCCAACGAGGCTCTATAACAGCATCAATTCAATAGCAAAAACATACAATTTAAAAACTGCCCCCCACGGAGTCAAATGTACATGAAAAAGAGCTCTGTCTATACAGGGACTCCCAGGACAAGCGCCTCATCTTTGACAAACAGCCAGACCGAACACGTGTGAACCGTACAATAGAACCGCAAGGGGTGATTGACCGAGTCGAGAATGATTGAATGAGCATGCTGGGAAAATGTGCCAGCTCTGAAACTCCGAACAGATCCGAGGGAGCAGAGGTGAATCTTCAGTAATCAGTAAAAAAGATTGGGTTCTCCGTGTCAGTCTACAGACCTGAAAGTATGCAATGTAAATTTCAGGGGGAAAAAAGATGTACATTTGCTGCCGCAGCGATGCTCCAGTCGGATGGAGTCACGAGCGTTTGTGGACCAACATTGAGAAACAATAATCACATTTGAGATCTGGCACATTCAGAGTCATGCAGAGCTGTATCAGGGAACATATTTCTCAAGTACTCACCATGGCCAGATGACAGCAGGGTATCTACAAGTGAGAGAAAACAGAGAGATGGTTAGAAGAAGAAAAATACTTTTAAACAACACAGATATTAGCAAGTAGTACAATCATTCGACAGGATTCAGCACAACAAACCTTGGAAATATGTACACACAAGGTTTAACATGACACTTTAAGACATTAGTAGAGACAGATTCGATTTCCAATAATTGTGCTATTATGGCTGGCCGACTGATTCATTTGAGTCATTCATTCAGCTAATTAATTCAACAAACACTGATTCATTTAAGTCAAGTAATTTTAAGTGAACGAGTCATTCAATCATTCATTCAACCAATTTGTTCAAACATATTGATTAATTTAGGAATTAATCAAAACACTGTCTTTATTAGTCTTTGGAATCATTCATTAAACCGATTTGTTCAAAAACACTGATTCATTCAAATGACTGTAAATAAGTGAGCCACTCAGTCATTCATTCAACCAACGCATTAAAAAAAACAAAAATGTATTAAAATGACTACATATAAAAGAGTTGTTGAGTAATTCAATCAAAAGATTTGTTCAAAAACAGATTCATTCAAGTGACTGTTAATATGAGTTATTAAACCATTCATTAAACCAATTTGTTCAAGCACATCTATTTGTTGAAAAATGAATCAAGTGACTGTCTTTATGAGTAAGTTAAATAAAACCCTTGGAGTCGCAAAAAGTTGATTCTGCTTTGGCTTTGATTGGAACTATTTCAGTTAGAGAAGCAAAACTACACCAAGTAACTATCAACATTTATAGTTTTATTAAACCATTAATATTAACTTCTTGCCAAATTACAATCGATATTAAGATTAGAACTCTTGCTTGTGTGATATTGCTTAAGAGTATCATACTAACAATTGAGAATAACCCTGCGCTTGAACGCTCAAACAGCTCTTCCAAGGCTTTCCCCTTTCATTTCTGTTGTATAGAGTTCCACTTCACTCTCTATGCAAAATAGGAAAGGGGAATTGAATTTTCAACCAGCCAGCTCAAATGACTACATATTCTTTGGGTTGAAATAAAGTTTTGTCTTAAAGTTCATGCATTACTTCACCTGCGAGTACGCAATCCATGTTTCAAAACTTCTGCATGTGGAAAATCACAGACAAAATCCAGAGTGCTGTAGGTCTTCCAAACAATGTTCCTTTATTCTACATGAATAACAATTTCTCATTTATTCAGCATCTCATCCCCCACTGCTGCGAATTCAGGCAGTTCCTTTCTCCTCCCCAAGGCTTCACGCAGACTCATTGGCACACAATCTGGGCATTTTGGCATGGATGCAGACTCTAACGCTGTGTCTGAACTCTCGCCCATGCCTAAACCTTGTAGCGCTCACCAGGAGATGACTAACAATCACTGTTACGATTTCAGACTCCCAGCACGTACGGGGTAGGCTTAGCCAACTGTAAAACATCAAGGAACTTGCTTCTACCCTGAAAGAAATCTTATACTTCCTTCAGTTGAATAATGAACTAAGAAACGCTCTTTCGCTGATGATTCATTCGAGATGCAGACACACGTTTAGGTTCAATTAAGCAGCACCTGCCCGAAGAAAATAATTGTATAAAACATTTTCAGCTTTCCAAGGACACACTCGGCCTTTCCTGTCTACACACTGTCTGTTCCCTTGAGTCACGAGCTCCCGTTATGGGTTTAAATCACTCTTTTTGGATGACTATACCATGCACTCTCTTATACATCTTCGAAATGGAAAGGTCATCGCAATTTATTTCTCTCTCTGAAAATACAGATTACTCCGTTTCTTGTTCAATAGTGTTTTCAGTAATGCCTGCATACAGCACGAAATGCCCAAAGTAAAGCCATTGTGAATGTTTCCTATAAACCGTGCAGAATACAAGTTCTGCTTTACATCTCGGTACTCGGGTTTTGGATCAATGTGACAGGGCCTTGAGGTCTCCAAAGATCCCCTGCAACACATTACTGAGCACATTCTTGTATCAATACAGAGCCAATATAATTAAAATGGTGCTAATGAACAGGCAAATGTTCCAAAAAAAATTAACGTTTCATTTTAAGTGCAGAAGTAATGCTCAATTTTGCTGGGTCTTGTTAAAACAAGCAGAGGGAGACAGAATGAGAAAGAAGATGATGCAAAGAAATGTATCTACCAACAAAACACTCCCACAACAAAAACATGAATAATTCATTGCACAAATGGCAACAAACAATATTGCGTTCCACATGGATTTCTGTATTAATTGGAGTGAGCGTAGTGAGAAGTAGAAATTTCCATGTTCCTCCATGTCTTTCTCCCTACTGGAGAGAAAGCCGGAAAGTTGGCTTCATACAAATTAATTAGTTGTCTGATTACGAAAAACAACAATGGACTTTATTGTTTTTGTTTGTTTTGATTAATTATTACTAATGGGTTGCGTGCAGAATAACAATGAGGTAAAATGCTCTTGATTGCTTAAATAAACAGAAGTACACTGCTGAAGGTTTAGGTCCTCAAAAGCAGTGATGGCAAAAATAAATATAATTATATAGTTATTTGAGCTTCTCAAGAGATGGAACATACATTGTTTTAATGATTATTGTCACTATTAAAAGGAGATTTGAACCCGACCCTCCCACATCAGCACATGTGTTTGGATCACATTGTGTTTGCTTTAGTAAATTGCTGTTGTCCATTACTGATTATTTGTGTACAACAGGATTAAGCCAATAAATAATATACTTTACGCAAATATGCCAATGTAGACGCGACTAAACATATTATTGGACATACTAAACACGTGTTCTTGTGCTGGTGGAGATAAGCCTCAGTACTCAAGGGGGCAGTAGAGTTCCCTTCAAATTTCTTTGCAACTGAATTTCTCATTCTCAACTAAATTTTTTTTTCACTAAATCGTTAGATCGGACCCTAACCATAACCTTAAACAGTATTATTATATAGCTAGCTAAATAAACGATACAATGTCAAATTTAAATCATTTGCAAAGCAAGATTTTTTTTCAAACTGTTGCTCTGACAGTATTTGACCCTGCCATGTGCCAACTGGCCATAGAAAACATTTTGTTAATGCCTGAAATAGCGACCGTTGTGGCAACCCTAAAGGTTCAATTACAATTTTGTCAATTATATGAATTATATGAATGTCAAATATATGAAGCACAGGTCACACAGAAGTCCCTTTCAAATCAAGCAACTCTCTATTGGTCAACACTGTGAATTCATGCGACAAAATTGGTGATGAGAAATCAGCCTAGGAAAATCTTTCGTCCTCACAAAGCAATCTAGGTCATGTGAATTTCTATTGAAATTAATGGATTATGTCCACAAAAATTCAATGAACAAAAGTAAATGCACCACCAACTCCATCATAAGAATGCACTTTGCACTTGCATTATAAATTCTCATCTGACACATTTTGGAACGCAACAACAACTGCATGAAAACATAGCATTTGCGTTTATGTACATGCATATAGTTTGTTTCTGGCCTTAACCTGTTGGGAAAAAAAAAACATTGTTTATCACTATGTGTTTTGTTTTTAGATGTGTCTGTGCTGGTGTCCCCACCAGGCTTCTTAAATGGATATTCACCCATAAAATGAAAATTCTGTCATCATTTACTCACTCTCAAGCTGTTCCACACCTGTATGAGTTTCTGTCTTCTGTTGAAGATATGTTGTAGAATGTGTTTAACCAAACAGTTAATGGTCCCCATTGACTTCCATAGTGTTTTTTCTCCATTCTATGGAAATCAAAGTGGCCCATCAACACATTCTTCAAAATAACTTATTTTATGTTAAACAGAAGAAAGAAACTCTTACAGGTTTGGAACAACTTGAGGGTGATTAAATGATGACAGAATTTCCATTTGTGAGTGAACTATCACTTTAGCCTAACCAGCACTGGTTTTGCTGGAGAACTCCAAGAAAATGCACGCTAGTTTTTTCCACGGGGTAGGCTTTATGTTATCTACAATATGTTGTAAACCTGGGAGAGTTTGATCTTGAGGATCTAGCTTTTGTATAATGCGAGGATAGAAGTGCAAACCATCTTCTGAACTGAAGTCCAAAGTGACCAAAGAATATCACTTTCAATCGAATAACCAGGCTCAGTAGGTCTAAAGCCTCCATGCATCATCTCATATCTCTAAACCTGTGCAGTTGTGGGCGCAGCCTCTCATTGTCATGTGACACACCATAAAAGAGGTAATATCCTGTAGGTGTGACATGGTTAAATCCGGCCGTGTGCAACCATAGAGCAGATCAGGAGGATTTCACACATTCAGCGAGGTAATCGAAAAGAGTCTCCACAAACATACACACACACATGGCAGAGGTAACGGAACAACAGAAGGATGCACGTACAGCACAAACAGATTGTGAGGGTAATTCAATTTCCTGCTGCAGCACTGAGGCTCAAATGGTCTCCATCAGTGGTTCAATCAGCGGCTGGTTCTGTAATTTCCCCAGCTGGACTCTGACCTCGTCTCATACATTCAAGGGATGCACCCGGGCCAGCACCGACACTCCAGCAAAACACTAAGGTACAGAACCAGCACTTTAGACGATACAGTAGAATGATGTGATAAGACAGCACATGCTCTGTTAAACCTGTTTTTGCTAAACAAAGGAAGATACACCCTGTACAACACAGTTAAAGGAATAGTGTTGAAAAAAGACCTGTGCAAAAGTGTAATACTAAAGTGCAGAATATTTGTAGCAGGGAATGGATGCATTACTGATGCATTTTTTTAACACATTTTCAAAGAGAGGCATGAGGAGGCAAAGTTCTCACACTTTTTTATTTATTTATATAAATACATGAAATGTAGATTCATGCCCCAGTTACACTTAATGTTGTCACATTTTCCTGGATAAATAAACATTACATAAAAATATATATATTTTGTATTCATTACCTATACTATGTAATGTTATTTTTTTTTAATTAAAACCAAGAATACATCTCATCTAGTTAGTTAGTTAAATTTATTCCAAAATAATAACTAACTGTAGTAATTTAAACAATATATTTTATTTGTGAACTGATGTTCAGCTGTTCTTTTTAATAGTCCTCTTATTTCCAACAGTCATCATGCTCGGTAAGCACTGTCACAGTTATGATGCACCTTTCATTTCCACAAGCTGATTGCTCATTAAAAAAAAACACATTCATCATGTTTTAGGCAATTTCAAGTATGATTTCGCCATGACAAAGCGGTGATAAGTGGCTGAGTCATTTACTTACTTTTTAATTAGTCTTTTCCATTAATCCCATCATTTTGTCCATTCAGACCAATTCGCGAACACGCACGAAAACAAGATGTGGGATTTATCGCATTAACCAATCATATAGCGCGATAGAGGGATTGTTTTTTCAAAAACTGCCTCCTCAGAGGAAATGCCCTATACATTCATATTTTATGATATCTGGCAATTCTGTTTAATACAACAGAACTCAACAGTAATGCGATTAACAAGTTAACGAGTTATTTATTAAAATAAATTTGTGCTGAAATATACATCACATACTAACATAACCTGTTTTAATCAGTAAGCTGCATAGAGACTATACAATTAAAAAAGCCTTATGGTCAAATTTGACATTGTGATTTTCAGAACAAAGGCCTAACTAGACACAACTGGTGCTGATCCAGACTTTTGGATTCAATAACTTCTGCAAATTAAGAGAACATAGACGTCTGACCATATGGCTCGCTGATTTTTGGACGAAAGTAAGCATAAATTCTTGCAAAGCTAAGATGCTCATAATATTGCCTGCTTTGTCAGGAGCAAAATTAATGCACGGCTGGTAAGATATTATTCTTTTTTGGGTAAGAAACTGCTGATGAACAATATTTATGAGTAAATCAACTGAACCTCATGTTATTAACTTGCATCTATGAATGCAATATCACACTCCCTTAGTGCAGTTTTCAAGATCTAAGAAAAATGTGAGATAAGAGATACATTTTCTTGCATCAGTGTTGACTGGTCGGCCAATATAGAAATGCTTTCCTCATCTCCTCAGAAGAAAATATTTGTATGTTTTGATGTCCGTACTGCACATCAACGCATTTTGGCAACAGAAAATATTTCCACTCGTTTTTATATGTGCTTGCATGTTTGTTTTCATGAGAGTGTTCCATATGCGTATCATTGACTAATTAGAAATGAAGGGTAGTCAGCCACAGTTTGTGGCTAATGTGCCAAAACCAGCACTAACTGAGGCAGATATTTTTGTTTGTTTTTTTAAATGCAGTGCCCTTTGTGCTGTTAAAGAATAGAGAGATGCAAAAAGGCATCTGTGTTTGAAAGGTATTTTGGTAGATATGTCAGAAAAGAATAAGCTCAAAGAAACGGAGGTTAACAGACGCGTTTGCACACACTGCAACACAAAATTCTCTTGACTACCAACAGAGAGAGATCTTCAAGGGCTAGTAGGGGGCCAACAGCTTCATCAGCAGATTTCGTTATACATAAACATTTGATTGTTTTTCACTCATTGCCTGCTGTTCTGACAAACGTTAAAAAATTGGATGAGAGTCACTAGTTCTGCAGTCAAATATCTTATTGTCACCTAGTAAAGTAAAGTTGAAGTTTTGGATTTATCCACTGCAAAACACCACTTACGCTGCTTTTAAATATAAAATAACCAAGATTGGTATTTAAAACGTACCAAAATGGTCTAGTTCCCCATTTACATTTTTTTTAAATTGTTTGTATAACTATTTATTACTTTCTAATTAGTATAATTTTTTGATTAAACAACAACAAATAACAATAAGGTATAGATATTTTATATTAAATATATATTCTAATATATATTACTGATAATAACAACAAACAAACAAATAAATATTATTACTTGACTTTCTAATCATTATTATTATTTTATTAAACAACCAAAACAACAACAAATAACAATGTATAGATATTTCATATTAAATATATATTCTAATATATAATGATGATAATAATAATAATAAACAAATGAATAAATAATAAGTAAAACTAAGTTTTTAAATTATATATATATATATATATATATATATATATATATATATATATATATATATATATATATATATATATATATATATATATATATATTAGGGCTGTCAGTTAAACGCGTTATTAACGGCGTTAACGCAAACCCATTTTAACGGCGTCAATTTTTTTTATCGCGAGATTAACGTTCTTTTTGGCCTAGCAAACTTTGTAGTTTTTTACATGCTTTTGCAACAGGATGCGGCATGCGCGGCGCTGCGCTATGAAACCCATTCATTCCAATCATGATTTCAATGGCTTAAGTTGCGCCGCGCGAGGACGTTTTGTTGCTTTGTCAACCAAAGCGCAAGCGCAGTGGCGCGCACGCCACGGTCAAAGTTCGAAATAGTTCAACTTTTGACGCTGCGCATTCTTCGTCCTGTCTGAAAGTTAAACTACAACACCACACCGGATCTAGCTAGACCGAAAACAACAGGCACGCGCACACACTTGTTTGGGCTTGCGATCCGGCCAAGGAGAAGTAGGCTGGGTTAACGTTACGTTTTGAGTGGATGACGAGCGCGAGACGCCGAAATGGATGGCAATAAGATTCTGAATGGAAAGTTTACTTTTAAAAAGTTGCCAAATGGTTCCATTGACAAGACCAAAGTGATCTGTGTTTTGTCGTTATGAACTGAGCTATCATCGCAGCACGTCCAGTCTGAAATATCACTTGATGGCCACACACACACACACGCGCACACGCAGACACACACACGCACACGCACACAGCTGACACGAATTCTCCGCCCGCTCGTCAATATCAGGACCTCGTCAGTATTTCTTTAACCCTTTTATTGATGGACAGTGTTACATCGTGTGAGAGATTATTTGCTCCAAGTGAGAATGTTAGTGTGAATTTGAACACAGTATATGCAAAAGTTGTTTTCAATAAAAAAAAAAAACATTTGCACAAAGCAAGCCGATCCACTTTTCCATGTTGATAAGAGCATTAAAATGAGAAAAAAAAATAATGGGACAAAAAGAAATCAAGAGATATTTTGAATAAATAAAAATGTGCGATTATTTGCTATATTGCGGTTAACTATGACATTAATACGATTAATCGCGATTAAATATTTTAATCGTTTGACAGCTCTAATATATATATACTATTCATTCTAATATATATTTTTTAATATAATTTAAATTATTATTATTTTACTAAACAACAATGTATAGATATTTTATATTAAATATATTCTAATATATATTAATGATAATAATCATTTATTTTGTTTTTATTATTATTTATTCAAATATTATTATTATTATTTCTGTCAGGACCACTATCGTCAAGACAATTGACAATTAGCATACAGTTTGAATTGGCGGTATGGTTCCCCTGCGCATCCATGCAGCCTAGCATGGTTAAGACCTTCCTGTAAACACATTAACCCCCTGTAAACAGAAGAGAACCAACATGAATGTATTACAGATATCATTAATGTCAATATTTTAAAGTACAACATATTTAGAGAATTTAGTCCGATTCAAGGGGAATCAGAATGCCAAATCCTGACTGGGTGAGAGGAGGAGCTGGGGTTGGAGGAGGGTAATTCACTCCTGATAAACACGATAGCTGCTAATAATATTGAAGGAGCTTATATATGGATCCTGTAATAGGCGCTGTATTTATAGACGTGGATCAGCTGAGAGTCAGCTGATGTGAGCTTGACTAATGTGACGTGTCAGAACTCCAGGTTTACTGTCATTTTAAGTACACTGTAAGCAAGCTTTACATTTACAATAGACGCATATACATAATTCAACATCAGAAATGTATCATATTTGCTCCACATTTCGTCCATTAGTCGCAACTGATTTTGCTGAAAGGCAGATGTTAAGTAAGCACATACTACAATTACAGCTAAACCTATTTATTTATTTATTTGTGCCTTGTGAATTCAAGTGACGGCTCTGCGATTACTACTTACAGCTTGAACTGGCATTTTACACAGCCAGCAAAGCAAAACAAAACTCATAAAATTCAATGTTCATCCTCCAAATCATGAAGCAATGGATGAACTTCTCAAATTAGGGAGAAAACAATCTCCCGGTTAAATTGGTTGCTAAGGCTGACCGTCATCACATCAGTTAGTGCTCAACGTTAAACAATGACACGGTGTCTCTGCGGTGGGTATGTTTAGGGCCCACAGTCAGTAAACGATTGCACATACATGCATATTCAGTCTTATTTCTGCGTCTCAGTCACTTTCTCTCTCCATGCCCTGTCTTTTCTCTCTTCCTTCATCATGCAGTCGGAGCCTGTGGGCACAGTGTGGGAGATAGTGCAGTAAGCTCTCCTCTCCTCTCTCTAATCTCATTTCCCACTGCCTGGATTAAACAAATGTCTGTCATTACCGCTCACTGGTGGAGGGAAGGAAGGTTTAGGGTCCACAAGAGCGGCAGAGAAAAAAGGGAGGGTGGGAGTGACAGAACGGCAGAGAGAGAGACAGAGAAATGGAAAATAGAAAAAAAGCAAGAGCAGGTACTAAAGAGACCATCAAATGAGGAATCCAGGGAGATAGCGAGAAATTGAGACAAAATAAGAGCGAGTGATGGAGCGGGAGAGTGAGAGGGAGATATTTTAGGAGCAGTCTTCTCTTACTTTCAACAAACCACTCATTCTAACTGCCCACAGATGGGCCGCAGCCATAACAGGACCAAACAGAGCTGGATAGAGCTGCACAACATTGAAACAACTGACATTGCCATATATATGAAGAAATACAGGAATGTTCACCAAATGACTTGAACAGCTATATTTGAAATAAGGTCTAGAATGAGTGGGGTGATTTTGTTAGAATTTTTTTGTTCGAGTTTCATTTTTTTTTTGAGTGCGGACCATCCTCTTAGGGCTGAACGGTCTGTTTTTTTAGCTCTTTCCCCGTCAGCCAGCCACCCCCAGCGTTTTTGATCATTTTTACAAAAATGTCATGGCCCCCAAAATATGTTGTTGTATGAATATCTGAACATGCAATATATAAAAAGAAAGAACAACCTCTTTTAAAAAATAATTTTATTTTAGCTTCGTGCATTCTTTTTTATCAACACTTTAATGTGGATAAGTTTCATTAAAAAAAGCAACATTTTGAGAAAAAAGCTGAGAAAAATCACGTTTTTGTCAAAGACTACATCTGGATCATATTCAGAATGATGAACAAAACATAGATGGAGTAGATCGAGTCCATCAACACCCCCGAAGCTTCACAGTCCTATAGTTCGTCCTGGGTCAACATTTCATTCAGTAACCTTAGGCAGTTTTGATGTTATGGAGTTAAATGTTAATGATTGCATTATTTTACATAAGCAAACATAAACAATATCGGAAAATATCGGAACGGTTTAAAAAGGAATATTTTAATCATTTTTAAATATTATTATTCTTGTACTTTCCTTATTGGGAAGCACTCATGCTCATTAGATATATGACATTTACATTATAAACAGCTACGTTTGAGCACATTACATAACCAGAGGAAAAGAAAAGAGAATGAAACGAAAAAGAAAGGAAGAGGTGACAGTAAGACAGAAAGTGAAAGAACCCCCGTCGCTAAGAAAAATTGCCAGCGTGTGAAAACACTACATCAAAAGACCCAGTGGCAAGCCTTCCACCATCATCAACCAATCCAATGTCTTTTTCATTGAAAAGAAAGCAACTCTCCCACTATCAGCACGTAAAGAGCGGTTATACACTCATGGTGCACCTAAAGCCCAAAGGGAGTCTGTTCCACTTCGTCTATGGTTAGTCCTCTTGGGGTTCATTTCAACATTACCGTCACCTTTTCATCAGCGGTCTGTTTACAGCCCCCTGGCGGAGAGACGTTGTCAATCCTGATAGAGTTTATATTCCATATTTCAAAACAGACATTTAGATCCACAAAGGGCCCATTGAGGCTGAAATGGTGTGAATCCATTTCACCACAGGGAGGGGGCGGGCGGCATATTCGTCCTCCCCACCTCCGTCTTGTTTATTACACCGCACCTGGCTGGCTGGAGGTCCCGGTTGATGGACCTTTAAGTGTTTAGGACTACGAGAGCAGAAATAATTTCCCTCCGAGGGAACGCTCGCTCCAGGTCAGTGAAAGGTAGTCTGACCGCGTATGACTCACAAGTGGTTTTCTTTTCCGCAGCATTTCAAACACAATGGTCTGTGAAACCAGAAGGAGATACGGAAGCGGAATCATTCGACTTCATTTCGCCATTCAGAACTCGTCGGGGAGTCTAATCAGCAGTAATCTCATCAACCAAATTACTGACAAAAATGTTTGTTGACAAATGTTTTTTTGTCAGTGATAAAGAATTGTGGCATGCTATTGACGAAAATCTGGTGTGAAGAAACAACACTGAACGATATTAAAGGAAATGTTGTCATCATTTACTCGCCCCCATGCCATTCTAACTCCGTAACATTTTCTTGCTTCTCTGAAACAAAAAAAGATTTTATGCAAAATGTCCTTAGGGCAGCTTTCTATACAATGAAAGTGGATATGGATTTAAAATGCTCATTTAAAAAAGGGATTCAAAAAGTACCAAAACATAAAATTAATATAATATAATATAATCATTTGCTTTCATCGATTTAAATGCATCATGACACAAAGCTATCACACAAATAATCGTTAAGATTTGGCAAAGATTTTTTAATGTTTTTGAAAGAAGTCTCTTATGCGTACCACGGCTGTTTTTATTTGATAAAAAAAAAAAACAGTAAAAACGTAGTCATGCAAGTGTATATCTTCGGAAGACCCTATGCTAATTATCATACTATACAGTACATACCAGAAGAAAAAAATGTGTTCAACATAATGTTATGATACATTTTTGTCTTTATTTTTGGAGCTTGCAATTTAAAATCCCCAAGCATCAATAAATGAAAAAGCTGCCTTAGGACGTTCCTCCTTTGTGTTTGACAGAAGAAAGAAAATAATACTGGGTTAGAATGGCGTGGGGTGAGGGAATGAAGACAATGTTTTCATTTCGGGATGTACTATGCCTTAAACAATGCACTAACAATGTTTTTATAGATTACAGAAACAACTGATCCAAATAATCCAATCATAGCATGTTGCATATTGATTCACTTGATCTGAAAGCGCTGAACACCAGTGAACTCATCCGTTCTGATTAGTTTGCTCAAACACATCCTTCATACAGTATGAGATTAAATTGACTATATCCACAACATAAACATAAAATTACAATTGATATGAAATACTACATCTACATTAACAATAAATGCATGGGGAAACTCGCATATTCTCCCTACCACATAACTTAGTTCATCTCACACAGTGAATACATTGTTGCAGTACCAACGCACTACAGTATAATGCAATATCCAGAACACAGAAAATTATGTTTGATGACGCTTTAATAGAAAAATACCTTAATATTGAACAACTTACATTTTAGGCACAGTAGTGTCAGGGTTATATTTAAAGGGATAGTTAACCCAAAAATGTAAATTCTCTCATCGATTACTCACACTCATGTCCTTCAGACTTTCGTTCATCTTCAGAACACAAATTAAAATCTTTTTGATGAAATCTGAAAGCTTTCTGTACTCTCCGTTGACAGCTATGCAACTACCACTTTGATGCTTCAGATTTATATGATTAACAAATTTAATTCAGGTTTTTATTCACAATTAAACAATTTTGAAAACTTTTTGAAGCATCAAAGTGGTAGTTGCGTCGCTGTCCACGGAGGGACAGAAAGCTCTCAGATTTCATCAAAAAGATTTTAATTTGTGTTCCTAAGAAGAATGAAAGTCATACAGGATTGAAACGACATGAGGGTGACTAATTGATGAGAGAATTTTCACTTTTTGGTGAACTATCCCTTTAAGTCCGTTTAGCTTCATTGTGTTCGAGTTCCCTGTCATTGTTAGTTCCCATAGGTGTTAATGAGTTAAACACCTGTTCTGTTGATTCTCCTCCCTTTTATTCAGTCCAGTATATAAGCCTTCAGTTCATTCAGTTCTTTGTTCGGTCTTTTTTATGTTTAGGTGGTTGTGTTTTTCTGTGATTCTCCTGCGTGTTCATTATTAGATCGTGAAATAAAGACGTGTTTATTATCCTATGTTGTGCACTCATTACAGCCAGCAACTCGTGACAAATATTGCCAATTACCTGTTTTTTTTTTT
Organism: Meda fulgida; assembly: GCA_030578275.1. Classification (NCBI taxonomy): domain Eukaryota; kingdom Metazoa; phylum Chordata; class Actinopteri; order Cypriniformes; family Leuciscidae; genus Meda; species Meda fulgida. The sequence goes on from CM060626.1 coordinate 13,921,764, forward strand.
TTTTGCACTCCGTCAAGACAAATATTTCCAAGCAAATAATTTTTTGCCTATCCGACCAACACGCAGTAGCGGTCTCATTCCTGAATCAAGAGGTTTTGAGCGAATCACTTAAGTGAGGAGGAATAACTGGCATGAAGACCACTAAAAATAATAATAATATCCAAATGATATTATGATTATGATTATTATGATGCTTAAAGTAATACATGTTTTACAGTATGTTACACGTTTATGTAATTGTGCATATTACCAACTAAAATTTGGTTTTTGTGAACTAAAATTATGACATTTCAAAGTAAAAATGCACAAAATATTGACTAAATTTACAGGAGAAAAAACTGAAAAACAGTAACTAAGAAAAAAAAAAGGCCAACTGAGCACAAATCATCTGATCTCGCTAAAAAGGCAGAGAAAAACACACAAGCCACTAGCAATGAGGCATGTCAAAAGTCCTTACGAAAACTTGAAAACCGAAACCCGTTTAACCCGTTTTTTAAAGTACTGGAGGCAACGTCGCACCGATCTTCTCCACATGTTCACAACGCCACATCTAATTCTTTATCTTTAGGTCTGATTCATTGACTGTGGGATCCTGTTCCTCCGATGTTCTCCTCCCTGCTCTCTTTCAGTTAGCGCCTCCTCTTAAATGGCTAGAAATCCATTGCCCTGCTTGTGCCTGTCCCAACGGGCTCTGCACTGATTTTAATGAACAGGATGGAGTGGATGAAGAGAAAGAGAAAGCAAGAGAAAGAGCTGCAGGCTGCAGAAAGATCGTTAGAGCTTTAAGCTCCATTTCAAGACCTCCCTTCTGAGGTCTTGCGGCTCTCGCTTTCTGTCTTCCTCACTGGTCATGATGAAAGTGAAACAGAAGTGCTGCATACGAAGAGCAATTTGGAGAACAGAAGCGGAAAACAAAAGCTGCGAGTAGCCCGAGGGCACTACATTGGCCTTTGAGCAGGGCAGCAGTTCATTCTTTTAACACAGCCTCCTCAGATCTTAACCGAGCACGTTTTTTTTTTTTAAACAAGAAGTGACGATCTGTGTCAAAGTGTGAAAATTCAAAACATTGTGATTCAAAACGCAAATGCAAACTGTTACAGAAAAGAAACTGCCTGGATAAGTGCAACTCAAACAAAGTCCAACATGTGAGAGCTGCAAATGTCAAAGGACCGACAATTTTCAATGCATGTTTCCAGTTTAGAAGACTCAATGAAACCCTAACAACCACTTAAGATCATCCACCTTGGATGGATAAATGTTCAATAAGTCAATAAGTCATGCAAGTCAACAAGATCAAAATATTGTATTATTATTATGATTATTATTTAAATAGTGATGGCTCGGGAAAGCTTGTTTTCGCTCCGACAAATCTAAAAAAAAAAAACATCCAAATAAAGCCACATCAGAAACGCATATATTGCGCATATCCGACCAACACACAGTAGTGGTGTTTAATTCCTGAATGAATCAGCGGTTTTGAACAAATCGCTGGAGTGAATGATTCAATGACCTATTCATGTTTTGTTCCTGATTTAATCTAAATGTTTTAACAAATTGTTTGAATTAATTATTCATTGCCTCACTAATGAAAACTAAATGGCATACCCTTCCCAAAGTGCCCTTTAAGGGTGCAAAAACGTAGTTTGAAATTCGTCCCTGGTTTTGTTAAGAATCAGCTATTTTGAATGAATCGGTTGAAAGAATGATTCAATGACCCACTCAAAGACAGCCGTCTTGTTACGGACTGAATCAATGTTTTCGAAACAAATCAGTTGAACGAATGATTAAAATGATTTTACAACAATAACTTGCCGCCACTGGTGTAATGACGTAACCTGCAGAAAGAAGACTAGAAAAAAATCCCCACCAAAGTATATTATATTATATTATATTATATTATAATTGTTGCAATTATAGGTGTGGATGCAATTGTATCTGCTATGTTATAAATATACTTGACACTGATAATGACGGTTGCAATTATCTCTGATCTTTCCAACAAGGGTAGTTAAGGATCAGAGCTGGTGACCGGAAGGTTGCTGATTCATTCCCTATAAGGATCCATTAGCGTTGTGCCCTTCAGCAAGGCTCCAGGAGTACCGATCCTATAATAACTTCATAGCAACATCACATGGAATTCCACCAGCGCTGGTCATGCAGCAGTAAATAAAGACTCAACGCATATTGTTCATACTTTTTATCATACCACTGTACACTCAGCAATCTTTCATGATGCAGAATGTCTATGGCACTTGGCCCATCATTAACATTTTCCAAACAGCCATAACCTTTGCAGGGAAGATTATAGTGGATAAAATAGAGGATACAGTACCTCCTTACTGTCGGCTCAAAGTCAATATATGCTGATCTGGATAAAATGTAAAGAAAGGCTCACTCTGAGAATGGCTTTGTCTGTGAGTTAAGCCTGAACTTTCTCTGATGTCTCCATGTGTGAGATGGGACCACTGTGTCTTCTCTTTAAGCACACAGACCCTTGACCAAGGCCAGATTTTCTAATCCTCTGCACATTGCCCACAGCCGGTCAATGGAGCAGATAAAAACAGGAAAGTGTGAACAGAGTTTGAAAATTGACATTTACTTAACTTTCTGAAAACTTACAGAGGTTGGGAAGAATCCATGAAGCAGTGCAGAATCAAGGACCTTATTCTAAAATAAATGGTCATAAAGCAAGACCTCAGAAATCCTCCATTTGCTGACTCACCCTCACATCTGACACGCAGCTTCCATATGCAATGATAAAGCCAGACAGATCATTTGACAAAAGGTTATCTTTCCTATTACACGTGTATTTGGGTCATTCTTACACACACGTGCTATGGGTCATCAGCGGCACTTTTGACCTTGACAAATAAAACTTTTTTATTTGATCATGGTCTTGATCAATCTTCAAGAGGATTTTGGGATAATGTGTGATAGTCTGAATATCTGATATTGCGCATGATGGTAATGATATGATGGTAATGATTTTAAAGTTAGCAAGGAGTTGGCTAGGATTCAAATAACTTTGAAATAAATGTTTTTATTAAAATGGTTGTTTATGAGGGTTTGTAACAAAATATTGAAGAATAAAATGTAATGATTTTGCTACAAAAATATTCACAGTTTGCAAATTAAATAAATATGACTGAAAATGAATGTAGAATAAAAAGTAGACTATTCCAGCTTTTGTTATTATTATTAGATAGTTATAGCCCAATTCTAAAAAAAAAAAAAATCAGGCACATTTAACTCATAAACCATCTTTACCTTATGCTCACCAAGGCTGTATTTATTTGATCAAAAATAGAAATCCATTAATATTGTAAAATATGAACTAATATTGTCTATTTTTTAAGTAATTCCAGTGATGGCAAAGCTGAATTTTCAGCATCATTACTCCAGTCTTTAGTGTCACCCTTCAGAAATCATTCTAATAGACCATTTCAAGGACGTAAACAATAAACGCGTTGGAATGCTACTGCGCATGTCTGGTCCTGAAGCATTTCCTGTAGCGCCATTTTTAAACCTCAGGTCTGTCAAAACAAGTGCATACCTTTTAAGTCAAGCGAAAAGGCAACAGTTAAGATATTTCCAAAAACTGAAAATAAACGATGATTGGAATTACCGGAGCCTTTAAATAAGACTTTGATGCGTAAACTTTTCACACAGAACATTAAACGTTTGCCTGAATAGTCTGATTCGTGTTCCGGCTGCTTGTGTGTACACGAGAGATGCGATAAAAGTCTATCGCAGTCAGGATGCTTACAATTCATTTCTTAGCAGAAAGGTTGTTCGTACAATGTGGATGACATCTGTCTTGTGTTTGGTGCAGATGAAGCAAGTCAAACAGCGGATTTGCTGCTCAAGGAACATTCCTTAGTATTATCATCAATATTGACAACATTTATTCCATTCATTGAAGAATAGTATGCTGAAAAGTACAGCAATATACAATCTTTTCTGTCACTTTTGATCAATTGAATGCATCACATCTGAAGAGAAGTAAAATGGGACTGAATTTTTTCGTTTAATTGAAAAATCACCCATATATGGACTGAATATATGGACTCTGTTTTTATGAGTACTTGGTTCTCCTATGAAAATCTTTTATGGGTAATAAATAAATGTGCACCAAAGAAGGAAATTGAAATCAGGATTTTATAAGCTGAAATCTAATTATGGCGTTTGTGTTATCTGTGACTCTGCATGCCTTAGTTTTTCCTCTGCCTTGACAGGACCATTAAAACACAAGCGACCAAAAACATTAACGTTTTGATGTAGTAAGGACATGACAGGTTATGATTACATTTTATCCTGAGAAAGGAAAGCAGAAGCAAAGTGAGAGAGAGATGGCACGGCTTTAATTAACAGTAATGCTGAGAGAGAACCAAGGGATAAGAAACAGTTTGTTCATCTCAAGCTCTGCATGTTTTTGTTTTGTTTTCACAGGTCTCGAGGGCTGTTACCTGTTTTCTTAGACAATAGTAAGGTTAATTGCTCAGTTATGCGCCAACTCTCACATACAGTAGTGTACAGTCGACGAGGGTGTTCGGCAGAAGGCCGTGTAGTTTGCGCAACGCATTCCTGAATTTTACCTCAAAATCAAGAGGCTTTTTTCTCATTTTTTTAAACTATGTGGATGGTATAAATCATTTATAAGACTAGACTGCTGTTGCGTTGTCTTCGGTCCTGTGGGAGAAACAGTTCAAAGTAATAAAGCCGGAGATAAACACGTAAGATTGAATGCATTTATTAAAGGCCCTCAGAGTGGGAAAACAGCCCTGTTCTGCAATGGTCTGTGTTGCAGTTCTGAAGGCCTTTGAAGTACAACTCCTGGCATTTTCCTCCTAAAATAACTTCTTCATCTTTATCTGTGTTCCCTCATGTACCTTGAGTCCACTAAAAAGACCCCAACACACACACACTAGCACACTCGTACAAAAAACGTAATGACTTCTTTTGAAATCCAAACAGGTAATTTTTCCCTCCATTTTGACCATATTGTGGCCCACATTTCAAATATCAGTGCACCAACACAATGAATTTTTCTGAAAATAATGATAGCTATCATTCTGCATGTGGATGCGTTCTAGTTTTTTTTAAAACACCCTCCCATCGTGGGTTATATAAACACAACTATTGTGTTTTTTTTTTTTTTTTCACATGAATGCAAAAAGTAGAAGGTTAAGCTAAGACTAATACAACTAATAAAGGGGAATGGCAACATCACTGCAAACATTTGCTGAAGCGTCTCGGAGGCATTTCATCAACAAGACTGCTAATAAATTATTAACCTCGTAATGAATATATTGCTGTGAGGATTATGCAAACTTCCAACAAAGCCACAGTGGACTGCAAAGCATCCTATTATCTTTCTGAAAAATACATGAATATATTTCTTTTTGATCTTAGACGCCATCGTTCCCTGGGAGAGGAACGAGTGCAAACTGAGCACCTGGGTTGGTCGTGGAAGAGATAAACTGTATAAGTGGAGGCCATACTTAAGTGCTGTAGTATTTTTTTTTTCTTTCATCTTAAAAATGGCAAACCTTTTAAACATTTCGAGCAGTGTTGAAGCTCAGACACTTCCCAGAACACAAAACCACACGCACCTGACACACAAAGTAAGGGTGATGAAAAGAGAAGGGGATGAAAGCCTCCCATGACTGAAGGCGATGAGAGGGACACAACTAAATTTCGGAATTAGGAGATGACAAAATGACTTCGTTTCAAACCTCGAGCCTGGTTTGTAGTAGCTAGGGCTGGGTATCGTAACAAAATTTTCGATACCGATACCTTGACTTCGATACCGGTTCCTGAACGATACCTTTTTCGATACCAATTTTATGAAAATACTAAAATCCTATTTTAACAATATTACATTACCTTTTTTTCAGTTTGTTGACTTTTTTACCCTCATATTTTGAGTCAGTAAAAAAGCACCAATGCTAAAGTTTTCTATGTTTCCTAATCATTTAACAACATATTCTTTACTTCAATAAACTCATTGTTTCTGCCTTAATGCATTGTTTAACAATGAAACAATTGAAATGCATTACACAAAATAATACATAATTGAAAATTAATTGAAATGCATTACACACAATCACCTCTAACAGATCACTCTAAATTGTAATTTAGACACATGCATTTTCTGTAAAGCTGCTTTGAAACTATATATTTTGTGAAAAATGCTATACAAATAAATGTGAATTGAATTAAATACTGGGGTGTGTGCGAACTAAACGCGCTCAAAGCTTCTAAAAAAAAAACCTGCATAAAGCTTGCCGCAAAGCAGTAGCGAAAGTAGCCTAATGATTATGGATGTGTCGGGAAAAAATAGCAAGGATATATTTAAAACTTTTTATTAATAAACAAGTGTTTACTGATTGTGTTGTCTGCAAAGATGAATATGGCGATGTTGCTTCAATCATCATTCTTGCAGTATAGGCTAGTGAACACGCACGCGCGCCTATGGATTGCATAAGCAAACTATTTATTTCTAATTGTTTCGTTTAAATGTAGACATATTTGAACTTATATTTAAGTCTAAGTGCCTTCTCGTGTCTGTGAGTCAAGTATCCTATATGCTGAGTTTCGGTTCATTTGTGACGCGCTCCATTGCAGTCGAAGACGGATAAACACTCTCAAGTGTTGCTGGTCTTGGCAGAAATTATCTTGTCGAAAATATTGCATTGCGTGCTTCTGGCATCGAGTGTGGTACATAGGTAGGTACACTCTTTATCTTTTCCACATATTTTCTATCTATCTGGGTTGGGACACACACACACACCACAGCCTCACGTGCGACGAGCCACGTCTCTCTGGGCAACCGCGTAAACTAACGTTAGTGTTTTTCCGCCACAGCCAATCATGCTGCATGCTTATTCATTGTTTCAGTGACGTTGACTAGATTAATCCCTTAGGTATCGAAATGTGGTACCGAAAAACAAGACATATTTCGATACTCGGTAGTACCGAGACAATTCGGTCGGTACCTAAAAAGTATCGAACTCGATTCCCAGCACTAGTAGAAGCGGTTTTAAGACCACTGAAGGAATTGAGGGAGTTTTTTTTTTGTTGTTGTTTTTTGGGGCAGGATTAAACTAACACAAATGTGTTTAAAGTTACATTGTAGTGAACTAATAGTTAAAACTACTACTTAAAACGAAGAACACAAACAGTCTGATCAAGGCTTGCTGGTATGTGACTGCATATGAATAAAGATGAGCCTGTAGGCAATAGTGTGCTAGTTGCAATAACCCTGTTATTCATACAACATTAAAATAATAGATCAGCAAGAAGAGGGAATTGATTACAACAAAACCCTGTGCAAAGTGAGGGAAAAAAGCAAAGGAAGCTTGGGAGAAGCAAAGAAAGTGTTCCGCTAACGGTACAGTATATTACAAAGTATAATACTTGCAGGATTGATACATTGAATGATGAACTTTTTCAACGGTAATATGCTAAACTGTAATAACAAATTTTCTCTCATCTTTTTCCACATTCATCAAAATCATTATCATGTATCGCTTATCAAAAGCTATTTTGCATTTTTAATATAATTTTGTAACAAATAAAATCTTGGCAGTTTGATCAAACAGCCTGAAACAGATGTCCAAAATCACATGTTACTAATTCCCTGGAATCACATGTAAATGGAAGGTCAGGTTAAGTGCATTGCATTGTGGGATACAGCATCCAGTGTAGTGTGCTCTCTTGTATTCAGCACATTTTTGCAATGTTGTCATCTGGGCATTCCATGCATACAGGAATGTGCACAATATACAGTGTAGTATGCTAATGTGCTATTGAATATAATTATAGCACTACATTCACTAGTTATGTCATAAGGTTCGCTGTGCTCAATTGCAACACAGTGAAAGAGAAGATAAAGTAATCCAAGATGTGATCTTATGACATCCAATTTAGCCCTTAATTTAGTCTTACTACATGAATATCTGTACGTTCTTATAACATTTTATACCAAGCTGTGGTGTGTAAATTGTAATTCAACCCTGGTGTACACAAGGAAGAACCCCGTCAGCCATTTCTGCCACCTCAAACTCATTTTGCACAGCGGCAGCAGGACCAACTGGCAAATGAACTCACAGCAAATGTACAACCATATAATGAGCTGCACGTTCACTGTGCCTAAAGGTACATTTATGACCTTCAGAAACACACACGCCGCGGTGATGTGTGTTTTCCCCCGAAAGCCTTTGAAGTAAGACTGCTGACATTTTTCCCTTAAAGTGACTTCTTCGTCTTAACTGTGTTCCCACCCGTCCCCTGAGTCTACAGAGCGTGGACCCTCCTGTTTGATGATGGCCCGCACACACGAGTGGACTTCTGCCAAAATTTATGTTCACTCTTGTAGTGAGACCAATAGCTTATCTATGCCTGGAAACTATACTCAAAAAAAGACATGGAGGCCGAGTATTCTATTATTCACACGCGCGCACACAGAGAGAGAGAGAGAGAGAGAGAGAGAGAGAGAGAGAGAGAGAGAGAGAGAGAGAGAGAGAGAGAGAGAGAGAGAGAGAGAGAGAGAGAGAGAGAGAGAGAGAGAGAGAGTGAGAGAGAGAAAGAGAGAGAAAGAGAGAGAGAGAGAGAGAGAGAGAGAGAGAGAGAGAGAGAGAGAGAGAGAGCCCGGGCAATATTCTGTTCTGTTATATTGTTTCTATCACATTTTCCATTAAAAACTGACATTTCATCTCAATAAAGCCCTTGAGGCAGAAACCTAAACACTAGCAGAGAGGTAAGAATAAATGTGTGTGTTTGTAGGTTCTTCTGTATGAGTGTGTGTGTATAAAAGGGGTACATTGAGAGAATGGAAAATGACACATACTGTCATTCTGTGAAGGTACAAGGGTTCATTATGTGCACTGTTATTGAAAGAGTAAAGCAATTACACCTGTCTGTGGTGGGGGCCGGTTATCAACGCACAACACAATTATCAAAAGGACAAAATGAGCGTCCTCTCGCTTTCTCGCAACCCTCCTTGTTCTGTTTCTCCCTCTTTCTGACTTCAGCTGTCAATTCTTGGTGGATTACAATCAACAGATAAATGCAACATTAAAAATGTCAATTCAAATACACAATGCACTCGTTCTATCTCTTCTGATCATCCCAAACCTCTATACATTTTCAGTAATTGTTGACAGATGTTTTGAGTTAGTTAAAATGTTTTTCTTATGTACTTTTTGGTTTTAGGTTGTTATTTATTTTCAAAAGATGTAATTATACATCATTCAACAACGTGGTTATTGCTCTTTCAAAGGTTGCATAAGATTTTGTCTTCTTCTCTGGCCTGATTTTGTCACGAACATCATGCAGTGTTCCTGTCTGCATGAATGCAACATCTGACCTACACGTGTGAAAAAGAGCATCTGACGCTAAATGAAATACACCAGTGTCCAAAAGTTTGGGGTCGGTAAGATTGAATTGATTGAAGAAATGAATACTTTTATTTAGTACGGACCATTTAAATTGATCAAAAGTGACAGAAATATTTTGCAACACTGTAAAAATCTTTACTATTTCAAATAAATGCTTCTCTTTTGAACTTTCTATTATCATGATTTCTGAAGGTGTCATGTGACACTGAAGACTGAAATAATGAGCAAAAACCAAAAGTCCCCTATTGCATCTCTACATCTCTTTTCTCTTCCTCTGGTTCTCTCTCTCTCTCTCTCTGAAAAATTAGTGATCCCATAGACCCCCGTAGAGTAGCTAAACCTTCATCTGTGAAGCGGACTGCTCTCAGGAGGACAATAAACACACACATACCCACGCACAGTCTGACAGTTTGTGTCCTCTCCTGAGCAAAATACACAGTCTCTATTCGGATATGTCCATATGTGACTATGACCACTATGCCACACTGCCAGCTTGTGAATTCCTCGTTTTCAAGGCATTATATCTCGTTTTATTAGTTTTGATCAATATAACATATGAAAAAAGGAGGTTTGCCCCTTGTAAGCAGTAAGCACTCAATATTTCCATTCCTTCATCAGGTTTTTTAAAAGATCACTTTAATAATTTCATACTGATTTAGAGAGCAATTGAGAGCAATTTGTAGCCAATTAAATATTATTAATATAGCTGACAGCTATATGACAGCTATTCTATTGCTGCATAAACTACAATTTACATTTTAATACTAAAAATCTAAATTCAAACATGCAATTCATTTACATTTACTGCATTGTTTACTTAAAAAAATAAAATAATAATAATAATAAATAAAATAAAATAAAATAAAAATGACACACTTTGTCCACCCTCTGCCCACTTTTATTGATTTTCCTTTTATTGAAAATCCACCGTTTTGCTATTCCTGTTGCCATCTTTACACAACACATGTGCTGGTGCATTTAATTGTTTTTACCCAACATGTTTAATTATGTACTGAAACTGTATTCAACAGTGGTTGAGTTATTGTCCAACTCAGTGCAAAGGTCTTTATTCTCTTTGTGGGAATATTGGCTTTTCACTAATCAGCCAAAGGGGAAAAAAAAATCAATATTAAATTTCTTAAAAAAAAAAAAAAAAAAACAGCAATCAGTGCATTCAGAGAGACCTACAGGAAACCGATTTCTTTCTTCTTTTTACAATGGAGACTTTTTCTATTAGTACACAAAACAATAAAGGCATTGTGCATTTGTAGCAAACACAAGCACGCCTCTTCTATTCATGCAGAATTAGACTAATGTTGCTCTATCACTGAACAACAGATATCTGCGTGTGTGCGATTTTATGTGTGAATCTATTTTAGTCTGATCCAATAAGGAGACGTCAGTAATGCTCAGTCCTGACAGGATGTGAAAAACGCAATGTTCCGCATCAATTACCTCCTACTGGGTCACAGAAAAGGTTACCTGGCACCGCTACCCCAAATCGGGGAGGGTGACAGGGGTTCAGGGCGGGCTCCTATTGTGAGGTCCAGCATAACCCTTTTCACCCCTCCTCGGATGCTGATGATGACGAGGAGGTGAAAGACAAAAGGAAGCGTCGAGAACAAAATGAGTTCAGTCAACAATTAAATGTCTCAGTCTTGCAGATTAAAAATGACAGGTGAGAACAGGGAGAAACGGAGGAAGAAAAACAGAGGGGGAGATGTGGGAGAGAACATAAAAGAAATGTCTTTTCATTTAAAGGATTATAAATTGGATCTGATAAGCAATTAATTGACTAATTGGCCATAGGAGAGCAGGTTATTTCCCAAGAGTTGGCTGATTTGCTTGCAGTGCTGCACTCGGGCAGAGAAATAGTGGTGAATGCACAGTACTACATCCATCAAGTGTGTGAACGTGTGTGTCCATGGCACGTGGGTGCAGGGTGTGTGCTCCTCTGGAGCAGAAAAAAAAAATGAGAAATATTGGTGAGTTAAGAAAAGGGACAAATATTATATGCCCAAAAGGAGAATTTAGAAATGGCACATTTTGTGCTAATTTACCTGTAATTATCATCACAATGCCTCAGGTTTTTCAGAGCTGCATCTATTAGCACATTTCAAAAACTCAAGTGTCAAATGTGTTATTTTAATATTATTTATATACTATAATATAATTTAATAATATTTTGAATTAGCTTTTTTATATTTATATTTAATTTTTAAATTATTAAACATTTTTTTTTCTATTTAGCTTCAATACTCCAAGGCAATATTTCTAAAATTCAAGTAAGATTTTCATTAAATATTTATATTTTGTTTAATTCCTAATTTATTTAACAGCAAAAACAGTATTCTACTCTATTCTATTCTATTGCTGCATAAATTTGTTCCACTACAATTTATATATGTGTGTGTGTGTGTGTGTGTGTGTGTGTGTGTGTGTGTGTGTGTGTGTGTGTGTGTGTGTGTGTGTGTGTGTGTGTGTGTGTGTGTGTGTGTGTGTGTGTGTGTGTGTGTGTGTTTGATTGATTTACATTTATTTTGGGCAATGTAAATTCACATAAAAAAAGTAAACTGAAAATTTAATTAAATTAAATGATGAAATACCACAGATGCCGATTTGGGGGGAACAATCTATAAATGGCTTACATGGCGTTTTATCTGAATATTAAACTTGCAGGATTAAGTATTTTAAGATTGAAAAAAATATATACACCTCACCATAAGTCAAAAACATTATCAACCCAAACGTTTGAAAATATTGTGAGACTGCCCACGACTAATATGAACATATGTAAAGAGAAACATACTGCGCAAGTTTCTGCTATTTCATTTGGGTTTTTAAACTGAAATAACAAACTGTGCTTAACTGGGTTCCAGCGTGCACTAAATTCAAAAGTGGAACATTTGGTCGTCTTCTGTTTTAATACCAATCTTTTTTCTAAATTCCATATTTCTTTGGTGCATTTGCCCAAGTATGTGCTGGCAAGCATCCTCGGTTGATTCCAAATGCCTGTTAGTAAACAGAGTGATCACATTATCCAAAGCCATCTGTTAATATGTAAGAATGTGACATTGACCGTGAGACAGAGCTGGCCCGCTTCCTGACGTGCATCGAGGACAGTGACTGTTGAACATGAACTAATGAATGTGGTACACCTGAAGAGGGCAAAGGTAGCACTAAGAATAATTTGTTTGAAGTATGCCCTGACCATTTTTTAATCACAAGCACATCAAATGTGTCACATAAATATAGCACATTGGAAATCAAACGAATTAATATTAATGAATTTAAACACCCGGAGCGCCGGACTGAAAACTATTGGTGTCAATCATACAGGCATGAAATATGTCGGCTCTGAAAGGACTGTCTCTCTCGCTCTTCCTCTATAGTTTTTCTTCCACAGCCATGACAGGTTGATCCACAGCCATGATGGCTGGCATCTATACCTACTGAGTCAGCAAAAACGTTGGCGGACAAACTCAAAACACACTTTGGTTCCTTCTCCCTTTCCTCTCATCTCCCCAGCAGACCTCGCTGCTAATCTGAGAGGAGAATGTTATCAGGAAATCACTCTGCTTTAATTAGTTATGTGGCGTTACTCTCTTCAGATCTTGTCTCCTGCTGCTCTCAGCATGAGACTGAGCTGCTCAGATTAAAGTGTGTGTCTCCGTGTGTACATATGTGCATTAGTGTCGTGTGTATGTGTCCTTCAAATTAGATCCACTCATGCATCATTAAGCAGTTGCCGGCATAGTTATTGCAGGATATGTTACATTTAAATTAATTTCAGACCCATAATACAATGACAGACTAGTACACACACACACTCAAACTAATACAGTTCTGAATTAATTGGCTGTTGAGTTGAGGGAATTTAAATGAAACAGTAAATTGAACTCGTTTGACCCAAAAGGTCAAAAAACCTCCCAGTGTGCTATTGCACTTATGCGTTTCAGATACTACTGTTCAAATGTTTTGGGGTCAGTACGTTTTTGAAAGAAAATGATACTTATATTCAACAAGGATGGATTAAATTGATTATAATTAACATTAATGCCATTTATAATGTTACAAAATATTTGTACAAAAGACATTGGTGCACATAAGAGGCTTCTAATGCTAAAAGAACTATAGAAATGTTCTAAAGAACATTGTATCGACCCAAAACTGTTATTCAAAATGAAGCAGCATGGCAAGACGTTTATTTCAAAAAGTTATTTAGAATTATTTACTCCACACACACACACACACACACACACACACACACACACACACACACACACACACACACACACACACACACACACACACACCTTGGTGCAACTACATTATGAGGACTCTCCATAGGCGTAATGGTTTTTATACTGTACAAACTGTATATTCTATCCCCTTACACTAACCCTATCCCTAAACCTACCCATCACAGGAAACATTCTGCATTTTACTTTTTTTTTAATGTATTTAAGCTATTTGAATTATGAGGACTCGTGAAATGTCCTCATAAACAACGTTTAAGTTATAATACCAGTGTAATACGCATGTCATTATACAAATTTGTCCTCATAAATCACATAAACAAGCACACACACACACACACACACACACACACACACACACACACACACACTTACTATAAGGGAGAAACAGGCTTCCATATAACATTAATGGTGTAGCAACTTGTATGTAGAAGAATAGAAAATTATTTTAAAATAAAAAGCACTGATGAACTGTGCAGCAGTTTATTAAACAAAATATGTACATTTTTATTTCATTTATACTCGAAGGTCACACGGATGTGATCAGTAACCTTGTTTAAAGTAAATTTCAGCCATTCGTAACTTTCTTAACATTACACAGACCCGCAGTTGCTATTCTACTACCAGGAACAGAACAATGCCTGGCCAAATTCTCACACAGTATCAACTGGAACACTATAGTTTTCATCTTCTGTGTTGAAACAACAATAGTATATATTCTACTTTCTCTTAATTACTTTACCAGGAACTGGAAGTTTATCATCACGTGGTGACCCTATACTAATTGTCTATACTAATTGTATACGTTAATGCTGGTAATGAAGAAAAGTAAAAAAAAATTGCATGTGCTAATGCTAATGCATGTGCTAATGTGGCCATGTGTTAATATATTCATCGTTGTGATCTAAAGATGAGTTCACATCGTTTGAGATGTGAAAGATGCAGTATGCTATAAAACTGTTTTATTTTAAGAGAAGTAAGAAAGTTCTGTATTTCATTATATGCCCCTTTAAATGTTTCCCAGCTCAATTCCTTAAGGTGTGGAACAGAGCTCTGGGTTTTCAGGCTCATAAAAACTACATTGTTTTCCACTTGACATAAATACCACCTGAAGACCACCCCTGTGGTGGAGCTGCGCAGCACCGCAACGCTGTCTGAGAAACATATCAATTAGATTCCCAAACTGTAGTGAAACAAAGCACTGGAGGCAGCCTCATCTCCACACAACAGCAGCAAATTAACAACACATCTCCACCCACTCTTTACTGTCCATTTAGATATGGAACAGGAGGAAGACAAAGAAACGAGGAAGGGAAAAATAGCGAGAGAGCCTCTGTGCTATTTGAGTCGAGCCTGCTAATGGTATTCCATTACCATTAATGGCAGGCAGTCCCTGTGAAGACCCGCTATTTGCCAAGAGGCAATTCCTCATTGTTAGGGTCTCCCATTGACAACGTGAACATTAAACTATATCTCTCAAGTATGGCCGCAGTAGACGTTTCAAGAGACCAAAACTGATAAAGGAGTTGATATTAGATCAAAACTCCTGGAGAATCATAGGCTGAAATTCATTGTTTAAATACTTGATATTTTGCAAGATTTTTACTGAGACCTGACATTGCAAGAGGACCGAGGTATACAGTGTATATATATATTAAAAAACATCGGGGCTCTAAAAATGTGAATAATTGAAATTTACCTCCATTAATCAGAGTAACTTGAGGGTCATTATGTTGACATTGTTCAATTATTTATAACAGCTCTGTCTGGAAGAACTGCGCAACATATTCGAAATGACAGAGTGTCATTCCCCTTTAAAACGTACGCATCAGTGGCTCGTCTCTGCCATCTCAAGCTCTCTGCCCCCCCACCCATTTTTTCTCTCTTAAAGTCCCCTATTGATCTACAACTGGCTGCCACAGCACAGGCAAGCACTTTTCCTCTATTTGTCACTCTCTCCTTCTCTTTTCCTACCGCTCCCCAGTCCTTTCTTGTAGTTTTTTCCCCCTCGTTCCCGACATCTGAGCCAACAATCAATGCGGTTTCATTCCGGTGAGGAACAAATGGAATTCCAGCTGAGAGAAAGATAGTGGAAGTTAGAGTGGAGGCATGTATACGCATATATGCACGCAAACATTGAGGTCCGACGGGGGCGTCACACGCAGACTTGCAATTTTAGACACACAAACACCCACGTACACCCATAGTGGCTTTATTCTGATAAAACACAGGGGAGATAGTAGATGAACAGGTGTTATCAAGCAAGAGATTCACACTATAGAACATATTTAATGACTGTCTCGGTTTGGTTGGGGCGAATTGCATGATTGAATCGAATACTAATGAGGAACAGAGCCCTCAACAGGAAGCTGTTACAGCTAACTTGCATTTAAATTGGTCTTGAAGAGAAACTATAAATTAACAGAACAGACAGTTCCTGTCTTCCTAAAATAAACAGTGCATGTTTTCTCTAATGCAGCAATGTGCAAAAGGAATCATCCATAAAAAAACTTTATTTTTTGTCAAAACAAATCTTTGCAAATTATAAAGTACACATAAATTATAGATTCAAGTTTGTGCTATTTGCATTGATTAATAAATGCATGAACTTCATGCTGCTAAATATGTGTAACACAGACTGAAACAATATGCAAACTCCATTTTCTGTTATGAAATGTGTTGTACTGTGAATAAATATGTTTAAAAAGGTTAGAAATTCCTCCAGGGCTCTAGAGTGCGACCAATTTGGTCGCACATGCGACCAAAATTTGTAAGGGTGCGACTAACATTTTTCCTAGGTCGCACCGGTGCACCTAACGTCCTCACATCCGCTGCCTCTCCACAAACGTAGCGATTGTTCTCCTTTGTCGCAACTCACACTCATGGTTGGATCATATCGTGGTCTAAACCAATCAGAGACAGAGATGGGGCAGGTCTTGCCTCTGATTGGCTGTGGTCCAGATATTCCTGTAGGCCTACACTGCTCCGTGCTGTGTGATTGAAATTGCGACCTGAGCACCCGTTTACACTGTCAGTGAAATGTGACCCAATTCCGATTTTTTGCTCATATGTCACAGATCAGATGTGTTCTATATACCGTGTAGCCTAAACAGGAAAAAACGCATGTATTTGGATATTTTGAGATCGGTTTCAGGCCTCGTTCATATGTGGAAATAAATCTGATATGTGCCAATACCTCATGTAAACAGGCAGATCGGATTTTTTTTTCCAACCCCGACGCGCATGTGCAAAGGGACGGATGACGAAACGTTGTGTTGTCGTAGGAGAGGAATGTGGACAAACGTTGACACAACATATAAAAGGTTGGCTTGCTCATCCTAAAATTTCGGACCCATTGCTCCTCATTAATCTCATGAAAGTGCGTCTATAGCACGAATTTTATTTATCATGCCATTTAAGCCAAAAATATTGCGTGCATATGATACACACTTTATGGCGTGCAATACACACGTTTACAGTACGTATCATACACGCAAAAAATATTTTTGCGTATAAATGGCACGAGAAATTAAATTTGTGCTATAGATACGCACTTTCATGAGATCGTGTTGTATGTTCCCACCAGTCCTGAGATGTGAGATCTCTCTCGCTGCGCGTTCGTCCATCTGTGCAAGAACCCCCTTTAAACATGCGTGATGTTTCAGATCGATGTCAAATGTAAACACATGAGTCGGATATGGGTCACAATTTAAAGAACGTGTAAATGGACGGTCAAAAAAAATCGGATATAGGCAACAAATCAGAATTGGGCACCAAGACCTACAGTGTAAACGAGCCAACGGCAATCAGCATCAGCAAAATAAACGCAAGAAAACAGATGACGAACAATGAAAAGAAATAGACACATAGAGAGTTTTTTCTTTAAGAAAAGTAGGCCCAACACTAGACATGGAGCAACTTCAGCAACTTCAGCAAGCACTTGTCGAAGCGACAAGTTATATATGTTTTATTTTGCTTAAAATGTTTTAGCTCAGTGAAGCATTTTAAGCTATTTTTTTTTTCAAAGATTTGTATTTTTATATAGAGTATAATTGTGCTTCAAATAAAAAAAAAGTATTTACCTACACCTAATTCTTGTTTAAAATAATTTACATAATATATATATGAACGTATGGAGCGTGATAAAAAGGTGACCTTGAAATCGTGCCGTAAAAAGGCGACGTGGGCCGAGGAAAAATTTGGGTGTACCTAAATTTTGTGCTGGTGCACCTAAATAAAAAAATTTGGCGCACCAGTGCAACAAAGGCAAAAAGTTAGTCTGGAGCCCTGTCCTCATAAAAAAAAAAACTCAATCTATTACTGTGTTTGTTGCAGTTGTCACGAGTGTCAAAACTCCTATCAACAACACAACCACTGTTCATTTTGCCACTTCCTTTCAGTCGAAGCGACAAGTGCTTGGATGTAGAGACAATTACAAAACAGATTGAAACCTAGTTCAACTACTCTATCACTTGGAATAAATAATCTTAAATAAGTAAATAACCTTAAAGGGTTGGCTCACCCAAAAATGAAAATTCTGTCATTAATTACTCACCCTAATGTTGTTTCAAACCTGTAAGTCCTTTGTTCGTCGTCGGAACAAAAATTAAGCATGCGTGTGATGTTGATGCATGAGCTGGCCAATGGTGAGCCGGCATTCTGACGTATAACCCGGAAGTGCTGCACTGTGTTTCCTACGTCAACAGCGAAATTGTTGAATAAAGTCATTATTTTTGTTTGTTTTTTTGTGCATAAAAAGTGTTCTTGTCGCTTCATTACATTAAGGTCAAACCACTGTAGTCACATGGACTATTTTAACGATGTCTTTTCTATCTTTCTGGGCCTTGAAAGTTGCAATGACGTTGCTGCCTACAGTATGTATGGTTCAGAAAGCTCTCGGATTTCATCAAAAATATCTTAATTTGTTTTCTGAAGATAAACTAAGGTCTTACGGGTTTGTAACAACATGAGGGTGAGCCATTTATGACCAAATTTTCATTTTTGGGTGAACTAAACCTTTAAAGAATAAAAGTAGAATGATACTACATATTCTACAATGTACTACAAAGATGAATGGAGAACAATTTATGAGTAAACATACTTCAGTTTTTCCATTTCAAAATTTCAAAAAGTTTAATTTAATGTGTTACTTGTTGTTTCTTAGTAACTGTTTGTGAAATTGTGTACTTCCTCTTTATTACTTTACCTGGAATGTGCAATAACAGCTAATAGTATCACTAATATCACTGTTGTTTACAGAGAGTTAAAGTGGTTAGCATTGGGTTTTTATTGCTTAATTAATCTAAACAATTGCATTCCGTTTGTACCAAAATGCACCCAGATGTTAATAAAATAACTATGTTTAGATGGTAATTAAAACATTAAAAAATATGCTATATTTCCCAAAGCTACAATACCTATTTTTACATTTATTGGAATATAGAATTACCTTTAGGGTGTTAACATGAACACAGACATGTTCTGCCTTGTCTAAAATCATACATTTAAAAGTAGCGAGGCGGATGAAATTGAATTTGGTACCCTCAGCATGTGCTGAAGGCAGAACTGCGCGCCCTGAAGTCTCACCACGCCACCCTCTCTCGCCCATTCTCTCCCTGTCCATCTCTCTGGACGCCAGCTGCTTGTAATAGCCGCAGGCACATTTTCCATGGCCCAGCTGACCAGCTGCAACCTCAAAGATGGAAAGAGAGACACAAAGACAGACTCTATGAGGAAGAGACAAATCCGAGATGGATGCATGACAGTGTAGGCTGATTATGGACAGAGCGAGACAAAGAAAAATTGAGAGGGATCAGGATATTGAGTAGGATACTCAAGAACAAGGAAAAATAACCTTGATTGAAGGCGGACGGAGGCGGGAGGGAGGTGCAGGGGGATTAACGGATGACAGGAAAGGAAGAGGTCTAAAACATGTGTCCAGCTTTAAGCTTTAGCCAAACAACATTGACAATGTTTTGAAGAACAAAGGCATCAGCCGTTCCTCTAAATCGCATCTTATCTCTTGCGGTTGGAAGCTATTATTCACAGCGGGAAGAGAGGGGGAGAAGGAAACGAGACAGTTGGTGTGAAGAAACACAACATGGAAATTGTGATTGTATTCAAAATGGTCGAAGACAATGTTCTGTTCATTCAAGGACATACTCTGTGTATGAACTTGGAATTCACACAAAACCATTTCTATATCAAGGAAATAAAAATGAGTTTTTGTCAATGTGTGTTGGCTTTGAGATCATACAGTGAAGGCTAAATGGTGACAAATTCACTTTTAGCAAAAAGATGCATTTAAAAATTGATTACTCATCCTGAACCACACAAATTTTTGTCCAATCAAATGCTCTCCGTAATGAAAATGCCCCGCCCACTGCAACCAGCCAGTACAGAGTATGCAAAAAGCAGTACATCAAATGAGTAGCATATCTGAAAAAGCGTGAAACAGTTGGTGAATGTTCGACCAGTGGACACTTTGCTATTCCATAACACCACAGGAGCAGAGGAAGCATTAGATTCGATAAGTTTGAGGGAAAATACGTTTTTAAGTGTGAGTTAAATTATTTTATTTTACACCAAAATGTTGTTCCTTTAAGTTGATTAAATTATATCAAAATAATAAATTATTTTTGTGGTTGTTGTTAGTACATTAAATTCAAAGGTCAATGCCAAAATGGCCGCTGTAGTTTATCTGTGAATGTAGGGCTATTTACGCAATTGCATACCTAAGGTATGTATCTCATCAGCAGTCAAGACTGCATCGAATTCCAGTATGAGAACTAGGGTTCAACTACAGTCCATGGCTGTGGCATAACTAAAATATTCTGCCCAAACCGGGAAATCAACACATGAAAGAAAAATGAGCTTGTCAAGCAATTTCATGGGATTTAAAAGAAATTCCTTAGAGTCTAAAAAGATAATGAGGGTTGATTATCATCAAGGAATATGTGCAAAAAAAATACATATATATATGCAAAAGATTGTTGAGCCAAGATTGTTGTAAAATAAAGCTACTTAACAACAGAGCGAAGTTTAGAAAGCTGCATAGAAAAACCCAGCATGTAATATGGATACGTCGAGGTCATTCACTCCCGGCATATTGTGTCCCTCATTAAAAGGGTCTTCTTCCCTTAAAATATTTATGAGCCTGGAAGCCTTTATGGCTCATGTAGTGCCAATTGCACATATGTACATGCTAACTCACACACAAACATTAGAAAGATTCAGCCCTTGATTTATAGATTAAATCAAATGTGGACAGTCGTAATCTCCATATTGCAATCCCTCAAGAAACTGACCTTTTAACTTGTTATGAGAACAAAGAAAACATCCATTAACATATAATATACCCACATGCTAAATTAGCTCTCAGACATTAGGCCAATAACTTTGCTTGAATCAAATTAAAGATGCGACAGTTGAAAAAAAGCTTTTCTGTACAAAGTGGGCTTTCATTGTTGACTTTAAGTGCATTAATTTTCAACTTTAGTTTCAATTTTCAATATGCAATTTTGCCATTCTAAGCCACCCAAATCTTTCCGGTTTCTTTTCCTCTCCCTCTCTCTCTCGGTCTCTCAGCTTGCTATTGTTGCCACGCTTTCCTGCTGCCACCAGATTTTACTTTAAGAGAGATTTGTTTTGCTCAATCAGCTTAAGACAGCAGAAATTCATTCACTAAACGACCATTTTAATACAGGCCCTTTCAAGTATGAGAGCCCTCCCTACTGTTACAGACCCCCTGAGTGAAGAGATGAGAGGCATACTGAGAGATCAATTTTGGTTGTAGTTCCACCAGAGTTCCACTGGGGGCGATTGTCCGAGTACAAAATAGATGGGAGTCTATGGAGCTAGACGGCAAAATTTGTCTCTTTATCCGATTGCCATTGAGAAATCTCTGATTTTATTGTAGGTTTTGCAAGTTCAACATGGGTTATAGGTTGAAAGTTGAATGAATGAGTACTTATGTCCTTTCGATTTCTTACAGATTGAGTTGTTGTTGTCCAAAACACGCTAGCATTCTGCTAATGGACGCTGATTGGTCAGTGAAGGACTGATTACGACCGAACATACCGCTCGATGGCATCGTGGCATCCGAAGCGGGACCAGAATGTTAAGGCGGACTTAACTCTTCTAGCACGTGTATTTACCTGTGTCAGCTGTGTTGTGGATGCCTCGAGAGAAAAGAAAGTCCAGAGTACGAAAGCACCAAAGTGACTGAAGGATTGCCGTAAAGCAGTATCTCTGGTCGTACGATGTGTATGACATCATTGACATTTTAAAAGACTTTTTAAAGCAGACAAGTTTTGCACACCTTGCACTTTGTGCACATTTGCTATTTATTTGTGGCCTCTGGACAATTTTCGTGCGTGGATCTTTTTTCTGATTTTAAATGTACAATACAAATCATTCAAGAAAACAGCATTACCTGCTCATACTTCAAATAACCTTGGAGTAAATCATTAATGACTAGCTCTTTCAACATAGACCACTGACTGTGGCTCAATATTTATCTCCCATGTTAAGAAATGCAGATGTCGCTCTTTTACTCAGAATATTTCTCACTGCCTCTATATTGACATATCCCGCAGCGATGGGTCGGTAGCTTTCTCACACCAATGGACATTATCTTCCTTCCTCTCCAATGACTCAATAGTAGAAGACATTGTTTTTATCAACAGTAATGTAAGGAGCTCCTCTACTGTCCCTGTTCTGTTACCGATCGGTGTTGGAGATTCGTATCCAGGAGGACTGTCACTTTCCAGGCTGTTGTTACTGCTACTAGTCATATTGAGGATGGTGTTACTGTTGAAAATATTGGCCTTTATGTCAGTGCAGCGAATCAAATCCTTGTGATCTTATTGGAACTTTCTTAAAATAACTGATTAAAGGAATTTGGTGCATCTGATTTCGAATAGGGTTTTTTGTGTGTTTAGTTGTCCCATTTAATTTGTGTTCTGTTAGGAAAAGCAACTTCATCATTTTACTTCATTTATTTCCACTCCCTTTCTCGCAAAGCAAAGCAAAACAACAACAACAACAACAAAACGTGGGATCAAAGTGTCTGCTAAATGAATAGCTAGACAAAACAAAACAGAACAAAACTTTGGATCAAAGTGTCTGCTAAACAAAATAAAACAAAACAAAACAGAGAAATCTAAAGTCAATTGTTTTTAGACAGTATGTAATAGTTTAGGCCCCCCCCAAGTATATGGAGACCCCTGGGCATGTGTCTTGTTGGCCCATTAATCTGGCCCTGTGTACTACGGTCTTGGGAAAATGTAACTCTAACCAGAGCAATAGATACACCCCAGGGGAACTGCAGGACAGATGAAGTCTTCAGCCTGTTCTAGAAAGGGAATACACCTATATACCGCATCCCTGTTTGAGCCAGTTATATATAAGCCCTCTCACATGGCAATATTCTGTATCTGTGGGTTATTAAAGAATCGAGTGAGAAGACTATGGAAGTGTGACATTTAGCAGTCGAGGTTCTTTCTCGTTATTAGCTCTTATCTAAGTTCCTCAGTCATTATTAGCGTCTGTCCATCAATATTTAAATTATATGTACATTTCTGAAAACCACCCATGTGCAGTAACATTGTCGAACAATTGCGACAGTATTTCTCTACTGATGGCAAGGTAAAACTAATGAGATGAAAACATCCATAAAATCCCAGTCTGGACTATTAAAACACACACACACACTCACATTAGATGGTTAAATTGCCAGAGTAATGGTCAAGAAATTGTCTTTAGCCTAATTTCACCTAATATAGACTGGACTGCCATTACATCAGATACAAAATTTAAATTTAGAGTATCTCATGTTTTTTTTTCTTGTGTGCACCTGGACTAGAAGTAGATGTTGAAGGACAAAGGTGCGTATGTATTTCATGCATACATGTATGAAAGTATACCAAAGATGCCTCTTTCGGTAGGCTGTTTGCGTGTATTGGTACAAGAAAAGACTCTTAAATACTTAAATCCTGGTTCTGTGACGAGACTTTCACCTTCAAATCCTATGAAAAAAACTGAATACCTCACCTTACAAGTATGATTATGTGCAACTGTAAACATAAATGTGGGAAATCAGTTTTTTTTTTTCAAAAGCTGCCACAGTGTTCTTAAAATTAGTGAATCCAGCGTGCATAATTGAAAAACCAAAATGGGGCCAACTAATTACAAAGCAAAACACAGCAAGTGTTTAAAGAGCAGGGAGTTTGTTTATGAACTAATTTTCTTGGCATCGCCTTTTTCAGCAACAAATCAGGGCAGAACTAATATGTGGTGATTCCAAATGAATAGTTTTTTTTTTTTCACCAAATGCGATGGCATGGTACTATTTTAATTAACTTTAGAAGAGTTGGACAGAGAAAGGAAATGAAACTTACAGCTGCAGTAATGAGGAAATGGACCAAGATCAATACCAGAGACAGTAGAAAGACCAAATGTAGAAAAATGAATACGAGCAATCACAACATTCAATATGGTGGCTGGAAGAAAGGGAGTTCCGTTTTTCAGATAAAAGAGCCAATTACATTAGTAAAAGCACTGCCTTGAAAATAAATAAATAAAATACACACATACATACATACATATATAAAGCTAAAACTATAATGGCAAACTAAAATAAATATATATATATATATATATATATAGAGAGAGAGAGAGAGAGAGAGAGAGAGAGAGAGAGAGAGACAGAGAGAGAGAGAGAGAGAGAGAGAGAGAGAGAGAGAGAGAGATTTTTAGCCTGATTTAAGGCAATTTGTTTGCCAAACTAAATGGGTGATTTGAAATACAGTAAGTTATTGAAGCATAAACTGCTCAGATAGAAAACAGATGCCTGAGGGTGGTGCCAAAATGGCCGCCGACCGGACTGACTTGACTTAAAGGGACTGTCAGCAATATTGCCTGTGGCATAGCACTATTCAAAGATGCTATTTTGTATTTTGGTCATAAAAGGACAATTTTATTCTTTGAATTGCAAATGCAACAGTCTATTTTGATGCATTTGTTAGGTAACTTTTTGTAGCTTTTATTGCTAAAGAATAAAGTCATTATTACATGACTAAATATGATATTAGGTTGTTAAACGTGATACAGCTACACAAAATCCTACTAAGCAATTTGCTTTCCTGCGCAAGTAACACAACATATCAAGTCTGATTACACATTGTGCTGAATTACTTGTCCTAATAATGTGTTCTAAGTCTGTGTGTATACATACACACACACACACACACACACACACACACACACCATTATACATCATTGATATGCATTATAATCTTGTGTGTTATTTTTAATGAACCCACCAGACCTGCATGCAGAAAAACACATCAATGCAGACAATAAAGACAGAAAGAGAGAGGGAGAGGGAGAGAGAGAGAGAGAGAGAGAGAGAGAGAGAGAGAGAGAGAGAGAGAGAGAGAGAGAGAGTGAGAGAGAGAAAGAGAGAGAGAGAGAGAGAGAGAGAGAGAGAGAGAGAGAGAGAGAGAGAGAGAGAGAGAGAGAGAGAGAGAGAGAGAGAGAGAGAAGGTCAAAGTGGACAGAGGTCAGTCAGTCCATCATGGCGCAAAACGACAAGTGATGAGACATGGGTGATAAGCTCAGTAAGCAGAGGTGAAAATCTCCTGCGACCACAAGATAATGGGCTCAAAGTTGCAGGAAAGGTCAAAAGAAAACCATGTTCATTTGGACTAAACATTTGGTGATTTCTGTCCACTTACATGCCAGAAGAATACCAGTTCACTAGTAACACACTCTCTCAGCACATACACATGGATATTTAGATCATCTAGGCATTATAGGAACCTATTAAACCAGTCAAATATTATGCAATCATTAGGGTTTTCAATCCTTTGCGTTGTCAACCAATACAAATGTGCATTCAAATTAATTACACAATATGGCTGTTTATTAATTATTGCTTAAAATAAAGTTGCTGCCTTAAATTTTTAAGTACAATCTACTTGGATGTTTTAGTTTTTTCTACTTAAATTACACTCAAATGAGTTGAATCTTGTATTAAAAAATGTGATTTGATTATAAAATTTGATGAGTTAAAGCAATGTAAACATTTAACTTATTGATCATATAATTTGTTTTACAGTGTAGAGCCCCAAAAGGACATTGCAAAAAGTGGCTTCAAAATCAACATATTGTATAAATAATATCAATATAGTATAATCTATGTATAAACAAACCGTTAACTGCCTTACAATTCACACCAATGATTTTTCATTCTATCTGAGGAAGGGGTGTTTTTTAGATGCTGTAACAAGTTAAAAGAAGTTCAGAATTAAACGTTTATGTTCTGTGCCATTTCTTTAAACTAATTACTTGCATTATTTTATTTTTAAGTGTTTTTAAATGTATAATTACAGATTTAAAAAAAATAATGAATCACTTAAATAACACATCAAATTTATAGTCCTAGTAATGACAGGAAATTACTCCAACAAAATGTTATTTTACAACTACAAGATAGATACTTCTGTAAACAAGTGAGAATGTAGTGTGCTTATTATTAATAATGTTCTAGATAATGGAAAATGAAGAAATACATATATATTAAAGGCCAACAATGATTTTAAAAAAGACATGTTAGTGTGTGTGTGATACCTGTATTATCAGTAGGACGATGTTACAACATCAGTGCATCTATGTGACATTTTTAATTACAGGTGTTCGGTCTATAATGTAGTATCACTGCAGGTAATGAGCATCATGTCAGATTCTATTACCCTCGACAAGTTTTGTAGCATCTACTCCTGCCATTATTACAAAACAAACAAAATGGAATAAAAAAGATTCCTACTGACAGAGTGACACCATGTCCGGGAATGCCTGCACGGTTAAGTTGCAAAACTAATTTGAAAGGCAAGCATTTAAATATTGTAATTCTTAGCATGCAATTCTAATTCTATGTAATTCTATTGCAGCTTCAAATCTCTGGTAGTCTGAGCTTGTAAATAACATAAGCCCCTAGAGCCTTTAGTGCAACACAATTGGCTCAGCCCTGCTGTAAATCTAGAGCTCTAACATTAAAGTGGATAACATGTTGCTCCTTAATGGATTTAAATTATATCACATTTTTCCGCCTATGGAACTCTTTACGCTTGCATATCAACCCTTTTCCAGCTTGGGAAACCTCATTTTGCTGTTGACCAATCACTTCTTCAAGTAGAAGCTGATTTTTCATCCAGCCGACCTAATGTCCAATACACAAAAATGCAATTTTCAAAAGAGAGAGTCAGCATTTTCACTCAATTCAGTGGCCACAGCAGCATTGGACTAATATTACCAGACTTTATGGCTGGTGTGGTTCACTTTAGGGATTGCAAAAATAGCTTTTCAGTTTTTCCTTCAGATGAATGGCATTTATTCTAAATCTGAAATGGATAGGGGGGAAAATCTTCCAGATCGAAGTCCTCCCAGGAGGATCCGAAGTATGAGAACGCATGATTCTCCCAAACGCGCAATTTGGGAACAATCATAGAGAATTGTTAGAGTCCCTCCCTCCTTTGAATAGAGAACGACACCATTGTTCATAATGACAGCCCTAGCTTGCTAACAGATATTATCCAGGGAATAATCCAGTCCTGGAAAGGGAAGGAAAAGGAGGAAAGTGACAAAGAAAACAAGCAGCAGAAGAGTGAAGAGTACCGTGACATACCGCTGCACTGCGGTCTGAAGTGGTTGTCACACTGTTTGTAATTTACAGAGTGCTAATTACAAGGGCAGCTATTTTTGCTCTTTGCATATCCCACAATCCTATCCAAACATCACATACATACATCTCACATCTCTCGTTGTCCTCCACAGTGGAGAATTCTAACACCCTGGCTTTGAGCTACAGATAATGGTCACAATATGTCACACTCTGTGTTATAAGGCAAGCTTAGCAAGGAATAATATAACAGTTCAGAATTCCTTGAATTTCATGATAGAAATAAATATGTATCACAGTTTCCACACAAATATTAAGCAGCACAACTGTTTTCAACATTTTTAATAATAAGAAAGATTTATTGAGCTCCAAACCCTTCACCTTCCCCAGCTCCATCTGCTACAGGATTCAGATATGTTATATATATATAAAATGTAAATACTGTTTGATTACATCCCTTTTACGATTCATTTCATTCATTAATGGAAACTGTACCACAACAGCTATATATTGTACAATATCTCACCCCAGCAGCCAAGGGAGCCCATACTGCTACTAGTGCCCCTTTAAAAAAAAAAGGACATGCATGACACTCCTGTATTTGGTAAATGTTCAGTGTTTGTTTCAAACTTTTGGGACAATGAGCAGCCCTGAGTGTTTAAGGTCCTGTACCACTGTTCTATACTACTGCCTTTCAACCTGGAGGCTAGTATTTAATAAGCCAAGGGAAATAAGCCACACTTGGGGAGAGTGAGTACCTTAGCCTGCGTCATCACTCACACACAGCCTGAGACACTTTCAGTCTCAGTTAGGCTGGAGCAGATATCAGTCTACTCCACTAGCACCAGCTCATTTCACCCATGAGTAAACTCAAGAGAGAGAGGGAAAGAAACAGAAGGAGGCGGAGAGAGAAAGAGAGAGAGGGTTGAGAAAGAAAGACAGGTAGGAGAGGCAAATGGAAAGGATGGGCAGCTCCATTAGTTTCCTTTCACACTCCTGCTCTCCCCCTCTATCACGAGAGGATGGTGGGTCGGTGTTAGGGCCTGTCAATGTGCCTTTGGTTTCAATTTTGGACTTGATTTTTAAAACGGAGACATGAAAGGCCCGAGGCAGGAACAAATTGTACAAGGACATGAATTCTT
Source organism: Meda fulgida (assembly GCA_030578275.1). Classification (NCBI taxonomy): domain Eukaryota; kingdom Metazoa; phylum Chordata; class Actinopteri; order Cypriniformes; family Leuciscidae; genus Meda; species Meda fulgida. Next base: position 13,950,247 of record CM060626.1, read on the forward strand.
AAACGTATCCTCGCTCTCTTTCTCTCTCTCTCTGTGAAAGATTAGCACTGTATATAACAATCTATAAAAGTACATCTCGCCAGATATGCTTGACTCTCTGGGCTGTTCATTACAACCATAATATGGCATTTTTGGTATGTTCTTTCACAGTGAGTTCAGAACGTTTATACAGCAGCCACAGAAACATAGGTGAATCGAATCATCATTAGAATTATGTCCTATGGCATAAGTTGGTAAAAATATAAAGAAATAACTAAGCGCCATGCAAGCAGAGAGAGAGAGAGAGAGAGAGAGAGAGAGAGAGAGAGAGAGAGAGAGAGAGAGAGAGAGAGAGAGAGAGAGAGAGAGAGAGAGAGAGAGAGAGAGAGAGAGAGAGAGAGATCAGAAAGAAAAACAAGTTTGATCTCCTCCCCCCCAAAACATGCAGCCCTAAGTAGATGTAACACTACCTGGTTCTAAAATCATCTTTATCCATTAATTGCCATTCAAAAGTAGCTTTATAGAAACATGTAATGAACTTACAATGGCCATTTCGGCCTACATACTGAAGCTCAGGCTAGCCGCTAGAAAAGAACTGAGCATGTTTTTTTGTATGTCATGTCATGACATAATTGTCTTGTACCTATGTTACGGTACAATTGAACCTGGATGCAGAAGTGAGCAAACGTGCAAACTGTATATTTCCTACGCTAGCCAAGCAACTACTATTGAGGTAAGCGGGAAGGTTAACTGATATCTCTGTTCAAGTTTCTGCTGTATGCTAACAAGAAAATCGAATGCATTTTTAAACGTGACATTTGAAAGAAAAAAGCAAACCAAATCTTGAAAACATAATCAGAAGTAGCATTCGATAACTCAAATCAAAGAGCAGCAAACGTACACGTTAGCTAACTGGCAGCTTCTTTAGAAACTCCACAAACTACTAAAGAGCCTAGATGCTAGGAGCCGCAGTCTGATCCAACAAAATTTTTTTGAACACTTTAGTCATTCAAGCGTGCGATTTTCAAGTCACATTTTCAAAAAAAACTGTCATTTTCCTGGCAGTGACAGAAGGGGGTTGAGCCATTGTGTGTCAAAGCAGCAGTGAGTCGCTCAGAAGCAGCGTGCTAGCCATGAACCAGAGCTAGCTCTATCTCTCTTCTTCTTAAACAAGCAGGGGCTATTAGAGCTCAATGCTCATTTCAAAAAGAATTCATCCATCTCCAGCGCAGTCTACCGGCCTTGTGCTAAAGCTCGGCAGGGCATTAAAATAGCCTCGCAGACATGCGGTGGTGTTGTATTCTCACTATGCTAGTGTTTTAACAAAGCCCTTTTCATCCATGCTCATTAGGCAGTTGACAAAGAGAAAGTAGCAAAGAGCATTTAAAAGAAGTCAGTTTTTCTGCTGAGCTCCATTTAAATTAGTTATTACTGAAGTTATTATTGCTCTCTTCTGTTGGGAACCTGCTGTTTAATGCTAGTATTTGCCCTGATCTGACAAGGGCACTTCTGCCACAGCGATAATGCCAACTGGCAAAGAACACGATCAGATAAGAGACGGAGAGGGCGCGGCGCTGCCATTCTGACTTTCTGTCTCGTTCTCATTCTCTCTGTGTGTTCCCATGCCCACGGAGCGTCACATGGCTTTAAAAGAGATCCTACATAAATTTGCAGTTAAGATATGTACGCTAATGGCAGCATAAGGGGAGAGTTCTCACAGTGGTTGGTCCGGTCCGGCAGTGTTAACGTCAGGAGTCGTGAGAGTGCTCTAACATTATTATTATCATTTAGTGCGATTTGACAGGACTGTCTTCTAACCCCGATGACCCGATCATGCCAGGGGTGGTACTTAGCATGACATTCAGCATTAATGGGTGGAAATGGTTTGTCCGTTCCTAACAATTATTGCACTTTCAGTGTCGGAAGCTTTGTCAAAACTCGGAGTATGCTGTGACACAAATATTGAAGAAAAGAAGCAAGCTGAGAAATCTAAAAACTTGTACACGCTACATATGCTTTCTTGCGATAAGCACATATGTTCAGAGAAGAGTGTTTGTGCTCATTCACAGTTCAAAGCTATAATTAATATACAGTAATGTGGAGTGAGACTTTGAACTAATGAGATTTCTACAAAAACAACAATCTGTCGCATTACACATGGTGTATCACTTATTTCGCCCAAGAATAGGTTTTATGTCGAACGTCACATGAATAAACAGGAAAACAGGTCTCTTTGTATCTGCTTGTCGGAGAAAGTAATAACAGCAGAATAAACTAATGGTGATATCTATAGACTTTTAAGGTAATCAGCCAAAGCTAGTTATTTTTATTGTTGACATTTTATTCATTTTTCATTTTCGAAAGTCATCGGTTATGCTCATCTTTATATAACACAGCTTTATATTTAATGAAGCACATACTAAAGACCTTTAAAAGTTTCATTTAATTGACAGCAACTTGTTATAGTATAAATAGCAAACACATTTAATGGGTAATAAGTAATAAGTGATTTAATATGTACATTTTAATTTAAGTCAAATGTTTTGCTTGTAAATTATTAACGGTGCATTGTTATAGTTTCTAATTACATATATCTTGTTAAATTACCAGAGCAAAACATTATGAGCTCAGTAAACAGTGTCCCTTTGTGCTGATATAATACCAAACAGAACGTGGTGATATTTAAGACAAATTCCCACTGGCTGTTCAACAGATAAAACAAAATTGCATCGCAGCAGATGATGATGGAGATACGATATGATTGCGAGAACGATCCTTCGGAGGCAGGCTGGGTGGATGATTATATGTGTGAGCGCACGTGTGTGTTGGGAGGGACCTCGAAAGACACGGAGATGTGGAATTGTGCCCTCTGCGTAATCAGGTTTTAGGACAACTAGAACTTGAAACTGACAGCTGCACTGAAGCAGCAAGTGGAGGCGTTGGAGTGTGTTTGTGTGCGTCCGTTGGGGTGGAGAGTGTGCTTTGTTAGGAAGTACGGAAGGGAGGAAGAGGAAGAGAGGGACTGCACCTGTATAGGGGTAGAGGGGGAGGAGGTTGGAAGCTGAGAGTGGAGCTCTAGGGCTGGATTGATTTTTTCCTCCCTGCTCTCTGCTTCAGCAGCCACTGCTCTCAGATAATGGAGCTCAAGTGCTATCTCTGGTCCCCAGTGTCTGTGAGAGAACCCGACTCCTCACCCCAGTACACGTGTGTGTGTGTGTGTGTGTGTGTGTGTGTGTGTGTGTGTGTGTGTGTGTGTGTGTGTGTGTGTGTGTGTGTGTGTAGGCACATGTAGAAATGAAAGAGATAGAGAAGTTGCTCGCACACCTGTTGGAGTACAGTATTTTAGTGCATGCAGGGGGGGGGGGCAGACGGAGAGATATTAAGGGAACGGAAGGGAAGGAAGAGTGGAAATTATAGAGAGAATGAATCAAAGGCAAAAGAGGAGAGAAATGAAGCTTGTGCACCTAATAGAGTGTGTGTGGATTCAAATGTTTGTTTGGGTCTGTGAATATGCATTATTAGATGGGGACTTCTTCTCAAAGACTAATAAAGAGTCCTAATCAATATTTTCGTTATGCGTTTGAACCCTTTGAGATGAAAAAAATAATTTCGTTGTCATTATTTTAGGGATGCCACAAACTTCAACCAATCAAAGCCTTCGTTTAGGCTCTACAATGAATGTCCTGTTCTCTCTAAACACTTTGAAGAGAGCATGAATGAGCAAACTTCGATCATAAATAATGATTTGGTTCACAAGTTCATATACTAATAGTAATTATTCAGTGGAATGAGTGCAAACAAATTTAGCTTGCGGTCCATGATGGATGATGAAGTCGTAACCCTCTGGACTATAAGAAATGAAATAAGTAAGAAATCAGAATATAGCGTACATACAGGCTACTTTTAAATAGTACTTTTATGGTGGGTGTTTTTTTTTTTGCCCTTTTGAGCAGCTTGACAGCCACATATAAAAAAGTGTGTAAAAATACATACTGTCTAAATACATAGCCTACACATATATATTTTATACATTCTCTTTGATTTAGATTGGCAGGTCATGGCTGTCAAGCTGCAACTTATTATAACAGACAGACAGACTGAATAGATAGACAGAATATACAGTAACATTATATTTTGAATTTTTGAATTTTTTGAATTTTTGAATTCTAATTTAAACGATCCACCACTGATCATTGTTTGTTGTCAGGTTGAAAAGATGACAGCTTCTCTTAACCTGTCCTTAGCCTCACAGGTTTCAGGCGGTAGTCTTGAGAGGATGGGTGGGTTGAGGGGCACAGGCAGGAGATATGTCCTTTTGCTCCACCTTCTGATTGCTCCATTTCTCTTCCGGCGCACTCCAAACACCAAGTGACCTTCTAAAAGTGTTCCTGAGGGAATAAAGATGGTGGATGGCATAGGTACGACCCAACCTGCCTCAGTCAGGCACGCAAACTCACTCTCAACCAGAAGAAAGGTTTAGGTCAGTATGTAGTCGAGTTCTATAAATCCCCCCCAAAAATCTGAAATATGGAGGAAAAGAATATCAGCTTTAAGCCTGTGAGGGAAAAAATGATAAAAGAGAAATATGGCAGCTTTGCTTAAGCAGGGCACTCATCTTTAGCGGTTTTGGAAAGCGCAGTGAGTTTCAATGTGCATGCGTTCGAGATTTATAATGCTGATGCTGAGGAAAGGTGGCCGTTTCTCCATCCTTTAATCCCTCATTCGCTGGCCCGTGGATGTGTTAGCTCTCAGTTAAAAGGGAGGAGGTGGCTAAATATAGCAAGATGCTAACGAGCTGCAATGTTGCAGTGCTATCTGCCTATTAACACCGGAGGATATTGGGCTGTTATCTCTTCTTTTCGCTCGCTCCCTCTCATTCGTATCCCTCCCTACCCCTCTTTCCCATTTTAGTCGACACTATTTTCCCCTTCTTTTCTTTACAAGTGGCATCTAATGGCTTATGACTTTGATGTTCGGAGACATTAGCGCTTTGATTGGTGAAAGCAAAGGTGTGTGTAGAAACCCGCTGTGTCGTGCAGTGAGTGGACAGACTGTTATTTGCAAAAGCAGGTCGCCATGGCTCAATTATTCTGATTTCTTCCTGAAAACTGGTCTGCTATACCTGGGAAAGAACAATTTTATGAAGTGCTTAGATTATCTTAGATTCCCAGTCTGACAGTTTATCTCATTTTCCTCATTGTGTTAAACACGAACGAAAGGTCAAAGTACACAATGTATCAGGCATCGGCACTTGTCCAGTAAAGCTTTATCGGTATCTCCCTTTCTAGCCAAGCAGTGCCATGTAGCACAATGCTAATTAAAAACGACAGGCTTTTTAAAGGCCTTAATTAACTCTGATCATAATCAAAACATGACAGACATTAAATTTGTCACAGCCTGCCATTGCCGCAACCTGCGTTCAGGCTCTCCATCCGCGTGAGAGCTCGTTTCCACCTCTGATTTGTCAGGACAAATAAATCAGATAAGCTTAGCATGCAGAGAGGAACTGTCAACAATGCATAGTTTTCTTGTTTTAATGCAGCTGCCCCAAATTAACTCTGGAGCTTTACTATTCACCAAAAAATACGAGCACAGAACAGTTATCTAAATTGTACTGTATCTGAGTAGGCCGAGCAGATTCATTTCAGCATTCAAGGGTCAAGGGATAAATATTTTCATAGACGATTCGAAACTATCCAGAAAGGCATTCCGGCACTAAACTTTATAAAAAAAATAAAAAAATAAAAAAATAAACAGAATAATGGTGGTTTGTTTGTCAGTCCAATATATTTCCAGATCACAAAATAAAATATAACTATATTGCTATATCCCCTCAAAAAAAAAGAATTATCATTATATTAAAATATTAAACAAAATAATAAATATTACTAATATAAGATGTAGTAATAATATATTTATAATATATATATTGTATTTATATTTATATTATATTAAATATAAAAATACATAATTATTGTAATATTTCACTATGAAATATATATATATAAAAAAAAAGTATTTAAAAACGAATATAATGCTACAAAAAAAATTCACAGTGCAACTGTCAACTGAAAATACTAATATTTTTTTGCTGTCTTAATGTCCTTATTTTCAATAATTCGTTAAAGGCACAATATGTAAGAATTTTGTAATAAATTATCTCAAAATCACTTGCGCAGTGTGATATATTTCCTGCAGTTGTGTACTTACAATATCCCAAAAGTCTCCAAAGATTGTTATTTCAGAGAAATTCCAATTTTAAATAAGTGGCCGTCCCCGAAAAAAATGTGGCCTGTCAATGATGCAATATCCGCGTTATCCTCGGTTTCCGCTCGAACTGCCATAGCATGACGTAACCATGGCGACAGACGTGGATAACTAGGTGCGTACGTTACGTGCGTAACGTTTAGCGGCACGCAGTTCTTGTTTTCGTTCAAACATGCAATCAGACTTTGGGACAAACAAGGAGCACTAAAATAAGGATCAATATCAGCGTGTCGTTTTTGAGATGCCGAGAGCTCCACGTCCGCGACTAACTTAGACTTGACAGAGCTTCACGAGTCACGACTTGACAGCTTTATTAGACAGGTGAGCAAATGTAGGCTATATAAAACAAATCAATGATATATAACGTTAGCTCAACATGATGAAATAGAATATGGTCAGTATGTTATTCTAATGTTGATCTAGCTTAACGTTAACGTTACTGCTAGTTTCGTATAGCAAACGAACTAACACGTAGAATAACAATAACTTTCAACACATTTAAATGTCGTTTGGTGTGTATATAGTGTAACGTTAGACCAAGTGAAGCAACGCTGCGTTACCTCACAAGTTTAATTCGTCTAATAAACTGACCTGTGTGAGTAATTCAGTACTTGCGGGTAGTTCGGTAGAATTAAATGTCCTTATTCCTTTATTTCCGCAGGACTCGCGTGTGATATCTGTCCTGTGTGAGTAATCCAGCACTTGTGGGTAGATCGGTAGAATTAAATGTCCTTATTCCTTTATATCCGCAGGGACTCGCGTGTGACATGTCTCTTGAGCAATCGCGACCTGCTTCATACCACTGTAATGTTAAAAAATGTGAATGTTTGCACTCATCCATAAACATTATTAGATCCATCAGCTTGACAGCAAGTCCCATCATTCAGCGCTTGTCACTGGGTCATAAACATACGCCTTTGTAATAGTTGTATAATCTGCACCCTCTAAAAAAAATCTTGGTGGTGAAAAATCTTACATATTGTACCTTTAAACAATCAAACTTTTATTTTGGCAAAACAATTATTTGTGTGGAGCAGCATTTACTGTGACAATGAAAACACCAGATCATGAGCTGCTTGTGCGTAAAAGTGCCATGCTTCACTCTGATATATGTTTATATCTTAAATTGTAGGCTTTGCAATTTGATAAACACACTATAAGCCACATAGTGATTTTTTTATTTTATTTCAATTAATCATGCAGCCCTAATATATATATATATATATATATATATATATATATATATATATATATATATATATATATGCAGTAGCAATTTAGCTTGGTTTCAATAAAAAAAAACGTAGTAGGACTGCTCATGTTAAAACTAGTTTCACTACAGCTATACAGACAGATAAAACTACCATAATGCAATAAGAAACAGTACAGACAAAATTGTATATTGATATGAGTTATCGGGAGGATGACTCATATGATGCAAAGAATGTATATTCACTGAAATATGGGCTGATAAAACAGAAATAATCTAAATTTAAATAATAGAAAAAGTTACAAAGACAAAAATAGAGACAAGCCTTTAGGACATAGTGGTTTGGGATATTTGAAGACAAATGAATAGCCTGTGGTCTTAAATGTCTAGACACTAAGAATAATCCATTCTCATGAATACTCTCCTCCACCCCAAAAATAAGTTTATATTAGTGTCTAGTATGATACTACATGTCCTGACATAAGAGAGTATCATGCATGGGATCTGCCAAGCTTGTGTAAATGCTTTGGATCTGCAGCAGCATATGGGCCAAGGGTCTTAAACTCAGATTAGAGGGGAGCCAGTGGCCAAATTCAACATTTATTTGGTGTTGCTGCCTGACAGCATGCAGTGTTTCTGCTGAGATGGATGAACCACATTTGTTTTGAGAGAGTTGGCAGTGGACACCCTGACAATTGCCTGGAGATGGGCATCAGTCAGTCTAGTTTTTTTTTTTTTTTTTATAGTTCACAGTAGTGTCACTTTGATATTGTATTCACTTTCCTCACAAATACATTTTTCAACTGGTGCATGCACCAGAACATCCTAGAGCTCCCGTCGAGTTCATTCCACACTGGATTCATCTGGCCGCAGAATACAGAGGGTCTGTTTAGCTTTAAAGGAATGCTCTTGGTTCAAGTTAAGATCGAACAAAAGCATTTTTTCCATAGATTTGATTACCAAAGAAAATTATTTAGATTCAATCCTTATTCATTTATATAATAATTTTAAAAAACTATTTTTTTTTTACAGTAAGGCACACAAACGATGGTTAAAATGGCAAAAGCAGCATGACATACTGTGTTAAAGCTTGTGGGAATCAGGATTTTTTTTTTCTCCGGAAGATTTTTTACTTTTGTTCAGTAAATATACTTTTGTTTTTTTTTGTTTTTATTTTTAACTAACAATAACAAAGATTAATAAATATTGTAACAAATGCATTGTTCATTGTTAGTTCATGTTAGTTAGTGTTAACAAATGAAACCTTATTCCAAAGTGTTACCAAGGTATTTATAATTTTACAAAAGATTTACATTTTTTAGCATTCAAAAAACTTAGTATTCATGTATCACCGTTTCGACAAAAATATTGAGCAGCACAAATGTTTTCAACATTCATAATAAGGAAATGTTTCTTGAGCACCAAATCAGTTTATTAGAATGATTTCTGAAGGATCATGTGACACTGAAGACTAAAATAAAAATAAAAAATTTGCCATCATTGAAAACCCCCCAAAAAAAACGTATTTAAAATTGTAATAATACTTGATCAAATAAATGCAGCCTTGATGAGCATAAGAGACTTCTTTTAAAAAATGTTTGTGAACAATAGTGTCTTTTTTAAAGCACTTATTTTAGCCGTAAAGTTTAAATCATCATCTAGATGGTGAAACTACGGTTCGAGGCGGAATATCTAAGCATTTATATTGCACAAATTTTAATGTTAAAATGTTATAACATTTAAGATTTAAGTCTTGTGGCAATAGGTTATTTACCTTTCATTGCCTATGCCCATTTACTTGCATTATAGGTGTCTTATATAACTTTTATTGTTGCTTGAAAAAAGCTGAGGGATATAACTTACACTGAATCCAGAATATTCGGTTCGTGCCCTCAGTACTTCAAACATGAGGCATCGGTCTAACCACCCACCCACCTCTCTCTCTCTCGCCATCAATCCCTTTGTATAAACGTTTCCATTTTTTTTACCTTTTCCTCAGCTTGACAGTGAAAAATACTGAATGAAAAGAATGAACGATTGTGTATTTCATCAAGCTAGTGCTAGTCAGTCAATAGCTTTGCTAATGCCTGTACTCATTTATTTGGGTGCTGTGTGTGTGTGTGTGTGTGTGTGTGTGTGTGTGTGTGTGTGTGTGTGTGTGTGTGTGTGTGTGTGTGTGTGTGTGTGTGTGTGTGTGTGTGTGTGTGTGTGTGTGTGTGTGTGTGTGTAACATATGGACAGGCAGATCTATATGTAGTCCCAAGGGTCTGTCGGTTCATATCACACCACATTTCATAATGAGAGGAGATGTGATGCGAGCAAGGAGCAACAGCTCTACCCAGCTGCTTATGCAATAACAAAGACTTAACACGACAATAAAACACAACATATTGCTTAAAGAGCAACAAGGACAACAAAAATCTCTTTTGGATTGTATAAAAAAAAACAAAACAATGAGAAATGGCTGTGTGGGAAAATGTTCACTACTATTGGTGAAATTAAAGTCAGCATTAAATCTACGCATTTAAATCAGCATTGCTTCCTTACATCTTTTTGGTTATAATCTGCCTCTAAAATGACTTTCCTTCTAGGCTGGTATGAACATAGCCGTTCACCAACAGGTAGATTTTCACAACTGCTGCCAATTCTGGTTAGCCTAGACATCTAGACGCACCCTAGCGGCAGAAAATGTAATTTGCAGCCAGAGTCGTCTAGCAAGTCTCCGTAGGCTTGCGAGCTGGAAAAAACAAAGTCTAGTCAGGCCAATCACATCGTGTATAGAATCGGTGGGCGGGCTTAACAATGACTGCAGAGTTGCGACGGTTCCACGTGAATTCCCTGCTACTTGAAAACAAAGATGATGGCTGGTGCTGCTGGCAAACAGCAGTCTTTCAAATCGGCTTTGGCCGTGACTCTGGAAGACTTGGAGTTAAGCTTTTCTTTGAGAAAAGAACAAAGAACGGCACTCAAGTCCGTCGTTCTGACTACGTCCCCTTCTTCGTTGCTCTGGTTGGTTGTACCACTATCCTATTGCGTGCCTAGGGAATTTGAAAGACATCCGTTTATCCCGCCCCTCGGATTGAGCCCTGCCAATGGTGTGTTCCCGGACCAAACATCTTGATGTGTCTGGGTCGTCAGGCTAAACTCTGGTATGAAATGCTCACTTTCCAATCAATACTCTAGTTTCATCCATAATTTGAAGCTTTGAGGAAAATAAAAAGGTTCTAACTGTTGTAGTTTTGTTTATGTTCAAGTTTTCAAGTTTTTTACTTTGTATATTGTCATAGTCATGGGCTGCATCCAAAATTGCATACTCTCTTGTGTAGGTACTTATTTGTATAAGTAATTACTGCACGACTGCTAAAAAAAATGGTTCTATATAGTATGAATGTAATTCAGACATACTACATCCGCCATGTTGCCATTATCATGTGACCTACCAGCGTCAGTTATGTTGCTTCATTGCAAGTCATAAATCCTCTCCTGTGGCCTCATGGGATAGTAAAGTGTCCATCATATGCACACTTCAGAACAGCTCTGAATAGAATGTCACGTGCTGTCATCTCGCGACTATGGTAATTAAAACATGGCGTGAATACAGTACCAAAACTTATGTTTAACTTATTGTCATGCATTGTAGTATGTAATGCTGCTCCAGGTTTCCATGTTCCAGGTCATTGTCTCGAGTCAGGTTTAGGTTTTGTTCGTTTTGTTTCGTGTTTTAGATTTAATTCATGGTTTATGTTTCTCATTTTGGATTTTTAGTTCACTGTAAATGAACTGCACTTGAGTTTACTACTCTATCGTCTTCAATTCATTGGCTTAATGATTCACAGTCACAGTGGTTCACAGCTGATGGGAGGGGGGCGATTTTCCGTGAACAATGGCATGAATTCCAGTCTCTTGTTCACATGAAATGAGTGAAAAAAATTACAGAATATTTTCATTTTTGGGGTAAACTACCCCTTTGCAGTTGATGCTTTTTATGCTCATTTAAATGATCTCGTAGATAAATGATTGGCACAGATTCCAGTGCTTTTTGAGATCATTATGTAGATAGCACAGGTGGGAATAAAGTAAAAAACAGCAAGAGCAGATTTACTCAGCTGAGCACATGAGCTCAGTCTAATTCAATCACACCCGTTTTTGGTCTCCATTTGTTATTTGTGTGTTTTGTTTATTTGGGATGTGTGATTGAAGACAGACTACTTCAATTACAAGCACATATTAGGTCTGTAGCCCCGCAAGCATGTATATGAAATTAATAAAAAAAAATAATCACAAAGCTGTCTCTATATTGAGCTCAATGCAGCATTGTCTCAGCATTATATTAATAACATTTATGCTGTCTAACGTCCTTTTTTGCTAAGTGCTTAGATTGAATAAAGGAGTGAAATATGTGATAATGAATACTAAAATGTCATGATAAGGGAAAGCAGTGAATTGGCAAGCTTTTCTATTATTGTTCTTGCTTTGACCATGAAAGCTCTTTAACATCAAGTGACACATCATTTAGACACTCAGTAGGGTAACTGATGTAACAATTGTATCAAAAACATATTTGAAAAAGACAAGTACTATATCAGTCAACTCTTTTTGTATGAGAACAGTAAAATGCTGTTGATTTTGTAATCGATAAATTGAAATTTTAACCTTCATGGACTTCTTGTCCTTGATCCCCTAAATTTGCTCTGATAAACGACACACACACGCACACACACACACACACAGAAAGTCTCCAGGGGCTAAGTATAGAATCTAACCCCTCTTGGGAGAGTTCATTGTGGTAAGGCATGGATTGTCAGAAACAATTATCTCGTCCCGACTTTCATTCTTCCTCCTAATTTAAGCTGATAAGCATCTCCTCGTAAATTAGTGTCCAGCCACAGGGCCGCCTCAGTCTCCTGAGATAACAGTAAGGCAAACTGTGCATTGTAGAGTGAACACCTAACCTCCCAAGAGGAGTTAGATGGAGGGAGGGAGAGAGAGAGAGAGAGAGAGAGAGAGAGAGAGAGAGAGAGAGAGAGACTGACTAATAATAGCCCTAGAACAGGGTTAGTATTTAGCAGGGCAGTGACCCCAGCTCTCTGACTTCACAATCAATAGCAATTTACTGTCACTCAGAGTCTGGGGACGTGGCTCAGGCCAAGCAGCATTAGTGAATGTTTTCAGGCTCTCTTCTCCGCAATGGGCGTTCTAACCAAGAAGGCCTATGTACTTGGATAGAGCTACGCTGTGTGTCAGTGTTTCTGTTCAGTTCCATGCCTCTTGCTCGACTAGTGCAGGACCACTCGGAAATATGTGTTTTTATGTTTGCAGGAGAATTCTGAAAAGTGTGTATTTATTGATAAAATGCCACCTTTTTCATTTTTCTCAGTAGCGGAACTAGTCATAGTTAGGTAAACTTTTAGAGTGATGAATGGAAACTATACAACTATTTATTTTATTTTTTTCATACTGTATGTGCTCTAATAGAAGAAGAAGCAATCCATGATAGCATTTCTATGACTTTACAAAAGATTAAAATAAATATTGAGGGATAGATGATGTTAGTCCTGGAGAAAGAAAGATGTCAAATTGCCATCACACCTTCAACAGTTGTATTGTGACAGCAGCATTAACTAGTTTTCTGAAATGTAATGCCAAGGTAATACACCGTAGTGTTATAAATGTATTTTTACTATATTTACAATGTTAAATAACTATGGAAACGTGTCATCAATGTGAAAAGTGTCCATTTAGAAATGACTTTAGCATGTGGAAAATAAAGATGCATCATGCAATATATTCATATATTAAGAAAAATAAATGGAAACATATGCTAAATTCAGCTCGAAGCACGGAAATCATGAAAATTGTGGCCCACTGGTAAATCTGATTAGCAGAATTATAAAATAAGAATTATTATAATAAATGTGATATAATTATAAATTGAAACAAATATACATTTAAATAAAAAATTATAATATTCAGACCTTTATTATTATATGAATAGATGTCAAAAGAGCAATATACTATGAAATTAGATTGAATAAGTTTAAATAGGATTTCAGTAAGTTGGCTCTCACAAGGTTATGTAGGTTATGATGAATAATGGAGATGTTTATTATAATTCATGCAATTACTTTTTAAAAATATTGAATTAGATAAATTCTTAATTGACTTAAAACACTAGGAACAATACTAGGAACAACACACACACATACATGCACATGTATATATATTTCTGCTCAAAATTGTTTGAATTAAATCTCAGAGTAATGTTGATGCTAAAATGAAAAGTAAAGATTAAAAAAAACATAACCGTTCATAAAATATGATGGTTCATAAAAGTGTGTGTTTTGAAAAAAATGAGAATTAGTAAGATCCGTCTATGGTGCATATCAAAATTAAAGTTTGGCGGGATGCAACTTATCCCACCTTACACTATATGTTACATACAACATGAGTTTAGATGGCACAGTTACGGTGTCTACCAGCAGATGCCAACCAGCCAGGCTAACCAGCCAGACCCTGACCCTAATACAAGAAAACAGCCGCTCGGTGCAAGACGTCCACATCAACAAGCAAAAAAGAAACAGGAATGAGGTAAAGAATATTGATTAAACTGTTCGCTTGGATGACCAGCGCCCGACAGACTGTGCATCTATGCAGCAAACCAGGTTAATTGCACTTTATACCTAAATTTGTATACCACAAGACTGGTGGCAGAAATCAATAACAACATCATGTTGATAATGAGCAGAACACTTTGAGCTTCTCAGTGCGCGAGTGAGAGAGTGAGTCAATCAATGAACGGATGAATGAATGACCAAAAATGTTTTTTGAAGTGAAGTTTACACACAATAACAGCGGCCTAATATGAATCAGGTACAAGTGCACTCTTTTAGCAAAGCACTTTGCTAGAAATCTGTTTTGTGCGGATGGAATGATCAAAGAAATATGAGCGATGGATCAGACACTCAGTCGCCACTATAGCAGCACACCCCCGTAAATACTGGCACCAAAACATCAGCAAGAACAAAGTGTACATTTATCCAACACTTTACAGAGAGCGAGAGAGAGCGAGGCAGGGAGAGAGAGAGCGATGGTTCAAAAAGACTTATTAAGTCTATTTCTTTCCTTAGTGCATTTATTCATAAGTTCTTTTGAACACCTGGTTTGGACCGCCAGTCGAGGTGGCAAAGGGTCGTGTACTTGCTTTGTGCACAGAATGCCACTTCAGCCGGACACAAACCAAGGGGAACTCAAACGACAGCGTTGTACACGACAGTTTGTAGGAATCACGCATTTTGCACATGTATTCTCTTCCATCCTGTGGGGCAGTTGCTTTCGCTTCGTGTAAGCAAAACTGACATCCTTTATGAAAGATTTATGAGGCTAAGATGCAAACGACACAGCAGAGCATCTCCAGGGAAACGAAACCTCCATCTGCGAGCAGTCACCTGTTCGCATGTATACGCCTGGGCCGGGCTTGAAATTTTACCTGTGAAAACCGTTAAGCGTGGCGAGGCTAGACAGAGCGCGCTAGACAGATGGAGCCTTTTCTTGAGGAAAGAGTAATTGAATGGCCAAATGCAAAAAAAAACACTATTATTTTCAAAGATAGATTAAATTACCTATGGAGTTTTGTGTGAGAAAAAAAAAGAAGATTAAAAGAAAGAAAAGAGACAAATGGCCCGAGGCTATTGAAAAAATAATTGGGAACGTGTTCTTTGATGCATACTGAGTATTGAAGGAATAATTTATATTTTGAACACAAGCTAACTTTCTAAGGATAAACATTGTCAATTGAAACAAGCATGTGAATGTGGATAATTTGTTTTCAGACAGGTCGCCACACCAAGGTGATCGAAACTCAGTTCCGCTCAGTGGATCAAATAAAACAGATTTTAGATGGTTTAGGACGGTTTGTAATCGCACTGGCACAAAGGGCAACTAAACAGTTTAAAATAATTATTTATTTTAAGCTTAAAGTGATAGTTTACCCTAAAATTTAAATAATTAAAATTCTGTCATCATTTACTCACCTATATAAACTTACTGATTACCAAGCATATTCTACAAACAAGTTTGTTTTTATTTTATATCTAAAAACATTAAAAAGCAATGCAAACTATTCAACTGTTTAATATGTATGTTTTTTTTTTCCTTTTCTTTTTTTATATAAACCCCTCACATATCCGGTTATATCTATAACCGAGATTCATTATGCAGTGTGTGTAGACAACTTTACTGATTTTAATGAAACTTTGTGAACTGTGATGAGTGACTGCTTTTAGTGATTGTAAATTGAGCGCTCTTTCACGCCTTTGAGGCTATAGGCGAAATAGCTATAATTCATTGAATAAAAGTATTGTTTTTCATGCTGCTAAGAGGAACGATGGTTATGTGACAACTTTTTTAAAGTGACAACTACATATAAATGCAGGATTCACTCTCGAAATTGCTATTGACAGTGATAACTATAGCACAGGACAAAAATAAGGCATCTCAAAATAGATACGGGCTAATTAGGCTAAATCCAGACTAATAGATTACTAGAAATATATTCTTATTAATATATATTTTTTAATCACAGTAAAATAAAATGATAAGTTTTAGTAAACTTGAAGCTAAAGTTAAGTAATTGTTTAATTGTCCATCTGACTAGTAAAATAAAAATGTATGATCCTTAAAATCGGACGTGCGAGCCAAATGTTATAGTCATGGCCGAAGCAGCACAGAAAAACAAGACAGCAAAGGTTTTATCGGAGCAAAGCAAAAAGAGAAAAAGAGAAAGTGATCGCGTTAAAGGCAGAACGAGGATCAACATTGGGCCAGCGTTTTCCCGCTGGCGTGAGCTGAAGGAGGAGGGGTGACCGACCGATGCAGACTTGGCTGTCATGCCTTTGGACTAGTAAGTATATTGCTTGCATTTCTTTGTTTGTTTTTTTGTCTGCCTGACTATGTTACGGAAGCTCTCTTATCCTCCGTTTATCTTCATGAATCAAGTAATGATAGTAGAGTAGCGAATTATCAATCTGGTAGCTAGTAAACGATATTCTAGTTTTTGATGGTTAGCTATCGCTAGCATTCTCATTCTGATTTGAACTTTGCAATCGATGAAATGCAAATAGCAAATGTTTGACCTAAAAAGTGTACTCTACTCAACATGTACAAAGAAAGGAGGAAGATTATTAATATTATCATTGTGTTCAGTAAAACGGTAACCAATAGACTAGGCTACTATAATGACGCTGGCTTGTAGACGTGATCATCGCGATCATTTGTCATCAGAAAAAAAAATAAAACCCATGAAATTATATTCATATGACATGCTGAAATATATGCCACTGTACCTGGGATGAAGACATTTCACATGCGATGCAAGCAGAACACCTGCATGTGACCTCCTCCTACAGTGTTCAGGGCTATCATAGTTGTCAAAAAATGCACGTGCATGTAGGATGACAGAGTTTACGACAGTAGTAGAGGACAATACTGTTTCCCAACTGTAGGGGGACCCCAAGAGCAAAAGAGAGCAAAAGTTACCTGGTGTTACTTTAACAGAATATAACTTATTCTGAATTATAATATAGTTTGTTTCTATTAATATGTAGCCCTGTTTGACACATTTTCTATCGGGGGTCCCTGCTCCATTTGCCTAAGGGGCCCTTGCCCTGAAAAAAACGTGGTGACTCTATGGCTTTCTTCTGTGGAACAAAAGAAGATATTTTGGGGGACCAATTTGGGGACCAATGTTGTTTTGGACCCCACCGACCTTCATTGTATGGACAAAACAGTTATATTATTGTATGTTCCACAGAAGAAAGAAAATCAAACAGGTTTTAAACATTTTTTTATTATTGGATGAACTGTCCCTTTAAGTGACCATCCAATGCACATATAATGACTCATCAACAATATTATGTGATTGGAAATACAAAGCTGATATTACATACTTCAAACATAATACCATAATTTGTGTAGGGGTAAGAGCATACAGAGTTTAGTTTAACATAACCAGCTTGACCAGAATTATAAACAGTCTTACCCCTAATACAAACAGTTCCCTTTGTAAACAGAGTCTGCCATTTATCACATAAAAATGAAGAAATAGCTACGAAGATTTGCTGAATTCTGTTCCTAGAGTGTCTCTTTCAAACGCATCTCCCCATTGGGACTGACTTTAAACAAAGAGAGCTTTGTCAGGTCGGGCAAATTGTGTGCCCACGCACACACATATACACAACCCCTCCCTGTTTCCCAGGCACCCTCTCACCACCTATAGCCTTAAAACCCACAAGACAATCCCATCCTCAAGTTCAAAGAGAGGTTCCACTTGTAGTTCTCAGAACATTTTCTTCTCAAGACTTCCAAAAACAACAGTGCTCTTCAGCCACTTCTCATTCAGGACTTGCCAGTAAGAAAACACTGTCACTTTTCTCCCATGACCAGGATCGGCGCTAGTGGGGGACAAGGTGACTGTAGCCACAATAAACTGAGGCCTGGGCATACTATAGGTTAATCTATATAGTAGATAACAAGTTAATAATAGAAGATAATAAGGTTTTGCCAGTGACACTTTTGATATATTTATAAATTATTTTTTATATAACTTGACTAAATAATAAACAAAGTCATTAGTGAAGATTATGCAACAGTATTTAGAATATAATAAAGAATAGAACATGCAATGCAAACTAGTTGGGTTACAGCTCAAATGTATCATTATCATTCTATCATTCACCCTGCCTCCATTAGATATGTGGTCCCACCAGATACTGACTGGTTTTCGGACCTGTGAGGTGGATGGATTATCTCGGCAAAGGATAAGTGCTCACTAACTGGATGTACACACGAAAACGCAAGGGTGTCGTTTTCAGATGTATCCACTCTGGGACCCGGTTTAAAAAAATAGCGGATCTGTCTGGACGAAACGCCGATATGACACAAAATTTGTACATATACAGCTAAACGCGTCTCCGTGTGGACAATATTTGTGAGAAATAGGTCTGTATATTCTGTTTATGTATGTTGTATTCTACATACAGCCAGTCAAAAGTTTGTACACACAAATGGGAAAGTATGTCCAAACTTTTGACTGGTACAGTACTATAATCTACACATAAATAATATTACTACTGTATTATAATATGCACATAAATAATATCGGTGATATATCGATATCAGACTTTTTTTACTCCCTAATATCAGTATCGGCCCCCAAAAATCCATATCGGTCGGGCTCTTATTAAAATGTAATTTATTCCTGTGATGTTCACATGATCCTTCAGAAATAATTTGAATATGCTGATTTGGTTCTCAAGAAACATTTCTTTTTATCACCAATGTTGTATGTTTGTGTATCTTTTGTGAAAACCATTATACATAAAAAAAATATCATTGATTTGAAAAAGAAATCTTTTGTAACATTATAAATGTTTTACTGTAATTTTTGTTTATCAATATAATGCATTCTTGCTGAGTAAAGTATTAATATCTTTCCCCCAAAAAATACAAATAATTTTACTGACCCCAAACTTTAGAATGATAGGGTGTATGCAAGTCTTCTCTTAAATGTTGAAGAAATTCACTTTTAGCATCGACTGAGATTGGCACGTTATGGTTGTGAGAGATAGTAGAACGGTTGAAAATACACAAAATGATTAAAACTAATCAGTACGGAAAGATTTCAAGCAGCGTCAAAACATTTAACAAATTAACGTGTCAGTTCACATATGCAGATCACATTGCATATGCATGCACAAATATACAAATGTATATACTTTTGTGAGCTCATAACAAATGCATACAGTATACTTTTGTTAAAAAGTCTGTTTTTTTAAAGAAGTTAGTACTTTTATTCAGCAAGGATGCATTCAATTGATCAGCAGTGACAGTAAAGGCATGGATCATGTTACAAAAGACTTCTATTTGAAATAAATGCTGTTCTTTTGAACATTATATTCATTAAAGAATCCTTAAAAATGTATCAGGGTTTCCACAAAAATAATAAGATGCACAACTGGTGAGCATTAGAACTTCTTTCAAAATCATCTTTTGAATCGTGCCTGACATTTTATTCACTATTAAATATGTTAAAAATACTATAAATACTATAAAAAATTATTCAAATATAAATATGTCAATTATTGTATATTGTTTTACATTAAAAAATGTTTATGTAACCGGCTGATGATGCCACACACACACTTACCATCCTGTCCCTTCAGTACCAGCCTCATAAAACATTTGTAAATTGTTTTGCCACAATTTCAATATACAACCGATGTAAGAGGTGCATTCATACATGATTCAAAAGAGAATCTTTTGTTTGCTAGAAGGCCAACTTGAAAATAAGCTTTTGCAGTCTCTTTAAATATTAGTGTGACTCATTTTCAAAGAATAAAAAAAAAAAATATATATATATATACACTGTATATATATATATACACTGCATATATATATGCAAAACCTAGTGTCCTGCCTTGCTGCCCTATGGAAGTAAAATAATGCCAAATGTTTTTGAAACAAAAAGCCCGTTGAATTGCATTACTTGAAAAAAAATATGCATTGCATTAACCATGCTTGCATTTTAATGCATTGTATCTTTAGGTCTTGCATTTTTTATTGGCTCAAATTCTACATGGTTGAATATTTAAGCTGTGAATATTTCAATTCAAAACATTTCAAACACTTTTTCATTATTAAAAATTCAATAATCCATATTCACCTTTCCAATTTCACTTCCAAAATATTCAAACTGTTTAAAAATACAACCTATAATATTCAACCGGCAATTTTCGGTCCATTTTATTTCACTTTAGAAATTCGCTTCCACAAATTCAGTGCTTCAAATTCGACAGTAAATTCAACATTGACATCCAGGAACTGCACGAAAAGCAGTAGATTACCGAGCATAATCTCCATCTGCCGTTAGTCGACCTCACCAGCATGGGGTGCAAGTACTTGATTTCATAAACAACACATTTCAGCGTTAGATCGCCTCTTATTTAATAGACGAACGAAATGAATGCTCTGCTAGTTAACTGGAGATGTTTTATTTAGGCTATTTGTACATCAGTGCTGTGAGAAGTGGTTTCAAAAGTTACGCGTTTTATATGTCCAGCAATCCTGAAGTAGCCTATTGAGGGAAACCCTAGTAGTTAAGGCAACTAAACAACCAAGAAAAAAATGTCTACCTCAAATGTAGGCCTAACATTTGATCTGTACATCAGCATCGGGGGAATAACATTATAATCTCGTTCACGGTAGAGAAAGATGCATGTAGGCAAAACAGCCCTCATAAAAATCACAAATACACTTATATTTCTATAAATGTGTTTTTATGAATGCTTGCTCTAACTGTTGCTCGGTCTTCGTCAACCACACGCGCTTGCACCCCATGCTGGTGAGGTTGACTAACAGCAGATGGAGATTATGCTCGGTAATCTACTGCTTTTCCTGCAGTTCCTGGATGTCAATGTTGAATTTACTGTCGAATTTGAAGCACTGAATTTGTGAAAGCAATTTGTAAAGCGAAATAAAATGGACCGAAAATTGCCTGTTGAATATTATAGGTTGTATTTTTAAACAGTTTGAATATTTTGGAAGTGAGATATGAAAGGTGAATATGGATTATTGAATTTTTAATAATGAAAATGTGTTTGAAATGTTTTGAATTGAAATATTCACAGCTTAAAAATTCAACCATGTTGAATTTGAGCTAATAAAAAAAATGCAAGTCCTAAAAATACAATGCATTAAAATGCAAGCATTGTTAATGCAATGCATATTTTTTTCCAAGTAGTGCAATTCAGCATACTTTTTGTTTCAAAAACATTTGGTATTATTTTACTTCCATACTGCCTTCTTAGCATTCCATCAGAGAAGGAACCACATACGTGTCTGGTTCGGAATGCCCTACATAAGCAGGAACTCAAGAGAGGCTCTCAATTGATTCCAATAGAGTTTGATATTAGCAATTTGCTAAGCTAAAGATTAACTTGATCGTCACAAAGTGGGGCAACTTTCTGAAATGACCTCAAATACATAAAGATAGATAGCAGACAGCAATATGCATAATCACTCCGAAAGGAGGATTTCGCAGTGATGCCATTGAAGAACCAAAGACCCCCGCTTTCGGGACGATTTCTCCCTACTACGAGTTTGTTTACCATCGACATGACTTCGAAGCTGTTATAGTCAGATACAAATCTTGCACAGTGTGCCTTTAACCCAGAATTATTATTGAAAATGTCACTGATTATATGATCAGATATATATGAAATGAAAGATGACTCTCTGATTAAAAACTCTTTTGAACTATGTATTACCTTGCCTGTCTTTGAAGTTGCAGAGATGGAAAACTGATGCAACTGAGCGTGTTGAACTCGCAGTGTTCAGTAGCTGTAGTGTAAGCTTCATTTCTATTAAAACACCTGTAAGTGAGGGATTATTAGCCCAACATTTTATAGTTGAATGCATGTTTATGCTTTTATAACAAAAATCTCAATGCTATCCCACCAGAGTGATTGCATGCCCCTGCACAACAACCCGTGTGAAAAATCCCTGCCTCTGCCAGCGTCAGTGACACAATATCTTAGTCCTCTGCTATTCTGTTTTTGACTCCATTCATCTTTCTACAATAGAGACCCGCTTAGTTCTTATTTCATTGCCATTCATTCTTCAATGTCAAGCAAGTACTTGAGAAATATGGCAAATTCGTCGCTGAATATCGACTGCACCACGTGCGAGTGCCATCATTTATAAGGTCATTAGCATTTTTCATAGACTGTTTTCATAAGATTGGTGCTCTGGAATAGTCATTCCTCAAGAGTCAAATGAATGACCAAGAAACATCTGAAGATGTAAAAGCAGAATGAGATAAATTATCCTCATCATGTTCTCCCAGTTTAATGAAACGTTCTCCACAGTGCTGTGGAAACCAGCGTCATTTAAAATCCATTACCAGAGAGAGATGGGGATGTGGCCACCATTACGCCAACATTAATTGCACCATGTGGCCATTACTCTTGTAACCTTTGACCTTTAAAATGTCTATTGGAGGCAATTGATGAAAAGCCATTTGAGTCAAAAATGAACTTTCAGCTACAGCCATTCTCGACCATTATTTCCTTCAACCTCAGATCGGCCTTCGCCATTTTGCCGTATCAAGTTTTCTTTGAAGTCCAGGGACATAGACAGGTCAAAGCAGACAGTAATAGTAGCCAGAATAAGGTCACTGTTAATAAAATATCTCCTCTCTCATTTACTCTCCCTCTCAGTTTAGATCTAATTTACTCCATTCGACACATGCTGCTGAGTCGACTGAATTCACTCGCTGCCTACTCCTTCTCTCTTCACTTCTCTTGGCCCAGTTCACCGCCACACACACACACACACACACACACACACCCACACCAAAATATCAAATTAAGGCGTCGCCATGCATCACAGACCACTTTGAGAGGCAGACGCGCACACACAAACACACACCGCCACACTTCATCAGATGACCAGAGCTCTGTGAAGGGCGACCGAAGAAGAGAACAAGAAGTCGATTCAAGTCCACACAGGCTTTGCTTTGGGTGAAGAAGTGTGAAATATTAAATAAATGAGCATAATTCTAGGCCAGTGACAAACAAATATACCATAATTACACACCAACAGTGAGTAATGATTAAATGAAATGCATTTCAGAGGGGCACTTTAGTAATGGGGAACACACAGATATTTATGACAGCAGTGACACTTCTAGTTCACAATCTCCTGACTACATCTACTATATAACAAATCAAATGATTTACGGCTGCTGGTTTTAATACTTCATTTGCAGCAACAATAAACTACATAGGCCTAACAACAAAGCACAACAGTGGAATAGCGGTACAGTGATCATGTCAAATTGTAAAACTATGGTACTTAATAAATTATTAATTAATACAGTAATGTGGTGTTTATATATATGTTAAATAATTTTTTTTAAACCCCGACATATTTTCATAATCATCTAGCTGGTGAGAAAATTAATCAAAATACATTTTAAATTACAATTCAGTTCCTACATTTGAAAAACATTTGAATTAAGTATGAATCCTGTGTAGAACTGTAATTTGAAGTTTAATGTAAAATATTAAATAAAAATAATTGAAATTGAAATAATACTTAAAATGCTACCAATAGAAATGTGCGTTTAGCCATTTCATCATACTTAATACATTGTTGAATTTGTTTATAATTGCAATTCAGTTTTCAATTCCTCTTCCTTTCAAATTCAAACTAAACTTCAACTTCATGTGAGGTGTGGTATATCAATTCACATTCATGAACTGAAAGGGAGCCAATTCTTTAATTCTGAAGTTTTAATTCTGAAAAATACTTTAATATAATATTTAAAATATAATTATTTAATAATGAATAAGGCTTAAGGTAGTGGAATTGTTACATGAGAATTGCTTTGATGGATAGTTAACCCACCTTACTATTCAAACAGTATCCTGTCTATCCTCATACAGCACTTTTTCTAAGCTCTCTCACTCTCATTTGTAAGCTTTTTCATAAGTGTCTAGAGCCAGAGCCCCTCTCTAGGGTCTACATTCCTCCATTTTCACCCACTTTTCAGGTTCCTCCATCACGCTCTCTGTTAGCTCAAGGCTTGGGCCTTGCTGACAGCGCTGGGACTCTTGGAAAGGAAGGGGACTGAGATTCTCATAATTGATTTGGGACCAATTCCCCTGTATAAGTGTTTGCACTTTTTTTGTTCACACATTATGCCCGTCTTGTTGAATAGGATTTTGAAAAAAGGCTAAATTAGACCCACTGGCTAATCCAGCCATGCCAAGTTCATAGAGAGAATGAGAGACACATTCAAGAGGGGCTTAGCACAGATACTATCTTTGTGTCACTGTTGACAATACGAGAACAGCTTTATGTCTGAATCTCAAGAAGCTAAACCGTTGGCAACCTTCGGATAAGTGTGCCGTTTACACTCAAGGGCAGTGTTGAGAAAACAGCTCGTACCCAGACAGACGCCACTTTTGCTGTGAGCTGTATTTTATGTGGGTCTGCATTAAAATTCAGTTCATTGAGTTAATAATGTCCCCAGTGATTACCAAACTGTCAGCTTTTTGCTAAAATTAGTAATGGGTCCCACTGGGAATAGATCCTGCCGTACAGTGAGGAGGTACCTCGCTCAGGAGCGGGTGTGAGTCTGAAGGAAACATATGCTCTGTGTCATCATTCTAACAACAGGCAACACCTGTTTGACAAGTAAAGGGGGGGGGGGGGGGGGGGGGGGGTTCAATTGCCAAAAATTCCTCATCTGAGCATTTTTATGGCAAAATCTTGGAGGTTAATAACCTACTCTGCTGAAAAGCATATGTTTTGGGTGGGATGGGATGCTGGTGTGCTAGTGTTCCCATCAGGCTTTTTAAGCTGACTTAACCAGCAAGACTTCATCCAGAATCATCAGAAAGGCCATGCTGTTAATTTCTTCCAGACAGACCAGCACCAAACTAGCACTAACTAGTTTGGAACAGCTTTAATATATATATATATATACAGGTCCTTCTCAAAAAATTAGCATATTGTGATAAAGTTCATTATTTTCCATAATGTTTTGATAAAAATTAAACTTTCATATATTTTAGATTCATTGCACACCAACTGAAATATTTCAGGTGTTTTATTGTTTTAATACTGATGATTTTGGCATACAGCTCATGAAAACCCAAAATTCCTATCTCAAAAAAATAGCATATCATGAAAAGTTTCTCTAAACGAGCTATTAACCTAAGCATTTGAATCAACTAATTAACTCTAAACACCTGCAAAAGATTCCTGAGGCTTTTAAAAACTCACAGCCTGTTTCATTACTCAAAACCGCAATCATGGGTAAGACTGCAGACCTGACTGCTGTCCAGAAGGTGTCACAGTGTCTGGTTTATGTTTCCCTGGGTGTCCACTAGTGGTCCTCTTCCCCACGGTGTCTTTTACATCGGAACTACATTCCCCACAATCCTTGTCTGCACTCATCACTGTTCATTGCACCCAGCTGTTCCCCATCATGATTGTTTGTTCTGTGTGTATAAATACCCTGCCGGTTTAGTGTTTGTTACGGAGTCCTTGTTTTTCTTCACCCCACTTCTGAGTACTGCCTTCTTGCCCGTTTGTATTGTTCTTGTTTATTTTGGATTGCTACTTCGGTTTTGACCCCTGCCTGGACTGGATATATGATTATGGATTCCCCAATAAATTCTTACTGCAATTGGATCTCCCTGTTTCCCGTGTGTGGATCGTGACAGAAGGCCATCATTCCATCATTGACACCTCAAGCAAGAGGGTAAGACACAGAAAGAAATTTCTGAACAAATAGGCTGTTCCCAGAGTGCTGTATCAAGGCACCTCAGGGGGAAGTTTGTGGGAAGGAAAAAGTGTGGCAAAAAACGCTGCACAACGAGTAGAGGTGACCGGACCCTGAGGAAGATTGTGGAGAAGGACCGATTCCAGAACTTGGGGGACCTGCGGAAGCAGTGGACTGAGTCTGGAGTAGAAACATCCAGAGCCACCGTGCACAGGCGTGTGCAGGAAATGGGCTACAGGTGTCGCATTCCTCAGGTCAAGCCACTTTTGAACTAGAAACAGCGGCAGAAGCGCCTGACCTGGGCTACAGAGAACAGCACTGGACTGTTGCTCAGTGGTCCAAAGTACTTTTTTCAGATGAAAGCAAATTTTGCATGTCATTCGGAAATCAAGGTGCCAGAGTCTGGAGGAAGACTGGGGAGAAGGAAATGCCAAAATGCCTGAAGTCCAGTGTCAAGTACCCACAGTCAGTGATGGTCTGGGGTGCCATGTCAGCTGCTGGTGTTGGTCCACTGTGTTTTATCAAGGGCAGGGTCGATGCAGCAAGCTATCAGGAGATTTTGGAGCACTTCATGCTTCCACCTGCTGAAAAGCTTTATGGAAATGAAGATTTCATTTTTCAGCACGACCTGGTTTACTGACCATGGTATTACTGTGCTCAGTTGACCTGCCAACTCTCCTGACCTGAACCCCATAGAGAATCTGGGGGATATTTTGAAGACAAAGTTGAGAGACGCAAGACCCAACACTCTGGATTAGCTTAAGGCCGCCATCGAAGAATCCTGGGCCTCCAGAACACCTCAGCAGTGCCACAGGCTGATTGCCTCCATACCACGCCGCATTGAAGCAGTCATTTCTGCAAAAGGATTCCCGACCAAGTATTGAGTGCATACCTGAACATAATTATTTGAAGGTTGACTTTTTTTTTTGTATTAAAAACTTCTTTTATTGGTCGGATGAAATATGCTAATTTTTTGAGACAGGAATTTGGGGTTTTTCATGAGCTGTATGCCAAAATAATCAGTATTAAAACAATAAAAGACCTGAAATATTTCAGTTGGTGTGCAATGAATCTAAAATAAATTAAAGTTTAATTTTTATCATTACATTATGGGAAATAATGAACTTTATCACAATATGCTAATTTTTTGAGAAGGACCTGTATGTTATTAGTGTTTTCTACATGGTAGAAAATGGTTCCTATTTCCTTTGTTTTATTTTCCTTTGCTGTTGTGTTGTTGTTTCATTTTTAACCAATAAAAAAAGTTTTAAAATGAAAGGTTTTCAACAACAAAAAGAAAGAAATATTAAGTATGACTAAAAATAATCAGTTATGAATATACACACACACACACACACACACACACACACACACACACACACACACACACACACACACACACACACACACACACACACACACACACACACACACACACACACACACACACACACACACACACACACACACACACACACACACATATATATACACACACATATACATACACATAAATATATATATATATATATATATATATATATATATATATATATATATATATATATGTGCCTTTATATTTGTCATTGTCGCCTTAACTAATTATTTATAATCCTACTTAATTTGTCTTTCTCTTTGTTGTTTGTTCTTGCAAACATTTTTTTTATTAAATGTGTGAACTGCAAAACACACAGAAGGCAAACATACAGAAGACACTAATACAAAAATAAAATAATTCCTTAAAATAAAAAATATATTTTTTTCTGGTTTATTTAGTAAATTTTCAGCATATGTGCACAGATACGTATATCACAGTAGTCTATAATGATGTAACTTCATACATTTATGAAAAATTACAAATGACCAATATCACAGGAAAAAAATTACAACCAAACATTAATGAAAAAAAACTTAATGAAGAATTAATGAAGAAAATCTCAGCAGATCAAAAAGAGGCAACAATAACAACAAAACAAATTCAACTGAGAAGTCACATTGTTTCATAATCATACTTTAAAGGGCAAAATTAACTTTTTAAACCTGTTTATCACTACTGCGACATCAGTGCCATCTTTAATTCATTTTGCTAGAGAGACATATGTTTTTAAAACTTACAACAGTGTGCATGATATTCGACTTTTTTGTGGCTGAAAAGCTCAGCCAGATGGTAGCAGGAAGCCCTAAATGCCTTCCATAAGTGAGTAACACTCAGCTGAATACCAATTTCTCCAGGGAGGAGGTAGATTGAAGGCCTCCTCCTTTTTCTTTTTTTGAAGGCAACTACAGGGGCAAGCCAATTGTGCGTGTGTTCTATTTGCAGGACTGTAGTTGAATTCAACGCATTCATTAAGCCTCAGTGAAAGGGACCCATGACACTGGAATTCCGCTCATTCAGACCCTGACATGGCCAAGCTGATGAAAAGTGATGGACCCTCTCCAGTGAATAGCACAGAGAAAACGGCACAACTCAAACCCAATTAAAGAGCAATGATTGCAATTCTCAGTTACGAGGCCATTTTGTTCCAAGCTCATGTGGAGTAATTGAGAATCCAGACATAACAATAGTGCTCTACTTTGTACATCTGCACATCTTCTGGAAAGGCAGAAAAAGAGAGAATGGAGAGGAAAAAAAAGAGGTAGATGAGGTCAACATTGTCCAGGCACCTATATAGAAAATCAAGTACGTAGCAATCAATTACTGTTAGTATGGGATCCATATTCTGTTAACTCTTACTTGGTTGCGCTACTTGATCAGTGATCGTTTATAACTAACACTTTGGGTAGTATAATAGTATTGTTTATACATCACTGCTAAAAACAATTTCTCTACGAGCAAAATGAAATTGTATTTTATTTTAATTCCAGAACCAGACTGTTGCATTCAATAAGAGTTCAAATCCATCATATAGAATTTGAGTCCATTTACTGAATTCCTTTAGATTTAAAGCATAATCTGCAATATATATGCAATGTGTGGAGGCATATGATTTCTTCTGAGGGACAGATGTTCTTTAATATTTAAGAATGCCCTGGGTACTGGGGACACATTTTTTCCTGTACAGTCTAGCAGTAGTAGCAGAAGAAGGCCTCACTATTTTTATAGCTATTTTCCACATGAACAACTGTAACCTGAAATAGCTGGCCACTGAAAACATAAGAACAGGAAGTTCTGATATGATTGGTGACCCAGCCTTCCACGTCCTAGACCTAGACTGACCAGCACTAATCTAAATGAGCATGGACAAAGAGTTATCAAACCGGATACTGATGGATCGAATGATTTTACTTGGGAAAAACACTGGTTCTATTCAGCTTGCTCACTCACTGTTAAATAGAATTCAGTCACTGACATAAAAAAAAGACAATCCTCGTTGCTCAGGTTTATGTTAATGTTGGCATGGGCAATTGTAGTGAGTCATTTAATTTGAAGTTTTTTTTTTTTTTTTTGTATTCTATTTGCTTTAAAGTGTGGATGTGCACGTTTAAATGGGATGGTTTACTTAGCTATAAAAATGTTGTCAATATTTACTCTCTGTCATGTTGTTCCAAACCCCAAAGCTATTAGATTTTCAGTAAAACACAACAATGGAATTTTTGAAGCACCATTACACAGGACTCTTAAGCTCCAAAAATCACTGACCCATCCATCCATCCATCCACACACACACAAACACATCCATTAAAAAAAAAAAAAAGGGTAAATAGCAAGTTTGTTATTCTTGGCCTTTCTAAGCATTATGTTTAATTTTGCACATGTGCCAGTCCATATTCTCACACAGTTGTGTATGTGTGTCTAGTACAGCCCCTTTAGCCTCCTTGAAGCTAATACAAGCCAAGTGAAGCAATCTAAGATCCATCACCAGAGGACAGTGTGATAAACGGCTCTGTCAGGCCAGGCCGCTACGGCCTTGACTTGCAGAGCGAAAACATCACACCTCACCCTGCACCTCAGAACCCCTCGATGTTTTTCCCTGACCATTTTCTGGATCTAGAAAACCTTTCTGCACATTTCCCGCATGTCATTGCTGCTTTGTTTGCTTCTGAATGATGTAAAGACTCATTTGTGACTTGCATTTTGTTTCATAAGCTGATAATTTTGTCTAGCTAAGTTTAGATGGTTTTTAGAATTATAGTTTAAATATTTTACAGCACGCATGGTAAATGCCACCGAAAACTGTTAGCAAAGTAACATCATCTCATTAGGAGAGACATTCAGAGTGTTCAGAATTAGTCTTAAAAGCACTTCACAGAGTAATTGTCTCTAAAGAAATGGGTGCATTTAAACCCTGATGTTCCCTTTGTTGACCGAACATTTTACCAAATGAACCAAACGCGACATTGCCGAAAGCAGTGGCAGTAGCTAATGAAATCTCATAGAGTTAATGAAGTCATTTAAATAAACTAAGCTTCATCACATACAGTCTGTGGAATTACGTTTCTGTATGTCAGGCACGTCTTTTGCCCTTGCTGGGGTGTTTGTGTGGGTGGACAGTTGGACACTATATGTAGTTTTGTGTGTTCAAAATTGAATCACAATATCACATAGGCCCTATGTAATGTAACGCATGTGATAATTGACTCTAATAATTGAGCTCTAATAATTGAAACAAAGGTTAGACGATTGATCCAAGACAGAAATACACCCAGTGAGTGGGAAAACAAATGTGGATGTAAATATAAATAGACAGATAAAGATAGACGGGGTCACCCAGAGATAAAAAAAAAAAATAGCACCCTTCATCCTTCGTCATCTTCGGCAATGTACTAAAAATGACTCAAGACCCTATGACATCGAAACTGGAGTTTTGTGGCTTCTAGACCATGCCTGTCAGATTCGAGGTGATACTAGCATTCAAAACTGACAAAAAAATAACTCTAAGCAGATTGCACATTTAAAGTTTATAGTCTTTTTTCTGGGAAAATGGACAAAATATTGTGATGCCTGCTTATACTGCCACATATCTTTGACTTGCAATAGCTAGTGGTCTATAATACCTAGAGACAGCTATCTGTTAGCGTTCTCATTCATCTTATAGGCAGTAACTTGGCTGGTCCTTCCCCAACTTCCTGTCTAAACAGAAAATATATCAAAATAAGCGCACACAAAAAAAACTGCACTTGTCAAGTTGTTTAATAGGGTCTGTGAAGGTACACTTGCATAATCTCCCCCCGCGTATCACTCAATTACAACTAAACAGACCAATTTCACTAAGAACCAGAGAAATTCAGTCAATTTGTCCTTCTATTGTTAGATTTCACTGTATTTGGGTGAGGAGTCATTTTGGTGGCTCACCAATGTATTCATTTTCTTTACATTAGCTCAGTTTTGGACTGATTGTTTGAATTAATTTGCTTACTGGATCATTGCACTGAAAAGTTTAGCAAATTAAAATGATCTGATCTCAAACAGAGAAGCTAAATCAGGTTAAAGGGTTAGACTAGAAATTTCCAGTGCTTGCGTCATTGTAGATGCTCAGTCAATGTGATAAACTCTCGACTCCCAAGATCATTTAACTGCTTGACGCAAATTACGTTAGTTATGCAATTTCACACACAGTAATTTATTTGTGTTATTTCCGTTAAATTATTTTAATTTATTAAGGATTTATATTAAGGATTTGTTCATATTGACAGCCCTAAATAATATAATAATATAATATAATAATATAAAAAACTCAGAAAGCTGAGTCTGAATCTTAGCTGCTGTTTGTGATTTAAAGTAAAAGAGATTTTACATAGACAAAACAGAAATTAATAATTAAACAATCATTAGCAAAACTACATGTGAGTGCAAACAAACAAACAGGAAGATTAACACAGAATCCTCAGACTTTATTAGACTACTGTCTGAACCAATAAATCAAATAAACAGAACATAACAAGGTCTTGAGATGAGCCTCATAAATAACAAATCAGTGTTTTCGCTTGGTTGCATGTTCATACAAACTAAATAAGGTTTGGCATGGAGGCGTTCAAACATGAGCTGCCCCAAAAGACACTGTAATCACAATATCAAAAGACACATTATATCAAATTCAAATCTTGCCCTCCACCACAGTTCCCAACTCTGGCCACTTTTGGTTCATGATACACTAAGTAAAAATTTGCTCAGATAGGTTTTGACCGCTATGGTAAACAACATGTGTGTGACCAGAACATCGATTTTTGAGTGAACTTTCATTTTAACAGCATCAAATACCATTATACATGCATCTGAATATATGCAAAACAAGATTTCTACACCTTAAAATGTATTTCTAAATACCTTAAAAGACTTAATGTTATGGGACCTAGGTTATGGGTTTAAATAGCTTATTATCCCTATTAGGCTGTGGAACCACACTAAACAACAGCTAAACAGGCTAGAGTGTATCCTAGGACTTGTTATCATATTGGACAGATGGATTCTGACACCTGTAGTCCCTGTTTCTGTTTGAAAAGCACGGCTGGCATCCCAGGGCCCAGCTTCATTCTGCACTCTTCTGTCAGCTGTCACTGAGGCAGAGACCCCTCGGGCCATCACCATCACTTTGACAAGGGTTACTGTTGGTGACACACGAGTAACTCCTGGGACCTGGGCGCTGGCTCACAGCCTTGCTTGCAAACAAAAGTCAAAGGTCACCGATACAACCACTTTAGAAGAAAGTTCTGTCACACTTTAGATTAGGGTCAAATTCTCACTATAACTAACTATTATCTACAACCTAATTATTGCTTATTAATTGTTAATAAGGTAGTTGTTAAGTTTAGGAAATGGGTAGGATTAAGGGATGTAGAATATGCTCATGCATAATAAGGAATTAATATGTGCTTTATAAGTACTATTAATCAGCCAAAATCTTAGTAATATGCAAGCTAATAAGCAACTAGTTAATAGTCAGAATTGGACCCTAACTGAAGTGTTACCGAAAGTTAAAATACAGAGGATTTACATGTAGGTTTTTTTTGATGAACCCTATAATGCAGTGTTATTTAAATGGCGGATCGTGGTCCGGTTACATAACCGTAGGACATAATTGTGCCATTTTAAAGTGAGCAGCGCATCAAAGCAACGGAGTGGTTCACACCACAAGTGCTCAGGGTTGTTTACGGTAATGATCTTTCGGCGCTATATTTAATATTTTTTTCTAGAGCAAAACGTGCTTCATTCAAGCCCTTTCCGCTCTGTGTATGTTTCTTATCTTTCCCGCTAAAGAGATGTAAAGCGTCACTTTAAGAGCTGCAGATGACGCGGGTTCTTTTAACAACAGTACCAGAAACACTGTGAGAAGCAAAATACCAATATTGGCATATATAAGCAGCCAATATGATTGTTTTTATCAGTCATACAGATTACTCTGACCGTTTAACTAAACCAGGTTTGTGATTAGTTAACGCCTGGCTCATGCTTGTTCAGTAAAATTCTGTTTACCATCTGCTTTCTGTAGGTGGTAATAGCGCAAAATAAAATTAAAAAAAAGTTTTTGTAGACAAGGATCTCTGAGCTAAAATACCGCATTTGTTTAGTGAATTCACCCCTTACTTAGACAAATTGTTTATGCAAAACGAACATATCTTTTCATTGCTATACACTGAGAATTTTTTTTACAGGAACCATGTTCAATTCCACTCGAGCAACTTTGTTTCATCAGCATAAATCCAGATGGTAGTAAATCCCATTTTTAGCCAGATAGGTGCCAACAAGAATGAAAAGATGGCAGCTGCGAAACAACCACACCAGCAGCCACATCTCACGTTCGTAATTAGAAAAAAAAAAAAGAATTATTCTCTCTCACACAAAGACATGAGACAGCTGCATAATCCCGAGGGCACACACTATGGTGCTCTTTAAGTAGGTGATTTGCTCATGATTCTTGAGTCAACGTCTATGTCTATGCATAGTTAAGCATGTTACATTGCTGCCAAGGGGGTGTAAAGAAATATGGCATTGTGGGCAACCAAGCTACCATTGATCTGATGTGAGCGGTGTTGGGCAAGCTACTCAAAATATGGAAGCCACTAATGACTCAAGACAAATTAGATAAAGCAACCTAGTCACACTTCAAGCCAAAAATATTATAAAGAAATATTACAGATAGTCAACTGTAATTTGATCTAATACATTTTTAAACAGCTCTAAAAGAAGTATAACAGAACAAAAAAATGTATATATATTGTCAGGTGCTATGGCTCATTCACACAACGATTACCATGTATATAACTATAACAATAACTATTTATTGATTAGACTTTTTCAAATCAGCAGACATTCTGTTTATTATAAGCGTGCACAGCAGTTATGTTGCCTGCTGCTTTAAATGCTGGAGTTCACTAAAGTCAGGTCAGGTGGATTCTGATTAGCTGTCAATGATTGTATCGCTCATTAGCTAGAAAAAAACAACAACTTTTTTTTATAATTTTAGTTCTGGTGTTGACTTCCCTATTCTCATAGAATTACAAACCCATTTCCAGAAAAGTTGGAACGTTTTGTAAAATGCAATAAAATTCACATTCTGTGATTTGTTAATTCTCTTGAACCTTTTTTTAATTGACAAAAGTACAAAGAAAAGTTTTCCAATGTTTTCACTGACCAACATAATTGTATTTCGTAAATATAAACACATTTTGATATTGATGGCTGCAACACACTCAAAAAAAGTTGGGACAGAGGCAAAATAAAAGTGTAAAGATTATCCAACTCTTTTGAAACAGTCACAATGAGCAGGTGAATTGGTAATATTTGAGGTTATCTTATTTGGGTGTAAAAGAGCTTCAGTCTTTGCAAGCAAAGATGGGTCATGGCTCACCACTTTGTGCCAAATATCATGAGAGTATTGTCAAACAATTCAAAAATCACATTTCTCAATGCAAGATTGCAAAGAATTTATGTCTTTCACCATCTACCATACATAATATTGTGAAAAGATTCAGGGAATCCAGAGAAATCTCAGTCTGTATAGGGCAAGGCAGGAGACCTCTGTTGAATGTGCGTGACCTTTGAGCCCTCAGATGGCATTGCATGAGAAAACATCATGCTAATCTGTTAAATACAGCCACATGTGCTCAAGAGTCCTTTAAAAAAATGTTTTCACTTAACGCAGTCTGACACTGCATCAAGAAATGCAACTTGATTCTCTGTTACGCAAGGAGAAAGCTATATCAGTTATATGCGGAGATGCCGATGAGTCCTCTGGGCCCAAGCTCATCTCAGATGGTCTAAAACACAGTGGAAAAGTGTGCTGTGGTCAGGTGAGTCCATGTTTCAGCTTGTTTTTGGGAAAAACAGACATTGAGTTCTCAGTCCCAAATACGAAAGGGACCATCCAGACTTTCATCAGCGACAGGTGCAAAAGCAAACATCTGTCCTGGTATTGGGGGGGCATCAGTGCAAACGACATGGGTGACGTGCATTTGTGTGAAGGCACCACTGACATGGAGGCATATATTTGTATTGCACAGAGATATAAACTGCCATCAAGATAACATCTTTCCTGGGAAGCAAGACAATGCCAGGCCTCATTCTGCACATGCTAAAACTGAGTGGTTTCTAGACACTCTGCACCATAGAGTGGATGTGCCTGACGGCCTGCCTGCAGCCCAGATCTTTCTCTTATTGAAAATGTATGACCCATCATGAAAAGGAGATTCGGACAGTGATGACCACAGACTGTTGAGCGGCTGTCTTGTATCAGAGAAGATTGGGCAAATATTCCACTTGCAAACTTCAACAATTAGTATCCTCAACTCCCACATGATTAAAAAGTGTAATTAAAAGGAAAGTGACACAGTGGTAAACATGCATCTGTCCCAACTTTTTTGGAGCGTGTAGCAGCCATCAAAATCAAAACTTGTTTATATTTACAAAATAAAATAAAGTTGGTCAGTGAAAACATTGGAAATCTCTTTGTATTCTTTGTACATTTGTCAGTTGAATAAAGGTTCAAGATAATTAACAAAATCAACCCAATTCACCTGCTTATACTATGTCCTAAAAGTATGTATTCTTTTTGTGAAGAAAAAGTAGATACTTTTGAGTGTGTGGCAGAAGAGTAGGCAAGCTTTTGTATATGAGAAGTCTGCAATTGTTTTTTGCATAATGATGCATAATATAAAGACCATAATATAATGATAGGTTCACATTGCTGTTGCAGATGTAATTTAACACAGGTCACATTAAATAAGTATTTTTCATCAATTTAAATATTGATTATTAATAGCACGAACCCCTGATATTTGTAGTTCTTTTTATTCTTGTTTGTAGTACTGAACCAAATCCTTCCCCAATGCGCAGTGGGTTGAGGGAAATATCAGTCGTAAGAGTGATAAGAGTGATGTAAGAGTGTAGTACTTTAAAACAAACTAATTTTAATCTCACTTACTTTTTAGAATAGAAGGTGTGCAGACTGGGACACAGGGATAGCCACGTTTTTCCATTCCTGAATTAATCAGCGTTTTGAATGAATCAGTAATTAATTCGATGAGCCACTAATAAAAACACGTCACTTGTCGCCCCCCTACTGCCGTAACGATGCAACCTGCAGAAAGACTCATAGTAAAATGTTATATATATCTCTTTATACATGGAGAGAGAGAGATGTGTGTTGGATTGGATAAAATCCTGTAAAAAAATTAGCAAAAGAAATACAAAAAGCCAGAGGCCACAGGATCAGGAAGTAACCAGCAGCCTTTTGATCTGTGTAACCTACCAGTGATGGTGCTTCCTCTAATATCATTACTTGATCATATGAAATCACCTCCTCAGGTCAGCTACAGAGTGTGTCTTTGAATGGATGTGTTTTGTGTGCTTGTGTGCAAGGGTCTTGTGTGCACTTTTTCTGTCCACTGATTATGTGTGTGTTTGTGTATTTTCTAAGCTTTGCACCATCAAAGAAAAAAAGTGAACCTTCAGTTTTTTAACTCCATAGGAGGTGGAGGGAAAATCCTGGTATTTTCTGGTACTGATGTTTGGAGAGAATTTAGAAGATTCCTGCTGCTACAGCTGTGATAGGCATTTCTCCTGAGATCTAAACACAATGACATCACAGAATGCGGCTGTTTAATGGCACATTCATAGGGGTCGCAAGGATCTGGGTTTGTGTGTGTGCACTGCACACGTGTCTGAACATCTGTGCATCTTTGTGCATTGTGTTGAGTTAGTATATACGTCTATGAAATATCTCATGGAGGGGCCTTTTTAAACAGGTGGAGTGCTTAAAAGCAGTATGCTGGGTTAAGTACAAATTAAGCTCAATCAACACACTTGTGGCTTAGTGTTGATAACTAGAAATATTAATTTTGGAGGAAAAAAACGTGGGTATTTACAGTGTAAATGAATATTAGCAAAACAATATACACATTAAATGTTAAATCGCTTACTAAACTTTTGTGTTAAATTTCATAAAATGTTTTTAATCCTTAAAATGTTTGTAAAAATTATGAGAACAACTTTACAGTTCAAATAATGCACAAGTTTTAACAGAAAAATGATATAAGCAAAAAGTTTGGGGTAGGTATAAATTTTTAAATCGTTTTTTTTTTTTTTTGAAAGTCTCTTTTTTTGCGCAACAAGGCTGCAATAGTAAAAGCAGTAATTTAGTGAAATATTACAACAATTTAACATAACTGTTTTCTATTTGAATATGTTTTAAAATATAATTCATTCCTGTGATGGCAAAGTTGAATTTTCAGCAGTCTTCAGTGTCACATATCTTTTAAAAACCATTCTAAAAAGCTGATCTGGTGCCCAAGAAACATTTGTTATTATTATCAATGTTGAAATATTTTTGATGTATTTTTTCAGTTGTGCTGTTTTTTGTGGAAAATGTAATACTTTTTTTTTTCAAAATTCTTTGATGAATAGAAAGTTCAAAAGAACATTTATTTGAGATTGAAAACTTGTGTAACATTAAAATGTCTTTACTGTCACTTTTGACCAATTTAATGCATCCTTCCTGAATAACAGTATTAATCTCTTTCTTTCTTTCTTTAAAAAAAAAAAATACTGACCCCAAACTGACCCCCCAGTGTTTTTATAAAATTATAAGTTCCATATTTCTGCTTTTAAATCCTAACCTAAAAAGGAACAGGAAGGGCAAGTCAAAATCAATTTTTCTGGAAATCAACATTATGCCACAAATGTTAATTGAGCTTAACTTGTTTTGAACCCAAAATATTGCTTTAACCTTGCCAACATCATTCACAAAATGACAAACATAAACAGACACAAACAGCTCCACACCAGCAGCAAAGCCATCTGCGGTCTACTGGATCCAACGAGTACAGCCAAAACCACAGGTATATTACTTAATGACACTATTGATGTTAATGATGTGGTAGACCCTCTAAGTACTCTTAAAATTCCTAGAGCAGTCAGAGCCAATGATCGAAAAATGATTTTGTGTCTATTATGTCATTAAAGGAAAAAAGCCAAATAAAAAATAAAAAAATGTAAAAAATTCCTGTGCATTGTGATGAATGGATTTTTCGCATTGCCACAATAATAACACTCTTGCAGTACATGACCATGGTGATAATTCGTTTTTAGAACAAGGTCTCTCACTATAAATTACTGGCAGCACCTGTTTAAATGTAAGTGATTATTATTTCACTTCAATGCATCTTAAATAACTGCAAAAGCGAAATCGCACAGGGTTATTTAAAAACAAGACTCTTTAAGCGCCAGTGCAGTGATGACTCAGTGAGTGAAGAGGAAATGGATTAATTTGTGCAATTTAGTGCATTTTCACATCTAACACAATGGCCATTGGACATTATGGACATTTCATTCACATTCAGGTCTCATACCTCACCTCCAAATTATCTGTTGCAAACAGCATTCATGATTTGAATAAATAAACAAACTGAATATCAGCCTAGGGTCTGTTGGTGGTTTACTTTTTTTTATATGAAACTGCTGCATTTGGTGATAATGAATACTGTACACACTTGCAAAATTCAAAATTAAGCCACTGGTAGCCAGGGATGAAATTTGAATAGTCCTTTTGCAAACATAATTTTCACCCACCAATGGCCAAGCTCTTTATCAGCACAAAAGTGCTGAAGCCTGTGCCAACATACGTCGCTTTATTTACAGACCACAGTAGTTCAGTGAACAAGAGCTTGTTGCAGGCCTGTGGAAATGTCTGAAGAGGACAATTTACAGTCCGAGCACTTGCAGAAGACATTTTTTGATAATCATATTTGTATTTCTGGCCGACGTCCACGGAACTCCAGCAAGCTTTGGGAATTTAAGAAGACACAGACCTTGAATCCTTGATTTCTTCCTTTTTCTGCTTCCGCAATCTCACCTGGATTCTTGTCCTTCAGCATTTTTACTTTTGCGTTTATACGAATGCATGTATGAACGTATAAAGAAAACTAAAAAGATTCTTCTGAAGAGGCGATCAATGCTGTAAGTGAGTGACCATGTTGAACTGGCAGCACGGTGGAAATTTGTATTGATTTTTCCTCGCCTTACTCCAGTCCCCAAAGCAGCTCCAGGATTCTAGAAACGTCTACAAGTTCGAGCTGATATTCATAATTTACAAGAGATGCCTCCCCGTTATGGACAATATAAACGACTTAATAACAAAAGAAATCAATGAAAGGACAGGCGCAGATATGCATAGTTCAGTCTGTTCCCGAGACTGAAAAAGAAACTGTCAATGTAGACAATGGCTTAGAATGAATCAATAACCAAATGCTTGATATTTCTATTATGAAGCCCACAATATTTCTATTATTATCTTCCCTTCTTTAGAGTGTGATTTATTAATCTGCCATTTCACCAGCCTGGAAAACATATTTCATATATTTACAGAACTTCTCAAAAAGTGTGCCTCAAAGCAAACTTCAATGAATAGTTCCCCTCATGCCAATTTCAAACCCATATGGCTTTTTTTCTATGGCACACAAAAAGATCCCTTTTCAAAGAATATTATGTCAATATGGAATTTTTTTTTTTTTTTTTTTTTTTACAAAGCCATTAATTAAATAAATAATAATATTAATTAATATTAATAATATTTAAATAAAGGGTGAAGACGTCAACTTTCCAAGTCCGGACAACACCTTTGGCCATGTATATATATATATATATATATATATATATACACACATTAGATCAAACTAAAAATGCTCAAATAAAATAAGGTTAATCTAAAATTACTTAAACTGAGAAACAAATACATTAAAGCTAAATTGAAATACTCAAACTAAAAACTAAATTAAACAACACTGCTAAAACTAAAATTATGAAAAACTCTACATATTAAATATAAAAAAATCGACATATTAATAAAGAGTATAATAGTATTTAAAAAATACTAAATTAACTGCATATAGCTTGTAAATATATGAAAATAAAAAAAAAATTCTTCATATTTTGGTAATATCTTATTGCCATTTTTGGAGCAGCCAAGAGCAGCTAAGACATTTAGAGAAAAATACATTTCAAACAGGTTTGAAATGACATGAGGGTGAGTAAATTATGGCAGTATTCTCATTTCTGAATGAACTATCTCTATCAACAGAACATCGTGTGCTTGATAATATCATTTACAATGACACATCATTTACAAAGACACGAGCAAGCTACTAAAATACCAATCCTCTCTTCCTAACACCTAAGTTTGCTCTCTTCTCTCTCTCTCTCTCTGTCCCTCTCTCCTCCTACTCCTTAATGAGTCAAGAGATTGACAGCTGGATTACTGGGCCAGTTTGTAATCCTTTAATTTCTCCATTTAAGATAATCACTCACAGAATGGAGGGATGCTTCCACTTCCTGTGGCCCTTGTCAATCAAGTCAAAACGCTGTAAACACCAAACGCAACCCCAATGACACAACCGAATGACAAACTGTCAGGCTTGAGAAGAGTCTGTGCGCCCGTGTTTGCGTATGCGATTCAGATTCATAAAATGTAAGCCAAATATCCACAGCAACACCTTTTCTGTTTGTCCATTTGTATTTATCTCTCCTCTGGAGTCCCGCATTTATAGAAGTAAACAGACTAAATGCATGTCCAACAGTCCCTGACCACAGCCCTCTCAACAGAATCTCTTTAAGACAGCCTGAGGACTTAAAGTGAAGCTGTCTGCATGCAAGCCTCAAAGAGAAGACGAAGCGAGAGAGAGAAGCGCATAGACAAGGAAAAACTAAGGCTGCATCTTGTGAATACAATTAGCATTCCTCACCTCTTGTTAGTATGCTCCCTTCTTCATCCCGCCCCCAGCCCTTCTCCAATCTCCAACACAGAGAAAAAAGTGCTACACCTCACCTCTTTCCTATTTCCTTCTACTCGGTTTAGATTTGTGCCAAACCTCAAGACTCTATGGGCTGAATCATATTCGCTTTCCCGGTGGCGTTTTAGTATTTGCTTCTTAAAATAAACCCACCATGTCAAAGGAAGAAGTAATTAAAACAGAACCTAAGGGCACGATGAGGAATTAAAGACACCGGCAGGTCAGAGTCATGAAACACAGAATGGCCCGCTGAGAAACACACATGCATATGTATATAGAACAAGTGAAAGACCTTGTTTAGTTTAACATTCATGTTGTATATTAACATGTATTTTGTATATTATACATACACCATAAGGCAAATACTCTTAAAGGGACAGTACACTCAAAAAAATAAAAAATAATTTATAGTGCTGTCAAATTGATTAATCGCGACAGATTCACTTGATTATTTTGGGGTCAAATGTGGTCTGTATGATTTGTTAATAAATGAACGAAAAAAAGGAAAAAAAATGAACTATTTATTTTCATTCTACCTGTTGATAGTCTGATCCCATAGAAATGTTTTTTTACTGTAGATAAAAGTTGTGCTTTTGGATTGGTGTGTCCTTGCATACATGTCATATTTTTCACACTGATATATAATGAAATGTTTTTCTTTCAAAAGCAGTGTACCCAAGGCCTTCGAACAGAATCAAAGCCCACTTCTGCCACCTCGATCTCAGGTTAATGACCTTAAGCAGCTGAATATGTTAGATCAGAATATAACTCTAAGTGACGGGGCCAATGCAAATGAGAAATACCTTGCTGACTTATAGTATACACACAGCCAGTAGTGAAAAGTCTGCCTTTAAGATGAAAATCCAATCTGATTTATATTCAAATAGACATTGAGCAATGGTTTCATATGAAAACTTAATTAAGAACTGCTAGGTGAGTTGTAGAAAGAGAGTATGAGAGAGAGGGATGGGAAGGAAAATATATACGCAAGTCAACATTTTCCTTTAATATAGATTGATATACCTTAGTCGATATGCACAGTGTGAAAAAAAAAAATCCAGATGGAAATTAAATGGAAAGTAAATCAGGCATGAAACATACCAAGTATGTGTGTATGACACTCTTGCTTGGTGCACTTGAACTGAGAAGTAGACCTTTCAAGTGAATAACAGCATATAAATGTAGGAATATCACAGTTGCTTCTTAGAAAATATCATAAAACATGTTTTCTTTAGCCATGTGAAGTGTTTAACATTCTTGAGAAACATAGAACAGATCAACAGAACATTGCTTCAATTGCTCACCATGCTAAGTTGGTTATTATTACAAAACTAAAGCTTGGATTTTGTAAGCTGCTATTTTCCAATACATGGCCATGATGGAAGCAGCAGAAACTGAAAAACACATTTATAAATCAATATAGCCTAATAAATATATTATAAATTATACAATAAATTAATATAATAAATGCAAATAATTTAATAATACTAATAATAACTGAAAGTGATACTATAGGCTTGCCATATTAACAAAATTATTTATTAGGCTATAATTTTCTTCATCAACAACAACTACAACAACAATAATAATGCATTATATTACATAATACTATTATTAATATTATTATTATTATGGTCTGCTGTTCACACTGATTTTGAATGCTGCACATCCAATCATAATCCAGTCGAAACTCTGTTTTTTAATAAACTCTTAACCCTGTTCTGTTTGCAACTGCAAAGCTCCACACAGGGCTCAAGCAGCACCATCCTAATGAGCTTCTGTGAATGTCTGTTTCCATGAGAGGTTCCACAGCACGGCGTAAGTATGAAGAGCAATGTGTTTGCTAGATAATGAGGTAAACTTTAAGACACGACAGGAACGAAGAAAGAGAGCCTGCGAGTCCATGCGCAGGAGTCTCCATCTCACAGGTGGAGTCCTAGTTCTGGTTTTATTGTAAATCTGCCTTAAGATGTCAGTGTGTTTAGATTTAATGGAAAGGAGAACGTAAGTGGGGACTTACTATATTTTATTGATGATAAAATGTGGTATATGCATATAATATCTTGGAAATCCAAGCAGGCACTATATTTTGTGGCACTGCAAATGCCACAAATCTGCCAGAGAAGTCAAATGACTCTGACTATGCATAAGCACTAGTAATTAAGATGATTAATGGCCGCATCTGAACTAACGGCAAAGGCGACTGACTTCCATTTCCCACCAGCACTGTGTCGGATATTAAAGGGTTATGCACTGAAGTTCATCGCTCATGTTCTCTTGAACACATTCTGACAGCATCCTTTCAGACCACCATTTAGGGGTAAGTGCAACTCAAATCAGATTGCTCTTTTGTGTGCGAGAGTGTACCTGTCCTCCCCCCATCTCCATCTCTCTGTCTTTGGCTTCAAAGTGCCTGATCCTGCTCTTAGGCCAAGATGATGGTTTACACTACAATGTGCAATCAGTGGAATATCCGTTTTCATGGCTTATCTCTCCCAGGTGGGGTTCTGCTCTGAAAAAGGCCCACGCTCAAATGCTCT
The DNA here is from genome assembly GCA_030578275.1 of Meda fulgida. Taxonomy (NCBI): domain Eukaryota; kingdom Metazoa; phylum Chordata; class Actinopteri; order Cypriniformes; family Leuciscidae; genus Meda; species Meda fulgida. The sequence goes on from CM060626.1 coordinate 13,993,811, forward strand.
GTTTCGTCTTCATGGACAATATACTCTCATATAAACATTTTCTTTTGTATGTAGTACACTGTATGAATCCTCATTTTTCTTCATGTAAATCTAAACATCTGATCATATGTACCCATACTGTTAAAACGTTTGGGGTCAGTACACTTTTTTTTAAATTAATACTTTTATTCAGCAAGGATGCTGTCACCAGTTGAAGAAGAGTTCAAAAAGGTTTCTATAAACAAAATTGTTCTTAAAATGAAAACAAACTCAGGTAATCCACAGTGGCGAAGAGAAAGTAACAGCATGTATAACACAGACACACAAACAACAAACACTGAGTGAAGGTGAGGAACTTGGGGGCTGTTTGCACGAAACCATTTTCAACTAAAAACGTAAAAAAACTTTTATACGTTTTGGTTCGTTTACATTACAACAACATTTTGGGTGCTTGAAAACGCAAAGTTTTGAAAACAGGTTTCAAAGTGCATGTTTTTGAAAACGGTCTCCGTGTAGACAGCAAAAACGCAAATCTGTGAAGATGATGACGTCATGCACATGCATATTACGTGTTCAGTCTATAGTGTTTCATCGCTAATCTAGCGGCCTGGCAGCAGAATACAGCGTTTTTTGCCGTTTTCGCGGATCCGTTTTAAGCATATCGTTGTCGTGTAAACGTACCCTCAGATACACAGTCGTAATGAGGAGATGACAAACAGGTGTGATGATCTAATGAGTGTCCATGGCAACTGATGAGTAGCAGAAAATCAAATAAAGGAACACGTGATGAATGAAAACAAACCGAAAGTCCATTAAAAGTTAAACTAAAGATGAATAAGTCCAGATAACTGTGACAGATGCATTAAATTAATCATATGACAGTAAATATATTTATAGTGTTAAAAAAGTATACTATATAGTAAATAAGGGCTGTTTTTATGAACTTTCCATTAATCAAAGAATGCTTAAAAAAAGAATCACGGTTTCTATAAAAAGTTCAAGTATGCTAATAATGAGAAATGTTTCTTGAGCACCAAATAAGCAAATTAAAATTATAATGTGACACTGAAGACTGCAGAAATTATGCTGAAAATTCAGCTTTACCATCAGGAATAAATTACATTTTAAAATATATTAAAATAGAAAACAGTTATTCTAAATTATAATAATATTTCATATTTCTTTAATGACAGCGTTAACACTTAACAATAACGTCCCATTAGTTAAGGTTAGTTAATGCATTGACTAAAATTAACTAACAGTAAACCATTCATTTGTCAGGCAATACATCAATTAATAAAAATAAAACTGTTCATTATTAGTTCATGTTAACTACATTAAATACTATTAACAGTTTTATATATATATATATATACTATATTAGTAAATGAATGGAATTAACATTAAGATTAATTAATGCTTTAGAAGTATTTTTCATTGTAATTTCATGTTACATTTCATGTTACAAAGCTAACAATTGGAATCTTATTCGAAAGTGTGACCTTTTGAACACACAATCATTGTGACAAATTTGCACAAATGTCACATACTTGTTCTTTTCATATAATGAATATAACACTCCTTTGTTCATGTAAATCTTATATTTGGAGTTGTGGGCTCAAACGCTCGACCCCACCGTACATGTCAACACAGCAAGACGGGCTGTTTATGCATGAGTTTATAAGTCTATAAATGTTTACATAAACGCCGGAAGACATGACGTAACACAATAAAACCTCATAAATATCATTTTCTCCTGAGCTAGACTGCCTACCGCAATAACGAGCCACGCTAAATGACCGCATCATCAGTCTATGTTGCATGGGGTTCGAAACTTACCATCTAGGACTTGGAATCCAATCATGTTAAACACAAATGCTTACCATACCTATTTACTGTGGCCATGTGGGTGCCTTTCATATGCTCCCGAGGCCAGCTGAATATGTGACAACCCTGGCATTTATATTTTGTCAGCATAAATGATGAATCTTTTCACATGCTGAGTGAAGATGAATCACATCGAGTGAGGCAGAGCGCCTGAAGGGACTCACGCTGTCTGTTTTACTATGTAAAAGATATTAGAAATGTTGGATGGTTGAATTATAACCACTCCGGTCAACTTCATTCGAGGGGCTGTGTCTTTAATAAGCTTGTTATCCTTAGAAGTACAATAAAAGTGATCACGAGGATTAGATGATAATAGGTATAAATGCACCACGGTTGCATTAATACCCAAACTTTGCTGTAATTAAATGCCCAGCGCGAACAAACACCTTCATAAATGAATAGAAAATAAACACAACAAGCAACTGGTGTAATTAAACGGAATCAGCAAATTGCATGGCAAGCAGCTGCGAGACCAGCAGACAAGCTGGCAGACACCTTGACTGCTCTGGCCATAAAAGAGAAGTCATATCTGATTCTGTTTGGATGGCCAGGCTTTAGAGACCAATGCTAAGCAGTACCTAGAGAACCGAGATGAATCGCTCACTCTCACCCCAGTGCACCGCAGCCATATTAAACAGTTATGGAGGCAACTCAAGCGGAACTTTCTACTCTCGATTCCTCTGCCGAGTTCAAGTCTCAGACCGCACCGCGCTCCTGAGAATTCCCATCTCGGCATTAGCATTCTCAAGGTGTCAGACCAATGTTTACAATCACGGCTAAATTGAAGCTGGATTTTCCCGACTTGACGCTCGCTGGCCCAACCGAGCGCACTGGCTCACCCATTACTCTCCCCTTTGACGGTTCTGGGTTACACAAGGCTGTTATCATTAACGTCCCAGTGAGGCGACCCCACTCCCCGATTACTACAGTTCCTCCGAACACATCACCCTTCCTCCAGGCCGGTGACTGTACATAAATCACTCTCAGTAAAGGCTCATACTGCAGCGTGGCGATATACACCCAAGTGTCAAGTTGTGCTGGGGTAAGCATGTTTTTAAAATGAAGAGTGCATTATTGGATATTGAAGGAAAGGTGGCCGCCTGCACGGCGCACACTAGTGGATATTGTGGGCACAGGCTCGGGAGTTGATCCTTGCAAAACGCTCATAACTAAATCCACGAGTAAAGAAAATGATTGACTCATGCATGAGCACTTGGACACGCACGCCAACACTCAAACGACTTGCTGTGTAACAAGCACATCTGACATGTCAATGACTGACAATGTTCCCTCAACACCTCCACAGGCTGGGATCAAAACAAACAGGCATTAGAAGCACGATAAACAGGGAACATTATTACGAATAAAATATTTATAATAAGAGCACGTCCTTCCAAAGCAGTTGAGCAATTTCTGCAATTACAGCGAAAATTAATTTTTTTTGTGCTCCCTCATCAGCGCAAAGTTGCAATCCGATTGAGAACAACAAATAAAATTCTCTCTACACGACCACGCTCATGTGAATAAATCCATTGATTACTCTGATAACAGTTATACTCAATCAAAGTTTTGAATGCAGTGGAAAAAACAGGTAATTGATCGAATCAATGTGCCATTTTCTTGTATGATTTGTTTCTGCAAGTCCAATTTTCCCCCCGACGTCTTTTCTCTTTCCATAACAGCAAAACAAATTCCACAGATAAAGTATATCCTCGCATAACGCACACACATGCACGCACAATGGCAATGAAAAGCGACAGTATAAAAGGACGGCTGAAATCTTGCTGAAAAGAAGTGGGAAAGAATAGAGGAACTGTATTACATGCAGGACAGAGGGGGAGAGGAAAAAAAGAAAAGAAGCAGCAAAAGCTTAAAGCTCAAAGCAGCAAAAAAACACCCAGCGGGAGACGAACAGAAGATTTAAATGAGGCTTCTGTAGCCAGCCGGGCCACTGAACTATCCATTAAATTCAGATTATGGGTTTATTTCCATTTTTTATTTATTTATGTTTTTAATCATCCAGCCAAGGCTTGTCTGATAGTCAAGCTAAAGCTGAATAATATGCATATTGATTTTGATCAGTAGGAATCACTGGCTTTGTGCATTTTATTAATGCAGACGTGTGCCAACTGTAGCTCTCGGCGATTAGGAACGTGTATACGCTTACGACACCCACCTAGATGGAAGCATTATTTTTTCGGCACACCATGGACATGTTTCTTTAAAAGCATCACCTGACGTTTCGCAGACCTTGAAAATTGCATTTGAGAAGCTTAGTGTGTTTTAAACATGTTCTAATTGCATTACTGGTCCTGTGTGTACTATCAACATTCAGCACGCGGGCATATCTGCATCTCCGCTCCGCCTTTCTAAACCGTTTATTTGTGCTTGTTATTCCACACTGTGCTTATTTCGAAGCCGGCTGAAACAGGTTTTGAATCGCTGTTAAAACCTTTTGAGGAATCATACAGCACAACTAGTCTAAATTACTGCATGGGTGAGAGTCCCGAAGAATATTCAACAACTTACACCTCCTGATCATTTAGGAGGCATTGTGCATTCTCCAGAAATACGCAATAATCAACCTAAAATGATATTTAACGTATTACATTTAGCCTACACACACAGACTGAGGAAGGCACGAGCATATACGTTCACCCACAAAACTGTTGCTGAAGCTACACTGAGATTAACACACACACACACACACACACAAATAAACCTGTGGCGAATCATGCAATGCACTGCAAGCTCTTACCTTTGTGAATGTTCAGGCCTTGCAGCACACCCCTGGGGACAAATACGGTGTAGGAGCTCTGGGAGAAACCTGGTCTGCAAGGAGCGATGGTCTGAGCATTTCCGTGACTCCCCTGAGAAAGACAGACATTATTGGCTATGAAGACACAGGAGAGAGGAAGTGGTTAGGCAAATTGATTTGTGACCACAGGGTTGTGGTTCTTATTCAAGGTTATCGAAACCGATATAAATACCTTCAGGAGGCAAACTCACAGAGCAGGGATGCAACCGTTTACTGTTAGGGATGAAAAAACTGTTCAAATCGACAAGGTTCAAACCTTTTTTTGGTCTTATGTACCCTTGATGACGGCAAACCGGAAATGTTTTCCTTGATATAGGCCAATTTAACTATTTTTGTATTACTAATAAGTCACTTTTAATCAGCTATATTATAACCACTATAGTCAGTCAATATCATTCATTAATATATCATTAATATCAGTAGAATCGATCAAGTAAATAAATCAATAAGTGAAATAAAATAAACGTGTCAAACTTAATCTAATAGACTAATAGAATGTTGTTATGCAAATCTATAAATATATAACACATTACTTTTTTATTTAAATAATTCCTTAAACGATTCTGAAAAAATTATCATCAAGATTAGTTAAATTATTTCAACATTTTTTTTTTGTAGCTCTAACAAAGCGAAATATTTCCAAGTACCCCCTGTAACCTGCTTAAATACCCTCCGGAGTGCATGTACTCTTGGCTACGAATCCCTGCTGTAGTCCAGTTGAGTACTTGAATATTACAATAATTCTATGAAAATACACAAATTAAAAAATTCTACATAAAAAGCAACAAATCTGTGATTTAATGCCCTGATGGTGTGTTTTTTTTTTAAATGTATACGAGTGAAAACATCAAGAGCTTCTCTAAAAAATTAACAAGAGGAAAATGAGCCTGTTTGATGATTAAAATAAAACGAGAGAGAAAACGAGGATGCGATGGAAGACAGGAAGTGCAGAAGAAAGAAGGTTGCGCTGGAGTTCTGCCATGTGAATCAGTAGAGAAATTGTGCCCATTACAGTGGCATCTATTTTAGGATAGTGACCTAGTGTGTGAGTGTGTGTGTGTGTGTGTGTGTGTGTGTGTGTGTGTGTGTGTGTGTGTGTGTGTGTGTGTGTGTGTGTGTGTGTGTGTGTGTGTGTGTATGTGTGCGTGTGTGCGTATGCATCAATGGATAGTGCTCACCATGGAGATTTAGCATAATTAGATGGTGGGTCAAATTCAGGTTATCCCAGTCTCAGTATGGTGGGCTTTTCTAAAACGATTCAGGGTTCAAGCTCAGGCCTCGCTGTGTCTAAACTGAACGAGAGGTTGCCTATAGGGGTCTCTCTCTCTCTCTCCCTATATTTTTCTATTCTGGAACCCAGACAACTATGAACCTGAAAAATCAAGACAACAAAGATCCAACGCTCTAAGCTCTTTCATATATCCACGGAGGAACAGTCTGTCAAAGCATCCCTACAGATCACATTAGTCAGAGGGCTGTGAGTTGGTTACTTTCTAAAGCAGAGCTGCCTCTGCCCACCATGTGAATGCAGCTCTATAGCTATATCTCACCCCCAGATACGGATTCTATTCTGAATGAGTCATCAAAGAAGATGTCAATATCTGCCATACATACATACAACAGGGTAATATGTGTCTTATTTCCAGAACTTATATTTACTCAACACCCCAGCACCTCCTAGATTTCATTTACTGGTATATGCGTGTTTGTTTCTCCTTCTTGAATGAGTGTTTCATAATTCCTAAACGTAAGACATCACAGACCAAAGCAACTAGTTCCCTAGTATGCTACAAGTTAAATCACTCCTGATGTTTCTATTAAGAATGGGATAAGTAATACTCTATGACATCAATCTTGGTATTAATACAATTGATTTGCATATTCACATACTCCTCCAGTAACGACAGAGCCGCACTATTATCAGACACACCACAGGCATCGCCGCATCCTCTGCAATGTGTGTTAAAAGTGCAGCTGCAAGCCACTGCAGCTTACTGATAGACGACCAGTGTTCAACACAAACTGATTTCCTCGTCTGAATGTTATTTAGAAGAAAGAAGAAGAAGAAATCGCCTGTTATAGAAGTGCTACGAAGGCATTTTTTGATTTCCAAACAGTCAAAGTGAACGCTCGATGCACCACTGTATTCTTTTAGTTAGTAGTACGCACATAAAACGCACAAATACAAGTGTACGATTCCATGTGTCGAGCCTACGAGTGTCTAATTTCAAGTGATATTACTTCCAGGATGTTTGTAAATAAAACATTTTGACTTACCAAAGATGTGCCCACAACTAAGGCACACGCCACAAGAACCGCGCAGCCGGATTTCATTTTTGCCATCAGCAGAGGAGGCAGGTGTTTGTTATTCACAAACGTGGAGATAATTCCTGTGAGATGTGCTGTCGGTAGCAGGGTTCCGCTGAGCGAGGCGCAGAGAATATTGTCCCGCTCGGTCTTTCGCCCTACTGCAGGTGGACAGGGGCTGTTCAGACTCAGCACCACGGCGTCACAACCCATACAACTCCTCCTACCGCGGCGTACTACTTAAAGACACACACTGAGACGCACTACAGCACGCTTGCTTGACAGTTTACCAGCCACGTATATTCTACAAATCAATCTACTTCACAATTAAATAACTTGCAGCTGAAATCAGGTAGCGAATTAATAAAGAGGGTTTGGGGTCTGACCACACTAATTAAAAAGGATTAGTTCAACCAAAAATGAAAATTATCCCATAGTTTACTCACCCTCAAGCCATCCTAGGCATTTATGACGTTTTCTCTTTCAGCCAAACACAATCGGAGTAATATTTTAAAATATCAAGGCTCTTCCATGCTTTAGGCTATAATGGGAGTGAGTAGATTTTGAAGCCCCAAAAAAGTGCATTCATCCATCATAATCCATACGGATCCAGGAGGTTAATAAATGCCTTCTGAAGCGAAGCGATGCATTTTGTATTTATTTTTTTTAAATCCATATTGTTTATAAAATATAATCACTTAATTGAACAGACTTACGCAAGTCAAGTTCCGGCGGAAGAGTGAACTCTGTTCTGATCCATGTCATAGGCTATTGTCTATTGATGAACACCAAGTGCAGATAGCAAAACAAAACACCGGTCACGAATTAGAAGTCTGAAACGACTATTTTTAATGAAATGTCGGAGGAGCTTGAGTTTGTTGACCAGCCCAGTTTGTTTGAATCGCCAGAGGCTCTACTCTCACCTAAGCTTATGCTACTCCTACATCACAGGTAATGCGTCGGGTCAGAGTTCACTCTTTGGCCGGAACTCGACTTGCCTAAGCAAATGATTATAGTTTATAAAGTTATAAATTATATTTTTCTTAAAAAAAACGCATCACTTCCATTCACTCCCTAAGTTATCAATTTGTGGAATTTGGCTTTTATTGGGTCATAACAGTATGACATTTAATAATCATAATCCATAATGCACTATATAGGCCAGTGTTTCTGTTTTTTTGGCTGCAGTGATGAAGTTGACGATGCTGACTCGTCATCTCCGCAGTAGCACACTCACCTATATGCAAGTTTCTACCTTTTGTAATTGGCCATCCAATCATCACATCCACTATTATGATGTCAGGCAACTAAGTCAACACATTTACAGAATGTTTGGGCAATCAATCATTAAACTTAAGTTGTGACACTAGCAACAATAATGTTCCTTTTTGAAAATTTACTAGAACAAAACTATGACTGTCACCACCACTGTCATGACAAAAATAATAAAAAATAAAAATGACTAAGATTCTGAAAGTTTCTTATACACTGTTGGAGGAAATGTCATTTATTACAGGATGAGTTACAGTAATACCAATGGTTGAATAATGTTATTTTTGGAGGTAACTATGATTAGGAGAGACTAGGGTCTCTAACACTATTTAACAGTGTCATTGTTACATGCCATTTGCAGTTACTATAGTAATAACTATCAATTATGCATAATTACATGCAACTAACCCTGAACCAAAACAAACCCTACACGTAGTTACTTAATTTTACTCAGTACTTAAATGTATTCTTACAGTGTAACAAAGACACCTTAAAATAAAGTGTTGAAACCACTAGTTCAAGAGAGAAATCACACATGACCACCTCTTTCCTGGTACAACACTGTGTGTAAAAATATAAAGGTTTCACAGGGCAAACAACAATCGAATGTTAAATCAAAGTTTGAGAAACATATCTGTAGAATAAAAAAGCCCTGAGTTACAGACGTTTGATCTCTCCCCGTTCTCCCCTACCATGGTAACATTTTTGTAATTGTGCTTCTGGTCTCAAGTGTAAACCCTTGACTGGCTCTTTCCACGAATGAATAAGGTAGGTTGCCTGTAGGCAAAAAAACGTCTGTCTTACAGGCATCATATAACCGACTGCATACTATAGACTGCAACACAGGAAGCTATTTCACACTTCGCTTGTTTCTCTCTCTTTTGATCATAGCTGAGTCTAGCGCGTTACACGCTGTGATCCGTTGTAAAAGACCTGTATCCCGTCTGACGTAACTGTTTTAAACCAGTGAGAAACAAATATAGCTCTCCAAGTTATTCAAAATTCACTTCCTCAGCTACAGTCTTTTTGCCCAGAATGAAAGTAATCAAAAGGCCGTCGTCCACATTTTAATGACGCTGACATTTTCTCACTCATCTGAGTTGGTAGCTCAATTTCCATATCAGAAGAACGACGCTAGTCTGATCCAATCAAAAGAAACATGAGAGAAATGTGAACGTGCTCTTTTATGCCAATTAGGACAGACCAATTCGTTTACCTGACTTTTTAACATTCTTCTCTGCATACTAAATAGAGCACCAGTTAAAGAGGCTATTTTGGTACAACTTTAATTCTCAATTCAAATTAAAACGAGAAGTATAATAGGTACTCACAGCAAGTACCACTCCACCAAATTTGAGTGATTTCCCTGCTTCAAGCTGCGAGATATTCAACATCCACATGTTTGATTGTAGACACATCTTTACTTGAAAGAACCGTTGTGGATTGATCACCGAGTCTTAGAGGAACCAGCGTGTTGACACAAGTTCACAATGTCAGAACCAGTTTTGAAACGTCTAAACTGTCCGCAAACCCATGTGCAAACAGATGGATATCCCGGAAAGACTTTTTTTATTGTTGAGTTGAATATCAGCAGAGCAGCATGTGGTGAATTATTCCGAGTTCAGTGGATTTCGGGCTTAAAAGGTACTGTAGCAGGGCTTTTTTTTAAGGTGCGTAAATTATTCTACTTGAGTACTGAACATTTGCCTAATAAAAACACCATCTGGGCACTTGAAGTGAATTGGTTTAAGGCCGTGTTAAATTATTAAGCAAATCTCACGAAATGGGTCCCACTTAACGTTTTTACAGAAGGCTTGAGTTACGGGCCAAACACTGTAGATATCTTTGAATACTTTGTTACAAATCAAGTGCCACACACGAGAAGCAATTGTTTTATTTAAATGGCTCACAGGTTACATTGACATATTTAAAGTAGTTTGACACTAAGCTTTCTCTCATGGCTTTGGTCTGCGGTTTCTCCGTTTTCGCTTGTTTGACAGAGGAAGAGACACACCAGACGTTAATACCTATACTTAGCATTCTACAGTCTGGCTTTGTTCATCCAACCATACTCTACTTTTAGTCCCTGTATTCAAATGACATGATCAAATGTAATACAACGAATGAGAAGCGTAGCATAAATTAAATGGCATTTCCATCACAACCTCCTCATGCGGGTTAGTTCTATAAATAATCCATTACATAAAAAATTTCATGGCTGTGTAAGTTGTTGGTGTCATCTTTCTTAATGGTTTGAAGACACCTGTATCACTCTGGCTACTTGAAGGAGTCTGGACTGATTGTCCAAGCACTTATTTAAGTGTTCCAAATGCCTCACGCTGCAATTTGCGAATAGGGCCAGGTTTACGGTAAGTGTGTGCAACAAAGAACTTGTTCTTATGACTGATAATCATGTTGCTATTTTGTATTAAATGCAGAAAGCATGAATAACATCAACGAGAGCTCAAAAATTCATGGGGTGAAATTGGAAAAGCTTTAATTAAGTTTATTTAAATAGTCACAGTGTTGCGTCAATCCCTGGAAAATGTTTACAGCAGACACAGCACACTGGCGAAGCACAAACAAGCAAAAGGAGAACACAGACTTATAAAAACCAAAAAGGTTCTTAAAAAACAACAGCTTAGAGATGAAAACAGCCTTTTAAACTGAGAAACGCAGAACTACATTTTTAATGAAATGGAATGGATGCGATTTCAGCGCATCATAAGAAACCTCTTAGGCTGTCGAAAGTGAAACCCCTTTCAAAATAATTAAGGAATATTCTGGGTTCAGTACAAGTTAAGCTCAATAAACAGAATGTTGTTCACCACAAACTTTTATTTATTAAAAAAAAGTTACAATGGAAGCAAAATACACACTATTTCAATAGTATATCCACAAGAAACAAGTTTTTAAATGATGTTAGTCTGAAAAAAATCAATAATCTTTTAACCAACTTTGTCAGCATGACAACAGAAGGGCAAACACTAAAACCCCATTAAAATGATTATTTAAACAATTTTAAAACGTAATAAACAAGTTTTTACAGGATGCTTTTATAAGCTTCACATTTTGTAGAATTCTCCAAAAAATGGCCCCTATCATAACCATTGTAAGTAACTCTTCTTGAGCTGTATTTGAGAATTCAAATTGAAAATAATTTTTTATGGTAATCAACATTATGTCACGAATACTATCGATTGAGCTTAATTTGTAGGCTACTGAACCCAGAATACATAAAAAGACTGCAGAGGAAAATATTTCCAAAGCCTATCTACATGCACGACGCGCAGGGAACAGAGTCACAGAGATATGAAAATCCAGAATGTATAAGCAATTTCATCTATGGATGAAACTTGGGCACCTCTTGACTCCTGGTGCAAAGTTACAGATAAATATTTGTGTGTACACTACACAATCCACACAATAAGTCAGAATGTAGCAATATTGCAGCGTAACAACGTTAGCTTGTTGTGTAGATTGAATCACGAAGGAAGAGAAAGTGAATAAGCAGCTCTTCTTGCACCAGCCACATGCTACAGACAAAAAGTTGTCATCCGAGTAAATGCATTTCGTATCACCGGAGACAAATGGGAGCGGTGTGCTGTCTGTTTCTTCGCATGACCTTTTGGCTGCAGTTTCGAAACACAATGATTGCTTGATAGGCATGCAGAGCGAGCGACATTGACAAACGACAGCAGATGTCATTTGTATTTTCATTTGAACCGTAACCCGGAATACACTTTGCTTAATTAACCTCACATTGGCGGTTCCTCTTGGAGGGCTTCCTATTCACATCTTACCTTAGGGAAGAGGTGCAATCTGCTCCTGTAGATCTTGCATTTCACACACAATTTGCAACGATGGAGACGTTGCACGTCATGGCACCACAATGAACATAATGTTTTCTATCAGTCAAAGGGGTCATTAAAGTAATGTAGCTGTTTGGCTATAAAAATGCTTTCTTTGATACTAACATCATCAGACAACATTTGCAGAGTGTGTTGGTTATGTAACTGGCCGCCTCCGGAATGTTATTGTGCAAATGTTGAAACATTTCAGATGTGTTAGTTTAACTTCTATAGCTGGAGAGCAGTCCTAATCATTAGGATGACTTTATAGAATATTCCAGGTTCAATACAAGATAAGCTCAAACTGACAGCACTTGCTATAGTTTTTGAAAGATTCTTTTCACAAGGTTTCTAACAGTTATGTTTAGAACCATATCATCCTGAAGAGCTGTTTTATGCTAAAATGGTTCATTGTGTTAGAGTTCTCTGTTCCTGCCTTTTTTTTTAATTTAATTTAATTTTTTTATTTCTAACTGTAAAAAATCCTTTCAAAAGCCACCTCATTGATTTTTTGGAGCTCAACCATCCCCCCAAAAAGTCAATTTCTTTTTCGACCATGTAAGTGTGTACAGTAAGTGACAGATATATTGAATTTATGATATATTATTGTTAATTTTTTCAATTATTACTTGGGTTAATGCATTAACATGCCAAGAAATCAAAAAAGAAAAAACATTAAAGCTTTAATGACATTAATGACTTTTTAGTCATCATAATGATGGACGTAAAGACCCCATAGAGGATTGCGAAGATATTTCACTGGAACTTGGTCTTCATTACATTCTGTTTTGTGTTATTTCGTTAAGTATTTATTCAGTTGTTGTTACAGCAGTCATTTTTTGCTTTGATTTCCCATGTCAATAAAAAAAGTACTTAAAGGAACAATGTGTAGTTTTTTTTAGGTATTTTATTATCTAAAATCAATATTTTTATTCATAAATATGTCCTCAATGGTGTACAACTACCTCTGCCATTTATCTGACTTATCCTCGTAAACGAAGAATTTATTATCTTTATATACATGGGACGGGTAGGTCCACAGAGGCTTCCATGTAGTTCCGCCATCTTGAAAAAACTATAATAGCAGAGAGGGACAAAAAGTACTAGGCCAACACGTTTCCACAACGCGTTTTCGTTCAGAGCCAGCGTCATGTAACTGAAAGCAGCAGAAACGGAGGAGCAGAGCGGTGAGAGGCGCTTGTCACTGCCCCGGCAAGTTTAAAAGGCTGCATCGCACTGTTATTTTTAATGGCAGACCACACATATGCCGGGCCACAGTAGAAGAAATCCACGTCGCCAAAAAAGTCCAAAATTGAACGTAAAAGGAAACGTGACCGGAGATTACAAAAAAAACAAGAGTCAATGTCGGGATAGCGTTTTCCAGGTGGAAAGAGCTAATGGAGGAGAAATGTTTCAAAAGAGTTGAAGTTGCCTGCTTTCTCCTCGACAGGCAAGTCAATTTCACAGTTTTAATTACAAGCTCGTCACTTTTTTTTTTTACAAAGCTTTTTGTCATTGCTTTGTTGTGTACTTTATTATATAGACAGAAGGAAAACTTGACGAAGTGCTATTAGAAGACACCCTGTCATAGCTTTTTGGTACATAACGGCTACCGTAGATGCAACACGCATTTGAAAAAGCGAGCCGCTGGAGAGCACTATTCGTTTGAATGCAAAATACAATTTCACCACTAGATAGGAGAAATTCCTACACAATGTCCCTTTAACACATCTTTTTTTTATTGTAAAATGTATTATAAGACAAGGTAGATAGAGGGGTAAAAAGTGTAATATAAATATTAACTATTATTTAAAAGGTTCTTTACAACACCATTAAATTTTACATAGCACTTTCAAAGCATGGCTCTGTCAGGTTTTGGGTAGGTGGAAGTAGCGAGGATTCAATTCCAAGAAACAAGGGCTTTTTATTAATAATAAAAATAAAACAAAATACAAACAAAAACTACCCTGAGGGGGAAACAACACAGACTTGAAACTGAACAAAAACTGAACAAAAACTGTTCTGTTTAGCACCAAAAAGGGTGCTGCTACAGACTGAGGAACCCTAATCTGTTACTGCTTGGAACCATTTTCTTGTGTGACATAATGATAATTAGTTATAGAAAATGTATTTAACTTGTTCTTTTCCTTAAATAAATACTTATACAATCCATTAATATTCTAATACTCAATATTTGTAGTATGGCTACAAATCTGTATTTTCTGCAAGCTTTTTTCAAGGTAAATTTATAAGTGTCTTTCCATAAAACGACACTTGGAGACTCCAAAAACACACCAAACAACCAAATGATAATTCATAAATGTATGCACAACAAAGCACTCTTTAAATTTTTTTTACAGAATTCACAGTGTATGTGTACAGTGCAACAGCAAAGAGCTTGTTTACATTTTAGACAAGTCAAGTTGCAATACCACACAGGATCACATGGAGATGCCAAAAAACCCTAAGCCAACCGCCTTGAACTGACTGTATACCTATACTACAGTACACAGATCCATTCAGAATTACTAAACACAGCAACATACATATGACAAATCCAAACATTATTCTGGATATGCGTGGAAACAATGTGAATGTACTGAAAAGTATATGCATAAATACAATGTGTGATCAGTGCGTCGAGAGCGCACATACACGGTTTGTTTGTGCATCAATATAACAGACTCACTCGTGCATACTGATTGTAATCCTGATCCATCAAAGCTTTATTAGCGAGACGATGGTTTGCTTTATCCAGCCGAGAAACGTAGGCCGGCACCCAGGGAGAGTGCCTCAGGTTCGGGTACATTCAAATCTGTCGGGCTGACGGAGCTCCTGTCGGAGCTAAGGCGGCCCAAAAACGGAACCTCTGGGTGTTGTCGAGTAGGGGACAATACTCCACTCGGAAAGGTAACGGAAAACAGGCGCCTCCGGGTTGCCTGGGCCCGGAGGAGCGCACCCCCTGCCTGGTCGATTGGAGCATCAGATGCGCCTGGGGACGGCCCCTGCCCGGTCGAGAGACCGCTCTGGGGAACTTGTACCTCCCCGTTTGGCGTGTCGTCATAAGACACGGCCTCCCTCCGGGGAACACAAGCTGCGTCGACCTTGGGAGACTCAGAGCTCAGATTTCTTATCACCTTGATAGTGTGTGAAAATAAAGGCATGACATTGGCCCTCAAGGTTATGCAAAAATCATAAAGTGTGTCACCCTCAGTTTACAGTCCGGTCCCGGGGATTTTAAAGGCTGACAGGTTGTTTCTGAAGCAGGCCCGGGGCTGAGCTCGGCATGAGCAGTTCCCGCAGCCCTTCATGCTGTTCATGATCTCCTCCTGCAGTTTCTTGCGTCAGTTTTAGACTTAACAGTCTAAAGCCCTGTCCCAAACGGCACCCTTTAAACTCAGCCTTCCTACGAGTCCACACTTTCGTGTAAGCCCACTTTTGACTGTCGGGAAGAAGTCTGCTGCGGAGCTCACTTCATTGCAAGTCCACAAGACCGGAATTTCACATGAAGTGTGCCATTTGGGAAAGGGCCTTATTCATGAGTCCTCTCCAACTCATTTCCGGTTGGCATCATGTCTTCTTTCGTTAGAAAGGCCTCTCGACCCTGTTGCTTTTTATATTTACTTTTCTCATCAATTTAATGGAGGTTTTATTTTCTGTTTGGTTTGTTCCCTGCTTCAATGATAGATCTCTTCAGGCAAACAAACAATACAGCTGGCCCAGCAACTTCAGCACAGCACCAAGAGGATAAACTTTCCCACTTCACCATCATATCAGCACAATGCCTTGCCATTCTAAGCAATAATATAAACAACAGTGTGTTTTTTTAATGCTCATACAGAAAAATGTTTTGCTCATTTTGAGTAAAATGCTAATGCAGCATTCTAAAGAAATGCATTCTGAATAGCTTCTGTGCTCCTTTTCAGAGGTGGCGGGGGATAAATTAATAATAAATGGCATCTCGGGAGGGGTTATGGGGAGAACGTTTTGCTGTTCAATAATGGCAACCTCACAAGTTCTTGTGTTTCAACAAAAATGCAATAATCTGCAAAAGTGTTGTTTGAATAATGCAGAGGCTGCATGCATAAATAGTACATTAGAACTGATTTAATTATGCCATGGAGAAAGCCTAGTTTGATGTTAAACAAACAAATGCAAGAAAGCAGAATAAGTCGATCCTGTGGCGCTGTGATCTCACGACTCCTGTACTGGTTAAAAAAGTTCAATATCTGAATCAGATCTTTTTCACTTCAAGGTCACCAGTAGCAAGTCCTGGATTACTACTGTAGGTAAGATAAGACATGACCAAAGAAAAAATAATGTTATAATAGTATAATTTGATATGATATGATATGATATGAGATATGATATAAATGCCATGCTATGATATATAATATAATATAATATAAGACTTCACAGTTTGTATCAGTCTGTGACACACTGTCATTATTTGCATTAGAAAATTTAGTGGTGGAAAATGTCCAGTTGCTCTTTCTTCAGGTTACATAGTTGCACCAATAACAGCAAGAGGCAACTGTCTTTACGAGTGTCATTTTGATTATTCATTCAACTGACCGAGAGAGCTCAACGTGCTGCAAGCTAAAGAAGACGCATGCAAATAGAAAAAAACGCATGCAAGTAGAAAAAAACACCCGCAAATTAAGAAAACATCTTCATCAGTTTCACAACACAAGTGTACTCCAAATACTCACAACACAACAAATACAGAAACGCGCTGCAAAAGCTCACAACACAACAAATAGAGAAACGCGCTGCAAAAGCTCACAACACAACCAAATACAGAAACGCGGTGCAAGTAACACAGACCATAACGGAAATATAAGGAACCAAATAAGTGACGAACCCGACTGGGACGTGATTTACACTTTTACTGTCTATTTACAGCAAAGAACGTATATTGACAAGAAGTGAAAGCCTATATTTTTTCTAAATAAACTATAATATTAAAATAATATTGTAATATATTGTATATATAAATAATATTTATAAAATTGTATATATAAAATAATATTATATTGTAATATTATACTTTTTTATAGTTCTTCAATACTCTTTGCTTACAGCTCAAAATTCTACTTTATTTTATTTCTTTTAACTTTTTTTTCCGCAAAACATACAGAGATTACATTTTTTATGAAATACAACTTGTATACAATATACAAAATGTATTAACAATATGTTCAATGTCATCAGAAATGAGAAAAGAACAATGACCTGAAAACTAAAATAAATAAAAAAATATAGAAGAAGACCTTTATGGCATGTGCTGTGTCTGAATATGCCTACTTCAAAACTATATAGTAAATGAAAAATATGTGCCAAAAGATTATTATGTTCGTGTTCATTTTATTTGAAAAACAGTAGGCGAAAAGTACCTGGATGACCTATTACTTATGCCGAGATAGTGGAGTGTGCATTCAATGGACACTTTATTATCCCATGAAGCCAAGGGAGAGGATTTGTGAATGGCAGTGTGTAACGGTGGTGGCCGCCCTAACACAAATAAAGAAAACTTCGGGCGCCAGACAGGATAATATCTATCAAAATTTAAATCAACCCAGGATAGCCAAAAAGTAGCCACCTGTTATGCCACAAAATTATAGTAATAATCCCAGAAAAATTCAATGTTCACAAGGGATATTTATTCGCAAATTATATACTGTTCATAATAATAATAATAGTAACACAAAAAAAAGAAATGGAAATAAATAAACAAAACAAAACAAAAAAAGAAAGTTCAACTCTAGCGGTAGTAAATCTCTGTTTTCGAAATCCGTGCAGAAAACCACCGCGTCACGCTAATTCACGTTGGCAGATTCGTGTCCACATTCATCCACAAATTGTCCATAAAAAAGGAAAAGAGAAAAAAGTAAACATTTGATAAACATCTCATCATTTCGTCGTAAATCACCAACATCCAACAATTTTAAAAGGCAGTACCAATTTATGAAAAAACAAAAACTAAGCACCCACAATGTGTGAAAGTAAAAAGGTATGCGACTGGGTATATATATATGTCCATGTGTAGAAATGTGTGTAATGGCGGCGCAGAGGTACTGACCACATTTGCAGGCAAGAAGCAGTTAGATTGCGTGTCCTCTTCGACACCTGGATAGGCGGATAAGCGTTGGCTTGTCTTTAGAACAGCTCAAGATCAGTTAGTCTGGAAGGGCAACGAATTCCGCGACGCACCAGACTTCAAACACCAGAAGCAACAGATTGACACGCGGCCGTCTTTCCCCGATAATCCATCACGATCCCAACTGGCAAACTTCTCAACACACACACAAATGGTCTTTTCCAGGTACAACACACTTGCCTATATTCAACTTCCTTCTGCAATTAATGTTAATTGAAATACTCCACCCATTCACGCAAAAAGGAAAGTGAAAGTAAAACAACAATGTCGTGACTCATGGCACAGATTCTCACTGTCACAAGTGAAGCAACGCAATTGATTCTGGTAGGTCATCATGGGACATCAACAACAAGGCAGATGAGGTCCGTCCAAATTTCATTCATGCTACCCATAATCACACTACTTTTATAACGGTTACAAGATAAGTTTCAAACCAAATGTAGTAGTTACTAGGACGCAGCTAGAGTCATTGAATCATTCACACAACAGATTTATTCAAAACACTGATTCATTGAATCCACTGATCTGTTAAAAAACATAGAATTCTCAAATGAAATAAATCTTGCCATGCAACGACTCTGCTGTGGCTTTGTTTGGAAATATTTGTGTTGGCAAAACAAAAACTGACAAAGCGACTGACAATAAAATGTAAGTTAGTCGACACGAATACACGTCTTGTTTATTGAAGTGTTGTATAAAAGCAATATCAAACAATAATGCTGCCTCTTACAGTGATAATTTCTCAGAAACGACAAGTTAGCTTAGCCAGTTCGAACAGTGTTTCTCATGTTTCCGGTTTCAATGCATGTCTGCAAGTGGATTCTAGGGAGAAAGGTGTATTTCAGTGTGTATTATATGTTACAGTCTAAAGTGTAAGCATTTTTGATAGATTGCAAAGTTGAGGATGTTGACAGGACTCATGATTTGTTAACGGCAATGTATGAATATGTTACATCTTTGTCTTATTTGTATGTGCTATCACCTTCTGATAGATGTGAAACGTTGATCTTGATATGACTTCATTTGACTCAGCAACTCATTATATGGTAAGCACATGGTCTTTTTTAAAGCAAGCTTGAGAGCTTCGGGAAAAGCAGAGTGTGAGAAATGTGAACTGATTGGCGACTCCCTTTCTTGGTTGGGGAGTTTAATATGAGGACCTTAATCTGGACTGCACACCTGCACCATCAGAAAATAGGGGTTGGCAGAAACGAAGTGAAGACCCAATCTACCTGGAGCCTGTGGCTAGCATTACACTGCACCTTTGAAAGTGATATTTCGCTCTTATCGTGGAAACCTGCCCTGAGAACAAAACAGGCCTTGTTCAAAGTTTCATAACTCTGGTTAGAGAACACCATTCCTGCTCCTCTTGAAAGAGTCAAAGCAACAATTACACTACAGAAAGAGAAAAAAAATGCATTCAGTTAGTTATTGTTTGCTAATGTTTCACTGACTCTTCACGCAAGTTTGTCTACTCACTGCCGTTCACATTAAGATATTTTATGCTATGTAAATCACCTTGAGTACTGGATGAAAGTGCTAGATAAACATTATTATTGTCAAAATTATTCTAAAAAGAATAGAGTTTATTTAGAGTTATTCTAACTTTTTGATGCCACATATTGCCAAAGGAGTGGTATATGTTCATAAAGATTCATTTTTTAATGAAAAATAAAAAGGTTTACCATGTAAAATATTATCTTGAAAATATAATATTAAAATATTATTTTGAAAATAGATCATTAATATTTAAGTACATAAATACGCAAATAGTACCAAGTACATAAATAATAATATACATTTGAGTATAAAATATATTATTAATATAATATATTAATTCATATATTTCATATTCAAGTATAAAGTTGACTATGCGTTAATGCAATAAAAAAAATAATAGTTATATAGCAGAAGGAATAATATAAAATGTTAACATTTATTATTATTATTAATTTTAATATTAATTATTATTATGTTTCTGAGGATTTATTCTTTTTCTACATTACATTTCTCAAGTGTAGGCCTACTATTAATTTCCTTGTGAGTATACTCTTATAATTACCAAACATTGGAAAATGTAGAAAAATTCAGGATAATATCAGATTTCTAATATCAGATTGTTAATTACAACACATTTATTTTGCACCAACAGTGCAGCACATAAAAAGCAGTGAAAGGACAAGCAGTATAATTTGAGAGATAGATGTGAATTGCTTTTAGACATTTGACCTTTATCGCCCACTTTCAACTAGCAACACAGTCAAATGTGTGTGCCGTACATCTTAGCCTATTTGCATTGCGGCTGCCCTCTGTATCTCCTTCAAGGTATAGATATGATATATTGACTGGAAGCTCAGGGGATGTGGGTCCCCTCGGCTATTCCACTATCAAAGTGCCAGCACAGCAGATGGGGGGTAGAGAGGAGAAAGAATCAGACAGTCTAAAAGAGAGAGGCTTTGAAAAAGAGGGAGGAATGCCTGGGAGAGAGAAAGAAGCCACTCAGAATAGAGTGCATAAAAATGAATGTGGGTCATAAAAACAGATCGGGGTCTCTTAATGGGTAGTAATTACATGCTAGTGGTGGATTTGGCTGTTCTGTGGCAAAAACCAAAGCAAAGACGGGAAGGGGAAGGAATATAGGCTGTCTGTGGGTTGAGCTATTGTGGCCGCACTGAAAACAAACAGCTTTGTCATTATGCGTCTAAATTAGAATAATGTGAAAATCAAGGGTTCTTTAGTGGCTTGTTTTCTCCCAGCAAGCTGATTGCAAATAATCTTTTGGTTTGTGATTGATCCTTATGAACGTCCATAGTAAAAGCATAAAAGCATCAATATCTAAGTAGCATGCAAAAACTTCAATTAACGAAAGCCTCAGACCATTTAGAAGCCCATTATGTGCCTTTAAAACAGATATTTTACTGTTTACTAAAGACAAAGGGACTTTAGAAATGAAAGTAATGCATTTTAATTAAAGCAAAGCCATTGTACACTCTAAAATGAGAATTAATCAAAGAGTAACTTAAACTTACTAATAGCAAAAGAAAGCACGGCACCAATAATAATCAAATGTTATGTCCATCATTACATACATTTTCTGTTCTGTGTGCATTGTTCAATTTCCAGTCAAAAATAGGCAAATTTTAGTGCCAGAGCAGCGGAGCAATTGCAATGACCCACAATGCGTGCATTTGCATTAAATGCATTTTTCTTGAGTCACTATTATTAATCTCTATGCAGTTAAATATCACTATTTCTAAAACATTGCAAAGGGGTTTCAAAAAGCCATCATTAGCCTATCGGTTTTATAAAATTTAGTAATATTTCATAACTTCAGCACCTCAAAAATATGATGTTTAAATTCTAAGTGTGGCAGGATTTTCTCACTTAAAGGGATTGTTCACTCAAAAATGTAAACCCTCATGTCATTCCAAACCTGTATCACTTTTAATTTTCTGTGGACGAAGACAAAATAATTATATAACATACACATATATTAAAAATATACATTTTTATATTACATCACAAATACATTACTATGA
Organism: Meda fulgida; assembly: GCA_030578275.1. Taxonomy (NCBI): domain Eukaryota; kingdom Metazoa; phylum Chordata; class Actinopteri; order Cypriniformes; family Leuciscidae; genus Meda; species Meda fulgida. The sequence goes on from CM060626.1 coordinate 14,015,624, forward strand.
TACTACTCATTATTATAGCACAGCACTTAATGTTTTACAATATGTTAAAAGGCCCCCGCTCGCTGCACAAAGGGGTCTGACAAAAATTGAGAAATTAGAATCTACTTTAGAACACATACTTCAGATTAGAAACAAAATCAAGATTGACATGCTAAAACACTCATATCCCAAGATCCACTATATGTATTTCAATCATTAACTCATGACTTGAAGTAGCTAATAATAATTTGAATACAAGAAAGCAAGACTTTTCTCAAGTGGGAATCATGAGTGCAGGACAAGAACTCTGACGTGCCACAAGTACCCTTCTTAAGTACTCTTCATTTGCATCCTCTCAGGAAGAACTCAATCATACCTCCTGAAGTTCTCCCAAAGAAACGAATGTCCTTGTTTAAAAGGTCTTTACACCTTGCACGTAGCATAATGAACAATGCTTAAGAAGATCCAGGACAATTCAACTTATGAATGAAGGGGTTTCATCTCTTTTAAAGTCTACAGTAGCTAAAGAGCTCAGGCCTGGAACATGGGCCTAACATAGATTGCGAGGAATCTTTGTGAAAGATTGTGTGACAACGAGAGCTGAGCACGTGAGGTAATGGTTACATGTGCATGGGTGAATTTACACCCTGTTTCTATTATTATTTATTATTAACAGTAGTATGAAGCAGTGCTGCTGGGAACATGACGATATGAAGGATTCTTGGATAATTGGTTTGTGATGCCACCTGTGAGTCTTATCTGAGAGGTGAGATCTGGCTCATGCCAGGAGAGCTAATGGTGAATGTTTTTCTTGAGGGCTTGCTTTCAGAGAGCACAGACACTTTTGTGGTATCTTTAATTATGTTGACTTTCAATGAAAGCGGGTCAAAACCTTTATACAATAACTCTAATAGAGTATTTAAGCTTCATCCACCAAGTATCTGTCACTAGCAAAGCCATAGCAACTAGATTTGGACATGTTAGCAAAATGTTAAATCATGCTTGCAACATGCTAATCCATGCTAGAAATGTGCTAATTCATCCTAAATCATGTCAACAACATGTTATTTCATGCTAGCAAAGTGCAAATTCATGTCACTAACATGTTAATTCATGCTAGAAACATGCTAATTTATGCTAGCATATGTGCTAAAACATGCTACCAAAGTGGTAAAACATGTTAGCAACATGTCAACAATTTGGCAAAACATGCTAGCAGGGTACCCCCAGGATCCTCCAACTTAAATTCAAGGCTTTTTAAGACCTTTTTAATACCATTTCAATGCCAACTTCGTACCCATTCCGACAGAAGTATGAGGGGAAAATGTCAAATCTGTATACATTTTAAACCCTAGAAAATAATTATGTACAAGAAGGTTACTTGAATTAAATATATATTGAATTATATATCAGTCATATTTAATACATACGCAACAGCATTGTAGCGCGCACGTGTGTGTAGGCCAGTGTTAATTTTGGCAGCCATTTTTGATTTAGTCTTAGTCTTCAGACGAAAATGCTTATTGGTCTTAATCACATTTGAGTCATCCTGTTTTTTATAGTTGTAGTTGACGAAAAGTCTTTGCATTTTTTGTCAACTTTTAGTCAAACTGCAGTTACTTTACTTTTGGTAAAAACTAAATAAGACCTTTGTAACGAAATCCAAGACTTTGTATACTAAATTCAAGGCTTTTAAGGCCTTAATTTGAGATGATCAAATTCAAGACTTTTTCAAGGCTTTTAAGACCCGCGGGTACCCTGGTATATAATGCTACATAATGTTAGATACATACATGTTAACAACATGATATAACATGCTGCAGTAGGAAGCTTATACAGTGCGGGGCATAATTATTTTCCCCCTTGGTAAATAAAAAATAAATCTGCATTGTTTAGCCTATCCTTTTGATATATATCAAAAGGATAGGCTAAACAATGCAGATTTATTTTTTTGCATTAATTTTTTTGAATTTTTGCATTAAATATATATATATATATATATATATATATATAAATGCAATATGGGGGGTGGGGGGAGTGGGGAAATCACATTATGAAATAAATGTTTTTCTCCAAAACACTTTGGGAACAATTATTTGCCCCCTTTTATTAAATACTTTTTGCAACCTCCTTTTTCCAAGATAACAGCTCTGAGTCTTCTCCTATAATGTCTGATGAGTTAGGAGAAAACCTGACAAGAGATCAGAGACCATTCATCCATACAAAATCCATGTTTGGATCTTCCAACAGGACAGTGATCCAAAAACAAACATCAAAATCAAAACAAAAATGTGTCACTGAGCACAAAACCAAGAATCTGCAATGGCCATCCCAGTCCCTGACCTGAACCCTATAGAAAATGAGTGGGCTGAACTGAAGAGAAGAAGCGCCAACATGGATCTGGGAATCTGAAGGATCTGGAGGGATTCTGTATGGAGGAATGGTCTCTGATCTCTTGTCATGTGTTCTCCAAACTCATCAGGCATCATAGGAGAAGACTCCGAGCTGTTATCTTGGAACTTCAACTTTCTAGTTTATTATTGCTATTATTTATAATTCATATGCACATGGGAGACCAAGGCTAATTGACATTTTTTAAAGGTAGATTTAGTTTTACAGTCAGTTTCTGTACAGGCACATACCTCAAGGTCTTGGCTTCAAAAATAAGAGAGAAAAAAGGATACAGTTCATTAAACATAGCTGGGTATGTTGTCACACTATTGTAAAAATGGCCATTAAAAATCCTCTTTTTCAGCTAAATCTAATAGTAAAACTAGTACTAATATATTGTACTTAATAAATTACATAAAATTATGACATACATTATATATTTCTTAATTTATTTACTAATATTAATGCGTTATTCTTTTATATTAATTTGACTAATTTTACACTGGTTTTATATTGGATCTGTCTTCTAAATCTAATATATGCAATTTCCATATGACTGCAATGCTCTGCAAAGGGTGATGTTGACGCTTCATTAATGTCTTCTGGTTCCAGGGAGCGCTTCTCTCTGTAATTGCAGGAATGTCTGCATTATCTGCAAAAGTTAACTGATAAGGAGTAGCTTCCTGTCATGGACACCGACTTCTTTGTTTCATTTGTGCTTTAAAGGAGATGTTTGGAGATTGTGTGCTTTTTATATCAGACTGTGAATATCTTCAGATGCTTATTCACTTCCTTCCTTGGGAGCTCTCATAATAAATATGTCTCGCACCATCACACTCTGCAGCTGGAATTTGACTTAAATAGAAGGAAATATAAAAACATATATTGCGATTTTATTCAGTATGAATTGAAAATAAATTATGTATTTTTTCCCCCCATATTTTTCTTTTACAGCCTCATGCACCTCTGATTATTTGTATTTGGTAGGACTCTCAATCTATTGTTAAGTTAATAAAAAATCAATTCTGTATTAACTGTAAAAAATGCATTAATAAAACTTGGGCTGCATGATAAACCGAGATATGGAATTAAAACAAACATTACACTTTAGATTTACGACATGAATTTATATTCCTCATCAGAAAGCTACTCCTTATCAGTTACCTTTTGAAGATAATGCAGACACTCCGGCAATTACAGAGAGAAGCGCTCCCTGGTACCAGCAGAAATTAATGAAGCTTCAACATCACCCTTTGCAGAGCAGAACAGTCATACAGCTACTGCATAAATTACATATTTAGAAGCATATATATGTGGGGTGTGTGTGTGAGATTAATTCAAGAATAAAAATATATGGATGTGTTTAATAGGGGTGTAACGATACCCTCACGATTCGATATATATCACGATACTGAACTCACGATACGATATGATTGCGATACTCCAAGACATATGGTAAAGGTTAACAAAAAATGTACTGTTGATTAAAATGCTAAATTTGATATTACATTGTGGGTGGAAATGAATAGGCTTGGACTCTGTGTTGGTAACTCAATGCACAGGACAATGGTGACACCAGAATACAAATATTCATGACTCTAAAGCTGAAAATACAGAATTATTTTAGACAAATTATTATTCTTTTATTTTTATTTTTTTATTTTATTATTGTCACTGACTAGATACATTTAAAATAATGTTGGGCACTTTTTACACAAATATTCCCCCATTGCATTATTATTATTCATTATATTCAACATTATATAAAGTAGTTTAATACTGACACTAAAACTCTGAAAACTTCAGAGTTCAGACAACACACAGTCATTTTTATTTTGGGTGAACTTTCCACAATACATATCGATACATATGGTTGCATTTTTGTATTGCGATATATTGTGACACGATATATTGTTACACTCCTAATGTTTAATAATTGTTAAATCATATTTTTGCTGTTTAATACTGGTTTTGCTGTTTCCATTTTGGTGAAAAGCCTAAAATCATTCTGCTACAATAATCAACCATATTTTTTGGGGACTTTTCTGTGCATATATTTATATATGCGAGTAATTGCAATTAATCAGCACATCGTGATTAATTTGATAACAAATTTGAAATGATTGACACCCTTATAATAACTGATCTTGGTCTGCATAGCGTATGTGTACGGTCCCAAAAATTATTCATTGGGATTTTTTGTGCGAGCAGCACACATCCGGAAGCTGGATATTGAGGTAAATATATGTATTTGCTTTTCTGTGCACTTGTGAGCCCTGCTTGCTGTGCATCTGTATTTATAGGAGCCTCTCACTCTGCACAAGTACGTCTGTGCATTTGTCCCTCTGTGTACAGGTGTGTGTTTGGTCTTCCTCTGTCATGTCCCTGAGGGCTGAGAGCTGGCAGCAGAGGGCCGAGAGCTGGCAGCAGAGGGCCAGCACGAACGAGAGCGAGTGCTCATTATTTAGTCCTCCAGAGGCCTGTCCACTGTTGCAACAACAGCTTCTCTCCGGGCCCGCCGCAGCCTGGCTGACCCCGTGTCTGCTGTTTATGGAGACATCACTTCATTAGCACAGTGCTATGCTCAACAGACATAAGGGTGAGCCATCTGCCTCTCAATCACGGCCAAGGTTAAACGTGCTCACCTCTGCTCGAAATCCGGCTTGGGATGGAACGCGGTTCCGGTATTAATTGCGTCGTCGCCTATAGAACAAAAAGAGTTCGATGAATCTCAAAGAAACAAACAAACAAACAAACATGGTTGCATCGGAAAGCAAGCAAGCCTCATTTAAACAGCCTAGCCTTTTGGCAGTCACTACTTGTCCACACCAGCAAAGCAGAGCACTTTAGGTGCCAGAGAAGCACACAGGTTAGCCTGTAGCTAAGTGGGCTCGGTAATATGGCTAATTGTCTTACCTGCTCAAATGAGGGAGTCCATTAGCAAAGGCCGCGGCCTATCCCTGGAGCTCTGATTCAGCAAGGCAATTAAAAACAGCATTTTAAAAAGCGTTTTCTGCCAGAAATGTCCTTCGCTAAACTAATAACGCGGATAATAAAAGGCTGGCAAAACATAATTCCACCGTCGCTAACTAGCAAGGCTAAGGAAATTGGCATCTTAAAAGCATATAGTGTGGAAACACAGACGTTTGCGCCCATAAACATTTTTCCTTGGCTAAAGATGGCTGAAGCAATTTGTCGAAAATGATACAACAAATTGGATTACGCAATAATCGTCAGGCACATTGTGACGGTGATAATGAAGAAGAATGACCCTTTGGAGTGGGATTGGGTAGAGCAAACAGTAGCTTCTCAGTTTACACAGAGCATAATGATCATTAGAGAGAAGGAGTAGAGCTCCTCACAGAACCCTCCACGTCTTAACAAGCGCACCGCCACCACACTGGATGGCTTATATTAAAACGGAGAAAAGGTTAGGTGATTTTTAGCCCCGTCTCTGTGAGTCTAATTTAATCCTCCAGGGCCCTTTTCAATAAGACGTGATGCATTACTTCTCGCCTGTCCTTAATTAATATCGTATCATTTATTATTAGGAGCTTTGATTCACTGGCTCCCCCCTCTGTTTATTTCCAGCTCATCTGCCAAAGATCTCAACTGAGGCTTGCGGAAACGCCGGGTAATACAAATAATATTTTATGCCTCAGTGACGGCCGTTTGCAGCCAGGAGGAGAGTTAATCATTCTCTGAGGGATGATGGGATTGGAAATATCAAGGCAGAGCCAATGAGGTTATTCTTATCAAAAAGTCAAATGAAATCAGATACTGAGACAATTACAGAACCTGGGACACAAAGGACTCTGCACTGGTCAAAGCTGATGCCAGAACGGTGGATTTTTATCGTATGTTAGTTCGCTCATCCCAGCCTTTGATTAAAAGCTATCCCTGGTGTGTGTGTGTGTGTGTGTGTGTGGATATGGTGAGTGCTGATCTCCATACAAATCTCCATTTACTTGAGGCCCAATTACACACCAAGCGAGCAGGAGAGAGAGCAAGAAAGGAAGATGGCATGAGTGAGGGAAAGGGAGAGGGAAAATAAAACGAAAAAAAGTTGCCTCAGCACCACTGAGCAGGCGGCACAATGAGAGCTCTAATGGCCCTGACCGCATGATTGGATGCAGAAATGCAATGTACAAATTAATGACATGCCATATCATCGGGTTGAATCCAGCACTGCATATGATCAACATACTGTACATTGTTTCTTAAAGTGACCGTGAAATGCAGCTCGAAACCTATTGTACTTCCATATTCATATATATTTCACTCTAAAATTAACGTTCAAAATGAGTAGATCATGACTCAAAAAGTAATTAGAACATGTGGTGTATAAAAATAAACAAAGTAATAAGTATATAAAATAATAAAGTAATAAGTTATTAACAAATACGTAATTTGTTAATTAAGTCATAATAGTTTATATTAATTCATTAATCTTTCATTTATTATAACGAAATCACAAATTTGTTAACAAATGGTAATATAAGCGTTTTATATATATATATATATATATATATATATATATATATATATATATATAATATAATTATATAAATATAATATCATTTAACTATTTTAACACCCATAGTCATATTTTATGAACCTCAAGTCATTCCAAACCAGTGTGACTTTTTTTCATCTGTGAAACATGACATTTTGATAAAGTTTTTTTTTTGTGTGTGTGTGTTTTTTTGTCCATACAATTACAAGTCAATAGTAACCAAACATGTCTGGTTACCAACATTCTTCAAAATATCTTCTTTAGTGTTTCACAGAAGGAAGAAGGTCATACAGGTTTGGAATAACATGAGGGTGAGTAAAAAAAAATGACAACATTTAAATTTTTAAGTATGCAATCCCTTTAAAGTCTCCCTGTAGCCAATAATTGTATCCCTTAAAACTCATATTTGATCCCCAAAATGACATATTTAAAAGTTTTGTCAGGCCTTAAAATTTACAAAATTTTGAACAAATTTGTCAGGCCTTAAAATAGCTTGAATGTAACTCTACACCCTTGCCTCATTAGTATATGTGGTGCTATGAATATGCAAATTTGCCCCGTCTCCACTCACTCACACCAGTTACGAGATCCACTCGTTGACGATCACACGTTGACATTGTTGGTTACAAGGTAGTTTGTGATTTCAAACCGCGTTTTTTAAGACTGTCTTTGGTTCACTGCAGTTTTAAGGAGAAAATACTCATCAATAGGTGTTGACTTATGGATTTGTACATGGTTTGTCTTAAAGCATATTAAAACACCACATAGATAAACAACATTAAAAGCTTGATTTTCACCACAGGGGGGACTGAAAGTACATAAATTGAGTTAAAAATTCATGTTGACTTTAATTAAAACATGTTATTTTTGCTGTTTTTTGTATTAAACATACTCGGGCATCGATTGTTTAAACATTGTCTATTGGTAAACAATTAAGTTTCCTTCTGTTTTGCTGACTTGTGTGACTTGCAGCGCACTGGAAAACCAAATGGCGCACATGTGTCACAGAATATCATAGTTGTTTCAGCTAAGGTTCACAATTTTGTCCAGAGTTTCTCACACACACACACACACACACACACACACACACACACACACACACACACACACACACACACACACATACACACAGATGAATGCACGCATAAACCTGCCTCTCACACAAGAAGGGAGCAGCCGCTTCTTAGCAGGAAGGTGAAGCGAGGGACAAACCATCAGAAAGCAGTGGGACAAGTGTCTGACAGGACCACAAACTGACAAGCTGAATAGATCTCCCTCCCTCCCTCCCTCTCTTTCTTCCTCTTTCATGCCTCTCACCCTTCTTTTCTCTATCTTTTCTCCTCCCTCAGCTGTCTCCTCGCACCTCGCCATCACTAATCATACAAGCCTCACCTCTGCAGAGAGGACAGTAGGATGAAGGAAGAAGCTGATAGCACAAACTGTCAGCACAAGACGTCTGAGCCGTAGCCGACAGCAAGGATGTTTAGATTTCTTCAACACCTTGCAAAAACTGTAAAACACAGTAGAGCACAGCTTCTGACAGCAAGTGCTATAGGGGAGAAATGCGAGGGGAAACAACAACTGACCAAACAATATGTGCTGAATCTCCCGCACCGTGGAATATTGTAGGATATGAGTCAGAGTTTCTGCTGCATTTTTCTTCGCCTTTGCACTGGTTTTGTTTCTGAATCAACTGCAAAGGATTTATTATCAAAAGAAGGATGTTAAAAGTAAAGCAGTCCATGTTCCTTCAAACTATTCTCACTCAAACATTACAACTTTTTAAATATAGATTGAAAATAGTTGTTGGAAGCTTAATGGTGTTAATGTTGACATTTGTTTATAGCCAAACTTTAGCTTTTTACTTATTCCGATTGTATTTAAGCTTTAAAACGTATAAAATTTGGTTAATTTGTAAAGATTATCTTGATCGACAAAACGTAATGATTTTTATGCATTTTGTTCGTCACAGAGCTTATTTTCTGCACTAATCCAAAAGCCCGTGGAAAAATCAGTTACATTTTAGTTTAGGGTCCAATTCTCACTATTAACTATGACTTTTGCCTCAATAAACTCCTAATTACTGCTCATTAATAGGTAGCAAGGTAGTTGTTTAGTTTATGTATTGGGTAGGATTAAGGGATGTAGAAGATGGCCATGCAGAATAAAGCATTAATATGTGCTTTATAAGCACTAATAAACAGCCAATATCCTAGTAATATGCATGCTAATAAGCAAGTTAATAGTGAGAATTGGACCCAAAAAGTGTTACCGAAAAATGCTATTGTCTTTTTCTTGAGGGAAACAGGGTGATGCTAACTTTCAGCGTGGCTTATAAAATTACAGCATTCGATTATTTCTCAAAATATCACATAATTCAACTTTTTTTTTTTTTTTTTGCTTAAGATATATGAATTAGTTATTCATGATATCTGTAATAACATCTATATACATTTTTTTTAAGATTGTCATAAAAAAGGACATTATAGTATATGATAGCTTTGTGTAAGGAACAAAGGATAGCTTTGTGTAAGTATTTAGCTTGACAACAGTGGTCACCATTTACAAGAGCAGCTCAGACCTGCTATATATCTTTCTGCAAAAGTAAGTCAGGGCTATGAAAAGGCATGAAGGTGAGAAGGTGAAGACAGATATGTCATACATGGATAAACTATTCCTCTAATTCAAATAAGACAAGGGGAAGAAATAATATGCGGTAAAAATAGGATCCTCTCTCCACAAGGCAAAACGGTCTTGACCATATCTAACTATAAGCCAGCAATTCCCTGCAGAACAGGTGGTAAACACACTATATCCACATTACAGCCGTAATGCTTTTTATAGCCTGTCTGCAAAGCCGAAGAACTGTAATGGGGAGTGAGTTATGACAATAATAACTCTGTCTCTTCATAATCAGGTAATCAATTCAATCTTCTGCCAATTGTCTCAGACAAATGCTTCTTCCGCATCCCCTGTAGAATGTAATTGAAGGGTTCTGTCGTTATTGACTCGTGTAGAGTAAACACCTGTGAGGTCGTCGTCTGTTGTCGTGGGTGTCCATTAATTTCAGATGAGTAAGATTAACAAGGGGTATGTAAATTCATATATTGCCAATTGACACTTCTTTATAGAACTTGAGGTCCCTTTATTAGCTTTAACCTACAGACATATCATTGGTAGCAAACCAATCAAAACTCAAAATCATCCCATGACTAAAAATATGTCTCGTTGGTACAATTAAAGAGGATTTTCTTTGGGTAAGAGATGGTGGTATGATATTATAGATAAAAAAAATATTTCTAAACATTTCATGAGTTTTTAGCACAGAGATATAAAAAGACAACAGAAGTTGATGTGTCCGCCTCTCCAGGCATAAGCGAAGGGATCTTTTCCTGCAGAGGAAATGTTAAGCAGTGGGAGAGATGCAAGGAGCCAGGAGCTGTATCGATCGGAGCTTTAGCAAAATCTACCGTTGCATCTGTGCCAATGAGAGGAAGAAAAATTAGATCAAAACCTTCTGTCCGCGATTGAATCATGCTGGTGTCACTCAAAAAATCTCTAAAAGCGAGGCACGGCTCCAGAGAAATCAATATGGCACGGATAGATATTAATGTTTGGTATTATCAAGTCCAATTGAAATCACATTGGACAGAAGAGACCTAATCGTTTTATTAACAGTTTATACTCAAAGCGTGTAACAAGACTCCATCTTTTAAAAGACAAACCCACTAGCATTGAAAACAGGCACTGTCAAAGTCATTCGGCTACAAATGAAAGTCTGTATTGATCTGGGCATTCAGAGAACAACCGTGTAGGACCATCTTGTAAATCAGAGAGATGAAAGCATGACAACAATTGGACAATGACAGACTCTTAGTGCTTTCTTTAAACAATTGTGTATCAGTGGTCAATATTTTCTTCTTTGACTGGGTTTGACCCAAAGAGGTTTTTAAGAAAACAAAGATGCGCATGGCAACCCTGAAGTTTTGCTGCGCTTGTCAGAGTGACAAGTTTATTCTGCTCATACACAGTGGAGGATCAAAGATACTCAGGATGATGTCGAATCACACAAGTACAAATTTGCATAGTGCTTTTTACAATGTGAAGATGATTGTTTTCCAAAAGCACATTTTATTTTTTAGCATCTCAGGGTCAGTGGGGTCTGTCTGTGAAAAACCTGCATTTGATTTATAGCATATATGATTTTAAATGTTTGAATAATAATAATAATAAACTAGCTTTTTAAAATAAACGTATTTATTTAGTATAGTATTAGTCTATATTAAAACTATTACACTAATCAATCAAAATAAAACATTTGATTAAAAATATGATTAAAAACAATACAAATATTATAATAAATTGTATAAATAAATCAAAACTATTTTAGCAAAAACAATTTTATGCATATTTATTTAATTAAGTTAACAAGCCTAGCAACCACCCATAACACCATAGCAACCACCCAGAACACCATCACAACCGCCTAGCAACCCCATAGCAACCACCCAGAATACCCTAGCAACCACCTAGCAACTACCCAGAACACCGTACCAACCCACTAGAAACACCCTAGCAACCGAGGTTGATCTATCTATCTATCTATCTATCTATCTATCTATCTATCTATCTATCTATCTATCTATCTATCTATCTATCTATCTATCTATCTATCTATTTCAAACTACTTTAAACTTCAAATTATACTTTAAACTTAAAGCTTTTAAAACTTCTTCAAACTTTCTGCTCTGGCTTTCTCAAGCCAACTTGAAGTTTGTCTCGACAAACTTTTTAATCTAGTTAATATTATTACGTTTATTATACATGTCAATTAAAAACATGTGAACAAACAAACAAACAAACAAAATAATACACACACACATGGTAATGATCTTAATAATTAAAAAGCATGAATAACTCAAGATTTCATGTGGTTTATCCACCCACCACCATGAATCTGTGACAGGAGAAGACTTTTAAAACACAGTTCATCTATTTTTTTGAGAACAGTGTCTCTCTGAGTCTCCATGGTGACAGGTTTATTAGGTAAAGACATGTTTTTAAACCTTTTGCTAGGGCTTTGGTTGAGGATCTAATAGATCATTACTGGCCTTTGTGATTCACTCTTTGCAGGCTATTATAGAAAAAAATATAGCTACTGGATGTGGAGAAGATATGAACATGCTCTAGAGGAACTACTTGTACTTAATGTGGTTTTTGCATTTCTGTTTAGGATCTAGTCAAATCTGTGATCCATGGTTCATGAAATTCTAATCTGGTCTTGTCAAGCGTGTGAGCTGTTCTTTTCCCTCTTCCCTCTCATCACTGCTGTCTCCAGTTCAAACCCTGCATTCCCAAACAAAACTATAGTCTGATTCCTCATAATAAACACAAAAAGCACAAACATAATACTTTGTGCTTTTCCAAATGGCTGGTTTTACTATAATTGCATATATATGTCATATATTTATTACTAAGAATATTAACCTCCAATAAATTATGTTTGAGGAAAGGACACTTGAATCCCCAGTAATGTGTTTAGCAGCATAATTAAGATGTGTTGTGCTGTTAGAGGGCCAACTGTACTCAGCACTATTTTTGTCCGTCTGTTGAATAATACAACACATGTTGAGATGTGTTTGTCAGGCAAAAAGCAGAAGGCAAAACCAGACCTACTGCATAATACATTGCATTAAGCAAAATACAAGGTACCAAGGAAGATAAAAATGAATATTTATATACTCAGGGGAGTGCAGTACCACAATAGAGCAAATATATGAAGCGTTGCTGAGGTATAAGGCGCATTTTTAAAGTGTTAGTAATGTGACATTTTGATTGTGATAATGAATCCCTCATATATAAACAAATATAGTTTTATTTAAGATTAGGTGTTTGTGCTATGTACTGTACTGTATTCCACAGTGAAATTGTCAAGTCTGAACAGCACTTTCATTCAAATGCCAATTTTTACCACTATAGCAATTGGAAAAAAAAAAAAGTGTGGGATATTTCACACAGCTCATAGTCTTACCCATACTATGCATGGATACTATAATAATAATATATAACAAATAGTGTAATAAAGCACCCTGTCACCAATTAAACACATGACTGAAAGCCTATCATTAAGTCTCAAGTAGCATTAAATCTCAAGTAGCACAATAAAACCCATTATCTGACAGGAAAAGTCGACATTATGCAAAATGCATATCAACAACCATATGTTACTAATGAATAATGTACACTGAGTGGTGCGAGATGAGGATTTGGAAGTGGAATACATAATTACATTGACTGGCAGGCCATCATTGGTACTCGAGAAGTAAATAGCAATAGTAATAGCAAATTGTTTTGGTTTTACCCAAGCAGCAACCTCCCTGTCTCTCTCTTGAAACCAACACGGAAGTGAATTAAACTGCAATTCATCAAGTGACCGCTTGAGGCTGGCTGCAAAAGTGAGTCAAATCTGCATCTCCCCCATATTGAAATGTCCAACTTTACAGCCGAAAATTTTTTTTACAGCCTGGAGCAAAAAGTGGCTTTGGTATATACAGCTAATTTTGGCCTTCATGACAATTGTGAGGGGAGTGATTTTTTTGTAAAACTCATCCGTTTAAATTACATGATCAAGGGCATGGCCACTTGAGTGACAGGTGGTTTGCCGCTGGCCCGCTGCTGCCACTAGCCGTTTGTCTGCTCTCGGTTATCCATCACGTCTGATTCCCGCTGCTGAACTTGCCATCTCTACCGTGTTTGTACTTTTTTCGGGATTATTTCATACAGTTTAATACACACCTTATACCTTCACCCACACCGCTGGATTCCGTCGTTGTCGTTGAGTATCAAAAGAACAACCAGCGCTGTTTTTCAGTTGTTTTCCTCTGTGAACATGCGCTAATGGATGTCTGACAATTTGTTGCTTTTTGGAGATAGATTTAAAAATATCTAAGATATAGAGGCTACATTTGTTCTGCGGTACCGTTGCTCTTACGGAACAGAACAGGCTATTATATGCTTATTTAACGTTAAATAAAAAGTACCGTCAGATTAAATCCTGCAGGTGTCAGTGCTTTCTCTCCATCCCTTAAATGAGCGTGGATTTCTAGTGCATTACTTGAACTTCTTAGGTAATATCAGAATTTAATATGGACTGAATAAAGCTTTCTACGAACTTGACGTGCGATGCCGCGCTGACTGACATATATGTACATGAATCACTGTCACACACACACTGTGAATAAAATATTATAAGTTTCTGCATGATAATAAATGTTGAACTAGCAGAATAATAATGCATCAGAATACACAGTCTCACGTTTAATTTTGTCTTTTAACTATTAAAGTATTTCGAAGGGCAAAAACATGAACTTTAACTATTGGCTTTAGGCCTACTTCAAGTCAGCTGTCACTTTAGCGCGAGGCTAGTAGCATATAGCATTAGCTCCTTAGCCTGAGGAAACTCGATCACGTAGTTTCAGCATCCAGGCACCTCAACTCCACCCACAACCCGCCTTTTTGCCCATTTTAGTTTATCCGGGAGTGACGCGCAGTGACACTCTGCTAAGATGGCGACGGCCGACACTGCCCATTTTAGGCTTCAAAAACGCTCTTCAGAAACCTATAGGTGACGTCATGGACACTACGTCCATATTTTTTTACAGTCTACAGTTTTATCTTTGATTCCAACTTTTGAGCAAACTGTGTCAAGAAAATAATGTCATTCATCAATTTGTGTTAGCCAAAACTGTCAGTGAATACTTAAAATGCAATCGTGCTAATTGGTGATGCTCTATTAACTAGAAAGGTGCAAACGACATTCATACATGTTCTTCAGATTGTAAGTGTGTACCCTTTGTAAAACTGACTCAAAAATGGACTATAATTAGCTGCTTAGAAGGCCATAAGCATTCATTTATTTCAATATAACCGACTGTAACACCTGAGAAACGCATTAGTGCTTGACAGACAACCTTCCCAGAGATGTTATTATGAATAGTTAGCCCATATACTGTAGCAGTACTGCACATCAAAACGACATGACTTCTAAAACCCTGACAGCCCTGAAGTCAAGTAAAGAGTTGCAAGTCTGTATTTTTAAGCTCTTGACAGCTCATAATTAAGCTAAAACACCTTTATATATATATATATATATATATATATATATATATATATATATATATATATATAAGATTTTCTCTTTTATCGGTTGACATTATCTACACTGTATCCTATTAAATCAGACAGTTGCATAATATTAACGGATGACAAGGATGACTACATTATTTTAGCACTGAAAACAGTGGAAGTCTCGTGGTCATAGGCAATGATCTGATAACGGTTTGCAGTATCACATAGAGGCTAGATTGCGTTCTTATTTATTTATATAACTTTCATTAGTAAGATATTTATGCAAAGCTTCTTAAGGGGCATGATGCTGGGACAGGGCCTGGAGCATCCGACAGTTAAGTGCCTCACTTAAGGGCACAACAGAAGAGGGAATCGCAGTAATTCTCCACCTCAGTCACCTCAACTGGAAACGAAACTGAAATTTGTGTATTATTAGCATATATTCACATCAACAAGGAAAATGTAATCAAAATGCACAAAATGCTCATTGTTTCCTGAATTCAGCATGTCAGCATTCAGTCAAGACTCTTCACCCTTCACTAAGCTCAGCACTCCTATCATTCACTAAGACAAGCTGTATAAAGCATCCCATAACGTAGGAATGACGTGGAGATTTCCATGAGCAGTGTGATTTACAGGAAAATGTGCTCATAAAATTGTAAGAAAATCATGGGATATTGTTATCTAGACTGTAATAAAGTTTGACGTTGTAAAGTATCTTTTATCTGCTGTTATCTGCTGATTAGAATCGAGAAGTTTACAAATTTACAACAATTTTCAGGATGGTTGGATTTTAGAAACCTTTATTTATTATGGTGTATGGCAACAATTGCTAAGGTAGGATTGGTCAGAATACTTTTAAGGTGGGCCAATTGCGGCAACAGTACATTTTTAAGCACATAATTGGAAAAAAATACTACTTCGGTAACACTTTATAATAACTGAACACTATTAATCATTAGTTAAGCATTAGTCAACAGTTAATTCATAATTTAAAAATCATTAATAGACATAAGCAGTTTATAAATACAGCTATAAATGCTTTATTCTTGATTTAAAAGTATATCTATAATGTGTTTAATAATTGTATTTTCATACTTTATTAATGATCAATTTATCATTTCTAAATGAAGTATTACATTATTTATAAACCAGTTATTTAAGAGTTGTCAGTGGCTCATAAGATTACTTAGAAAGTGTAAGTAAATGATTAATAAACTATTTAAATGTACATTCATACATCTTATTATTCAGATATATAGTAATAGTTATTTAGTGTGTTAATAAATGCTTTATTAACATGTATTTATACTGTAATTCAGGGTTAATTCGGGTAGTTATAAAGCATTTAGTAGTGGTCAGTTAACTATGTTTGTGAGCTCATCTAAAGTGAGGACTATTCATGCCTTGTAAAGCATTTACAAAGGAGATTTAAAGGCTGTTAATATTTCTATGTTCTGTATCACTGTGTTGTGTTTGTTTAATTTTTCTGTTTAAAAGATAAATGAGTCTTTAAATCTCTGTGCTGCGTGGTTCAGGTTCCCTGAATGCTGAGGCAACACAGCGGCTTAGATCATGGGGGTCGCAAGTGGAGTTTGAGCCAGTAGTCTTTTCTCTTGCCATATCCATCGACTCAGAGGATCCCTTTTTTTAGATTTGGAAGCTTACTCTGCGAATTCTTCCGATCCGAACAAGAATCCAATGCTGTCCGCATCTGGCTCAGAGCTCGGAGTTAGATGTAGTCCTGTCTGAAATAGTTAGCCTTCTGTGACCACTCATTTGGTCATACTTCAGGCCTTCATCCTCCACCGCAAGGAAGATTTCACCTATTCACACTCTTGAGATTTATGTCCACCGCTGAGAAGGGAACAATATGCTGCGTTGCTTTGCCACACTTCGGGCATGTCTGTGTGGCTTCCTTAAAACCAATTAGATTCTGAGGAATCCGTGACGTAGGTGCCCTTTTATGGTCTCAAGTCAAATATAATTGCTGTGTTTTATCACTTGCTTCAGGCAACGGTCTTGCAGAAAAGTTCCCATAACGTCAAAACCATACATCCATAACCTGATACATTAACTGTACATCCATAGACTTACATAAGAAAAAAATACTTTTGAATTTATGCTGTATGGCAACAGTTACTAGGTTAGGATAAGTCAGATCTCTTTAACGCGGGGCTTAGACTAGATCATCGGGTCAGTAAATAGAGGCAAAGGTGTCATTTTAGCTAAGGTCAAATTTCTTTTATAGTGGATTTCTGTTTTTTTACCCCATAATTAAAAACATTCAAAGTGAAGTTCTATGTACATAATTAGATTTTAACACTCACAAACATGTTGCACTATATGAACATTAACAGTACTGAACAGAAAATGCATAACTGTATCCTTGAGCTGGCTGACACAGTTTTCATCCAGCCACAAGTACTTTGTGTGAAATGGATGGGATTATTTAGTTTAAAAAGAGAGAAAATGAGAGAGAATCCAATAAAGAGGAATGATTAATGAAGGAGATAAATGGAGGAGAAGTATTCAGAGGTGATTTTGGGACACAGGCAGTGTGGTGGAGTTACGCAGCAGGGTGGATGTTGAAGGCTAGTGAGAAAGACATGAAGTGTTTCAGAGAGTGTGATCAATTCAAGGAGTTATTCCTTATTAAAGTCAATTAACTGCACAGACAAACCTCCTGGATCTCATGAAAACACATCAGGGTGGAGAAAGAAGCACATATAGAAATCTGCTTTTTAAAATGCACTTTAAATATAAAACAAATGCTAGACAATTTTTATTGGACATTTTGAACCTAGATGTTGTGATGTCTGTCTGTTTCCCCGTTCTTTGTGTTTTTGGTTTAGTCCTGTTTCCCGCTCCCCGTTATCTCTATTAGTCTTCCCAGGTGTCCCTGATTAACCACGCCCCCTTGTCATCTTGTTTAGCTTGTTTGCCCTTGTATTTTAGCCCTGTGTTTCAGTCCAGTCCTTGTGAGTTCTTGATGTTGTATTGTGCATTCTGGTTGTTCTGTTCCTGAGTCCTGTTCCCTGTCTGAGTCCTTGTCAAGTTTGGAGTTTGTTTAAATAAAGTGTGCTGCAAGTGGATCCTGCTTCTTCCTTGTCTCAACCACATCGTGACACTAGACATAAAATTATGAAATTTTGTAGCATGCATAGAAGCGGTGGTTAGCACATCAACATATTGTCTCTGTGCTCTAGATGTCAGGAGACACACACACAAAAATCTTTTAGGTTTTAGTCACATTTTATAATAAATAATTTCACACTATTCCATATAAACTTGAGTATGGGCCTGTAGCTTTGTGTCAGACTTATTCTTTTTTTTTCTTCTGCTTCTGTGCAAAAAAAAAGTATATATGAAGTAGCATGTTCACGCATGACCATCACCGAAGAGTTATACTGAAATTTTGATGAAGTATTTTTGAACTGTGTTGAAATGGCAAAGTATGAAGATGAGGAAATCTCTGAGCTCAGTGGCTTATCAGCAGTGTAAAATGATAATTGAGAACTTGCATGAAGCTTTCAGAGCATTTAAATACCAAGTAGTGCCTCTTGGTTTTCCTGGAGAAAGCTCTTAAGATAAAAGGTAAGTGAGGGACAAATCAGCTATGGTAAGGTGATTTTAATAGATTGATATATGCATCCCTTTGAAAGTCAATCTCATTACGCTCAAGAGACCTCAGGCCTTTGATATTCCTATTTGCTGTTGAAGAGAACAAGATTTCTCTTTGTTGGTAAGACGGCAGTATTTACAAAACCCAAGTTTAGCATATTCTCTGTTTATCTGTCATTATCAGGCTGATGAATATTTGTTCAGAACACAATATTTCTATTCCGCACAGTACATCAAGTGTGTCAAGCTTATGAGAGAAAAAGCAATGATATATCACAATATTATCAAGAAATGAACCTTTGATATACAGTAAATGAAAGTACTTAAAGACATCCATCTATCTAGTATCCATCCATGCAACCATCCATCAATGTATATACAGTTGTAATCAAACATTTTCAACCCCCATTGCAAATCAGGTTTATAAGCAAAATCTACAGACTTTCAGCTGTTTGCTATGAACATATCAAACAAAAGTTATTGAAATAGTTCAACACAACAAATGTTTTAAGTGGTTTCCCCAAATTCAACTGAAAATGCAACTTTTAATGACTTGAAAAAATTATTCAGCCTCTTCATGGCAAGCATATTTAGTACTCTGTAGAACACCCTATTGCTGTTAAGACCTGCTGCAAACGAGATGTATAACCAGACACCAGCTTCTGGCAGCGTTTCTGAGGAATCTTAACCCATTCCTCATGAGCAATGGCCTCCAGTTCCGTTTGCGTGCTGCAACCATCTTCTTCAAATCCCACCAGAGATTTTCTATGGGGTTCAAGTCAGGTGACTGTGATGGCCACTGTAGAATCTCCCAGGATCCATGTCCTGTTAGAAGATCCAATGTAGTGCCAAGCCTCAGCTTCCTCACTGACGACATGACGTTTTCTCCTAGGTTTTCCTGATACTTCAATGAATCCATCTTACCTTCCACACACTGCAGGTTTCCAATGCCAGAGGATATAAAGCAGCCCTTGAGCAATACCGAGCCACCACCATGCTTAACTGTAGACAGAGTGTTCTTTTCAGCATATGCTTTATTCTTCTTACTCCAGACAAACCGCTGATCCATGGGGCTGAGAAGTTCTAGTTTTGTTTCATCGCTCCACAGAACAGAATCCCAACTTCTGTGGCTTATTTATATGAGTTTGAGCAAATTTGAGCTGACTTTTCTTGTGCTTTTGGGTCAGTAGTGGTGTACATCTTGGAGTTCTGGCATGCGTTTAGTACAAACCTTACTGTCCAAGCTGAAACCTCAGTGCCTGTTGCCGCCAAGTCTTGTTGCAGGTCTTTTGCAGCCGCTCAAGGGTTTTTCTGAACCTGCATTCTCAGAAATCTAGTTGCAGCCGTTGATAGCTTCCTTTTTCTGCCCTGTCCAGGTAGTGTAACCACTATTCCTTTAACTTTGAACTTGCAAACTATGCTTCCAACAGTGTCTCTAGGACCATTTAGTGCCTTCGCTATATTTGTGTCCTGATACTCGTTTGTGAAGGGCGATGACATTTTTGGACCATACTTTTGACTTATCCGTATTTCTAACATGCAGTCAAACTCAACTCAACAAACCTAGCCAGTTCAGATATTTCATGTTTTCTAGCTCAAGCACATCTGGTGCAACTAATGAAGCCCTTGATTAGTTGCATCAGGTTTGCTTGAGATAACTCCCTCACAACCGCACAAATCTGCAAAACAGGTTTCTATTCAGGAAGTTGAATGAGACTGCAGATGTAATTAAAAGTTGCATTTTCAGTTGAATTTGGGGAAATCAGTTGAAACATTTGTTATGTTGAGCCATCTCAATTATTTTTGTTTGATTTGTTCATTGCAAAACATTTTGCCAATAAACCTGATTTGCAATGGGGGTTACATTATTTTGATTACAACTCCCTCCATACATCCATACATTTACGCATCCTTGGAAAAATATTGCATTTAAAGGAAATATTCCAGACTGACCAAAGTGATTGAGTCACAGACCTGGAGATTAAACAACATAAATTACTGTGATTTGAATCTGTAATGCAGGACATAAAACCATCAAGCTGGCTAAGATCACCACAGGCATAACAGACTCCGGCCAAATGCTGTCACAGGGACAGTCACTCTTAAACCTCATTAAGAAACACAAGTGTCAAGAGTCAGGCGACGAAATGCTTTTCCCACCGTGTGTCCCCTCGGGCAGAAGAGGAACATAACCACCCAGCATCTGATGAAGACAGGCGTCTTAGAGATGGACATTGTGATGTCCTTAATGATCATCCCCGCAGGGCACTTGGACGGATGGATGGATGGACAGAGACGACTTGCCAACAGGCCAAATGAGCAGAGAAGGAAAAAAAATCAGCAGCAGCAATAAACTTGTAATGAACGCAAGCCGTGTCCCTCAGGCCAGGTTGGGCCACTACTATTGTCTTGAGTAGAAAGAGGATGTGAACAGTATTGAATAAAATCAAACAGTGACCTGGTGCTAGTCCACACCTGCACAACAACACAATGTAGGGGTGTTTTATCAGAGAGCTAAAATACCTGTACAAGAACACAACAAAAATAACAATAATTAATATAAAATAATATATTTAAAATATATTATAATATAAAATTAGTATTTAATACACAAAATAAATATAAAATGTATTATATTAAATTATATTATATTTGACTATTATATATAAATATATGTATATCATAAAGTGTACATTTGACTACTGTTTGTCTGTGCAGAGATTAAGAATTTATATCTGATGGTATGAGTGTTTTAATTAACACTTTGCAAGTTTGCATGACAAAAAAGGTCATGCAAATTTCATGAATTCCATCGACTACATTTATGTCACCATTCCACGGCTGCCACGTGACATTTGCACTTGTGAAACACATCAGAATCCTTGAGCGGAAAATTTGACCATGAAGAGGAAAGAGAAAATCTAATGCACAGACACGCTACCAAGTATTACTGAAACCTACCAAAACTGAAAAATAGTCCAGGCTTTGGATAACAGATTTGTCTCTTTCTACCTACATTAAATGACAAACGAATTGACTTATGAACCCAATAGTGACTAAAGATTCCCATGATGACTGTAAACTTTAAGGGAAATCATTGCCTCTGAGGATCTCCATGGAGAGAAAGCCACAAGCACGTTCTAAGATATTCAATCAATACAGACCAGCCATTCCCTTTTACATGATCTCTCCCAGGGAAGACAGCTGTGAGCCGGACATAATGCCATTTACAAATTCCAGTTCTCTAATCTTATTCAGGTGACACATATGAGGTAAAAACCAGGTTACACAAAGTTCAGTGCAAGGCCAACCTCACATTTAGGAAATGTGCTTGCTCCCAGTCCCCTAAGACCATCCTCTCCCCTCACATGCTCTTAGCTGTTTCTGGGGGCTGTTTCTCAGCTATTTTCCAGGGCAGTGGCTTCTTAGTGTATAGCACTTAGATTCTCTCATTCCACCCCAACCCCTCAACACCACAGCCCTCCTAATGCTTCATGTGCCGTTTGCCGTTTCCACAGTGACGTCTTGCTGTATTCTACCAAAAGTATTGCGGTAATGCTGCGAGCAACAGAGCGGCGTGTGTTAATTTACGAGCAGTTGGTCCAGCTCAGGAACATTCATTATGAGCACCACGACCAATTGGAAAATGAGGGATGACTGTGCCTTTGGCATGACAAACACAATTCTCAACCAGCCCCAGATTAAATTGTTTGTGTGAAGTAGTTGGGATTATTTAGTTTAAAAAGAGAGGGGGATGAGAGCGAATCCAATAAAGAGGAATGATTAATAAAGGAGATAAATGAAGGAGGAGTGAATTTTTGGACACAGCGTGTGGTGGAGTTACACAGCAGACTCTAGAAAATGTCTCGGATCAAATAAATGATGATGAAAACACAACAAAAGATTTATTTGATTATTTACTAGAGTGTATATACTATTCCAAACTTTTGAGTAATGCATGTTGATGCATCTTTTTTTTCAGCAATATACTCCAATTTGTAACAACAAGCACTGAATTTGAGTCGGATTAATGGATGTTTTTATGTCCACATAGTTTTACACTGAAAAGAAAAGAAAAAAGGTTTTCTGGTTCAATCCAAACACTGTAAAAATGTTACCCATTTCAAATGTACTGCCTTAAAATGTTGTCATTTCAAATAAAAATAAAAGTTTTTTCAAGTTGAATTTTGAATACTTAATTTAAGTTAAAATTTGTAAAAAAAAAAAATGTAAAAACATATGTTGCCATAACTTATTGATCATGTCATTTTAGAAAACCTGTAGAAAGTTATCCACAGAATTAGCATTAGAAAAAAGACATGACAACGTTGATTGGCTAATGGTACATCAAGAAAGTACACATACTGTAGCAATACTATAGACACAAGCCTGAGCAGATGGGGGGTTGGGGCTCTCCAAAACAAACTGGCACTGGTAAAACATCTGCTATAATATAATGGTATATTGCGATTAAATGTTGCTAATTTCTGTTGACCTTGGTTCAGTCACATTCACCTCTTCCCAGCATGCACTGTGGTATGAATAATTAATACGACCATTTACTAGTTTTATTTACATTGTTGATATTGATTTTGTAGTCGCATTTAGTAGCATTTTGTCTTGCCTGGAAATAGGTTTGTTCATCTACTTAAAATGATCATTTGATTGTTACATTTTCATCTTGTGTTTAATGTACCAAGTGTTGAGGTCTGTGTGTGACATTTTAAGATTCCTTGCAAGTTTAAAGCAGCGGGCGCTTTGCTTTGACATTTCTTACATAAAAAAGGGATGAATAATAAACATTAAAATCTACCAGTTTTTTTTTTATAAAACATGTAAATAAAATGAAACATGTTGTTGTATCACTCTTTAAGTCGATACAACAAAATAAATCTGTTATTCCAAATAGGTCATTGTTGCATTGATGCCTGTTTTTAAGTAATGGTAATATAACATTTTTAATACATTCAAGACTTTATGCAAAATTAAATGATTAAATTTTAGGTTAATGTTTTACAAGTCCCTTATTTTTTATCCATCCTTCTTTAAACCCACACTTTAATCTCTATATTTCTTATATAAACATGAGATGAAGTTTGGCACATAGAGAGAATAATTTGTAGAACTCTAAGTTAATCTAAATAGGCACATTATTACAGTAATGGCAATTTTACATTTTTAGTTCTCTCAAGAAAACAAAAAAAACTCACTGTGAAATGTTCTAACAACTTTTTTTATATATGGTGGATGAAAAAGGCTCAAGGAAAAATATGAAGCAGGCGAATATCAATTCTAAGTGTTAATCCTTGAGATGATGCCACAGGTTTTTGTTTTGGTTTTAGATTGTATTTACATGGCATGTGTCACTTATTTCATAAAGAAACATCTTCTAATATAAGATACGCAGTTCTTTTTAAATAAGCTACAGCACAATGTAATCCAAAGCTCAGAGAAAAGCTTGTGTCATGAATACTGCATCATTGTACCAATGCAGGAATTGAACAAGGAACCAAAATGTAGTGTGTGTGTGCGTGTGTGTGTGTGTGTGAGAAAGAAAGAAAGAGCGAGCGCGACCGAGTGCGAGAGAGAGAGAGAGAGAGAGAGAGAGAGAGAGAGAGAGAGAGAGAGAGCGTAATGTCATTACATTAACCCTCTGTTCTGCTCTACATCTGTAATGGTCTGCTAGGTCAAAAGTAGACAGTTGCTACATACCATCACAAATGATCATAACCCTCTTAATGGTGCAATGGGTCCCAATTACACCAAACAATATGACAGCTGCTGCAACATTGCACACACAGACACACACACACACACACACACACACACTCTCTTCATTATAGAAGAGAGACTGCTGGAGAGACTACTGTCGCAATACACATTCACACACAGTCCATCTCTCACACGCACATGACACACACACCTTCATCTGATGGCAGAGAGCAGAGAGAGGAGATTGTTAGCAGAGAGGTCATTCGAGAGGCCAGTGTCTCAGTAATCCTAACAGAATAGATTCTAAAACACACAATTAAAGTGTATCAGAACGGCGCCTTCGTCATCCGAAATCTGGCCGTGGTGTTACATAACAAGCGTTTCCAATTACATCGATTATCCACAAACATTTGGACAAAGCCATACTAATTATTTGAGGTGAGAACACTGGCCGATATATATATATATATATATATATATATATTATTTTTAGGACAGATATCTGAGATGTGTTTAGAAATGTGAAATTATGATGGTAAATTCCTCCAATTATTTTTCTTCTGAAAGGATCTCTGATGGCTCAAGGCTCTAGCTTCTTAATTAATATTCTTTAAGAATACAAGCTTTGCGGCCAGAGTCAGACAGGGCCGACGGATCACGGGTTATTATTTTTCTTTAACTAATCATCTAAATATTAATTGCACAGTTTGAGGCCCAGTGGAATATGTATAACCACTGGCAGTGTTTTAAAAATCCCTGTTTTTTATTCTGCTTTATTTTTAAGCGCTTTATTGGATAGATATTATTCATCCCAGTAGACTGTTTTTTTTCTGGCTTCATGAACATTGACTCATTTGTGACTGGAACTGAAGACTTCATCTAAACTTGCTAAAATATTTCATAATTTTTTAATGACAGAGGAAAATTTATGTAAGCTTTTTTTTGTCTTAGGGTTAAGGACGTTGTCTCAGTAGTTACAACCTTTTATGCAGCTCTGCTGAAGCATGACATTGAAACAATATTCCAGGTTCAATACAACTCAAGCTCCGTGCCACAGATACTTTTACTTTCCACTAAAAATAATCATCACTCAATTTCTACAAACAAAAAATTATGTTTACAACAAATGCATTTATAACATGATGCAACTATTCACTATTACTCCACTCACAGGAGTTGCACCAGCAATATACAGCCAGATGTTCATTGTTATAATCAAGATTAGTCTAAAATATTTTGTTGTAATCAAAAAAATGTCACAACTACTTTTGAATGAGCTTAACAGCTAGTTCATCCAACAATTTAAATTCTGTTATAATTTACTCACCTTTATGTCATTCCAAACCTGTAGGATTTTTCTTCTTCGTAACGCAAAATAAGATATTTTGAAGAATGTGCCGGGTTGGTCTTTACAGTACAATTACAATGAATGGAGACTAAAGCTTTCAAGCTTCAAAGGAGTCTGGAAAAGCAACACAAAATGATTGAAAATTATCAAAACGATAGATCTTTGTGAAAGAGTTAAAATATGGTTATTCACTAATAATCTTGACTTCCTGCATGCTGAACTGTTACGGCCAGAAAGAACTGTAGAACTGGATCAGTCAAATTTGTGAATATTTAATACAGTCATATTTAATCATTAATTGAAAATAATGGCTCATTCATGAATCATGCACTGCTAGAATTGAGAAAAAAGAATGAATAAAAGGATCATGACGTAATTTGGAAATTAAGACGTAATTTCTATTCTTGAATTCTTTAGTTTTGAACTCGACAAAACCTTCTATTATATTTAACACATTGCTTAATTGTAATACGTTTTTACTGATACTGGGAATGATAAAGTAACATATGACTGCCCAGGTAAAAAAAAAAAAAAAAAAAAAAAAATTATATATATATATATATATATATATATATATATATATATATATATATATATATATATATATATCATAATAATATATTTTATATTTATATATATATATTCTTTTTATTTAATTTTCCCCTCAGTGGATGCTCAGGAATTGTTACGATTAGGCGGACCCATTATTCAAATGAAACTAAAGTAATTTCAACTTCAGCTATTATTATCAGGTCAGGTCTTGTCCAATTTTTGCCTTATACTGTAAGGTTGCACAAAAATCTGAGGTTCATTTTGAGTGCATTTATCTTGGCGCTAGTGCTGTTAAAGCTTGCCCTTGTGTAGGACAGAGGTAAAATGCTAAATGAAAATGACAGTGAGTGTGTATGTATGTGTGTTTGAACATGCATGCCCATCTTACACATTAACACTCCCACACTCCTGTTCAGATGGCATATTTGTGATTTATAGTACTTAGCATTTCAGTATAATGTAGTCAGCTCTGCCTAGCGTGTTTCCAGCCCTCCTGGTGACAGCTTTTCCCTTTTGCAAGATATAAAAAGTGGGACAACATGCTGTGGTCAAATTACTTTTCTCATCACTGCTGTCTTTGAAGTGCAATTGGACATTTTGTCACTTTGGTTTGTGTCGACCATTAGGTTTGAGATTCGCAGCAAGCAGTGCGAATGTAGAAAGACTTTAGGATTCTGCTTAATCTTACAAATTAAACCTGTTGAATGACTCACTCTAGGTTCCGAGTTACAAACTGCATATGTCATCTGATTCACACTGTGCTGTATTGGAGCGAATCTGCCTGTCTCTCACTGTCTACTTAAAAAAAAAACCTGTTACCTTAAACTTAAGTTAATAAACGTCATGTGCAATAGAAATATTTCAGTTATTTGAACTTGAGAATTCCACATTATTTTAATTTAAAGGTGATCTAAGTAACTTTTTTACCTTAACTGAACAGCTTCAGAGTCAGTGGAATGGTTATTTTACTTATTTCGGGTTGAATGGTGGCGGTTTCGCACCCCCCTGGTGCCCGGGAGCGAAAAAAACTCACTTGTAACTTTGGGCCGGCGTCAGGAAGTATCGCGTGATATCAGGTCTCGCGATGTAACGAATTGCTTGACGGCACTGCACACGTACACGCCCCCATTCAAGCACCAGCTAGCTATAAGCAAAGGGCAACAATAGATTGAATTATGGCTGAGCCTGTAAAAAAGAAGCAGAAAGCTAGGAAATCTTTGTCTGAGGACCAACGAAAGAGGAAACGGGAGACTGACCGAGCAAGAAGTCAGACTCGAGTAAATATCGGACCGGCTTTTTCAGAATGGCAAGAACTGAGAGAAACAGAAGCCTGCAAAACGGATGCTGACCTGGCCTTCTTGCGGTTGCACTTGTAAGTATCTTTGTAATTGTAATTGTGACCTCAGGATGTTTGGTATTGTCTGTAAAGGTTTTTATTATGATCGCTGTCTGTTACGGGCTTACTAGTACGCTAGATACTATAACTTTGATGTTAACATTGTCATTAGCAAACACGTTTGATTTCTGTAGTTGTTTGGCCGTTCCTCTGTCGGTTTTATTTGTGTAACTTCGTTTGCAAATAAATAGATATGAAATTCTTCAAATCAAGACACCGGTGTATCCTACCCGCGTCTATATGGCTAGCGGAGATTTTGGCTTGATCTAGCTAGATGGATAATGCCCTTCTATGTGTCTAATTTAGCTTGCACGTTGCATCCAGGTGTTACTTTGCTTTTATTTGGCGCCGGTGTAGCTTTTTTGCAGTGCGCTACATAGTGTAGAAGCCGATGGCTCACCGATCGCATTCTGTATTGTATTGATCCATAATATGACAGCTGATAAGCTGGGTTGCTCATGGAGAGGGTGGAGGAACAACAGTTCGTTTTTACGACAATGTGTTTGAAAGCATTTACTACCAGAACCAGGGGGAGCTAGGGGGAGCTTCGTAGAGAAAAAACACTCAGGCTTGCCTGGTGTCCCTTTAAAGCATGAATTTTATTTACTTCAATTTTTTTAAAGTGGCGCTATCCAGTTTTAGCAATTTCTTCGCTTTAAGGTCCAGTGTGTAATATTTCTGTGGATCTATTGACAGAAATGCAATATAAGATCCATAACTATGTGTTTAGTGGTGTATAAAGACCTTACTTAATGAACCGTTAAGTTTGTATTACCTTAGAATGAGTCATTTATCTACATAGGCGCGGGAATCCCCTTCTATGAAGGTCGCCATATTGTGACGTCATGTTTCTACCGTAGCTGACAGCGAACACACACCGCTACAGAGCGCGTTTTATCACTACCTTGAAAGAGAAGCCGCAGAAAGCTAGAAGCCCGATAGACACCGTGAGTAGTGACTTTCCCTTGTCAGTAGTGTAAAATATGTAGTTGGATTGTTTCATGTAACTTAGTTATTCTCCATCGCTGTGTTATGGCTTTGCTATGTGGGGATAAATGTGCTAGTTACGTTCATGAGAGAGCTAATTAGTACTCTTGTCATTGACTGTAAAACAGTAAGTTACAGGAATCACCAACCCGTCGATCGCGACAAGTCGATCTTGTAAGCATTTTAAGTTGTTCGCGAAGAGTTTTCAAAATCAGAGAAAAAAAGCCTATTGTATGTAGTAAATGGTGTAGTAAGGGATGCGGAGGCGCGCGTGCTGTTAAAATCATGTCATTTTTGCCACGCGCACCTTTGAGCTTATGCGGACGCGTCGAGTTTAAACAAGGCTTTACGCTTTAACCAGCTCAGCCACAGTAACAGCTCATATTAGCCAGGTAAACTTTTACTACCCTGTCAGAATACAATTTAGTTGCATTGTTTCATGTGGTTCTTCTCCCTCGCTGTATTATGGGTTTGCTATGTGGGGAGAAATGTGCTAGTTACGTTTGTGAGACAATCAGCTGATTACTATTATTATATTATATATTAAGACCCTCACCTGACTATGGCTTTGTAAACTTTATCCATGATGTGGTTTATAATGGCCTGTGGTACAGAAACAGTGACAATGTTACACACGCTCGGCTTACTCTGGCTATTCTCTGCTGTCTCAGTCGACGATATGTCTCGATCTGTCCCGTTTTAGCCACCGTAGCTTCTTCGAAAGGGAGGGGTGAGCAGTAGACGGAGCCATTAGTGCAACTTGCAACCGAACCGCTAGATGTCGCTAAAAATCACACACTGCACCTTTAATTCTCGTTTTTTGCTCGCAGGTTTTCTCTATAGAACTCCCCCTACAGCTTCGGAATAGATATTTGACAACACTGTCGTAAAAACTCATAGGCGACTCTCCCCCCTCCCATCTTCTCCCTCTGGTCATGTGCATTTGTTTTCAAAGAAGCCGACCCAAAGTTGCAAGAGTGTTTTTTCCGCTCACAGGCACTAAGGGGAAGCGAGACAGCCACCATTCATCCCGAAAAATGTCATATAACCATTCACTGTTCACTGTTCAATTAAGGTAAATTAAGCTAAAAAAAAAACTGCATAGTTCCCACTTTTTAAGTTAAGTCAAGTGATCACTTTTTACAGTGTGATCATCCACATCATCCAAGTGGATGCTACACACTGGTGGTGATTGATTGTAAAGCGCTTTGGGTGTACCAGTAGGGAGGTTAAGCCCAAAAAATAGGCCTTTGACTTCAAGTCATGATGCAAAGGTCGCCTTTGCTATGGAAGTACCTTAGGGTCATACAAATAAATGTATCCTAAGACACAAATGAGATCACACTTTGTATCAGAAATAAACATGTTTCTTCAAAAATGGCCGCCAATGCGCCGAAAATACTCTAGAGCCCATATCTTTGCTTCTGTTATCGCTATAATGACAAATTTGGTGTCAAAGTGTACATTTTTGGGGTCAAGGAATCCAATAAAATTGGTTTCAAGTTTAAAAAATAATACTTTTCCCCATACCATGACAACTTGGGGTAAATATGCACATTTCACATAAAAATTGTGTCATCAGAGTGACTTTACTTTTTGTATTTAAATTTGTATTTAAGCAGTGCAGCTACTTCTGTACATTACATTTGTCCTAAGTAGCATGAGATTTCGACCAGTCAGGAATAGCCTATAGCAAATCAGTTCCTGCAACAACACATCCCATCTGCACCAGGAGCTGTGACAGCTGTTGAAGGTCAGAGGTGACAGGTTAACACTTTGAGGTTCGTATGACTTTCTCATTAAATAGAAAAATGTTTTTAATGTTAGATAACTAATAACTAGCTAGCTAGTTGACTATGGGGAAAAAAAACTTAGAGGGAAAACCTCTTTTCTCGAGAATACTGAAGCCAAAAATTATCCTTATAATTTGTATTAATTTAAAATGCACTTGCTGCAGCTAGCAGACCTAGGCGAAGCAGTTTGAAAGGAGTGGCAAGTACTTTGGGGACATAACCATGTCTTGGTTTGAGGATGACCTTGGAGTCATTAGGCCCAAACTCAAGGCACGACACGCTAACAGAAAGTGCGTCTAAGTCACCCACCCGCTTGACTAAGGCGATAGCCACCAGAAAGCGGTTTTCAATGAGAGATACTTAAGGTCCACAAACTGTAGAGGTTCGAAAGGGGGACCCTTCATGGCCTCCAGGACCAAGGAAAGGTCCCATATGGGAACCGAAGGGGGACGAGGAGGGTTCATCCTTCTAGCTCCCCTGAGGAAGCGGACTACAAGGTCGTTCCTACCCAGTGACTGGCAATGCGAATGTTTGACAAATGCACCAATAGCCGCCACATATACCTTGAGCATGGATGGGGATCTACCCTTATCCAAGAGCTCTTGTAGGAAGGAGAGAACCTCCGACAACCCACAATCTTGTGGATCCATGTTGCGAGCTGAGCACCAACCTGAGAACACTGACCACTTGGAAGCATAAAGTCATCTAGTAGAGGGCGCTCTAGCTTGCTTAATCGTGTTTAACACTCCGTCGGGGAGACTGACGGGTACCCCTTGATGGCCCACACATACAGAGCCCAAAGCTCGGGTCGTGGGTGCCAAATCGTACCCCCGGCCAGTGAGAGGAGATCTCTCCTCAACGGGACAGGCCACGGAGCCAAGCTCTGAAGCTGCATGCTTCGGCCAGAACGGAGCTACTAGAAGCACAGAGGAACCGTTCTCCCTGATACGCTTGATTACCTGTGGTAAAAGCGTGATCGGAGGGAAAGCATAGAGAGGGTGGTTGAGCCAGTGATGGGCCAGCGCGTCCTTGTTCTTTGTGGAGCATATTGGACACTGAGCGTTGTCTTGAGACGCAAAGAGGTCGACTTCCACTGTGCCAATGGTGTCCCACAACAGCTGAACTGTCTGAGGGTGGAGGGACCATTCCCCTGGGAGAACGTTGTCCCTGGACAGCCTGTCTGGACCCACATTCAGATGGCCTGGCACATGCGCCGCTCTCAGCGAGAGTAGGTTGCGCTGAACCCATACAAGGAGGCGTTCTGCCAGTGCATGAAGGTTCCGTGATCTCAGACCGCCCTGGCGATTTATGTAGGAAACCACCAACATGTTGTCCGTGCGGACAAGGACATGGTGACCCTTTAGAAGGGGAAGAAAGAAACGCAAGGCGTTCTCGACCGCCTTCATCTCTAGACAGTTTATGTGCAAGCTCTTTTCTTGGCTTGACCACAGGCCAAAAGTCGGTCTGCCCTCATAGAGGGCGCCCCGGCCCGAATTGGAGGCGTCTGTCGAAACCATTTTCAGTTTCAAGATTACCCCCAGGTTTACACCTGTCTGATACCAGTCGACCGCCTTCCAGGGCTCCAGAGCTGTGACACAGTTCTGAGTTACCTTGAGACGTAAACGACCGGATGCCCATGCTCGACGCGGAACCCGTGTCTTCAGCCAGTGCTGTAAAGTGCGCATGCAAAGCAGACCTAAACGAAAAAATTATTAAGTTGTGAATGGACTGAGTGTTTGGCATGCGTTTTTTTTATAATAAAATGCATACTTCACTTCCAATTGTCATGGTACGGACAACATTATTGTTTTTTAGTCTTGGAACCTATTTTATTGGACTCCTTGACCACAAAAATGTAAACGTTGATAACAAATTTGTCATTATAGCTAAAACAGAAGCAAAGATATGGGCCTCTCAAGTATGGTCAGCGGCCATTTTAAAAAAAAGGTGCTTATATAAGATACAAAATGTGATCTCACTTGTGTCTTAGGATAAATTTATTTCTATGGCCCTAAGGTACTTCCATACCAAAGGGGACCTTTGCATCATGACTTGAAGTCAAAAGTCACTTAACCTCCCTACTATACAGTAGTACATATGAAAGCGCTATATAAATGCCTCAGTGTATCTACCTACCTACCTATTGTGAACTCATTAGTAATTGTTGATATTTGTGCATTTTATAAACACTGAAACATCCATTATCCAATCATCCATCCATCCATCCTATGTTGTGATACAGGTTTATAGTGAGTTGTTCCTCCCTGTACTTAGCATGTTTTAACTAATTATCAGGCATTAATTAAATAAACAAATCAGGCATAGCATCTGTCTACGAATTGGTTTCTGTTTCGCCCTTCACAAAATGTGATACATTTTCTGTCAACTCCATTCAAATGCTCTTTAAATGTGATGGTTAAAAAACTATTAATGCTCCTCACACTTACACTTAGAAAAAGAACATGTCTTTCACATCTGCAAAAGTGTTTACTTGGCAAGATGCACAAAACACTTTAGAAACCTTGCAAGCATCATAATGCCTTTTCACGAACGCCTTTTATTCGCTAAATGCATCAGTGATTTAAATTCCATGGGAACAGGAGTGCGTCAGTTTTATGCACAAAAGCTTTATCCTTCAATCTAAACAAATGTAAAACATTATCAGGAAAGAGTGCAGAGAGTTATCATCTATTCGCCTGCTGGAGTCAAGACATCCACCAAGCCGGAGGTCGTTCCAAATCTCAGTGACATGTATGAACTGATAATTTGCCATTATGTGTCATTTAAGAGCACATGGCTTAGTGGGCAATTTCCTGCATAAAATTACTCTGATTTTACAATGACATCAGTCTTGTACCTACAGTGCACATCTGTCCCAGAAAAGAAAGTCTGTTCTGTAGTGCTCCATAACTCTAATGGATCCTTTACCTGGAAGAGGCTGCTGGTTTTACAAACATGAGGAGTGGGGTGTCAGCTGTGAGTGTGTGGCTAATGTTGATGGAACAGGAAAGTGGGTAATAATTTCCTTTCCACCCTGCAGCTCTTCCTCTTGGCGTGTGCATCTCCAGAACTCAGCCTCCATTTTATTGAGACACGAACTCCAGGAAAAGGAACTCCAGGATAAAAAAAAAATAAAAAAAAAAAACAGTACATAGAACTCAGCCTGGCACACAAGCATACAAACGCAATTCCCTGTGTGTTTTTCATTTCATGACCTCGCCATTGCAAGCTGACTGCACTAATGTTCAAGATGGTACATTTTATATTAGGCCTGAATCCACATGAAATCCCCATCAGATTGAATTTAGTGTTCGCTCCCAAACAGTGCCTAATAGCAGAATGTGTAAGAACACTTCAAACACTGCGTGTCCTACCAGCATCTATCCTGGGGATAGTCTTTGATCACTGTAGGACCCTTAAAAGCCTTAATTTCACAAACGCCTATATCATCAAAGGGATGCAACAATTAATGGCTTTATGAGAGCTCTTTCTTTGCACTTTAAGTCGCAGAATGCTTTAACGACTTCAATTTAGAGAAATCCGCCGGTAAACTTTCATAATTCAAGATTTAATCTTTGTTAAATTCAATGTTTATTCAATTTAACAAACCTCATTATGGACAGTGGTATGTATATGGACATGTATACCATACAAGTCAACAGGGCTACATGTACCCTATAGTGTGTATTGGACCCCATTGACTTTCATTTCATGTAAAAAAAAAAGAAAAGAAAAAAAAAGAAAAATCTTTTATGTCCTCTAGAAGAAAGTAAGTCATACAGTTTTAGAACAACATGAGTCAATGAACAGAATATAATTTTTTTTGTTGAACTATCCCTTTCAAAATAATGCATGTAATAAATTGACTAGCAACTTTGCATCATATATGATCTTAATGAGTCTGAAGGTAATCCAGCTAACAACCAGACTGTACAAATAAACACTGCATGGTACAAAGATTCAATGATTTGATTAAGTAACCAATAAGGCCTTTGATCCTGTCATTTCGAAACAAAACACAGTGACTTTGTTAAATGAATGCCCTGAAATAATAACAAAAAGGTTTGAAGATTAAAAGATCAACTCGGCAGGGGCCGTTGGAGACAAGCTGAATATAAGTAATCAGACATTACAATTAAGAATTGCCCTAGATTTAACGCTGGGGAAATTTTTTTTGATTATCTGTGCAACTCTGTTCCACCCCTCCTCTCATGCTCCAGCCAGATTATTTCAACTGTAAAGCTACACATCTCAAAGGTTGTATCCCTAATAAAGCAGAAATGAAGTAGTTTGAAAAAATCACTTGATCTCTAACATGCCGTTGTGTGCATTTGATCTGTTCGGCTTCACGCAAATTCTAGTTTAAAAGAGGAATAGAATATTTTGCACATCAGAGGGACCTTCAGTGGCATGTTTGTAGCTCAAGTCATAGGAGATAGAGGGTGTTTGAAAATTGTTGGCGGTGGGGAAAAAAGAGGGAGAGAAGGAAGGACACCATGAGAAAAGAGATGGCAAGGCATTGCTATGCAGTCAGAATCTCTCTATTACTGATAAGTTTTATCTTACGTCTGTATTCACTCTGCATTCCTCTCACTTTTTATCTCTTAAATTCTCAACGCCTAGGTGCGCTTTCCAGTTTGCTCGGAATGTCAAGATTTTTAATAAATTGTTTATATGTTCTTTTATCTTAATAACCCTAGTGAAAAAAACTATACCAAAATGCATTTAAAATACATTTATTTCATACTAAGTGTGCTACAAACCATTAACATATTTACTGACATATCTCTTGAGACTTAATGATATAAAAATTTAAATTAAACTTTATTTGAAGTACTTCTTTATTGCACAATGCACATTTCTAAATATTAAGCCTACAATGTTTAAATATCACTATTAGTAAGGATAGTATGATCTCTGTATAAAATCAGTCTTTAAATGCAAGATATTTAACGTGTACTTAAAATATACTTACAATAGTTCCATTTTAGCACAATCAAATATAATTAAGCATATCTTTAGTTGGACCTCAGCACTATTTTCGGATAACTAAAGTATATTTAGAAAGAAATTAGTTGTTCCAATTTAGCAGACTTTAAATATATCAATATAAATACCCTGCAATTGTACTTTTGGTATACTAAACTAAGTACATAAATATGTAAATGTATTTGTAGTACACTTAGCATAAAATAAATGTATTTCAAATGCATTTTGGTGTATTCATTTTTCACTAGGGAAGCTATAATACATAGGCTAGTTTAAAAATGCACACATGCCCCCCTGGGAATTATTTACTGTAGGTGGAGTGTTTTAATCCCCATAATCATTTATTAGTTTGATTATATGTAGGTAATTCTCTTTAATTAAGAAGCTAATTGAAGCCTGATCAGTTGCTCAGACCTAATGTATGAAGGAAAATGCACCTGTCACTTGCACAGAATAAAGTCCTCTGCCGCAGTGCATATGGCAGTGCATCCACACACACACGCGTGCTGGGTTTTATGGGGACTTTCGATTAACAGGATGATTTTTATACTGTACAAACTGTATATTCCATCCATTAAACCGAAACCTACCCCTAAACAGAACCCTCACAGAAAACTTTCTGCATTTATACATAAAAAAAAAAAAAACATAATTTAGAATTATTATATGCCGATTTCCTCTCATGGACCAAAAATGTCCCCACAATGTCAAAAAGCTGAATTTTCAGCAGCCATCACTCCACTCTTCAATGTCACATGGTCCTTCAGAAATCATCCTAAAACGCTGATTTTGTGCTCAATAAACATTTCTTATTTTTATCTTATTATTATCAATGTCGGTAAAAATGGTAAGCAAACAATCAGTTTTCGTAATCAAAGAAGATGGGCAGGAATAAAAATATGGCAAGGCGACAGGGTCAGAGTATTTCTGAAATGGCAAGAATTTACCAACAGTATTCCGAGGAGGTTCAAACCACAAACCAGCAAAAGTGGGATCAGCGCCCAAGGCTCATTGATGCCCAAGAGCAACAAAAAGTCAACTGTGGCACGAGTCAAACTAAATTTGAGCAGCAGACCCATCCACTGTAGAAAGTGCCTTCATTGGGAATGTGAGCATCGTAACTGGTCCTTGGAGCAGTGAAAGAAAGTCATCTGATGTGATGAATCCAGCTTTCTTAGTTTCTTCTGTTTCACATGCACAATCATGTACGTGTGCGCTGTTTACCTGGGGAAGTGATGGCACCTGGATGCACTGAGGGACAAGCCGGTGGAAGGAGTGTGATGATCTGGGCAATGTTCTACTGGGAAACCCTGGGTCCTGCCATTCATTTGGACGTAAATTCGACACGCAACCACCTACATAAACATTGTTGCAGACCAGGTACACCCGTTCGTGACAATGGTGTTCTCTGGTGGGAGTGGCCTCTTTCAATAGAATAATGCACCCTGTCACAATGCACACATTGTTCAGGAATGATTTCTCAATTCCATTC
Source organism: Meda fulgida (assembly GCA_030578275.1). Classification (NCBI taxonomy): domain Eukaryota; kingdom Metazoa; phylum Chordata; class Actinopteri; order Cypriniformes; family Leuciscidae; genus Meda; species Meda fulgida. The sequence continues at coordinate 14,052,530 of CM060626.1, forward strand.
TATGCATTTAGAATGTAATGTCATTACGGTCCCTGTTGGTGTAATGGCCAGGTGACCCAATACTTTTGTACTTTGTGTAGCCCACCGGATTTATCTAATGACTGTTATAAAAAATAAATAGCAAAGTCCTTAAAAGAGGCCTAAAATTGCCTAAATTACACAAATGTTTTTATTAGCATACAATTCCAGTTATAAATCCAAAATCACTGTGTGTGGTCAGAGCCAGTACTTGAAATCTACAAAATCTTTACTATCAACAAAAATACCTGACACAAATGTATCTTCTTTAGCTCAAATCAAGCGAAACAGCATGTATTTTAAGGTGCATATTTATGAATGGTGCACTAGCCCCATCAAAATGCATCTAATGCACCACAAAAAAGCATGGAGAAACAAAAGGTAACTAAACTATGAAAAAATGCCTTCTTATTTCGTTCCCACATGCCCATCTACCTTCATGCCCTCCATTTCACCTAGTACATTCTTATATTTAACTGAACCACTTACTGTTATCACTTTTTCATTCTCAGGGGCAAACCATCAGCCTGCTTGTCACCATGTTGCTTTTACCTGATAACCGTCAGGTCCCGAGGCTATTACCCAGCATAACCCCTCCCCCAACACTAGGCAACACTTACAGTGGCCATTTCCAAATAATCACGAGATTCGTTCCTGTTGAAACGACCAGAGTCTGGCCGTGATAGCCGCTCTCAAGTCAGATCAATACCACTTCAAATCGCTAGTACACGTTACACATTACACTTTCTGGATATTAAAAGAGTGAAGAGGTGATGTTCAGTTCACAGCGTAACTCCTGAACAGTTTGATCTAGATGTACTTCGGGAGCTTTTGTCATGAGAAAAAAACATTTCGTGTTTTCCTTCTATATCTATGTTTTTTGTATTTCTGTGTACGTTATATAAATAAATGAAAAAGAGAAAAAGGTAAAACGAGAACAAGGAACAGCTTGAAAGAAAATCGTAGAGGGAGAGGAAAGAAATACGATACAGACCGTACTCAAGGTCACCGTCATGGTCATAAGGCTCTTTGATGATATCAAACCCTTCACCAAGTCCAGCTCCGCCATCATAAATGAATGAGGGAGCACGAGAGAAAAACACAGAGCATCCTGTCAGGCTCATCATAAACAATACATCAGACGCAAGAGAATTCGGGACATGATAGGTTGATCTTCACAAGACCTTGCAGCAACAAGTGATTGCCGGGCAGCTTTGCCTTCATTGGCGAGGAGCACATATTTCTTATTCCGGCAAAGTGCAAATTTCGCTCGCGCTGTTCACCTTGTTCTTTACAACTGCACAAAACACATGCATTATAAAATAGCTCTGTTAAACAGGGATCTAACTTGTTTCTGGAAATGTCTTCTAGAGGAAAGCGCATAAGGGTGCAGAGCTATTTCCATGAATATTTAATTCTCCCGTCAGGTCCTTAATGACTGTCCGTAACGCAAACAGCTCTTTCCCCAAAAGGAGGGGAATTTGACTCCACATACCCAGATTAACTCAGACATCAGGCAATTAAAGCACAGGACTGCTCTCTCATCTCTCCGGTTGATGCAGATTAAAGAGATAGTTCAGCCAAAAATGAAAATTCTGTCATTATTTACTCACTCTCATGTCTTTCCAAACCTGCATGCAGTTATTTTTGTCCATTACACACAAAAGGGGGGATTTGTCACGTGGTTCTTTTACAACATTCCAAAAAGGAACCCAAACACCCAAAAAGCAACATAAATGTATCATAGTTCATAATATCATTGACGTTTAGTCAAAAGACACATGAAAACCATTGATGTCAAACCTACAGTTATATTTAATTTGAGAGTTACGACAGAGGGGAAGATTTTCAGTAAATATCAACTTAAAGGTTGTTTTATTGTTTCATAATGTTTCCTGGGGTCCACTTATAAATGTTAGTTTGAATTTTACTTAGTTTCTTTTCATAATTTAGAAATAAAAGGCATTTTCCTAGCATGATTTTAACCCTCTGATTTGAATACTGTTTGAAGGGGCGTGTCTGCTGAGAGACTTCAGTGTAAACACCCACTGCGATTGGCTAACAGCTTTGCATATGAAATAGCTAGTATTATTACATATTGAACTCTCTCGAAAAAATGTTGCACGTTTTTACTATTACAGCTTTCAATGCTAACTACTCGTAAAAAAGTGATAATTATAGCAATGCAATGGGCATTATATTAAGATTGTGGCATGAAAAGCTGCAGTGATGAGCATGTAGTAGCCAGTCACAGCCTATGCAGTGATCTTGTCATTGCAACTCGATTTCTGCACACTAACAAATGCTTTCATCATAACAGTGCAAAAATGTAAATAAGAGATTTGTTGATTATTAAGGGAGTTTTGGCACGAGTCCAGAACTCTGTCAGTGATAAACACGCACTGTTTATTGACAGCTCCAGCGCGCACTGTTTGATTGACAGCTACAGCTATTGTAAACAGAGCGTTCTTTGATCGCTTTCTATATATAATTTAATCAGTTTAAAGAACAGATTATTTACACCCTACTAAGTGAAACAATGTGAAGTTGACCGTTTAGTCACTGCTTTGATTTACTGACAGGACAAAAAACATCTGACTGTAGCTACATGAATAATTACATCAGAAATCACTGGTCACAGATGAGGCATTAGAATGAACACGGTGCATTCACACTGGCAGTTTAGTTCAGAATGGGGCAAAGTTCCCATGAAAAATCGCTAATGTGAACGCTGTCATGCGGACCCGGGTGCGCACTCGGGTACCGAACCCAAGACAATAAAATGTGCAACATTTTATGTTTTACTTCCAAATATATCTAATGTAGTTAATTTAACTTAACTTATCTTTGCATAACTTTCCTCGACATCTCGTGATTTCCGGGCACGCGAGTTACTGAACATCAAGGATGATTAGTCTTAGCCTCAAATACTGCTTCGGAGTGTGGTGTGGGTTTAGTGTGCATTATGGCCACTGAGCTTTGCCGTTTTTAAGACCCGGGACAGTCTTGTGCACTAACTTCCTGTTGCATGCACGTGCTCTCTAGTGGCCAAGACCTCAAGTATGGGTATTTGGACAGGCCCAATAAATGACCATAAACTTGATAGTTAGCCAGAGAAATTATCCCATATGAAAAGATTTTGAAAAAATGTTGACAAATGTTAACACATTCACCATTTTGTATTTTTTGTTTCATATCGACAGACGTAATCAAAATGAACTTTGTGTATAGAAAAGAGCTACATTGCTACACAGCTACATTATTGTATTCCAAAATGCATGATCAATTATTAGTTTAATAATTATTATAATTAAAGCAAACAAACAAATAAGCATATGAGGGTAAATAATACCAAGTGCATTTTGAGTGAAGGAAATGTAATTAGAAGCTATTCTGTAAACACTGCTAGAGTACTTTTAGTACTATTCTGGAACAATAGTCTCATTATGGTGTCTTGAAGCTTAAAAAGACACATCACGATTGTTTTATGCATGCTTTTCTTTGTATGTGCAAGTTCTAATACAATTAACAGTGATGTGGAAACACAGCGATAATCAGTTAGCTGACACAATTAACAAGTAATTTAAGAAATCATTTACATAGGCTAAAGAAGACAACTGCATTATCCTGCACAGCACCTTTATTCATTCTTCATCTGGACTGTAAATGATTCCAATCAGCATTCCGTATTCCACTGCAATCATTCCTTTAATTAAAACATTCCAAGCAGCTGTCAGAATAATTATCCAAAGTGGACATATACGACAGATTAGTAGATTTTAGGCAGAAGAAAAATACAAAGTAAAAGAAGGTGCTTAACTGCAGAATTAGAGCGGGAATGGGTTTTTAATCGCACAGTTAATGTTGAGGAAATGTGCAGCTTGGAGATGGCTGACAGTGCAAATTACCTTTTATAGTTCATGAAGGATATGACTCCACTTCTGACAATGCTCCCACACACTTGCTTATTCGAAGTTTGGCTGTTCTAGCAACAAAGGAAACAGTTCAAATAGAAGAAAATGAATGTGGTTTTGATGGACAGTTTTCATCAACGTACCATAAAAATTAATCACAGTGTATCTCGAACGGTCTTTATCTTTGTCATGGCTGATCTCAGTTTATTGAAACAATGATGTAACGTAGTGTGCCCTTCCAAGAAAATGAAATGATCAAACTTCCCTACACAGGAACACAACCCCTCCGTTTCAGTACGTCATCCATCAGTTTGCTTTCCATTCATTTTTCTTTATCTCTTTTCCCTAAAATCTCACTGAGAGAGTTTGGATCAAAAATAAGGATGCATATTTTTATGCCTTGTGAATATTTTTTAGTAATGTATTATTGTTGTAACAAATTCTGAACAAATTAAATAAGGTAATGTTATTTAACTGGGTTGAAAATCTGAGCATGCACACCTGAGCATGCAAGAAAATCCTTATAGTTGATCCCTGACACTCATAGCAGAAAATCCATAGCTTCAAAACACCCACGAATGCACTGGATGAAGGTTATGCTATTGAGACATATGGCACTAATATATATATATATATATATATATATATATATATATAACTGCACAATATCCATAATGGGTCACAAATGGGTCTAGTCATCTAATAATGGAGGGTTGTGACAAAACGCGAATACAGCTAGTTTCTCGACCCTAATGAAACAACATGAAGAGCTCTCATTAGGATGGATCGGTGTAACAAAATGGTAGAGAAAGAGAGAGGGGAAAAAAAGAACAACAGAGAATAGCTGGAGAGCTCACACTCTTCATCTCAATTTGTTCCAGGGCTACACGACCTCCATTAGAGATTCAGAAATGAGGAGGCATTATGAAAATTGTAACGTTTTTTTTATGCACGGTTTTTCTGAAAAGCGTAACCTTTGAGAAGTTAAGAGATCTTTCGTGAATGTTTTCAAGCTTTGTGGATTTATTCCTCCCCTCCCACTTTGCAGTTCACCTCTCTGGGGTACCAAAGTGAGATATTCAAAAAACAAAACAAAAAAATTTACTGTTTTGCAGATCCTCTGAACATGTGCCAGTTTTACAAGAGGGGCGAGATGATTTTAATGAGCGGGATTTTAATGTCAATGAGGGGGTAGCGTGGCTGTCTTTTATCATTTATTGGATGTGACATCTATCTAATTCTGCACTTTTATAGGCTTATGAGCACCACAATAAACAGATCCTATATGATTGTAAAATAATAGCAGGAAAATGAACCAGGGTGCAGTTCATGAGCTGACAAATTCAGTATTGAATACAGTCCATGCATTACTGTCAGAATCATTTCAGACGTTTGGAGCTCTACGACATTAATGCTGAGTCTATATTTATTCAATGTGGCTGTGGAGACATGGTTTTATTATATGTGATTGTAAGCAGATGTAACGTTGCATGATCAATGAAGGCAAAGAATAATCCCATCAGCTCAATAGGTTCACTGTCTTTAAATATTATCACTTTGAAAGTGAAGTAGTATTGTTTGCTTATCGTATCGTATCGTTTATCTAATACACATAAAGTATTGTTATTTGTACTTGTATGTGTGGTTGTCTTTTGGGGCATTAGGGACAGAGGAGATATATACAAGATGTTGTATCTGCACAAAATGCCAATAAATATATTTTGAAAAAAATTGAATTGTTTTGATGTTAAAAAATGCATCGAAAATTAGCATCACATTGTTATGCACTTGCACACTCAGGTGCAAATTATACGTTCTCCTGAATTTTTGACAACTTGGACTGTGACCAAAAAGAAGAATCAAAACCTACTAACAAAAGGCTAAACAACATGGGGACCAATTTTAGTGAGATTAGCTCTCGTAATGAAAACGGTCCTGTTTGAATGACCTTAAATAGACTATAGCTGAAAGTCTGAGATGGAAATTCAATCAGAAGTTGACTGCAGTGCTGACACTATAAACAAGGCACATTCCATTTCAAGTTTTTCAAAGATGTCAAACTATAGTTTATACAGACATTTCCTTTTCCTTCCTAATAGGCCCTAGTGATGGCAGCTGTGGGCAGGGAGGAGATTTATTTTTCTTTTGCAGAAATGTTGACTCCCAGAGAGTGGATGAGATTTGAAGTGTTGTTATTATATAATTTCCCATACACCACAATTTGGAAATTTTGCGTGATAGGCCAAATGGAAGGTTTCCTCCTGGTTACCTCAAAATACCCTTAAAAGGATTGTTATTAAAAAATGTACAAACTTTGATATTAAGAAGTTGCATTTCAGGAGCATCTGAGTGCATTGTTTTCAGCAGAGCAATATTTTTTTTGGACCGTTAACAGTTTCTTTTTTGCTGTATTTGTTCATTTTGAAGAAGAACAAGAAGAAGATCAAAGCTTGCTGTCACATAGGGCTGAACAATTAACTGAAAAAAAACACTAAGACTACCATTACTGCTGTCAAGAAGGACTAATTGTGAAAAAAGTGTCAGCATGCAAAATAAGTAAATCCAAATGAAATGTTGCATTGTGCTTTTTGCAGCACTTAAAGATTGTAGCAAAGCACAGACATGTCTGTTGTGGGCATGAATGCAATAGGGAATCAACTAAATCTTTGTTTGTCTGATTCACAATTGTTACACAAAATACTGCATCACAGAAAATAAGGCACTTTCCACAAATAGAGTAAAAAAAAGGGGGCCTGGAAAAAAAATTAACTGGAATAAACATTTACCTTTTTCTCTCCAACAAATGAACAACAGAGCAAAATAATATATATATTTTTCATACCCATTTTTATGGATTGTTGCCAATAGTTTGATATCCAGATTTTTTGGATTTTGCAAAGCAAAATTCAAGCAATTGTAGATTCGCTGTTGTTAATATTCTGTTTTTAAAATAAAGCTGAAATAAAATATAGGCTACTATTAGATTAAACCAAATAAAACATTTTAGAGAAAATTTGTAGTAGTAAAATCAATAAAAATAAAAATGAAATAAAATTGAAAACTGAATAGAAATAAAAATAGGCTATCAAAAGCACATATCAAAATTACTACAATTAAATTGAAAATATAAAAAAGGCTCATTCAATATACTAAAATAAATACTAAAGTAACACTATTAGGCTATTACAATAAGGTTCCATTATTTAAGGTTAGTTAACAATGAGCAATACATTAGTCAAAGTAGCTTACTTCATCCTTGTTAATATTACAGTTAATAAAATACAACTGTTCTTTGTTCATGTTAGTCCAGTTTTATCAACTCATGTAAACAGATTTTAATCATGTATTAGTAAATGTTGAGATTAAGATAAAAAAAAAATGCTTTAGAAATATTTTCCTTATTCGTTCCAGTTCGTTAACTGATACTAATGTTAACAAATGAAACATTTTAGTAAAGCGTTACCATTTCTAGCAATAATCATTAAATAAAATATTAAATAAATAGATAAAATATATAAAATGTAATATACAATTCAATAATAAATAGATTATCTCCATTATGCATTGTGGTATTTTAAAACTATTTTAAAGGGCACATATTACACACAGTTTCTGCCAATCTCATGTTAATCTTGGGTACCTATAGAGTAGTATTGCATCCTTCACATATTCGAAGAGTATTTAATTTGATCAGATTTATAAAAGACAGATGCGCACAGTAGCCTACCGATTCTTTCCGGAAACAGCGAGCTCCACGAGGCGTGCCGTGGGCGGGGCTAAAGAGTCACGAATTACGCGCGACACGTGCCAACAAAACAGACATTTGATGTTACTTACCGCCTGCAATTCCGGCCCATGATGACAGCTGCTCCATCTCTCAGTTTCAAACGATCAACAAATACAGTGTCGAACTTGGCCTTGTAGCCCTTGTTTATAAAACATTTGTCACCGACATGCCAGGACGAAACAAACACACTTGCACAACTCCCTTGCCCAGAATAAACAAACTACATACACTGTCCCCCTATCGGAACAAGGTGGCCTAATCTTTCCCTCACAACCAAAAACACACTTCTTAAGTGACATTGTTGATTTCGTGGTTTAAAAACAAAATGACAGACAGGTGCCGACGGCCTCCGTGAACGAAGCACGTTCCACGTTGATGGGCGTTGCTCTTGCTCTGGCTGATGTGTGTACGCGCTCTCAGGAGAAGTGCCCATATAAGAAATTCCGGCCTTTATGACGTCATACAGGACTATAATCGAAAAAAAACTTTTCGAAAATTATACAAATGCGAGTGTTTTTGGCACAGAAATACTTCGTCATACGTCCAACTCATTTTTTGAAACTTTGAACATTTTAAGCATGAGAATCCAACTCTTTAACATGGAAAATAAATCAGAATGCATTTAGATACATTAGACATCTCCTTTAATTTATATTTGAAATAATCCATCATTATTAAGCGAATGAAGCACAATGCAAGATCTGCAAAAATAATTACATTAAAAAATTGTGTGGCAAAAAAATCCCACTCTATATATGAAAAGAAGCCTGGGAGAAAATTTTCAACCTAACTCCTTTGCATAAGGACATCCTCCTGCATTGTGCATTCCTTGTGTGATCTGATAACCAACAGTGTTTCTCCTTTCTAAGCATTTTCCACAGGACTGAGGTGTCATGTTCAACTAGAACAGACTCTCTCCCAGTGGACTAGACCCGACTCGCATGGAAAAGGCCCTTTGAGGACAGCTAAGCATTAAAAGAAACACTTATATCAGCTTGGCTAAAAGATAAAGGTGCTTCTCTTGGGAACTGTGCTGTGATGTGAGCTTACATTATTAAGAGATATACCATCCGAACCTTTGATGTTCAGACGTTCTGTAATGCATTTTGATTGTTTTCAGCCAATATTAGATAAAACATACACGTCACTGGTGAGGAAAGCATTAAAATGATCGACCAATAAAGCATACCATTTTCCCCACTATGGTGTCAGGCACATTGTAAATATACTATAACTTGTTTTTAAAGAGTGAATTTATAGACTCTCGCATGAGGCTACATGGCAGTCCAGAGACATTCATTATTCCAAAACAATTTGATAGATGTGATCATTAATTCGAAGACATGAGCTAGAGCGCAGCAGAGGCTGGTTGTAAAGGTTGGATTTATCATGCTGACATTTGGCAGGCCAAGATGCCGCTCTCACTTTTGAATGCGGTCAAGTAGCTCTGTGTTCTTTACTGCTTTATCACCTACGAAACACGTTGAATTACCTTTTTTAAACATTTCTTGGTACAACATGGAGGCGTAAAGAGCAGCAAACCGAAAGTTGGTCAGCGACAGATAGAAAAACCTTCCAAATACAAGTTGAACCAACTTGGTGAAGATTTCATGAGATCACACATACAATCAACTCTTGTCAGTCGTCGTCACACCTCGTACGTTCTGCTCAGTGGCATGATGTCTGTGGAAAAACACTCAAATTAAAGGTCAGAATCATCAGTATCAATCTCAAACCCAAATGGTAAGAAGAATTCCATCCATGAGCAGAAATCAGTGGAGAGAGAACAAAATGGGGACGGACATTTTTCTTATTAATTTATCGCACAGAAAATCCCAACAACAAAAACACTTTTGATCTATTGCTTTCCCTGCAGGGTGCAAAATTAATGCCCAACAAGTGCCAAATGCCAGAAAAAAATTGACCATATGCCCAGGAACTGCAATAGTACACAGTTTAAGGGATAGTTTGTCCAAAAATTTATATTCTGCCATCATTTACCATCACCATATTCCAAATCCCCTTACTTTTGTCAAGCAAGATTGAAAATATTTTGAAGAATTTTTTTATTTAATTTTTTTCATCCAAATACAATTATTAAAGACTGGAGATTTCAAGCTTCAAAAACCACAAAGCTGAAATAAAAAGAAGTCGTAATTGACTGATAATCGTTTTCTCCTTTGACATGTAAACTACTAACTGTTAATTCCATTGTATGAATGAATCATTCCAACTAGTGAAATATGCAGTTCCCAATTCAAAAAAACTTCCCTCATGCAAAAGAAAGCTATGTTGGATTTGAAAATGTCCAGTGATTCATATGGATTTGAAATGACATGAGGGTGGAAAAATGATGACAGACTTTTTACTTTTAGGTGAACTACTTTAAGCAAAAATAAAACGATAGACCTGAACTTTACCGGCGTTTGTGATGGCCGCTTCAAATCAAAGACGTACAAACTGCCTATTAAATGTTGCATTCTGCATGTCTTCTATCTAACTTCATTCCGGGGGAGTTTATCAATTTGTTTTCTACTAAAACCCTGTATTTTAGTAGATATTCCTCACATAAAGCAACCAAAAAGAAGAGTAGGAACAAAATCACAATCATCAGTTCATGTTTCTGACAGTTGCAGATTTACACACTGTTGACAAGCTCACCGTATATGATTCTGTTAGTAGCACTGCATCCTGCACTGTTTGTCATAAATATGCAACAGCTAAATCACATTTTAATAGGGACCAAAATATTGTCAAACAATCTAAGAATTTGTTCATTGGACTGAACTTGAGTAATGAAAGTGATTTTCACTTAGAGCCAACATAATTGAACAATAAACACTAACAAAACGTGATCATTAATTTGATCATTTAATCTCTCAGTCTATGCAGGCCTATGCAAAGCATGCTGGGAATTAAAAAGCCACTGTCCAGTTTCAAAATGTTCAAAAATAATTATTTTCATTAGCTGATTTGGTTTCACTTTATTTTGATGGTCCCTTCAACACATTCTGTTGACTATAAGTAACGTCACACCTAACTCTCATTAGTGTGTTAGAGTATTAGTAGACTGGTAGGGTTAGGGTTAGACAAAGTTCCTTATAGTTAGTAGAATGTTTGTTTGAGGACCATCACAATAAAGTGACCTGTTGCTGCAAAGGTACTTATAGTCAACAGAATGTTCAAAAGGGACCATCAAAATAAAGTGTTACTGCTGATTTTAAGTAAATTGAACAAGTAGCAGAATAAAATAAATTATAATGAAATAAAATATGTCAGGTGACCATCTAGCCGTAAGATTTAACCTCTTTGCCACAGTACCAATGCCCTTATACACACAGCTAAACCTTTTGTTGGTTTCAGGCAACAAACTTCCATAAGTAAACATCTCCTTACCCCATACAACAAATTTTTGGAAATTAATGTAAAAGGGTTAATTGCCCCAATATTGCAATTTACTGACTTTTTGTACAAAGCTGTATAACTGTAAAAAATAAATATATAATAATAATAATAAATTAAAAAAAAACATAAAAGTAGCATCAAATGCTCCCTTAGTCTCCAAATCTACACAGCAACGGGCCTTTTTTTCAAAGGATCTGAAGCAGAATGCAGAAAATAGTTTTCCACCTACAGTGCTTTCTCCCTCAAAGAACTGGAAGCCTTTGTTCTTGAAAAAATGGTGCAAGATTACACTAGGACTGAAGACAAAGAGTGGGCTTCATAAAGTCCTTGAAACCAGAACATCGTCAGGTACTTCTGATAAACCCAATGAATTATCTGAACAGTGCGTCATACCGCGATGAAAATGATGTAACATAATCTCACTTTCAGCTGGATGCAGTGCGGTCATTTAGATTTCTAATTGCCTTGAATCTTGAATCTGCGATCGCTACGCCTTGCTGTCGCCTCAAACGAACCCGGCAACAGACAAATGGGGCCATGAGCATTTTAATGATGGCATAACTCTGCAATTACAGGGGGGCCGATCTAGAAACATGTCAAACACTTGCATTTGAATTTCAACACCTGTCAGAGCTCAAGGACTCGCTCATGTTCCCTAAAACTCTTCCCAGAATAGATTGTGTGTGTGTGTTTATGCGAGGGAAGCTTTGTCACTTGAGTAATGGAGGAACTCTGTGCTCTCAGGAGCTTTTCCTCCAGAACTCATGAGCTATGCTCAATTAATCTACTCTGGTCTTAATGACCCTGGAAGGTGACTCTGGAGATAAAGCGCAATTACACTGGAAACACGGGCGCTGCCAATTAGGCTTCAAGTTTTTCTCCATCTCCCGAACTCATTCCACCCATCCCACCGCGCCAAGCTGTTTGCGATTTCAATAGCCAGCCTCTTCAAGGGGAAATTAAAAGTAGTGCTTGTGTGAAGAGATAGGATCTTCTCAAAGTGGCCGTCCGCAGATTAATGGTGGAAATAGGGGATTATGGGAAACTGATAGACCTTTTTATGTGAAGAAAGCCTTGACACTAGAGATCCTCTGCTTTTTTGCTTCCTCCTTTAATCATATTGTCTTTGGTGAAGAGTGCTATGTGGGGTTTTATCTGAGCAGTACGGTGGCAGTCCACCTGTTTCCTGTTTTCCTGGAAGACCAAAGACGATCATCCAAAGCTCATATACCTTTGACTGCATTTGAGGTGGGAAATGTAACCCAACAAAGCTCATAAACCCAACAAAGCAATAATTCTTCCCTCTCTGGTGCTTTCCTGTTCTTTCGTTCACCATCACAGCTCCTTCCCAATGATATTAATGAGCCACCCCGGTATGAAGTCATCTGCTGCTTTGGCACTTGTGCCAGCTAGTGAGTCGCAGTGTAATGAGTGTAACTAATGCTTCCTGGCACAGTACCTCTCTCTCTCTCTCTCTCTCTCTCTCTCTCTCTCTCTCTCTCTCTCTCTCTCTCTCTCTCTCTCTCTCTCTCTCTCTCTCTCTCTCTCTCTCTCTCTCTCTCTCTATTTTCAGCACGTTATTCACCTGAAATGGTTTAAATAACTCTGAATTTGCACAACAGTAGGGCTGGGTATTCATGGAGATGTCCTGATTCCAAATTACAAGTGATTAGATTCCAAATAATTTGTGTAGATTTTAGTTCATAATATTTGCAAAAGCTATTCCCTTTCTGCTGATACTGTAATTATACATAGTATTGTTCCAGAGTGATTCGAACCAGTGATTTTTTTAACATTTGTTAACAGAACCACTTCAAGTGTCATTTGAATCAGGAATGAAGCCAACAGTCCTGAGAATTCCAGCCCGAGAACAGTTTGAAATCGTGCCGTCGTATATCAGGCTTAAGTGGAAATACAACTGGAACCATTCTTTTGTGTTCTTTGTTAGAACCATCGGGCCGACTGTGGAAAAGCAGCTTGTTTTTGATTCACTATAAAGAATTGGCTGATAAGAGTAATTTGTTTCAGCAATCATGCTACAATTGTTGCTCTGTATTTTATTTACTATAAAGAATCAGGAATATCAGCTACTGTATGCTTTTTATTCAAAGAATTCAAAGAATTCAAAAGAATTGGCTTATACAAGTTATTTGTCATTCACTTTTCATTCAATAGGATTCGTAACAGCAGATGACTCCAACTACAATTGTTGTGCTGAATATGTTTTTAAATCACTAAAAAGAATCAGCACATAGGAGTCATTTGTCCACAAATTGGTCTACACTGTGATCTCTTTGTATGTTTTGCATGCATATAATAACAACTCAACAGAAAAAAGTTCTACAGTAGAACAAATTATGAAAACCAGTCAAAACCACAATAAAATGAGCTTCCATGCCACTACACGTTCAAATGTGTTTTAAAAACCATAACCGGAAGTCCTAGAGCGAGTCACGTCGGAGGAAATCAAGACCAACAGAGCACCGCAAGCTTGTTAAATCATGGAGTGCTTAAGGTTATGACACTCACCATTAAGTATTCAGAAGGAAAGACCATCTTGGTTGAAGAAGGAGGGAAATACATAATGAGCCGAGCTTCCGCCTCTGGCTGTGCAGGTTCTACCTGAGGATGAATGTTTCAGGGATGTCAGTGTTGGTTGCAGATAAGAAGCGTATGGGAGAATCTCATTAAGACCAGCATTGATTCACCCCTCCTCACCAAATGAATCATTCTAACTGACTCTGAATTACTCTCCAATATGGACACGATTGATCATCTGTTTTGCCCTGACCTTTGGACTGTGGCCATACCGGGGACATAAAGTCGTAATCTGTACAGTCTACTCTGTTTATTTAAATGTAGTTTTAGGTTGTGGTATTAGAGATGAGAGAAGGGGGGGATTAGTGAAGGGGTTATTCTGTAAACTTACTTTGTCTGAGGATAAAAAATGTTGTTTTGAGAGTATGCATTTGTGTGTGCGCGTCTGCATTCTGCGAAGGAGGATGGATGAGCAGGTCGAGGACAAGACTGAGACTTAAAATGCTCTTAATTCATTCATGTTGAACCGTAATGCACGCACTCTCTTTCTATGGCTATGAGAAAGAAACTATTTCTCATTATTTTAACTAGTACAATGGCCTGCACTCAGTGAGCATATTGCATAGCTCAGTATTTATTAAATACCAACCATTCAAGTTATTTCAAGTTCGCTGCATTATTTTATTGATTATAAGACAATCATTTTAAAAAAGAGCAGCTACAGCATGCAGCATGACTTGGAATAGAGTATCAGAGAAGGTAAATGTAAGTTGAAACACATATCTGAGCATAGAGCTTCAATTAACCTTATTGATTAGACACAAGCAAAGCTAAACCTCAGGAAAGGTATATTTAGAGTAGCTGGCAGCCTTAAGTCGTGTTTGTGTGGATTTCCAATCCATCCTGCACAGTACTATCAGGATATTGCTTTTACTTCCAAGTGTAATTGTTCCAAATGTTTTGTAAGCAACCAGGGTCTCTGAATTTATAGCTGGGATTTTACAGCCAACATTTAGTGATCGATGTATTTGCTTTTAGATCACTGTGTAAATGTGAGTCCAAAAAATCCTTGGCTTGTGCTTAAGTGTATATGTTTTAAATACTGTAAACATCCTTGTCCTTGTGGGGACATTTTTTGGAACTGTAATGAAAACTTAAAGCTTATAAATCATACAAATTGATGTTTTATGAACATTAAAAAAATGGTGTGGTGTTAATGGGATAGAATATACAGTTTGTACAGTATAAAAATCATTATGTCTATGGAAAGTCCCCATAAGTGAGTGTGAAAGTGTGTGTGGTTTCTGTTTCGAATAAATGCTGTTTTTTGGTACTTTTGGTCGAATCCAACAAAATATTAAGCAGAACAACTGTTTTTAATATCGATAATAATGGTTATAGAATTAGAGTTATAGAAATAAAATTTCTTGAGCACAAAAATAAGCACATTACAATTATTTCTAAAATTAATAATGACTGCTGAAAGTAACTATTAAAAATTACTATTTAAAACATTTTAAAATTAAGTTATTTTAAACTGACAAAATATGCAGCAAATATATGGTCAAATAAATGTAAAGAGTTTTCAGTGCATTAAAAATATAAACATACACCAGTATAAATGTTTTATTTATGTATTGGTGATTTGGATAAAAGTTTCCGCAAACTCTTTATAAATAGAGTTTTAGATAAAGTTATCTTAAAGCTCTTTTATAGAGTTGGGTTCATTTATTCTGGTTCTGCCTATTCTAATGTTCAAATAGCATATCTTCTCTTAATAGACCAGGCAAACACCAACAGTTTCGTCCTGCCTTTTGTACAACCTGTTAGACTGTATAACCCATGTTTGGCATTGTCTTTGAAATTAATATTTTAAATGAACAGATAAACAAACACATTATCACAGCGGTGCAGCTGAAAAGATGGAACTCATTTTATGCATTATAGGAAGAGACTATGGACAAGTTTGGACAACCACGTCTTTCTTCATTCCTGATGTTCTTTCTTTCTTTTGTATTCATTTCATTTTGAGTGTTCAACAAAGGTTTAAATCACATGACTGTCAAAACTAGAATGTTTACAGATACAGATGAACAAAACAATGTAAAAAAAACTACAACAATAGTCCACTAGCAGAAGGACAATTATCTTCTATAAATATTCAAGTAGCAATTCATAATATTGTTCATCACCTTCAGAAACACATTACCATAGTGCACTAATCCTTTGGGAATGCAGCGGAACCATGTAAACATGTTTTCAACAAAAGTTACAATTGGTAGTTTCTTGGAGACTGTTTTATTGTTCATTTTAATCACAAAATTAAATGTGATTTTTTTTAAGTGTCTTTTTCTTTCTTTTCATTCTTTCGGGAATTACATGAAATTACAGGATATTTTCAGTTTTTGTCTTACTAGTTTTTTTTTTGTTTTTTTTATATTTATTTCAGGCAATGGCACAGAAAGTACAAGGCAGACAAAAAATTGTTAAGTCATAGAGTGCAAAAAAGAAACAAAAACAGAACATACAGTATTTAACTGACAATCGAATTCTGCCTGAAAGGGAGTGGGAAGAAGACAACTAATTTAATCCCACCCCCGTTCCCCATTTGGTGATTAATACATTGAGCTTCATTGTTACTTTGGTCACGGATTGTTTACATATGTTGTATCATGGTGGCGTTACCACAATAACAAGTATTTATTATAACAACAGTATCAACAATTTAAGAAGAATAAACAATATCAACAATGGTAATGGGCAATATATCAACAATGGTAATGGCCAATATACCAAGAATGGTAATGGACAATATACCAACAATGGTAATGGACAATATACCAACGATGGTAATGGACAATATACCAACGATGGTAATGGACAATATGCCAACGATGGTTAGGAAACATTGAGCACATGTTAACACTATAAGACAGAGTACAACAGCAATTTAAATTAAAGATCCTCATCTCTGTATTTTAACCTGACCCAATGTTTATAAAACAGTTTAAATTGATTAATAGTTTGACATTGCTTTTGTTGTAAGTCCAGTGTGTTCCAGAGTTTCACTCCGCATACAGACACACAATAATATTTACGAGTGGTTTGGGCTCTTGGTAATGAAAAATATCCAAAGCCTCTCAAGTTATGAGCTATGTTATGAGTTATTTTACTATAGTTACTTACTAGGCATTTTTTTGTCAATCTGCAAAATAATTTCTTACCAATAGCTTTTTTTACCATGTGTTCCTATAGGTGTCTAGTAACACCTCCCAATTTATCCACGGCAAAATCCTCGGGGAAACGCCTGGAGAGTCAATCAAGTTTGGGGTGCCCAGAGGGTCTGAGCGAAAATAATGAAAACTTTTGTTTTACCAATATTAGCTTTTGAGATGCCTAACTACGGTTTTTAGGGGTGCTGAATCTATCCCAGCCATTAGTTTTGAGTAAAAATGACTCCAAGTCCATACAAAAATCCATAAAAAGTGGTTATCTTACGAGAGGTTCTCTCGTATTGCGTAAGTTTAGTTTCTGCTACGGGACAGATTCATCTTCTCAAGATATTGAAGCCAAAAAATTATCCTTAATTTTGTATTCATTGTCAACGTAGTGCAGCAGCTAGCAGACCTAGAGCAGGCCATCTCGCGTGCTCATTGGCTGCCCTGCGGGCAACTGCTGCAGCCTACCAGTGAGCCCGGCGTGACGTCACGCCCAATGAAGAACGCCCGCGCCTTCATAGCGTCACGTTCTGCGAAGCGCTTCCGCTGTCGACCCTGTGGGCTCGACTCGAAGCCTTCAACTCGGAAGCAGTCACTCCGCCTTGTCCGGGACCGCGCAAAAAGAAGCGCCGCTCCCAGAGACAGCCGGAACCTGTGGCCACAGCGACTCGCTCGCCGGAGGATCTCCCTCGAGTTTCGCCTTCACCTCCCCCCCTCACCGACGCGCAGCTGCCGCTTACGAGCCTCACTGCCGTCGCATATGAAGATGAGGTCGAGGAACACGCCACAAGGGACTGTTGCTCCATCCTGGCATCGGATAGCGAAGAGTGATCTCTTCACTCCGACTCCTCGTCGATCCAGGAATCCGGCCGTACCCGCGCTGGAGCTGACGCGGAACTGATGCGCCTGTTAACACAGGCTGTTGACCGACTCGGGCTCGAGTGGTCGCTGCCGAAGGAACCCGTGCCGAACAGGCTCGACGGATGTTTCCTCCAGAACCGCCGTCGTCCAGCTTCAGCGAGCAGGCACGCCCCGTTCCTGCCTGAACTGCACACGGAGCTAACGAAGTCTTGGAATGCACCGTTCTCCTCGAGACTTCAGTCCCATGCCTCCGCGTTGCTCTCCCAAGTGGACGGCGCCGCCGAGAGAGGGTATGCGGCTATTCACCCGGTGGAAGAGGCGGTCGCAGCGCACCTTTGCCCGCCCTCCGCGAGATGGCGGTCACGGTCGAACCCTCGCGTCAAAAGCCTGCAGAGCCACGTCCGCCTTGGTCGGCCGCGCTTACGCCGCCTCCGGCCAGGCCGCGTCTGCTCTCCATTCCATGCCTGTGTTACAGATCCTGCAAGCTGACCTCCTCCAGGAGTGGGACGAGAAGGGCCGGGATCCAGCTGCGGTCACAGACCTGAGAAGTGCGACGGATCTCTCTCTCCGCGCCACCAAAACAGCAGCTCAAGCCATCGGACGAGCCATGGCCGCTTTAACCGTCACAGAGAGGCACCTCTGGTTGACGCTCGCGGATATGAGGGAAGCTGAGCGCGCCACTTTTCTAAACGCGCCGCTCTCCCCCACTGGTCTCTTCGGCCCAGCGGTGATCGGGATCGTAGACCGTTTCTCCGAGGTACAAAAGACCGCGCAGGCCATGAACCTCTTCCTGACGCGATGCTCAAGGTCCGCTACAGGCCGCTCTCATGAGAAGCAAGGCCAGCCTCCTGTACGAGCCAGCACACAGCTTCCAGCACAGCCTCAGCCTTCGCAGCGACGCCAGGGCGGCCGCCCTAGGTCACGCTCAGACAGCCGTCACAGACCGCCACCCCCCAGAGGGCCTCGGCAGAGGATTGTGTTGTAGTCTGAGCACGCAAAGCCCTCCTAACAAAGAGAGAGAAAAGAGGCGCGTGTCCCGCTGCGGCCGGTCCGCCGTCAAAATTAATTTCCCTGTCAGTCCCCTACAAACAGGCTACTGCAGTGGTTCATTTAGCAGCCAACGAGCCGGTTCATTCACCCTCTCGCCTGCACACAAACGCCGTTTTCACGGCGAACCAGAGAAATCTAAAAAAGAGTACAATATCTGGTCTGGCTCGCGCCAGTGGTGTTTTAAGTGTAGTGAAAGTGCCTGCGCCCCAGTGTTCACCCCTACACACAAGCACATCAAATCTCATGTCGATCACAGAGCACATTCTCATAAAGCGCAAAAAAGCCGCTCAAGTGTTGAATGTAAGAAATGTGTGGACAGGTCTGTGCCCACTATCTGCCCGCTCTGTTACACGGTCAAAGAAGCAGGTTATGAATGTGAGTCTCGTGCCCGTAGGAGAGCGTTCACGCTTACTAACACACACCTCCCCTCGGGCGCTGCCCGCGCGTTTAAGTGTTATCACGAAATGCAGGGCATTGATAAGACGTTCCCCATCCAGTGCGATCGGGGCGTCAAATACACTTGTAAGTCTCGTGCTCACGCTTACAGGAAGGTTTTCCACCCAGAGCGCTGCTCGCGCGTCAAAAAGTGAAAAGAAAATGTTCCCCATCCCTTATGATTGGGACATCTCACATAAATCAGCCGGTTTCGGGTTTCAGCGAGCAGCCATTGCCCAGAACCGACAGCGCGCGCGCCGCGTTTTCAGCTCCAGTTCAGTTTCACAAGCCAGCGAATGGCAGCGAGTTGAACATGGAGGCCATTCGCCCCCTAGCGGCTCACATAGCTGCGTGGGAAAATATCCCAGGGATTTCAGAATGGGTGTTGGGCATAATAAAGCAGGACTATACACTCCAATTCCGTCGGCGTCCCCCACGCTTTCGAGCCCGGAAATGCGGAAGTAGCACACCTACTTCACGCAGAAATAGCGAAGCTGCTATGCAAAGGGGCCATAAAAAAGGTACCGCCTTCTCTGAGCGAGTCAGGATTTTACAGCCGATATTTTCTCGTACCCAAGAAGGACGGAGCCTTCAGACCTATCCTAGATCTGAGACATTTGAACAAAGCGCTTGCGAAAAGACCGTTCAAAATGCTTACGACCAGAAAAATTCTCGCGCACGTTCGCCCGGGGGACTGGTTTATTTCTCTAGATCTGAAGGATGCCTATTTTCAGATTCAGATAATACCCCGTCACAGGCAATTTTTGAGATTCGCCTTCGACGGTCAGGTATATCAATACACCGTCCTGCCGTTCGGCCTGTCTCTAGCACACCGTACATTTACGAAGTGCATGGACACGGCGCTCGCCCCCCTGAGGAGTCAGGGACTGCGAATAATGAACTATCTGGACGATTGGATGATATTGGCGCAGTCAGAGACAGAACTGCTATCTCACAGAACAGTGCTTCTCAGTCACCTGGAAAGTTTGGGTCTCACGGTCAACTGGACCAAGAGCTCATTAATGCCCAGCCAGTCGATTTCCTTTTTAGGAATAGAGCTGGATTCTGTGGCCATGACGGCTCGTTTATCGACACAGCGCGCGCGCCGTGTTCGCCACCTAGCCGCATCTTTCCAGAAGGGCAGCTTTCTCTTTTTCAGCTTTTTGAAAACGTTTCAAAGGATGCTAGACGGTATGGCATCAGCTGCAGCGGTGCTTCGGCTGGGCTTACTGCGCATGCGCCCGCTCCAACGCTGGTTGAATGCTCGCGTGTCTCGCCGAGCTTGGGTTTCTGGCGGCCAGAAAATCAGAGTGACTCAGACCTGCATAGCGGCTCTGCAGCCTTGGTTAGTAGCCGATTGGTACCAGCAGGGAGTGACGATGGGAACCTTCTCTTACCGGAAAGTCGTTTCGACAGACGCGTCCAACTTGGGATGGGGCGCGCTGTTCGAGGGCAGACCGGTCTTTGGCCAGTGGTCAGACCAGGAGAAGTGTTTTCACATAAACTGTCGGGAAATGATAGCGGTCGAGAACGCGCTGAAGTGCTTCCTCCCGTTCATACAGGGCCAACATGTTCTTGTCCGCTCGGACAACATGTCTGTGGTGTCCTATGTAAACCGTCAGGGCGGTGTCAGATCCAGAAATCTCTGCAATCTGACGGAACGCCTCCTTATTTGGTCCCAGATGCACCTACGCTCGCTGAGGGCGGCACATGTGCCTGGCCATCTAAACGACGGCCCAGACAGACTATCCAGGGACAATGTTCCCCCAGGGGAGTGGTCCCTGCACCCCCAGACGGTCCTGAAACTGTGGCGCCTGTTCGGCAGAGCGGAAGATGTCCGAGGTTCTTTTCAAAGGACGAGGACGCGTTGGCCCAGCTTTGGCCCAGCCTCCCACTATATGCTTTCCCTCCGGTCTCTCTGTTACCACAGGTGATTAAGAGAATCAGGGAAACGCGCCACCCGGTGCTCCTCATAGCCCCGCGTTGGGAGAATCAGATTTGGTTCCCGGAACTAGCATGGCTGTCACGCACAGCTCCGTGGCCGATTCCGGTGAGGGCGGATCTCCTCTCTCAGGCTCGCGGTACGATCTGGCATCCCCATCCAGAGCGCTGGTCTCTGCACGCATGGTTGATCAACGGGTACTCGTTACCCTGTCAGAAGGAGTGATGAATACGATCACGCAGTCTAGAGCTCCTTCCACGAGAAGGCGCTACGCGTTTAAATGGTCGGTGTTCTCCAGATGGTGCACCGTCAGAGGTCTGGACCCTCGGGCATGCGGGGTGGCGCATCTGCTCACTTTCCTACAAGAGTTTTTGGATAAGGGGAGGTCCCCATCCACACTCAAAGTATATGTGGCGGCCGTAGCAGCGTTCGCAGAACCGACGCACGGCCAATCACTAGGAAGGCATTAATTGGTCATCCGCTTCCTTAAAGGAGCTAGAAGGATGAACCCGCCGCGCCCCCCGTCGGTTCCTGTGTGGGATCTTTCATTGGTCCTTGAGGCCCTGAAAGCTTTTCCATTTGAGCCACTAGAATCCATGGAGTTGAAATATCTATCTCTGAAAAACGTTTTTCTGACTGCACTGTTGTCAGTGAAACGTGTGGGGGACTTGCACGCGCTGTCTGTCAACGCGTCGTGTCTCGAGTTCGGGCCGAATGACTCTAAAGTCATCCTCAGACCTAGACATGGCTATGTTCCTAAGGTGATGGGCACTCCATTCAGAGCGCAAGTTATTTCACTATCAGCTCTGGCAGCATCTGACAGCGAAAACGACGTGAATCCCCTTTGGCCTGTCAGGGCGCTGAGGTGTTACGTTACGCGCTCCGCCTCCTTCAGGCGTTCAGAACAGCTCTTTGTTTCGTTTGGTGGGCGCACCAAGGGTCTCGCCGCCTCGAAACAAAGCCGTTCTAGATGGATAGTGGACGCTATAGCAACGGCATATGCGTCAACAGGTCTGCAATGCCCTCTGGGCATCAGGGCTCATTCCACGAGGGGCGTTGCCACATCGTGGGCGTGGTCCAGTGTGATTTCTATCCATGACATGTGTAGCGGTGGGCTGGAGCTCCCCGTCTACCTTTGTCAGGTTTTATAACCTAGAAGTTCCCGCCTTGCAGGCTAAACTTTTGTCAGTCTAAAGGAGATGTGTATTCTGCCCAGATCTTCCTGCTCAGATCACTCTCTCGTGACTCAGCTCTCCTGGTTGAACTGCACCAGTAGGGTATGTGCCATGTGCCTATACAGACCAGCGCGCGGCTCTGTATTCCCTATGTGTGCTTAGATACAAGTGATGGCCCGCATGGCTGGCCACCTTATTTCTTCCATTTATTGGGTTCCTCTGAAAGTTTGGGGACTCATGGTGGATGCTTGGCGCGCACGGCGTTGACAAATTGTTCCCGTAGTGTAAGCTAAACTTACGCAATACGAGAGAACCTCTCGTAAGAGAACGATACTCGGTTACTTACGTAACCTCGGTTCTCTCTAGAGAGGGAACGAGTATTGCGTAACCGGCCGTGCTCGCGCCACGAGCGACTTTGCTTCAGTCGACGAAAAACCAGGGATGTCAGCCTACAGCCCCTATTTTTATACGCTAAGCCACGCCCATTCTGGCGGGCTGTGACGCTATGAAGGCGCGGGCGCCCTTCATTGGGCGTGACGTCACGCCGGGCTCACTGGTAGGCTGCAGCAGTTGCCCGCAGGGCAGCCAATGAGCACGCGAGATGGCCTGCTCTAGGTCTGCTAGCTGCTGCACTGCGTTGACAATGAATACAAAATTAAGGATATTTTTTTGGCTTCAATATCTCGAGAAGATGAATCTTTCCCTTAGCGTAAGCTAAACTTACGCAATACTCGTTCCCTCTCTAGGGAGAACCGAGGTTACGTAGGTAACCGAGTATTGTTTTATTGAACAATTACAAAACAAAACTTCCTAAATCATTTTAAAATGTAACATACCTCATCCAACTCCCCTGCATCTCCCTCACTCCTGTTATCATCTGGCTGGTTGATGTTCTGGCAAGAGTTATCATGACAGTTCCCACAGACAGAAATACACTTGACTCCTTGCTTTTTACAGCAGCACCTGAGAGTGTCACAGTCCCCTGCACAGTTGCAGCTGACAAACTTCAGAAGGTAGTCCGGTGCAATGGGATCTGTTGTAGGGACTGGTGCTTAACCTTGTTCTCCTTGTTTCAATCCATACTCAAGGACATCCAGTGGTGGACTTTGTAGCAGTAGCCAATCTCTGGTCTGGAGATATGCCCGCAGAGAGTGCTGTGCTGCAGCTCCTGTAGTCAGAGGCAGTTTCTCAGGCTTGATGCTCCCGGCTGCGGCCCGCTTGCTGAAGATATCAAATCTTCAGTCTTCCGAATCTTCAGGTGGATTTCCGCAGAATATGAGCTTGAACTTTTCGCAGCCAGCTTTGATGATGTCACATTTCTTGGCTCTGATATCATTAAACACATCCATGACCCACTCTGCTTTATCAGTCTTGCAGAGCTTGGTGAGCAAATGCTGATACGGTATCACAGCCAGAGAAGCTGTGTAGGAAGATCAGGTATTTACGGTACCTCTTCGGGAGGGCCTACCAGATCTTTCTGACATCGTAAGATGTGTCTTTAGCTGTTGTGAGGAAGACCGGATGGTTTGCCCGATGATGGACCAACATAACCATAACGTCTGCCCTCACCTCAACAGAGGGCTCTATTGCCTCCTTTAGTGCTGCACACATGATAGAAGTGTCAGCATCATCAGAGCATTGTTGTACACTGATCCTACTTCTTTGGAATGTCTCAGCAAGGAGCAGAATGATCTGAGCCTTGTTATGCTAGTTGTCAAGGAACTTTTCCTGTGGAACAATGTTTTTTAAGTATGAACGAATCTGAGTGTCACAGAATGCATTCTTTGTAAATCTCAAATGGTCATGGTCCTTGGTGGAGCTACCATATCTGTCAAAGACCACAGTGATCCGGAAGTGGTGGCAACCCATGGACATCACAAACCGGACGTAGCTCTTGGCGATGTTCTTTCACGTGAGGTTAGCCACTAATCATAATGAGGCGGTTGAAGAGCTTGATAGAGTAAGTAATCAGCTTCTCTCCATTGATTTTAGGAGAAGATCTGAGGCTTGCCTATGACTTGACCTTGTGCTTGCTTTCCATTGTATCCAGAACAGTTTTCCCATCCATCTTGGCCTGTATGGCTCTGCCAACCTCCTCTACCTGATCAGCATTAACTGAGTCCCCGGGAGTGCTGCTGAAACCTGACGAGAAAGATACCAGGGTCTTCATGTCCCGTATGGAATCAAAGGGGTTGACTTCCTCCAACCATCCAACTATGGCGTTAACAGCATCATTGTCTTTCTCCATCTGGGCTCTTGTGACGTCTGTGTGGATAGGTACCTCACGTTTGTTCATTACTTCTTTAAGCTCCTAGTGAATGAGCGAGAAGTGGTTCAATGTCTGAACCCAAGACTTGTGAGCAGATTTGTTCTGGAACCGCCCTCTGCTTAAACTGCCTGGGCATTTGGCCTTAAACATGAGTGTGGTTACTATTGTGATGTCAGTCCATGTGCCTGACCACTCATGGTCTGAGAACCGGACTACATGGTTGCCATACACAGTGAACTTGGATAGTTTCCTTGTACATGGGACAGTCCTGTCGCTGCTGCATTAGTTGGACATAGAGCCTTGCTCCCTTTGCATACTGATGGTGGCCTGCTGCTGCAAAGGTGTTCAGCATTCCAATTATGCTGCTGAGGTGACCTGTGTGGTCTGGGACACGCTCACTCCTGATAAATACCTTGATGAGGTCGATTCTGCCATAGTACCAGACCCAGAGTGCAGGTGTCCTTCCTCCCTTAGCCAAAGTTTTCAACCTCTCCTCCATCCTCTCCTTGAACACATATCATGCTGAATAAGTCCATACAACCACATTAATAGATTATGTGTAACTATGAACAATAATCTCACTTTGAATTATATAGTGAGCCCACTATAAAATGACACAATTTACAACAATTAATATTGAAATATTGATCTGTCATATTTAAACTATGAATTTTAGGTGAAGAATGGATTATGGAGTCATTTTTATTCAAAACCAATGGCTTGAATGGATTCAGCAGCACCCCTAAACATCCCTAGTTAGGCATCTCAAAAACTAATATTGGTAAAAAAATATATATTTTCACTATTTTTACCCAGGCCCTCTGGGCACCCCAACTTTGATTGCCTCTCCATGCGTTTCCCCGAGGATTTGGCCGTGGATAAATTGGGAGGTGTTACTAGACACCTATAGGAACACATGGTAAAAAAAGCTATTGGTAAGAATTTTTTTTTTCAGATTGGCAAAGAAAATACCTAACTTTCCTTAACTATACCAACAGAGTGGGTGAGGGATGGCGTCAAATCCTGAAAGACTAATTCACTCCTGGTTTCCTCAAGATTTTCCTATGGGGTTTTATAATATGGTTTTTCAATTCATGAGTAAAATAAAGCCTTTGGTGAACATAACGTGATACCTAGATGTTTTTTTCTACAACATAACTTACACATACCCATACCGAAACCTCTCAAAAAAATGTGAAGTTATGTTTATTTTAGAATTTCCTTTTAATTTATGTTTCTAATAAGTAACTATAATACAGTTTGGGGTGTGACTGAATGTGTGAAGTTTATGTTGTAGAGCAAAAAGTCAAAGTATCGTCATGTTATGTTTACCACAGGCTTTATTTTACTCATAAATGGAAAAGAAAACATTATAAAACCCTCTCGAGGGAACCAGTGGCAAATTAGTCTTCTGGTTTTTGACGTCATCCCCGCACCACTCTATGTTCTGTGTATATTTTAAGATATGGATGAATATAATTCACTCTGACACTTGATTCGCAAGTACACTTAACCTCAGTAGACTAAGTCAGATTTGTAGATGCCGAGGTTTTTGTGAATGTTTATGAACCCATAAATTTTTTTTTAAAAAAAATAATAAAAAATTGCTGGTCTCCTCGTAATGTATATAATCTTTCTCTGTGTCTGCCGCTCTCTTTTCCCTCTGCGTTTCTTACTCAACTTCTATCATTTAACTGTGCGACAGCTCCAACAGTTCCCCAATGACATTACAAAGGCTGTCAAACGCATATTAACAGTCAGAGCTTGGCGACCCCCCATATTTAAAGGTAATTGCCACACGTTAGTCTTTTTAATTGTGCGCTTTTACATACTGAACCCTTTTTATTTTAAATATAAATGGACTCCATGAGATTAATAAAGTTACCATTGAAAATAGTGTGGGCATTTAACCTGCAATCTCTATTCTACGGTGGCCGAGGGAGCTCAACACGCTGCAAATAAAGAAAACAAATGCAAATAGAAAAAAAACACATGCAAATAGAAAAAAACTCTAGAAATAGAAAACATCTTCATCAGTTTCACGACACTCGTGTGCTCCAAATACTCACAGCACAACCAAATACAGAAACGCGCCCTAATATATGAAATATATGAATCTATACACAGGGGCGGCTGGCCAATAGAGGGCGCTAGGGCTGATTTTATTTAATCAGCTAATTAACTAAGTGTTTGAGTTCAATTTCAAATGCAAATGGAAAGTTTGTGCAATATGTTTGTTTTTGTGCAAGAATGCCTCAACCTTTTAATATTGGCATTAAATAATTACTTTTCACTGAGCACTGGTATCCTGCAGTTTGTTTTAAATTGTGTTTGTTAAATTTGTATTTATATAACATTTCCAACACCCAAGGTCGCTTTACAAAGATAGGTTAAGGAATTGAACAAAATAAACCTCAACATCAAAGATCGACATACCAAGGGCAGAAAGTAATATACAGAGGTCACTTACAAAGTTAGGTTAAAGATACAAACAAATAACATATCCATGAAAAGGTAGAGTTTAAAGATTGTGAGCTAAAGAATATTCAGATAAAAAATGTGTTTTTAAGAGGTTTTTGAAGGAGAAAGGGGTGGATGCTTGACGGATGTCTTGACGAAGAGCATTCCACAACGCCAAAAGACCTGGGTCCCATGGTTACCAGACTTTTGAAAATGACCGAATATGACACCAACCCCACCTAAGATATTTTTCACCAGCCGCCACTGTCTATACATCAATTACACTGTACAAACTTTTTCATGTTATGTTTAAATTTTCATAATTAAAGTTTCATAAGAAATGTTTGGTAATGTAGGGTCCAAAGTTGTAAAGTTGAGACACTCACACACAGATATATAACACATATTTCTGTCGTAAGAACAGCTATTCAGCTTATGGTCACCGTGCTGCGCTGTCATGGGAACATTCCAGGTGAAAATAATGAGGAAAGTACGTTGTCTTTCGTTGCTCCCTTCATGAAGTGTGTTCCAAACAGCTACATAATGGCACACTAGTGCCCTGCTCACTCCAAAGTCCCACTTCAAGGGCTATGCCGTCTGCCCTTCAAAGGGAGTAGGGCATGGGGATGCTCACGAGCACTAGGCGTGTCCCAGTCGGGTTCGTCACTTATTGGGGTCCCC
This sequence comes from Meda fulgida, assembly GCA_030578275.1. Taxonomy (NCBI): domain Eukaryota; kingdom Metazoa; phylum Chordata; class Actinopteri; order Cypriniformes; family Leuciscidae; genus Meda; species Meda fulgida. The sequence continues at coordinate 14,080,283 of CM060626.1, forward strand.
TGGAAACATTTCCGTTGTGGTCTGTGTTATTTGCAGTGCGTTTCTGTATTTGATTATGTTGTGATTACTTGGAGCACACGTGTGTTGTGAAACTGATGGTGTTTTCTTAATGTTTTTTTTTCTATTTGCATGTGTTTTTTGCTATTTGCATGTGTTTTTTCTATTTGCATGTGTTTTTTTTCTTTTTGCATGTATTTTTTTCTATTTGCATGTGTTTTCTTCCATTGCAGTGCATTGGGCTCTCTCAGCCACTGTACTATCCACCCTATGTAGCCAAAAAAAAAAAAAAATATTCTGTGTTAAATACTAAAAAAAGACACAAGAGGAAGAAGCTCCAACGTTGTAGGAAGGTTGAGTACATGAAGGTTAAAGTCAGGTTCAGAGAGACCACGGCCCTGTGGGAACTCTCACCTCTCAACCACAAAAACTATCCGTCCATCAGGTCAGCACCCGCTCTCCCGGATCAAATGACTGGGTTAATAGATTTCAGCAAGAAGAGATGGGAAAACAAAATACTGTTGGGACTAGAGAGAAACTTAGGATGGGGAAAAGAGAGAGAAATCTGCAATTTATAGCAGAAAGCACAACAAAAAGCTACAGTGAGGAAGGAACGCTTTGAAACTAGCAGATTATGTAATATCAATAAGATCTAATAGAGTTATGTTTTGTGATTCAGAAATGTACAATATAGTTGTATTGACAGCATTTAAATAATACAAGTGTAATTTAATTGATTAAATTTAAGATCAGCTAAATAATCCCTTAAAGGCAATTTTCTATTAACCTAAAAGCTAGTACTGTATGACTCTTAAAGGTGCAGTAAGCGATTTCTGAGAAACTCTGTTGAAAGTGGATCAGACTAAGGTCCAAAACACACTTGAAGCTAATCAGCAGTAAGGGGCGTAAACACACATTAGGGGGGAGATGGCTGTGTTGCATAGTGTATTCATGAATTTGGGGGCAGAGATATCAAGATAGGGGTGTGATCCATAGGGGCGTGTGTGTTTTTGGTGATTTCAAATAACAACAGCATTTTTCAGAAATCGCTTACTGCACATTTAAGCTGTTTATACGTAATGGTTACTTTTTCAATGCCGTTAAATGTCAATACATTATTAATGTGCACTCGAATATTCAAATATTAAATATATATATATATATATATATATATATATATATGTATATATGTATATTCAGCAAGGACTTGTTAAACTGATTAAAAGTGACAGTAAAAACATTTATAGTTTATATATTTTTTATTCTATAGTAAATATATATAACTTTAATAATGTTACACAATATTTATATTTCAAATAAATGCTGATATTTTGAGCTTTATATTCATCAAAGAATCCTTGGAGGATTATGGTTTTCTACCTAAATATAAAGCAGCATAACTTTAACCATTTTCAATAGATACTTTTAGAAAATGATCCTGTCACATGCAGCGTTGGGCACAAGAATCCCCACCAGATTTTTGGGTTCTCCCAGCTCAAAAAGCTCAATTTAACCTGTTTACAGCAAAGTAAGCAGCATGATAATGCCTCAAGTCATGATTTGCATTGTTACCTCCACAAGGCATTAATTGAAAAGAACCCAACTGTGCCTCACTAGAAAAAATGTCTCATTCTTTTTACTACATTTGTAAAGCCAAGCCGCTATTGATTTTTTGTAAAACAGCCATTTATTTAACTCACATGCACATTTGCTTTTATTATTTCCTACAGTATAGTTTCATGTCACTGTATTTTGCACTAAAACAACCTATAGCCTAACTAGCTCTAGATTCTCATCAAAAACAGGTCAAGCAAACAACATGGTCTGAAGATAAAGAACAAGAGTTAGCGATACAGAGTTTGGCCACGTTTGCAGCCACTGAATTAATGTTACTTGTTACAGTTACACGCAAAGCTATTACATGCAGCTTTGTACCTATTGATTTTTTAAATCCGAGTGAAAGGGTTTGCTATTGGAACTGTTAACAATCACTGTAGCCCATGGACTTGAGAGGCTCTGTTATGCCTTTTGGCGCCTTGAGGGAAAAATAAATAATTGGTGTCGGAATGATTTATTGTGTACTACCACACATGTCTTCTTCCCGTCAGGTTCATCTCATCCCACAGGATGCACTAAATCAAGAATTTCTCTCTGCCCTCATTTGCTCACTTGTTTGAATCCTAATAGATGAGAAAAACAGGTGCAGAAAGGCCGGTGATGCCAACACAGTGCTTTCCATTGGCTATCATTTACAGCAGCACATCTGATTCTTTCATTAGTGCTGTTTGTTAAATTCGACAATATTTTCCTTCGTTATCTAAATCAAACCTGTTTTGTTGCCCTGATTGGGCTTTCACGTACACAGTGAGTGATACCTACACCTGTAAACAGTGAATAGCAACTGTGAAAAAAAAAGCATTGGAATTCTGCTTCAGTGAATAGACATAAGTAAACAGACCCACTAATAAGGCTCATTAGGGGTGGAGAGGCCCTGTCTGCCTTTATTAAAACCAGAAAAACATAAATTTGGGCTGAAACTGCAATTTCAAGTCGGGTGTAATTTTGATATCACCACACGTTTATGAAAAACACGTTTATTATTTTCTGACTGTTTAATAGTATTGAATATGGAGGAAATTGCTAAAGGTGGATCCACGAGGTAGAAAGTAACAACCATGGGGTCAAGGTTTGGCTGGTTAGCATGACCCCATGTGTCCCTGCTGGTAGATGCCATAATGATACAATGTTTTCTTATTGATCCCTATTCAAAATGTACCATTTTTTCTGATTATGTGATTTTTTTATTTTTTTTTAATGTCATGTAATAATCTGTACACACTACAGAGGAAAAGTCTGCTGGCAGGAAGCAAATAGGCTCAGATTTATTATCAGAGCAACATATTATGTGCTTTCACAGCCAAATGAGAGGTTGTTGGATGGTGTGTGCCCTGTGTCCAACTCTAGCAACCCTCAAACACATCCTGGCATTAAGCTACAAAACTAGCCTCACTCAAGGCAGGTACACAACCAGGCAGCAGCAATTGAGACCAAGGAGATGATAACCAACTCCTGTCCACTGAGCATAAAAAACAGGACAAGACCGATGGCATTCATCCAGTCAGGAGAGACAAACAATGATAACAACAACAACAAAAACAACAACACAAAAGCTCACTCATAAGCTAGAAACTGGACTGGAGCCGATTCTGATTTTCTTTTAAAGAACTATAATTAATTGACACCATATACAAACAAAAATAAATTTTCTTAAATGCAAAATTTTATTTAATAAAAAAGTAAAAAAAAACAGTAACTAAATAAGAACAAATAAACAAATTTCAAACAACAGCAAAAATAAATACAATGGAATAAAGAGAGATAAACACGGCTTTACGTTTTTCAGGTGGGCATTCAGTGTATTCAGGTAAGAAATACTACAGATATTAAAGTAATCAAATGCAAAGTAACACTGGATTAGTCTTCATTGTAAACATTAAATACAGATGAATTTTTACAAATAGTTACAAAAGTTATTCAGCATAGAGTGATTTTCTTTGTCTTTTGTTCTTTTATTAACATGAAGAAGCAGGAATATTAGACTGCAGTCACTTTAAGCGTTTAAACGTAAGCCATGCAGTTACACAACATGCCTTAGCTTTCTCAACTATTTACATTCCTCAACTATTTACATTCCAAAATTGACTGTAATTAACTGAATACTCACTAAGACAGACATTTTGACAATTTTGTGTGTTTTTGACCATTTAAGCACAGAAAGACACTAATTTTGATACTTGCCACTCACAAGCTGTTTGAGAGGTGGCTTGTGCCACCTTGTATAGATCTTGAGTAGATCAGTGATGTGCGCACTTTGGGTGTGAGCGTGACACCTGCGGGAATTAGTAAAATTATGCGCAATACAAGCACTATTGACCGGCTTGGAATCGGAAAATACGTGAGACTGACCTGCTGGTCACAGGTCCGGAATGATTCTAAAGTCTGAACAGAAATATTTTTTTATGTAAATTTACTTGTCCAACACTTTTTTACATTAAATGTTCCTCCAGAGGTGTTCAAACTTTGACAGCCCTAAAATTATTTTTAATGGTAATTCATTGTTTTATGCACCATCCCAGTTTGAAAACACAGTACCCGCACAGTACCCGCATCAACCGCCCTAGCCATTTCCACACTGGATGGGAAGTGTGTTGAAAATGTTTCATCTTATAAATATCTTGGTCTGTGGATTGATGAAAAGCTAACTTTTAAAGTTCATATTAATACATTAGTGAGAAAGCTGAGAGTAAAGCTTGGTTTTTATTTTAGAAATCAATCCTGTTTTACTCTCCAAGCTAGGAGGAAATTGATCAGTGCCACTTTCTTACCAGTCTTGGACTATGGGGATGTTATTTATATGCATGCTGCTTCTACCACGGTGCACACACTTGACACAGTCTACCATGGTGCATTACGGTTTATTACTAATGCCAAGTCACGTACTCATCACTGTCGTCTTGACCATGAGGCGACTGGTTTTAGCTCTTTAGGTCTGCGTATAGGTTTCACTGGCATATTTGTATTTATAAAGTCATTAATGGTAATTTAACCGGTTATCTTACTAGTCTGTTGAACTGGATCTCTGCTCTGTTAACATTCTGGCTCTAAATATCCCACGTATAACTGAATTTGGTAAGACTGCTTTTAGTTATGCTGCTCCTTGGTGTTGGAATTTGCTCCAAAAAGTATTGAAGCTTTCGGTTTTTATCCCACTTAATTTTAAACAATTACTTAAATGTTCTAAATTTGAACAATGCACATGTTTTCAATGACTCCTTCATGTCATTCTTAAATTGTTTCACATGTACTGTAAATCTGTTTTGTTGTTGTGTTTGTTTATGTGATTCTGTGTAATTTGTGTAATTGTTGCCCCAGGGCTCCCTTGTAAAAGAGATTTGAATATCTCAATGGGACATCACCTGGTAAAATAAAGGATAAATAAAAAAATTAAAAAAATGTTGACCTAACATCCAATTTGAGTATTCAGTTGAAGAAGCACACACAAGGCAACATTATTCAGAACTGGATGCAGATGCAAAACAACAAGACTGGAAAACCACAGAAAAGTGTGGTGCAGAAGTTTTAGAGCCACATCCACCATACAACTCAAGGGATCCATTTAGTCAGTCCCTTAAAAAAAACATCAAATATGCATCAGAGGCAGCAGAAAGATGTAGTCGATGGCTATGGATCAACCAGAAATATCTATCCTGGGCTCCAAGGTCACTTCAAGAAATGGGGAAAGACGTAACAGGGGATGACTCTGGCACACCGGAATTCATTTTCAAGCCCTGCGAAGGCTAGTCGATGAAGCATCAAGGAAGGATGGGTGACCATTTGAAAAATCCCTGCATGTCATCTTTGTGTCACCCCTAGCATCAAGGCAATTTCAGAAAAACTGCTCACTACCTACTGGCACAAAGGATTAGCATCATCTCCTGTGATTTTGATCCTTAAAGAGATGTTATTACCAATGTGAACATCACTTATCAGAGACTGCTTTCAGTGATAGTGGAAGAGATTACATAGCCTGGTTCTTAAATGATCTCCCGCTTTTCATTGTTTTACTCCAAACGCTTGTCTCACCTCAAAAACACCTCTTACAGCCTTGCGTTAATGTTAGATTTTAAATTGGAGCTCTTCACACAGAACTTGAAAGCTTTGTTTTTTAAGTTTTTCAGTTATGATAATGGACTAAATTACCACAATCAGTGATATTTGTTTGGAAAGATGAAAAAAAGAGAAAGCAAACAAAATAAAACATCCTCTCTCGCGGTCTTGATTAAAACCCAATCTGTAAACCCATTCACAACACATTCTCTCCGCACAAAGAAGGATATTATCCCGTCTCATTGTGAGACATCTCACGCATTGGTAATGTGATGGCGTCTCGAAGCCATGCCCACTGTGCTGTTCGATTCATCTGGCCTTTGTGATATTCTGTGTTGTCTTTACATTTTTGCTTTTGTATGTATCCATTGATTAATTTAAATTAATGACCACCTCTCTAAAGTTGAAGGTCTGGACAAGAGTCATCACTCTAACTTCTATGCTTTTACCTGTTTTTTTTTCTCATTCACATCTCAAATTATTCACCTTAAATTGTTTTCCAAATGCTGTTTTTATTTGCATGCTATCAGAAATGTTTGGCTTGCCAGGGAAATAGCATAATATCCCAAAATTGTACTGCTGTGGCTCCATGTTGTGATGCTGAATTATTTTGTGGAATCCCATGCAGTTGAACGATTACTTTGGATCCAGCGTTGTAGCCAGAAACTTCATTACAGCAGATTAAAAGCTGCAATACTCTGTTGTCTACCCTGAGACATTAGCAGGGTACATTCTTTCAAACTAAACAGCACTGCGTGTAGATAAGAATTTAAGAAAGCACTTTGTTCACCTGCAGTCTTAAAAGGAAAATCTTTTCCCAAAGGATTCTTTAATCTCAAAACATATAAAAAGAGAGTGCAAACTTCTAAAAAGAAATAAAATTGATTATTATTGTTGTTGTTGTTATTATTATTATTATAGAATTTAGAAGTTTGCATTTCCAATACATATTTATTAATAAGTATTATTATAAAAATGTGTATATAGATTAATGATGATCATAATTATAATGGTTTTTATTATGAAATAATTTATTTGAATAATTATAATAGTTATTGTTGTTGTTGTATTTTGAAGTTTGCATATCCTTTGCATATTTAATAATAAATACAATTATTAAAACAATAATATTCATAATAATAATATTAATTATTATACAACTAATATTGTAAGGACCACCCGTCAGCTCAACAACGGATTCCAACGGCGTGGGTGAAGGTATAATACGTGTAGGTCTTTTTCTTTTCAGCGCTCTGGTGAAGTTAACTTTACTTATTAGAGTATAGTTTCAATTTGACTTTAGCTCTGCGCTTAATCTGACTCCAATTTCAAATGATTTTCAAATTTAGATTGTGTTTCTAATTAAAAACTAATCATATACATTGGTTATTGGTCAACTTAGATATTTGATTATTCTGGGTATCCCATACTTTCAATTATCCGTTCATTCAGGACCCAAATGCCGCACAGAGTCACACGCCCCGGGTTACGTGGATCTCACTGACACAAACTCAGTCTGATCTTGGTTAGAGGGTGCAGGGTTAGCTAATACCTCTTTAGTCGGTTGCCAACTTTTCATTCGTACAAAAAAGGTGTAGTTTATTTAGCCACTTCCGTACAACTTCCAAAGTCAGTGATGGACAGAAATCAAAAGGTCTTCAGATGACGTGGCTACTTCTCTGTTCACTCATGAGCCTTTAGCTTGACCTATCCTGGACACAGATCTGCTCTAGCGTCGGCCTCCTCATCTACTAGTCATATTGATTTCAGGAGAGTCCAGACTAATTCAAATATAACATTTTATTCGTCAGGTAAAAAAATTTATCATGCCAATAACAACAATTAGAAGCAAATTCAGAAATAAAAATAAAACACAACATCAATTGCTCAAAGATGACTCTTAGAGTAAGAAATGCATACCTGACAGAGACACACAGTGGTGTGTGAAACTCAAGACAGCACTATGTGGGGGTTTTCCGGATACAGATTCCCCAAAGACTGCTCTGCCACTTTCCCAGACCAAAAGGGTTGTACAAATATTTTTAGAGTTGTTTTAGGTCTATTCATGTACCCTAGGGGGTTACAGCTGGTTTCGGGGGAGAGGAGAGAATTATCAGATATCTTGAGACACAACACAAAAATGAGAACAGAATTCTCCTAAGTTTTCAATCTTTCTCATAATACCAATGACAGCAATGAAATTGAGACCATTTTACCAATCGCACCGAGACATTTAAAATGATACTAAACATGAAAGGGAATAAACAATCGATTCACAAGGAACATCATATGTGATATATAGACTGTGGCGAACAGGACGGCCGAGGGACGTGAGAGAACGGCGCGAGGCCGGTGGTGCGATTGCTAATGAGCAACACCTGTGAGGCACACCGGTCTCGCATCTCTCACGGAGGAGCGGAAGCATAAAGGAGGAGCGACGACGTTGATGATCGAGAGAGGAACAGGCCTGTATTTTAGTTGTGTTTTGTTTTTGTATTTTACTTTAGTTATATTTATTTTCGGTAGCCAGCAGTCGTCCGCGAGGGGCTGCTGGCGGTATTTTCGTTTGTTTGTTTTATTTTAAATAAATTATATTTTGATTCTTCGCCGGTTCCCGCCTCCTTCTTCCCTGAACATTGCTACACTGGTGCCGAAACCCGGGAAGAGGGAGGAACGCGCTGTCAGAGAGTCCTCGCCGGTGTGGGGAATCCGCGGTGCCATCGAGCATGGTGCGCGAGTCGCCGCCGCTCGCCGTGGGCCGGAGCCTGCTGCCATCCGCCGAGCGAGGGGAGGAGCAGGGAGCGGGGGACTCGCGGCCACGGACGCTCGAGGCGGTGCGCTGGAGTGAGTTGCCGGTGGGACGGTCGAGCTCGCTGCCGGCCGCCTGGGTATTGGAGGGGCGGCTGCCATCCGGGAGGGAGAGGAGGAGTCGCCGCCGCTCGCCGTGGGCCGGAGCCTGCTGCCGTCCACCAGTGAAGGGGAGGAGCAGGGAGCGGGGGACTCCTACCGTCTGCCCAAGGCACCCGAGGAGCCGTCGCCGTCCACCGGGCGGCGGAGGAGCGTCGAGCCGTCCACCGAGGGCTACCCAGCGTCACCGCCAGGCACCGCGGAGGAGATCGCCTAGCTGGTGGGGGACCAGATGGCAGCGCGTTGTGGGAACCGGACCAATTTTTTTTTTCCTCTCTCCCCTCTCTCGATCTGTCGCTCCTCATGCTTCCGTCTCCGTTTCCCTCGGTTTGTCTGTCCATACTCCCCAGGGATCGCCGCCGCCGGGGGGGGAGTAGGCACAGCCTCGTGGGTACCCCCCGGCCTGTGAGGGGCGATGGGGGTATGTGGCGAACAGGACGGCCGAGGGACGTGAGAGAACGGCGCGAGGCCGGTGGTGCGATTGCTAATGAGCAACACCTGTGAGGCACACCGGTCTCGCATCTCTCACGGAGGAGCGGAAGCATAAAGGAGGAGCGACGACGTTGATGATCGAGAGAGGAACAGGCCTGTATTTTAGTTGTGTTTTGTTTTTGTATTTTACTTTAGTTATATTTATTTTCGGTAGCCAGCAGTCGTCCGCGAGGGGCTGCTGACGGTATTTTCGTTTGTTTGTTTTATTTTAAATAAATTATATTTTGATTCTTCGCCGGTTCCCGCCTCCTTCTTCCCTGAACATTGCTACATAGACATTCTCAGTTAACTTTCAGTGGCTTGAATCAGGAGGAAAGGAAGGGAGGAGGGAGAGGGGGATGCATAGGTAACCAAAGAGAAAAGTTTGGACAAGGCAGTGTCCTGTGCTCTTTCTTTGAGATCTTCTATCCAGGGGGGCATTTTGTTTTATTGCAGGGGGTTTGATCTCAACTTTTGTCTCAGCTTGAAGACCTTACAATATAATATATGGAAATACAATACAATAAATGGAAAGTCTTACAATATAATTATTGAATAATTAAATGTATTGTTATTATTATTAATAATAAATGATTTAAATTATTATTGCATTTAGATGTTTACATATCCAATGTACATTTAATAATAAAGTTGAATTATGAACATGTAATACCATCCAGGTATTGTGCTAATTAACCTAGTTTTGCGGCTGAAGCTGGCTGGTGCAGGGGATCGTCCAGTCCAAGCCCGAACACATCATTTAGGACATAATCTGTCCAGTTGACCTGGTGTGAAATTTCTAGGAACTCTTTCATATATCCTTCGATCGGGCAGCCATCCTGGAAACAGTTTATCAGACAATCGTTTGGGTTTTGATGGATGCAGGAAATGCCCATTCTTTATGTTTTGAGTCTGGTCTTCTGTCATGAAACAGAAGGATTCACACAGGTAAAGTAATCAACAGGTATATTTGCAGAAGTATGTGATCGCAACGATGGAAACAGGTGAGTAACTGATGAATAAGGATATCTGGATGAGTAATGTTCTTATCTATTGCAGGTTCTGAAATGGAGATCGAGTCAGATGACTGAAGATGGCTGAAGGAAGCAGATGACTGAAGACAAATAGTTCGCGCCGGTTTCGCGTCAGGTAAGTGTTCTATGAGGGAACGATAAGACCAGACAAGGGAGTGCAGGAGAAGTCTCTTTATAGGGAGTGCTGATGATGAGGTGCTGATGTAATTAAGTGATGGCTGATGGTGTGCATGTGGGAAACATGAGGGATGCTGGGAAGTATAGTGCGGTAGAGGTGACGGAGCTGGTGTGGTGACTGGATACGTGAAACACGGTGACAGATAGTTGCGGGAAAATAGAACAAAGTGAGACGTGATGAATGAAAACAAACAGAAAGTCCATGATAACTAAACAAACTGAACATAATGGTTACGTTACTATTATTATTATTATTGCATTATGAAGTTTGCATATCCAATGAATGTTTATTAATAAAGAACTATCATTAAACCAATAATGTTGTTTAATAACAATATTTTTATTATTAAATAATTAATAATACTAATTATTACTATTATTATTATTACTATTATTACTATTATTAGCAGTATTAGTAGTAGTATATACAGGTCCTTCTCAAAAAATTAGCATATTGTGATAAAGTTCATTATTTTCCATAATTTAATGATAAAAATTAAACTTTATATTTTAGATATATTTTAGATTCATTGCACACCAACTGAAATATTTCAGGTCTTTTATTGTTTTAATACTGATGATTTTGGCATACAGCTCATGAAAACCCCAAATTCCAGTCTCAAAAAATTAGCATATTTCATCCGACCAATAAAAGAAGTGTTTTTAATACAAAAAAAAAAAAAGTCAACCTTCAAATAATTATGTTCAGGTATGCACTCAATACTTGGTCGGGAATCCTTTTGCAGAAATGACTGCTTCAATGTGGCGTGGCATGGAGGCAATCAGCCTGTGGCACTGCTGAGGTGTTCTGGAGGCCCAGGATGCTTCGATAGCGGCCTTAAGCTCATCCAGAGTGTTGGGTCTTGCGTCTCTCAACTTTCTCTTCACAATATCCCACAGATTCTCTATGGGGTTCAGGTCAGGAGAGGCCAATTGAGCACAGTAATACCATGGTCAGTAAACCATTTACCAGTGGTTTTGGCACTGTGAGCAGGTGCCAGGTCGTGCTGAAAAATGAAATCTTCATTTCCATAAAGCTTTTCAGCAGGTGGAAGCATGAAGTGCTCCAAAATCTCCTGATAGCTAGCTGCATTGACCCTGCCCTTGATAAAACACAGTGGACCAACACCAGCAGCTGACATGGCACCCCAGACCATCACTGACTGTGGGTACTTGACACTGGACTTCAGGCATTTTGGCATTTCCTTCTCCCCAGTCTTCCTCCATACTCTGGCACCTTGATTTCCGAATGACATGCAACCACTGAGCAACAGTCCAGTGCTGCTTCTCTGTAGCCCAGGTCAGGCGCTTCTGTCGCTGTTTCTGGTTCAAAAGTGGCTTGACCTGGGGAATGCGGCACCTGTAGCCCATTTCCTGCACACGCCTGTGCACGGTGGGTCTGGATGTTTCTACTCCAGACTCAGTCCACTGCTTCCGCAGGTCCCCCAAGGTCTGGAATCGGTCCTTCTCCACAATCTTCCTCAGGGTCCGGTCACCTCTTCTCGTTGTGCAGCGTTTTTTGCCACACTTTTTCCTTCCCACAGACTTCCCACTGAGGTGCCTTGATACAGCACTCTGGGAACAGCCTATTTGTTCAGAAATTTCTTTGTGTCTTACCCTCTTGCTTGAGGGTGTCAATGATGGCCTTCTGGACAGCAGTCAGGTCGGCAGTCTTACCCATGATTGCGGTTTTGAGTAATGAAACAGGCTGGGAGTTTTTAAAAGCCTCACGAATCTTTTGCAGGTGTTTAGAGTTAATTAGTTGATTCAGATGATTAGGTTAATAGTTCGTTTAGAGAACCTTTTCATGATATGCTAATTTTTTGAGACAGGAATTATGGGTTTTCATGAGCTGTATGGCAAAATCATCAGTATTAAAACAATAATTGTAAAACAATAACAATGTTACATATTTAGCTATGACAGGTATAATTATGACAGCTTCAAACGGTCGAATGGAGTTGTGTTTTGAGTAAGTTCACAGTCCAAGGCTCTGAAGAAAAAGTGATGATTGGAGTGCTCTCCATGGTTCTGAAGAGATGAACTCAACTACCAAGGCAGGAATTCTCAGTGCTTCTGAGCTCGACCTAGTGTGCTATCCAGGGTCCTGAAGTACACGTTCCAAGGCCTCACAGACTCAGACATTAAAAGGCTAATGCAAACTAGTTCTCCACAAAGCATTTCCATGTAGGAGGGCACATCCCCTCCAGAACTGTGCAAACACACCGGATCCCTCTCAGGTAGCCCTCAGATATTTGAACAGATCACTGAAATAAACCAGGTGTGTTTGTTTTCATTCAATGCCAAAATCCACTCCTGAAAGGAGAATATGGTCTACTCTGTTCTCTGCTTGCCCAAAAATCCAGTCCCATTGTGTTGCATGTTCTTTATTGTTTCATGTGTCTTGCCCTATTCTGGCTTTAAGTGAGGGATCAATGAGAATGAAGCACTGTTCGATTGGCTGTTAACGTCTACTGGAGCCAATTAGAGCTGACGCAGCTCTCTGCCACCCTGATCCATCTAGGCCTGGCCTGGGGGCAAAACTTTTCTATTTAATCTCCCCTACAGATTTACATTTTACATCAGTCATCATTGTTGCAATGTTTTCATATTAGGAGAGCCTAACAAGCCGAAGTAGATTAAAACAAGTGGGGTGCGGAAGAACGATCGCGTTTAGCTTTCACTCTGATTGCATTTGGTTGGGGACATGGAGAGGTCAGAGAGAAAGGTCATTCTTTAGCATGACAAAACTGAGCCTTGTCAAGCTAGATTTCTTGCTTGTGCACCTAATTTATTTCTAATATTTTCTTGTTATTGGTAATTTTTGATGAATTACTGCTGTCTGTTATGAAGTTTATTACTCACAAAGACAAATCTTAAAACTAAACCATGTACACACTAAGCCACATTTCTGAAGAAGAATTATGGATGTCAACCGAAAACCATTTTTTACAGTGAAAAGGCTTCAATAGGGTAAAGAAATTTCCGCTTTATCAACAGCAGCAGCCATTGGGTGGAACTATTAATTAATTTTATGTATATTCATCATCAACATTTCATCTAAACAGCTGTAAAACTTCCAACTTCCATTTTATCAGACAAACTCTGTTGTTAAAGATTGATTGAACTATCGAATGTAGAGAAAATGTACATAATATTAGTTAAACAAATGTAATTATTAGGCTATTAAAAAAGCAGCAAGAACAAGTGATGTTACAAGACAGACAGACAGACAGACAGACAGATAGACAGATGTTTATTGTCAATAAACATACCAGTGCCATCAGAATGACAAGTCCTTGTGTCATTGTTCACACACAAGATAATCAAAATGCTTAGTAATGTTGTCAATATAACAGTGTACTCAGTCAGTATTTTCATGTAAACTATGGCAAAGATTTTGAGGACAGTGACTGAAAATACATAAGACTGCACTTTATCTGTATGGCATATCTACATTTCAAGAGTACACATTTACACATTACTCTGTGTGGGATATTGATTGCAAAAGACTGGACATGATTCACAGTTACACTGTTACTGTTGGTCTGTCAACAAATTGCATTATAATGTCAGTGTGATACAAAGAAAAAGACAAGACTCTCTCTCTATATATATAGAATTATGCTATCATTTGCAGTTTGTTCAAAAGAATAAGAAATTGCTTCTATGATCTGCTCAACAAGTGACTAGATAATGTGGAGGTTGAACAATACTTTTGGGAATTTTAGTTGTGATCTGAGAAATGCACCAAAGTGACTGAAAAAACTGTAATGTTAACAAAAGAACAAAAGACAAAGAGAAATTCACTTGCTGCTCTTACTGAATAACTTTTGAATAACTTTAAAAAGAATCAGTATATATTTAATTACAACAGTGAAGACTAAGCAGTGTAGTATTTTTTTTAACATTTTAACATTTAAAAAAAATTTAACACAATCATTTCATTATTATTAGATTAAATAGGTTAATTTAACTGTTGTTAAATAATCCTAATGAAGGTCGACTTAAAACCCTAAACCCCCCTGGTTTACACTTAAATTATAATGAAACTTTTTTACTTTTTATGTAATGATACAGTAAAATACTGTTTACTTTCAGAAGTTGTAGGATACTCTCTTCTCACAAAAAGAATGTAAAACATTATTTTGTTTATATCATTTTCAGGTTTAAAATATATTTAAATATAATTTACATGTATTTTACACACTTAAAGCATTATTGAATCGCATATCGAATATCACATTATTTAACGAGTTAGATATTTCATCCTCTGTAAATTTCATAAAATCAATTATTTTCTCAAAGAAATTGTAGAAAAAGTTGGTGTACTGTCATGTTCTAACTAAGACACAGTTTAACTGATCTGTCAAAATTAACGACTGGCCATTAACAAGAATACAAGTCGGAAGTTTATTTACCCAACTACGGAAATCAGATGAACTGAACCATTGGAAAAAGATTTATTACTTAATGCTTGCACAGTCAAATTTGCACAGCCCCCACCCCCAAAAAAATTCTCCCACTTCAGAACAATGCAGAAATTCTAAAGATAGCAAAACACATGAATATGCAAGACTAGCGGTACGCTTTTAATTGTCTGAGTGGATGACTAATTTACAAATGAGAATCCATGCTTTTGTTTTGGTTTATTTCAGAAACTAGGATGCTGTACCAGATAAAGTGTGTGGCAGGAATATTCATCCATAGAAAGCTAATAAGTTGTAACATAAGGAAAAGTTAATTGAACAATTAATCAAAGCTTAGCATGTCCATTACGTTTATTGGAACAGGATGATTCATTGGGGCTGCCTGGTAATTTAGTTTCAAATTATCTAATTCTGATTTACTTCAGAAGCCGTTGATGGTTTAAATTACCTACCAAACAATTTTACTAATTATTTAAAAAAGCACAATTCCTCACAAAGACATCTGTGAAGCTTTGCTCCAAATAATCAATTCAAACGAGTTGTGCAAGCAATTTTGCAGTTTTGTGCTTTCTAAGCATAAACAATTCATAACAGCACAACAAATGTCAACTGCCAAAATATGCTCTTAGAAATGAAGATATACACATCTGCTGTCTGGATCCTGCCGTCCCAAACAAATATCCCCTCTCAGCTACTAGTATTCATGAAACATGATGCTATATCGATCTAGAAACATATGGAGAGGCTGAATGTAACAGAACAGACGTTGTAGATGCACTGACACTCCAAGTCACAAACAGGCCTGAAATAGTTCATTCTCTCGGTAAATGTTTCGTTCCTCAATTCATCTCTGACATGTAAAATGCTTTTGAGCCAGATCCTCTGAAGACTTTGGCTTAGTTGGTGCTCTGTGCTCCGATGTTAAATGACCTTTGAAACAATTTTATTATGATGTTCTGCTGACAGGCAGATTTTTCATGGGAGGGAACACTGTAATGGATCCAAGAAGAGGCTTAGAAGAGGAGGAAGAGGGAGGCAGGGAGCGAGGGAGGTGGGCAGAGGACGAGACACAGGAAAACAAGGCGGCAAATGCCAAGAGGAAATGGAGGGATTAAGAGAAAATGGATGGATGAATGACAATTTTCACAACATGCACATCATTTTCAAATTAAGCTTCATATTCTGATCAATACTTTATATGTTTAGTATTGATATATGTATATTGATATATTATATTTCAGAATCACGATTAATCGATCTGACGACACTGATAAATACAGTATATAAGTGTTAACATAACACTGAATCCAGGCATTATATGCCATGCCTACATCAAAATATTGACCTGATATGGTTATAGGAAGGTTAATGCCACATGTCAATAATCATCCAATTTATATAATTGTGTGTGTGTGTGTGTGTGTGTGTGTGTGTGTGTGTGTGTGTGTGTGTGTGTGTGTGTGTGTGTGTGTGTGTGTGTGTGTGTCAAAGCATGATGCGTGTCTAAACATGATGAATAGGAAAAAAAGTAGGGGAGAGGCCATGGAAAGAGAAGAAAGACAGGTAAAGAAGAAACAAAGAGACTTCATTAGGAGCATGAGGAGCAACAGAAGGTAATGAAAAGCTAAGGGGAAAATAGACAGTCAGCATAGGCTAAATAGGGATTAGCACCTTGAATTTTCCATAATTGATCAGTTTGTTCAGATAAGGAGTATGTATGGATTTCCTCATTATGCAAGCTAATTGACCTTTTTATCCTGATATATTTTGCAAGCCACACACATATAAGTATATCATTAGCAGGGCTTGACATTAACTCTTTTTGATCACCAGCCACTGTGGAAAACAGTTTTCCAAAGTTAATAACCACTCAGCATTTTCACTGGCCATTTACACTTTCACAATTTTGACATTGATAATGTCACAGTGAGGCTCAATGACTAGAGACTCTTCTTTGACTCTTATTCTGACACTGGACTAAGAACTTTTAATTCCAACATTACAACACATTTTCTGTTTTGCCCAAATTTGAACACCATTTAACACAGATATGTGTGTGTGTCACTGATTGTATATCATTTAGTGTTGTTCCTGTCCTCCTCACCATGCCATTTCTTTCTTTAGTTTAACATTTAGTGAGTCATATATTTCATTATGTTGATTTATGTGTTGTGTTAAGAAGTCAGACAAGACCGGTTACATTTTTATTGTTTCCATACTACCACTTACATATTATAAATAGTAATACTTACGTACTGCAACATTTTCCCATACCAAACAGACAAAACCCACTCACAGTAACTGTCACCATTTTTGAAGATCTCATTCCCGCCGATAGAAGGCACAGTTAATTGTTCTCATGTATGAGGGGGAGATTGGTGTTCTATATGATATTTAGTTAAACATTGTTAAACATTAATAATTAAAATAAATAATGTTTATCTCTTTGTTACTGTTGAATCTAATCTTTTTTTCTTTCTTAATTTTTTTATTATCTTTAATTTCTAAATGGTTTAGTCCATGTAGGAGGGGCTTGGCCTTTTTAAGAGGGCCTCTCAGAGTTGTTTGGAAGCTCTTAGAGTTGAGTTGGTTTATAGTTGTTGCTGTGTTTCAGGTAACTTTTTTGGTATAGCCAAAAGTTTGTCTGCGAATAACTTGGATCAGTTTGTTTTGTCTGCGAATAACTTGGAACAGTTTGTTTTGCCTTTTTTTTCTTTTTCTTTTTGCACTCTATTGGAAAACCTTTATTTTTTTTCACTTGTTGGAATAAATGGAACTTTTCACGTCATCATCCCGTCCCCTAAGTTTTACGCCTCTATCTGCCGGTACATTCAGAGCAGTGGTGCTGCTATGGTTCGAAACATCTTTGGGGCCCACTTTGTGGCAGTTGGCACACCCCTGTCTCTGTTACAGATACCATGGGGAAAACTGTCATAGATATTTTTAATATTATCTCGTAATTTGGCAGCAGGTATATTTAGGCTGCTGTGACTTTAAGATCTGATGCACGGATCAATGAAGAATCAAATGAGAAAAAGTACTTGAAATGGATTTATGTCCATCGGGAATCAGGGTTATAGTTGACTAAACTAAAACTATTTAAAAAAAAAACTTTAAATAAAATGAACTTTAACTGAAATAAAATAAATTATAAAACATACCTAAATTATAAAACATACCTAAAAAGCTATAGTAGCCAAGGCACCACTTCTCATTTTCATTTAGTTTAACTTGATGTACTAAAATAACTAAAACTCAAAAAAGGATAAAATAAAACTATATAGATGTCACACTCACTTAGTTGTGTTTGTCCCTAGTGTCCTTTGAATGAACTTTCAGTTTATTTTCATTCATTACATGTGTTCCTTGTTTGATTTCCCCGCCACTCATCAGTAACCATGGACACTCATCAGATCATCACACCTGTTTGTTATCTCCTTATTATCACTGTGTATTTAAGTTCCTTCTTTTTCTGCTTGTTATCTGGTCATGTTTGCATTTAGTGTGTTTTTCTTCTGTTATTGTTATTAAATGTGCTAATAACATCTGCCCCTTCAGTCTGTTCTTGCACACTGTGCTGACAATAGACATATGGTGTATGTGGAATTATTTGTATTAAAAAAAAAAAAAAAATATATATATATATATATATATATATATATATATATATATATATATATATATTATGAATCGTATTAATCTCTTTATGGATTATATTCATTTATAGCTATTCAATTATCCTTACTTGTGATATTCCTTATGTAGCATTATTATTCTTTTATGTTATTGATTTGGTTAATTTATATATTTTCTACTATATGCTGATATGTTTGATATATGCTCTTCTGTTCTGTAGGATCGAGTGTTTTCCATCAGAACTGTTTACGTGCTGTATATCAAATGTCTGTTTCCATCCCTGAAGACATGATAATAATGTAAGATCTGCGATATGCTCTTAAGGGTGTCGATACACGTTGTATTTCTATTTCCGTATATCTTGCAACCACAGCATTTGACTGGTCACGCAGAACAAGCCGATATACCAACTATACCAACCTTGTCTTATTTGTGAAAATAAATCGTTTTTTAAATCAAGTACTGGTTGCACCAATGGTAGAAATTCACGTAGGAGTCCTAGTTCGGATCATTGGCTGAAAACAAGATTACAGTAGAACTACTGTATGCACTTAGATAGCAAAGATAGCAAATTTCAAATCATATACTTGCCATAGAGATGTTAAAGGAGAGCTTTTTCCAGGTATTATAGTCTCTAGGTACTAAGGTAGGTACTGTACCATGGCAAAAGACAGCTGGCAAAGATCCTGGTAGTCTCTTTGCTCTGAAATCAGCTTTTACCTAGTCTCTGTCTATAACATCCACGCTCCAGAACACACTCTCCATTGAATAGCGCGCTATTGAAGAGATCGAAGGCCAGCATACACAAAGACATTTCAAATGTCATTCATGGGTCTGGCCCTCTGTGTTTAACACACTGTCTGTCTCGCCTTTCTCTCCCTCCCATTTGAATCCACTCCCACGTCCTATAAAAAAGAGATGCTTAGACATAACTTGCACTTTTGGCATTTGTTCAGTGTACACTGTAATTGCGTCAAAAACTGGCGAGGATTCAAAGTTCTATACCGCATCATGTATAGGAGAAGTGGGCAGACAAAGGCAGACATAACTCTGACATCACAAGTCAAGTTCATGCCAGGTTTTATCTGTTCCTATGCGATAAATGTTACCAAGGAAACCAATGTGGTTACCCTGGGAATGGGTATTATCAGCGTGTCAATCAAACTGAAAAAAGTCTTTTTGGCTTTAGACAGACCTTTACGTTTAAGTCATGGGATTTAGTATCAGCCAGACGTGTCACACTACCATGCCACTTGTTTTCTTGGATGTCTATGTTAGTAGCAGCATGAAAACTGAGCCGTTGCAGAGTTTCCAGAACAGGGGGAGGTATCTTTACCGTCTACCGACTGAAACTGAGCCCTTCCCGAGCATCGATTTTAGCTAGGTGTCCCTCACAAACTGCAAAGTGTCACTTTATACAAACACAACTGAAGTGACAGACCTCTAATAGGAGGTGAGATAATCTTCCAATGCTAGTGATCTGCATGTTGGCTGTTGCATCTGAAGAATTATGACCGGAAACATCACAATCCTTCACTATTATTATATGATCTCAGTTTAGATGTGAATTTGCATGTGTGAATTAAAGGGGAATATAACGTGCTGCTAGCAGCTACATTGACCGCATGATCAATTCCTCATTATTTCATAACCGTGTTCATTGTTGGCCTTTCTGGAGCGTAACGATCAATAGCAACAGGATTATTTTACATGGTAACATTGATTATTTTTGACATTCTCTAATTTAATCTCAAATAAGACAGAATATTGGCCAGGCAGCAAAGAGCCTCGGGTCTATTGAACTTGTGCCTAATGTGCAAGGCATACACAAAAATGGTCACACATTCTTGTTTTAATTGCTTTGGTGCACATGGAAATACTGCAAAAGTTGCAAACTGCTTATTGCCTGGGAGGATGTGAGCACTTGGGCTGTGTTCAGATTCCAATACAGCCAAGATCTAGGTGCTGACATGAAACACATTTTTTTTTAGAGGTTCTATTTTTTTCTTTCAATCCACCAACCTCCCTCAAAAGTTTTATTTTTACTCCAGATTTCCTATTTCACATTTATCTAATTTTGTACGGTGCTCTTAGTTTATCACAGTATAAATTAAAAATAAATACATGTCTAAGATGTCCAGTTCATGGATTATTCATCAAGAGTATGCTAAAGATGTTCCATTAAAAAAGAAAGAAAGAAAGAAAACAAGAAAGAAAAATAATGGGTTTTGAAAGAGTGGATTTTGAAATTGTGCCCTGAATACAGAATAATAACCCATGAAGAAAAAAATCACAGATAGACACGATACTCAATGATTCTGCATCAATGCACAAAAAAACATCAATATAGTTTTTAATTAATAATAATTGGTGTGCAAAATCTATCACACTTGAATTGTGACATTGCAGAAAAATGACTAATGTCATGTGTGAAGACGCAGGGCACATCTGAAGCGACATAAAACCATAACAGTGGTAAACAGTGCATTTACACAGACGTTTTAATTCACCATGGAGGCGGAATAAATGTATTTACACAGTAATCACATTTATAGGAGACACTGTGTTGATTGTTGTAAACAGTGCCTGAAAACCAGATGGATACTGATTATTATTATTTCACTCATCCTTTGGGTGGGTCAGAGATAACATATATTAGTATAGCTTTTATGCAGTATTGAATCTTTACATACAAAATGCAAATAATATGGTATACTGCATGTTTTACTGCAAAACATTCTACCCCTGCCGTTGTATAAAAATGGAGATGATTCAAGAATCCTTTTGTAAATCATGACACCTGGAATCAAAATTGAATAAAGAGGTAAATGAGTGGCTAGCATGTGC
This sequence comes from Meda fulgida, assembly GCA_030578275.1. Lineage (NCBI taxonomy): Eukaryota > Metazoa > Chordata > Actinopteri > Cypriniformes > Leuciscidae > Meda > Meda fulgida. The sequence continues at coordinate 14,101,449 of CM060626.1, forward strand.
ACTAACCGCTAATCCACAGCTCCAAAAGATCCGGGATTCTTTCCACCATTCCTCTACTTCAGCTGCTGATAATTTAGAGTAAAGATATATTAAATATCATGAACGTTGTTTATTGAAACTAAACTGCTAAAATGTCTCTTTCTGATTTGCAATAAGACATATTACATGCAAATCCTAATTTTTAAAGAGCTGAACACAACTTCTGCAGAATACAAAAGAAGATGTTTTGAAGAATGTTGGTAACCAAACAATTGATGCTCCCAATAGACTTCCATATAAACAGTTTCTGGTCCCCATAGACTTCCACTTATATATATATATAAGTGGAAGTCTATGGGGACCAGAAACTGTTTGGTCACCAACATTCTTCTTATTTATCTTTGGGTTGACTATCCATTTAAGGTAGAGCTAAAATAAAAAACAGCCCATTGAATTTTAAGTGGCAGAGCGAGAGGGTGGAAAGTGGTTATAAAACAAAATCAGAACTGAGAAAACAGAGAAGATAATCCTATAACATTATAGTCTAACATTATAAGTGGACCACAGAGAAAAATATTGTGATGTAGTAAAAAAATAATTAATCTTGCCATTTTAATTTTACATTAATAGGCAATTCACTTTTTTTTAAACATGCATATTTGCTTGATGCTCATCAGCAATTTAGAAAACCCTATTACACAATTTAATGTCTCTAGCCCAATAAATTATTGTCATTAATCTCATAGGCAAGACACTTCTCAATGTTCTTTTTTTTAGAGAACTGCTCTCAAGTACGTAATTAGGCATTTAATTGGAGGGCAATTTAAATCATTTCTCCACAAATAAACACACAAACAGGTTCACATACACTCAAAACACACACACACATCTAAAAAGTCATTATTTGGTAAAGAAGCTTTTGTAAATACTAATCGCTACTGAACGGCAATTTTTTTGCCAGTTTTTCTTCACTATATACTATTCTCCTTCTCCTCCAGTTGTCTTTTAGAAAACGCTGAATAAGCAGCAGTTGTTGGTGCAGCCTTTGGATATTCTCTGTGAGCAGACCGATCAATAGACTAAGATTCAGTACAACCTGCAAATAGTCATGTGGAGTGGCCTCCCATTTGGACTTCATGGAACTGCTTGTTGGTGGGGGAAAATCAATCGGTTAAGTTCCTTGGAAAAATGTACAGAAGATTGATTAACCACATAGAGAATGGCCATTTGGCTCCATCACAAGTCATATTTGCAGGATACTTTACACTGGATGTGTCCATGTAATAGGCCTGCAGCAATTGTCAGACTCTGTGAACAGGACAGTGTTTGAGCGATAGAGAGTACAGCACATAAAACAGGGCTAATCAACTTTGGAAAGCTCAGGTCCCACAAAACCTTTAGCCTCAGAGGCCACACTCTTAATTTTTATAGTTATACATTTTTATAATAATGAGTATAGACAATATGTGGTGTGGTAAGTGTTAGGACCAGAATCATATATCACGGCATTGGTAATATTTAATGAAAATTACACCCCAAAATGTTTTATATATTAAATAAAAAGCCCATATAAAGAAATATATATTTTAAATAATTGAAAAATTGCCACTGATAAAAAAAAAAAATAGATATATACTATATATGTATATATATATATATATATATATATATATATATATATATATATATATATATATATATAGTGACGATTGGTTGTGGTTTGGTTTTGTGTTCATGCTTTCAAGTCTTTTATTTTGTAGTTTGGTTTCTGTCGTGTATTTCCCTTGCTCCTCATGTGATCTTGTCACGTGCTTCCCCTGTCTATTGTGTAATATTCTGATTGGTTGCTCTCTTCATATGTTCATCAGATCTGGGGCACGTTCAAGTTCAAAACGGTGTGCAACCTTTTGCTACGGTTTCTGGGTTGAACGCATAGACAGTAAAAGAAATGGACACAGCGACCCCATTGATTTCAACTGAGAAGACTGAAGCCCAATTATTTCACTTCCTGTCTGATGGCTGAGCGACTGCGCAGGCTCAAACTGAGCGTGAATATTCTCTGACAGTTGTAAATCTTCTAGTAGCTGTGGCAAGTAAGACAAAAATGAATCACAATCTTGAAAAAGTCATCAAAATATTTTGTCCCGTTGCTTTTATGGACTCTCTATCTATGGGCTTCTCCCTTGACTTTATGCCTCAATTCCCCCCCGACTGCCTCATAGACAGTAAAAGATTGCCAGCGAGCTTCTCCTCCTGTCTATACGGTAATTTCTCTATTGTGCGTCAGAAAGTCGAGTGGTTATGACGCAATCGTTAGCCTATTTTTTACAAAAACGGCTTCTACGGGGCCATAACGTAAGATACAAAGTAATGGAACCTTTTATACATTGTCGTGTTTCTTTAGAAATAAATAATGGACAAATTAAGTCTTTGGACGCCTCAGATGTAAAGTTATTCGCTGTCAAAGTGACGCCAAAATGAATGGGAGTCAATGGAATGCTAACAGCAGGTGAAGTTCTGCTACAATGGGGTTCCTGCGAGGCTTCAACTTCCGACTGATGGATTACCCCCTTGGTTGAATGTCATGTTTCCTGGAAACAGCGTACACCGGTGCGCAACGGAGTTTGAGATACGTTTTCTCTTGTTTGGTGGGTGTGTCAGAACTGCAGTCCAATCAGCAGCAACATGTATAAAGTAGGTGGTATTAAAGTGAACTCTCGCAATGGGTTCAAGGGAAGTAATTTACAAATGTGTTCGATGCAGCTCGGTATACGCAACAACTGAGGATATTAGAAGACATGTTTGTCGTAAGTTTTATTGTAAAAATATTGGATATAACAGGTTTTATTAGTTAGTTTGGGATTTGGTTTCCTAATTTCAGTGTATCTTGTAAAATTACCTTTTCACAACCAAAACGAATAATGAAAGAAAATATGCAGGAGATATACATCTCTTATCAGACCAAATAATTATTTCCAGTTCAAAGATGTCAGTCCAAACAACAACAAAATTCAATGTTTTGCTTCCCCTTAGTTCGTAGAAAATGTCCGTTCCAAAAGGAAAAAATAAATAAATAAAAATACCTCAATCCTTGAGTTCAACAGAGAAGAACTCCTACAAATGAACAAACTGCAGGAATGGCGCAAATTCAATTGGAAAATGAGAAACGTAGATCCAAGTTCGGTTGGTTTACGGGTGGCTCGCCATCTCTCACTCGTCACGCGACTCGATGCATCCACACCAAAGAACGCAGTCCACTGTAGGAAACAAATACATGCAAAAAACTGGCCTGGACACAACAGTGCAATGTCCTTACTGATTTCTCTTTCCATTCGCATCAATCAGCAAGTTTCTGAGCAACAATTTAACATTGTAATAACACTTTACACATAATGAAACATATAGCTTTTCCTGTTTATTCTCACATTAATACTGTACATAGACACAGTTAACCACATTTATCAAAATAAACATTCAACTCACCGATTCCTCTGTAAATAATACTGTTCTTGTTAATTTGTCTATCTTTCCAGGTTTCACCAGATGAACCACGATTGGCTTCGCTAGTGTTAGCGTGGCCTTAAACATCTACAGATCAACAGGAACTCTATGCATTAAGTATCTAAACAAACTTCTCAAATCATTGTACTTGTAACATAAAACTTATTCTCAATGAAATTCTAGGTTTTCTTTCAGGTATTTCACAATTAAATCACTCTCTCTCCTTTCTATCTCTGTTTTCCCGATCTGCGTTGCTGACAGGGGGCGGAGTTAGTGCTACTGCCTGGTTTTCCTGATTGGATGGCTAACATCTGCAGTGCTATTTCCAGTTCTTATTTGTTGCATTTTGCTGCAATAATTTACATATCACTTATATGAATAATAAATTGTATGATTTACATATTAGAATAAACTATTACATTGTCACATGGTTTTGTTTTATTTGCTGTTCACTCACATAGGCTACATATTTGGTTAAATATGTAATCATACCAATTTAAACTTTAAACTTTTTTGGGAAAAAAATAGCTTTGACATAGACTGCAAATGTAGTAATTTGAGTCTGGGTTACATATGACATTTGGTATAGAAATAAACAATGGTAATTAAGTGCTTTTCCTAAAAATGAGAAAGAAAATACAGGGTATTAAAACAGTATGAACTACAAATAAAGTCAGTATGTGAGGCTAAATAGATTTATTTTAGTCTGAATTAGGTAAGATGTGTGCTTCCATTTCAGTTTCCACAAATCCCTTCACTCGATTGGGATGTTCTCTTGTGTTCTGGGTGGCAAGTGCAGTAACCGTAACATCGGGCATATTTTGTAGTATTAAACACATATTTATACCGACTTCATCAGGCTCTGAAAATTCTTCACAAAGAACACAAAGAATGGCCTTCTCAGCTGCCATAGTTGCAGTTCTTACATCATCAGAACAGTGTGTTCAACGCAACACCGTTTCTGTTTAAAAAACGTTGTGCAACGTTTTGTCGGGGCTGAACGCAGCCCTGTTCATTGTCTTGATGTTCATGGTTTCTTATTAGTTGTTAGTCTTTTTGTATTTTAGACCTCATGTTTCATTGTTCCTGGGTCTAGTTTTGTTCCCTGTAACTGCTGTTGGTGAGTTTATTTAGTTGAAATTTAAGTCCATGTTTCAAGTCAAGTCTTTGTTTGTTTGTTTTAATAAATTTAACCGCTCAACTGCTTGAGTGATCTAAAAATTTGTTTGTATCAGAATTTTCTCTGTCTCAATGATAATAAGACTGAAATTGTTGTGTTTGGCCATGCGGTACATTTTAGTGCCTGTGTAGATGCTCTTGGTACTTTAGGTTCCCATATTCAACCTTTTACCAAGAATCTGGGTGTGATTTTTGATTATGCTTTTAAATTTGACAAACAGATTAGTTCAGTTGTTAAAACCAGTTTCTTCCAGCTGAGACTTTTGGCTAAGGTCAAGCAATACCTGCTACGCAAAGACTTTGAAAGAGTCATACATGCATTTATTATGTCCTGTTTAGACTGTAACTCTTTGTATGTTGGACTGGATCAGTAATCCCTTTGTCAGTTACAGTTAGTCCAGAACACAGCAGCTCGACTTTTAACCGGGACCAAAAAGCATGACCAAATTACACCGTTTTTTGTCACGCTTCACTGGCTTCCCGTTTGCTTCAGGATTGAATTAAAATTTTTATTAATTGTTTTAAAATCAATTGGCTTTCAATTCAAGTTGAGCTTTTATATCTTGACCTTTTTTCTACTGTTGGTTATTTTGTATTGTGTATTGTTTATGTATATTATCTCTTTGATCTTGAACCTTGTTAAGCACTTTGGTCAATTATGGTTGTTTTTAAACGATCTATATAAAAAAAAGTTTAACTGAACTGAAAATAATGTATTCTCACTGCAACTCACCTTAGTGGAATTTAATTACAGAATAAAATACATAAAATCATGACCAAAAACCAACAACAGAAATGACACACACGCACACACACACACACACACACACACAACTTTATCCATACATACACACATACATATACAGGTCCTTCTCAAAAAATTAGCATATTGTGATAAAGGTCATTATTTTCCATAATGTAATGATAAAAATTAAACTTTCATATGTTTTAGATTCATTGCACACCAACTGAAATATTTCAGGTGTTTTATTGTTTTAATACTGATGATTTTGGCATACAGCTCATGAAAACCCAAAATTCCTGTCTCAAAAAATTAGCATATCATGAAAAGGTTCTCTAAAAGAGCTATTAACCTAATCATCTGAATCAACTCATTAACTCTAAACACCTGCAAAAGATTCCTGAGGCTTTTAAAAACTCCCAGCATGTTTCATTACTCAAAACCGCAATCATGGGTAAGACTGCCGACCTGACTGCTGTCCAGAAGGCCATCATTGACACCCTCAAGCAAGAGGGTAAGACACAGAAAGACATTTCTGAACAAATAGGCTGTTCCCAGAGTGCTGTATCAAGGCACCTCAGTGGGAAGTCTGTGGGAAGGAAAAAGTGTGGCAAAAAACGCTGCACAACGAGAGGAGGTGACCGGATCCTGAGGAAGATTGTGGAGAAGGACCGATTCCAGACCTTGGGGGACCTGCGGAAGCAGTGGACTGAGTCTGGAATAGAAACATCCAGAGCCACCGTGCACAGGCGTGTGCAGGAAATGGGCTACAGGTGCCGCGTTCCCCAGGTCAAGCCACTTTTGAACCAGAAACAGAATCCAGCAAATATTTTGCTAATTAAAGGTACTTTTTTCAAACTTGATGGACACAAACCATGCAATTAAATAAATAAATAATCTAGTATTAGTAGAACAACAGATGCTATACCTAATATACAGTAACACTTGAGTTAAAAATAAATTACTCAAGTTTACTCAATAAATTGCAAAGCATGACTGCATGAGGCACTTTAAAGCTGCTGTAAAAACATAGCTAATATACCCACACAGACACGTGTCGCATCATCCAAGGCGTTGACATAAATAACTGTCAAGGTTTTATAATGAGCTGATTTTTGATAATTACCAACATTTTTCATGAGCTTATAAATGCACTCAATGTCAACATCATGCAGTCAAAAGAAAAAAAGACAAACACACGTGTTGCAGGGGTTACTTTGCAGCAAGCATAGTTTCAAAAGTTGCTTGCTGCCACATGCAACTTTTTTTGTTTTTTTTTGTTCTAGCTGACCGTCAAGACTCTTTTCAACCATGAAAAGAGAGTGTTTGGCCAGTACAAAGAAATCATACTGGTTTTCCTGTTTCCCTGTCCCAGCTCACCCACTGAGGCCTATCTGTCAGAGTGTGAGTCAACACAGCCTTATTTACAGATACAGTAAGCAGGTCTCTCTTTGCCCACGGGCCTCCAGCCCTCACTCTTCACTTTATCCAGTGCTTAAGCAGCCGGTAAATTGGGCAAAGTTGCTTTATCTGATTAAAGAAGTGTATCACTAACAAGCACTCCAGGCAGTCTCTCTGATTTATCCTCACTGGTCCTGGGAGGACTCGCCAGTGAAAGAATGCATGGCTGACAATACCGCTGTTAATGAGGCTAAGCGGAGATGCAAACTGCACAATAAAAAAAAAAATGTCAGCGCCACTACAATATACTGTAAGTGTCACAAACTGATTAATCATTTAGCCCGGTGTAGGTGGGTGACCGGTCGAGATGAGTTCCATCTTGACCTGAAACTGACTGGCTCATTCAAAATATAATAAGCTAGTTAGTAAGAATCCTTTCTATCGGTTAATCAGAGAGGGATTTGGGATCATAAGCCTAAATCTTAGGCCGCTTTCACACTTGGCTTGATTGCTTGGTCTGAACTCAAACTCGACTGCAAACACCTCTATCTGCTCCCACGGGTCAGATATATAATAGATAGTATAGATATCTTTTGTATATTTGTATTAATAACTGACTTACTGGTATTGGCCAGAATTTAGTGTCAGTTCACTTCCAAAAGTTGCTCCTCAATTGCAAATCGCAGCACAGTTCACATGAACCGTACCTCAGACCATCTTTTCACATGGCTTCAGGTGTAGTTCACCTAAGTTCAGAAAACCACTTCCATACCAACCAAATGAAGCACACTCTGATGTCAAATGGACTTATGTCTACATCAAAAACTCTAGTAGGAAAGTACCCTGTGGGTTTGACTTCCTTAGGAAGCCTTATGTTTCTGGGCTTTGTGGGATGGGTGAACTAGTTATTATGGGAAGCTTCTCTTTGGTGCCCTCAGCGATTCCACTGGCAATTTGGCACTGGTAGGTTGCATGAGAAATGCTACATGAGAGAAGTAACTTTGGTTTCCATATGGTGATGCCTGCAGGTGTAATAGACCATACTACTGATGTATCTCACAGCAGAGAATGAAGACAGATCCAGTGGGATCAAATATTAGTGCCACTTCTCAGGGAGACTTTTCTGAAAGTTTTCTCTCTTTGAGTAAAGTTTAAAGGGAAGTAAAGTGTGAAGGGGTTGAGGTTGCAAAACTGCAGATGGTGTTAACAAATCATGATGTGGTGTCCTCAGCATGTTGGGAAGGTGTCAAAGAAGTGTCTATCTATGCAGATGAGGGGATTATTTTAGATCAGTAGAACAGAGCATATGAGGTATGTCATGGAGAAAGCAAGCCGGACGTTAGTCATCTAAAGGATCCCATCTAAGGTACGCGGTTTGAAATGTCCCATCTTCCCTAATAGACACTCAGTTCTGAATCTATAGAATTTTTTTTAAGACAATCACTTGATGTGAACGAGCTGTGACATCAAAGGCAGCAGACACAGTAACAGTCCAATTATCATTTTTAAGAGTCCTGAAAATTGAAAAATTGTGAAAATGAGTACTGGTAAAATATTTACTATAGGGTCTTTTTTATATATACTTCTGTATTGTGTGATGTATGCTACTATATCCTTTATTGTATTGTTGTATTGTAAAGCATCCTTGAGTTGGTAAAAAGGAGCTTTATAAAATAAACATATTAATGACATGACACATTAATCATTAAAAATGCAGTTCATAGACACTGTCACATTCTTTTTGTTTTTAGTTTCATTTTCATGAACTTTTAGGCTGAGTTCAAAATTGTCCCCTATACCCTCAAATAGGGCATTATTAGAGGGGACAGCAGTTTGACAATTATTTGTAGTGGTGTCAGGAACCATAGTGGACGTTATTGAGTGCACTCATTTTATCCCACACTCCACCACCATAACAAGTGTACAGCCATTGTGAGCTCAACTACTATCCGAATTTGCTTACTCGTTTTCATTCACTACTTCATGTGAATAGTATTGGACTAACGTAGGGAATAGTGATTGAGGGTTAAGGTGGCGATTTCAGATTCAGCCTTAGTTTGTTTCTCTTTATTTCTCTTCAGTTACCTGTTTCCTTTGTTCTAGTTTACCACCAGTCATTTGCTACCATAGACATTCATTAACGAGCACAACAGTCTGTAGTTGGTTCATCATTACTGTGTATTTGTTCCTCCTGTGCTGTGTTCGAAATCGCCGCTTACACCCTCATTCACTATTCCCTACATTACTCCACTAGACCACTTGAAGGAGAGAATGAAAACGAGTGAGAGAATTCGGACACTGAGTGAGCCTGAAGGGCTGCCGCTTTTGCATAGTTTTTGCTTGCTGCAATCTTAATAATCAATTAAAATTAGAAAACTGACAGCTCCAGTATAGTAAGATGTAAAGATTTATCTTGAACACTGTCATAGACACGTCTCAATTTACGACTGGGAACGAGACAATGTGTCAGAACGCAATGAGGAACGCCTCCGCGTGAACTGGAGTCTGAAATGCTTATCTAATGACGGCAATCCTATTGGCCGGCAATAGCCTATGACTTTTGAAAGCGTAGAGACGGGTTGTGTCGAGGAAGAATCGAGACATGAAAATACGTGTCCTTCAGGTCGATCGCTGCAAACCAATCTCTGGGACGGATGCATTCGAAAATGCGTTTCAGCGTGAGCATTTTGAACGGTAGTTTGTGGAGACTCCGGTTCAAAACTCGCAGGTCCAAGATCGGTCGTAACCCACCACCTTTCTTGGTTACAATGAAGCAGGGACTGTAGTGCCCTGACCTCATATCGGCTGGAGTGGCCGGCTCTAATGCGTCCTTCGCCAGTAGGACTGCGATCTCCGCATACCCATGGCTTTGCTGCCCTTCTTGGCGGGGGCCTGGAGGATCGGGGTGGCCTGCTTGCGACTGGCTCCACGGCGCTGGAGGCGGGGCTGGAGGACAGGCTGAGCAGCTGATACAAATGATTGCACGCCAATGTGCATTGGCTCGTTTAGTTTCACTCGAAGTAGATTGGCCTCTCTAGCGGGATTCCTATCCGTCGGCCTTGACGTGGCATCGACTGACCGACTGAAGAGGAACTGGACCATGCTAACCAGCCAAACCTTGAAGTCTTGAAAAGGGATAGTATGAAAATTCTGTCATCTTTTACTCACCATGTGAGTTACAAACTTGTATGGCTTGTATAAAGAATATATTTTGAGATATACATTTTTATCCATACAATGGAAGACAAAACAGTTTCGTTACTAATGTTCTTTGAATGATCCACAGAAGAAAACCATAAAGTAACGATATAAATGAAGAAATCGTGACACAATTTTCAAGCAGCTTGTACTTCAAGAAATCTCCTGCCTGTTTGGAGGACGTTCAGCAACATAAGACATACCACACTGGATTAATACAGTCACAGTGGTGAAAGGGCACAATAAGTGTCAGATGTGCCTCATCACATGCTGCGTTTTCAATTTTCATATGCCTCTGTGGCAGCTCTATGATTTGATAGGGGGAGTGTAAACTAAAACACAAATTTACCCGCCCCAAAATGCTCGACAACGCCACCCCAGAGGCAACATTACCAGGGAATCGCCTTTCAGAATGATTTAAAGCGCACAAGTTAGGTTACGGCTGAGTCAAGAGCAGAAACAGGTGTAGTACAAAAATATAATTTTATTAACAACCATTAAACATCATGTACCAGTAGTCAAGTAAAAGAAGGATATCACACACACACACACACACACACACACACACACACACACACACACACACACACACACACACACACACACACACACACACAGCGACACCTGCTCCAGGGCTGGGAACCACTCGCCTATCCTCAATAAACCACGGCAACCACACGTGCACTCACACTGCACCTCAAATGTGAACCACCGAACACGGAAGAGGAAACTGCCACCAAACAGAGAGGAAGGCTTGTTCACACACACACACGGGTCTGGGTCCCCAACCCCCCTGGAGAGAGAGAGAGAGCAAAAGTTCCTATTAAACATACACACCTATTCTCTTAAAACTTGGTACTCAAAAAGAAAAGAACATGCAATCATAAACAACATACACAAAACCTTAAACAAAATTAAACAATAAATGCACAACTAAGTAAATTCACAAACTGGGTCAAAGGGAGATTGCTTAAGGATCGATTTAAAGTACTGGGTAAGCAATCAATCAAACCACAAAAAAAACCCAGCTATACCACGAGGAAATAATAGTAAAAAAATAAATACACAGAGGTGTTGACCAAAAGAAAATACAAAAAAAGAAAACACAAGACCGAGCCGACCAGACTCAGGGTGTTAAATAAACGAATTCACAGAGACTTAACTAGCTCAGAACACAGAAAATTAATTCACGAAAATGAATCAAACATTTAAATGATACCAGGTCTCATTCACAGATATCATAAAAAAATAAAGAAAACAAATTAAAAGGAAACATTAAAACACAAAAGCACTTTCCATCTCGACATTGGCTAGTGAATGGTCAAACCGTTTCGAGGAATTGTAGAGGAAGAGAGAGCGATTTACGTGCCGAATCTGCGACACACCAGGTGGCCACTCCAGCAGACATCTAAGGTGTCCAGCTACGGAACTCACACATAATATCGGCAAAACACCACGCAACAGCACGTGAGCACTGACCACTGGCAAGGTGCAGTCGATCTGACGGTCTATACAGCAATACCCTGCTGAGGGAGATTCAACACGCTTCAAGCGTCGTCATGCGAGGATTTATCCGCCCAAATCCCAACCATAGGCCTACGAACAGCAACAAAGAAAGCAGCACCAGCAAAAGGGAGCAGCCAACAGAAAGCCCACTGCAACGTCCCGCACTCAGTTTGAACTTGTGGCACTAAAACATCCCATTGCAACGCACGTCGCTATAATGTATCACCGGAGTCCTCAGTCCACACTACAGGGAAAGGAGCCAGATAAGTAAATAAAACTTTACTCAAGATCGACACGTAGAAGTAATGCCACAACTGCAGCTCCTTACCAAACAGACAATTCCTTGACACGCCGGAAATGAGTAACGTCACTCGTGACGATGGCACGCACATCCCAAAGACACTACCGCGCTGCTTTTATAGTCCACTAAATCACGCGATTACTAAATCAGGCAATTACTAACAACTGCTACACCTCTATATTCGAGGCTGGACGTGGGCCGGAGAGAGGGTTACAGTGACCTCGGTAGGCGGACCCTCTGTCACAAAGTGGTTTTGATGACAAACTCATGGGCTTTTCAAATTATTGTGGGAGTTGCACCATTATTATAACTTCATATTGCCATTAAGGTAAATGCTGGTTGCAAAGATGGAAAGAGGAGAAGAAATGGAATAAAATAGATTTCCTTACACTCCAATACCAACTGAAAATGTCTTGACTCATAACTTCAAGATTGAGGCTCTTGATGTCTCTGAAACCTCTAACGGTTACCTACTGTGTGACAAATATGGTTCTGAGCAGCCTGCCCTAACCTTTTTGTTATACAAGCATTTTGAGAAAGGCTGGCATTTACAGTAATTATACATAGCATGCCTATTACACTCCAGGCTTCTCTTTATGTAACAATACAGCCATGATTAAAAAGGACACTGAAAGTTTAGCATACAATTCTGCTCACAGCCTACTGTGTCCATGTAGACTGTACAGCGAACCTGGTTTCGAAACTGTTCAAGTTACAAAATTTCAGATTTTTCATTTACAGCTTCTTTAAAGATCGTTTGACATATAATAGGTCTTTGTACCATTAAAACTTCCAGCAAGTTTCATAGCTTAAACCTCCTCATTATATACAAAGCATTCATTTAATCAAGCACAAAAAACTGCAATTTCTGTCATTTCATTTTTACATTAAATTAACACAACAAGTCTATGAGTTACAACTGCTTTCTATGAAGGAGATAGTTCACCAAAAAAAATAAAAAAAAATAAAATAGTGGAACACAAAAGGAGATATTTTATGAAATGTAGGGGACGTTCAATGTATCACGGACCTTTTACATAGATAGTTTTGATAAGATTTTGTGAAGATACTGGACAAAGAGTGTTTTGACACCATGCAAGTCAATTTTTTTAATCATACGTTTTTTTCGGTTCCTGAGTTGGGTGTGTACGTCACCAAATCTTACTTTATATTTCCTTAATCACCATCTTGTGGGCTAAAACATAGCACCGTTAACATGTCAACAACTCCTAGCAACTGTTAGCTGCATTTTTTACACAGCTTTAGCTGTAGCACAGTGTTACAACTAAGCCGCCAAGTATGATAATCAAATGAAAACAGGGAGCAACAATTTTCAGGTTTTAAATATTTATTTATATATTTATTTTGCCACATTTAACTTTTTTGGACTTTCACAAACAATGTTGGAATTAAACATTTAAATTTGTGATTACTATGCATTGATCACTTGTTTATTTACTAAAAATATAGCCTGTTTTTCATGCAATAAACCCTTTAAAATTTGATTTTAAGCTTGTTTTTATTATTATTACTGTTGTTATTATTATTAATAATAATAATTTTGCATGCAGCTGCCACATACAAATATAATTCAATTGCAATTACAATATTTTATGATTGTATTTATTTATTGCAAAACTGTGCATCCCTTACATCTCTATCCATGATATTGATCCATAATAGAAGAATGATTGGATGAGGGATGGATGTATGGATATCTATCTGTACAGATGCACAAACAATATCAAACTATACAGATAAAATACAACTGAATTATGTGTGTTGCACACAAGTGTTACAACTAACCCCTCTGTCTGTTACAATTAACCTCGCATATGGGGTGAGTTGTAGCATTTGCACTTCTGTCACTTTCAGTGCAACTGAACGAAAATGGTAGGTCCTAGAAAAAAAACTTTAATTGTTCATTTGTAGCAGAGATGTGTATGTTCCTTGTGTAAAAAAAAAAAGAATCTAACTTAATTATTTTTTTTTAATAATTGAGCTAAAACCAAAATGTGTTAGGTTGTGCCCCACTCTCCCCTATATATATGGCCAAAGCAGATAATTGGTTAATTGAATGATCAAATGAATCACAAAGTCACTTGTTTGGTTCCTAAATGAATTAAGGAGCTTCTCATTTCTTATTTTTGCATCCTCGTTTCCTTTCCTCTCTTCCTTTCCTCGCGTCTCAGCTCCACCCCCTGTAGGATACGAGGGAAGGCTGCAAGGAAAGAAAAGGAGGACGGTGGAATCGAATGAAAGCTTTTTTTTATACATTAGAATACTTGATCACTCAAGCGTCACTTCACAGCGTCATCGGCAGCATTCAAAGGATCTGCCCTTATGTTGTTGAAGTTTATTTAAGAAATTCATAATAAATAAAAATAAAGCAAGATACCCGGTTGAAATATGTGAGTATATAAAATATGTTTATATAAACTGAAAAGGTAAAGTATAAATGAAAATGATTGTGACCGATGTGAAGGGGGAGGAGAATTTATACGTGCGTCACGTTTAGTCAATAAAACACTTCCGCAAAGGATACACCTGTGTATCCTTGCTCATGACTCCTCTGGAAGCCTCCTCACTCCTCGATCCTCGCCTCCTTGCGGAGCAATTAGAGAATTGAGATGTCCTGCAAGATGGCTGAGCTCGATCGGTTTCCGGGTCATAGGATGGAGGACGGAGGAGCGAGGAGATTTGTTTATTTGTTTATTTAAAAGGATCCCCATTAGCTGACATCACATCACCTGGGGTCCAAACAATACATCCAAAAGCCAATAATAGCAATCACAATTACTCCCAAATATATCATATAGCCTATAAATACACACACAAAAAAAAAAATTAGATGAGGGATATTGAGAAGCACCCATAGCCTTTTTGAAAGAATTTGTTAAACCAATGAATCAATGACTCACTCACAAAGACACTTGCCACACCCATACTGGGGTGACGATATAACGGCCTATATAGAATATATCATACACTCATCATTACCATTTATTTTTATGGTTTTTACTGTAAAGCTGTCTTTAAGTATGTAATGTATAAAGTGCTAAATAAATTTGACTTGACAATTCCATATATTTCACGTTTTTGTTGCATATTTTAGTTGGTTTAACATTTAAACATTTCTAATATTGTTTTCTGTGACCTTTAAAAAAAATATTGTCGCCTATGTGCCACTTTAAAAAGAATGAGGTATGTTCGCAAAAACAATTTAGAAGCAACATTATATTTTGCAATTCCGCTTGCTGCCGTAAATATATTAGAAATTACACATGGCCTTGAAGGCCCTCAGAACTCTTCCATAGTATTAAGACATATCCATCTCAGTTTTTATTCACATGCAAATAGACAGATAAAAGAAAAACCAAACAAGATTAAAATGAATTGAATTTCAGATTCAAAGATTGAGAAGGCAAATATCTTAATCGGCACCCAGGCTTATAACATATGTCTGATGCGAGAAGAAAACAGCAAAGGAGACGTAGCCAACTATTGGCCTCCAACTGAGAGAAATCTCTGTTTACTAAGAATGAGTTATATTACTGTAACGAGGACGCTGAGGCTGAGTGAGAATCCATGTGCGGAAGTTTATTAAAGACAGTTTCCACAAACCAATACGAGAAGGCAGGCAGAGGGTCAAAACCAAGGTAGCAGTCAGATCTTTCAACATACAAAGGGGAATTCCAAAAGGCAAGAGAGTGAGTAGGCAGGCAAAAGGTCCAAGCAAAAACAGTCCGATCAGGCAACCAAAACAAGGGGAATAATCCAGAAAAAGATAACCAGGCAGAATCATACACAGTAGACAAGCAGGATCAACAGGAAATAACGCTCGGTAAGGCAGGTAAACTGGCAATACTTCGCAATGAGTATAAGAATGGTCTCTGGTTAAATAGCAGTCAAACAGGAAATGAGTGCAGAAGCAGAGGGAGTGGAACACAGTCAGTACTCAGGTGAGGGCTCCCTCTGCTGGTTTGGCATTACAGAACCCCCTCCTCTAGAAGCGACTCCTGGAGCTCGACGTGGGCGTCCCTGTGGTCGTGGCGCTGGTCGGTCAGGTCTGGCTCAATGAAATTCCTCGATGAGAGGTGGATCCAAAATGTCCCGGGCGGCTACCCACGATCTCTCCTCAGGTCCATAGCCCTCCCAGTCCACCAGATATTGGAGCCGACCCTCTCTTCATCTTGAGCCTAGTAACTCATTCACTTGATAAGCAGGAGTTCCATCAATGTCCAATGGAGGTGGTGGTTCTGGGGTCTCATGGCCAGGGTCAGCATTCAGGTGGACCGGTTTGAGGAGGGAGACATGGAAGGAGGGAGAGATACGGTAATTATCAGGAAGCTCCAATTGGTAAGTTACCTCATTAATTCTCTTGAGAATCTTAAACGGGCCAACATACCTTGGACTGAGCTTCCTGCTTGGCAGTCGTAACTTGATGTTCTTTGTCGAGAGCCAGACCTGTTGTCCTTGTTGGTAGGGAGGATGTGGGCGACGTCGTCTGTTGGCCTGGAACTCCTGTGTTCTCACGGCCCGCTGGAGACGGACGTGTGCACTGTCCCACACCTTCTCGCTACGTTGGATCCAGTCGTCCACCGCTGGGACTGAGGAAGGTTCGCCAGACCACGGGAACAAGGGGGGTTGGAACCCCAGGACGCACTGGAAGGGGGTCAGGCCTGTGGATGTGTGTGTGAGAGAGTTCTGAGCATATTCTGCCCAAGGAAGAAACTCAGACCATCGATGTTCTCGACTGCAGTAGGATCGTACGTATCTGCAGATTTCTTGGTTGAGGCGTTCAACTTGGCCGTTGGCTTGAGGATGATATCCTGATGTGAGACTAACGTTGATATCCAGTTGTTTGCAGAAAGCTCTCCAGACTTGGGAAGTGAATTGTGTGCCTCGATCGCTGACAATATCTTCTGGGAGACCATATACTCTGAAGACATGGTGGAACAGGGCTTGGGGCTGTTTCCATGGCGGTAGGTAGTCCTTTTAACGGGATTAGACGACAGGATTTTGAGAAACGGTCTATGATGACTAGAATAGTGGTACAATTGTCGGAGGGAGGTAGATCAGTGACAAAGTCTATGGATAGGTGGGACCATGGGCGTTGTGGGATGGGTAGTGGTTATAGGAGACCGGAGGGTAATTCTTTAGGGGTTTTGGACTGGGCACAGACTTGACAAGACTTTACATATGCGGTGACCTCTTTTGCCATTGCAGGCCACCAAAATGAATTTTTTAGCAGACGAATAGTACGAGAAATACCGGGGTGGCCTGCACTAATGGAAGTGTGGATCCATTGCATGATACGTTGACGTAGACACAGTGGTACGTACTGTTTGTCATGAGGGCAGTGAGTGGGTTGTGGTTCACGTTGTTCTTGTTGTAATTCCTCCATGATGTCCCAGGAAACTGGAGCGAGGATGACAGAGTGAGGAAGGATGGGTTCTGTGGTGAGATGTTCTCTGGGAAGGTCGTATAATCTGGAGAGGGCATCTGCTTTACAGTTCTTACTGCCGGGCCGATAGGTTACTGTAAACTGGAAGCGGGTAAAGAATAAAGCCCAACGAGCTTGACGTGGGTTAAGACGATTTGCACTTTTGATATATTCCAAATATTTGTGATCTTTGATGATTAGAAATGGGTGGACCGCCCCCTCCAACCAATGTCGCCACTCCTCGATGGCTGCCTTCATGGATAGCAGTTCCTTGTTCCCGACATCATAATTCCGTTCAGCGGCGGTTAGTTTCCTTGAAAAGAATGCGCATGGATGCAGTTTGCCTGGTTGACCGTGTCTCTGTGAGAGTACTGCCCTGATTCCACAGTCGGAGGCATCCACTTCTACTATAAAAGGTAAACTGGGGTCTGGGTGTTTCAGAATGGGGGCAGAGGTGAATCTTTCTTTCAATGTGATAAAGGCATTGGTGGCTTCTTTATTCCAGCTTAGCTTTGTGGGTTTACCTTTTAGAAGTGATGTTAGGGGGGGCGCTATGGTGCTGTAGTTGCGGATGAAACGTCTGTAAAAGTTTGCAAAGCCTAAAAATCTTTGTAATTCCTTGACTGTTGTGGGTTTGGGCCATTCGGTGACTGCTTGAACTTTTAATTCATCCATTTTTACTCCATGGTGACGTATGTGGTAACCTAGGAACAAGGTTTGATTAACATGGAATTCACATTTTCCTGCTTTGACAGAGCTGATTTTCGAGTAATCGAGAAAGGACGATTTTAACATGGTTGATATGCCCTGCCTCAGACTTGGAGTAGATGAGAATGTCGTCAATATAGGCTACCACAAACTGGTTGCGTAGGTCCTTGAAGATTTCATTGATGAATGACTGGAAGATGGCGGGTGAGTTGGGCATCCTATACGGCATAACTTGGTACTCATAGTGCCCCCTGGTGGTGAGAAAAGCAGTCCTCCACTCATCACCTTCTCTTATTCTAATTAAGCTGTAGGCACTTCTTAAGTCCAGTTTAGTGAAAATGGTGGCCTCCCGTAGCTGTTCTAGGGCAGAGGGTACTAACGGAAGGGGATAACGAAATTTGACAGTCACATTTAGTCCTCTGTAATCGATGCAGGGTCTTAGTCCTCCATCCTTCTTTTCAACAAAGAATCCTGCAGCTGCTGGAGAGGTAGATGGACGAATAAAACCTGAGTTCAGAGCCTCTTCAATATAGTCTTCCATTGCTTGACTTTCGGTACGGGAGAGAGGGTAGACTTTGCTTTTGGGAGGCATGGCATTGGGGAGCAGGTCAATAGCACAGTCCCCAGGGTCGGTGTGGGTGGTAGCTGTGCGGCCTTGGTTTTGCTAAAGACTTCAGAAAGATTGTAGTAATAGGCGGGGATGTTCACAGTCTTGAGGGTATCTGG
Organism: Meda fulgida; assembly: GCA_030578275.1. NCBI lineage: Eukaryota > Metazoa > Chordata > Actinopteri > Cypriniformes > Leuciscidae > Meda > Meda fulgida. The sequence goes on from CM060626.1 coordinate 14,120,136, forward strand.
ACTTTCATGCTGGTTGTGAGACATGATTGGGTTCAGTGGGGAAGCAGTTATTTAGACAAAATGTGGACCAATGAGTCAGCTCACCATGATACCAGGAAATGTCAGGGGTCGTGAATAGATAGCCAGGATGTCCCCAGGATGACCTCAAATTTGGGAGAATCAACAATATACAATGTGATAGACTCCTTGATGCAGCAAACCAACATTAAGTGTGAGAGTTTTTGTTTGATAAGTGATGCCCTCTCCAATGGGTGTGTCATCGATGGCCTTGATTTTGATAGGTGGGGTACATGGTTGCATGGGGATGTTATACTTCGTGTCAATGTCCTTATTAATCAGATTCAGAGCAGCTCCAGAGCCAATCATCGCTGTTAATTCAAGAGACAATGTGTCAGTCCTGAGAGTAATGGGTAAGGTAAATGATTTGTTACTGAGTAAGGAGAAATGTTCGATATTTACCCTGGGAACAGCTTGGGATTTATGTGGACATCCTAGGCTGCGATGGCCTGCTTCACCACAGTAAAAGCATAACTGATGTTGCCGACGCCTCTCCCTTTCCCCTTCAGAAAGTCAGGAGACGTTGAGTTGCATAGGTTCATCGTGAGTGCGTGCCTCGATAGTGACTGGAATCTGTGAACTGCCCTGATTTCCCCTGCTGCCCTTGCGTTTCGGAGCTTGTCTCATGAGGTTATCAATTTTAATGGCAAGAGTGACAAATTCAGAAAAAGAGGAATTCTCTCCTTTACAAGCTAGTTCGGTTTGCAGTTCCGTGTTGAGACTACAGTGAAACATGGCTTTTAAAGCGATATCATTCCAACCACTCTGTGCAGCAAGTGTTCTGAATTCAATAGCATATTCATCAGCGGTGCGGTTACCTTGTGTGATGTTAATGATTTGTGTTGACACATCTTTGCCTCCGGCAGGGTATTCAAACACTTCACGGAGTTGCTGGATGAAATAATCCACTGAATATCTGAACCGTGAATCAGAGTCCCAAACTGCTGCAGCCCAGTCGATAGCTCTCCCCGTTAACAACGTCATTAAGAATGCACATTTATTCTCCTCTGATTCGAATTTCTCCCCTTGATGATCAAAGTAGATTCTGATTTGACGAATGAAGCCTTTACACTGTTCAGCAGTACCATCAAACTTTTCAGGAAGAGCAAAGCTTACCGTCTTTGGTGTGGGCTGTGGGAGTGAACGGATGTAGTGCGTTAGATGTTCGTTGACTGATTGGAGCTTGGTTAGTTGTTGGTAGTTACTTTAACATATCGCTTTGATAAGCGAATGCTGCTTGCAGGTTCGAAACTTCCGCTGGATTCATGGGAGGCGAAGTATTCTGTAACGAGGATGCTGAGGCTGAGTGAGAATCCATGTGCGGAAGTTTATTAAAGACAATTTCCACAAACCAATACGAGAAGGCAGGCAGAGGGTCAAAGCCAAGGTAGCAGTCAGATCTTTCAACATACAAAGGGGGATTCCAAAAGGCAAGAGTGAGTAGGCAGGCAAAAGGTCCAAGCAAAAACATCAGTCCGATCAGGCAACCAAAACAAGGGGAATAATCCAGAAAATCGAGAAACAGATAACCAGGCAGAATCATACACAGTAGACAAGCAGGATCAACAGGAAATAACGCTCGGTAAGGCAGGTAAACTGGCAATACTTCGCAATGAGTATAAGAATGGTCTCTGGTTAAATAGCAGTTAAACAGGAAATGAGTGCAGAAGAAGCAGAGGGAGTGGAACACAGTCAGTACTCAGGTGAGGGCTCCCTCTGCTGGTTTGGCATTACAATTACACCTCATCAAACCACAGCCAGGCCAGTCTTGAGAGAAAGCCAAAAGAAGTGGGAGAAAAGTCTTCTGAGTGTGTTTGTGCACAAATACTGCTATGTATTTAGCAATTGAAAGATTGCATTTTTATGTCTTACCTTTTGATTTCATCTTCCCGCACTGCAAGTAGATATAAAAATAGTCTATTGTCCCATAAAGACATCATTTTGTGTATTGCATGTACCAAGCCGTATTTTTGGTTATAGTCACTTACAGTAGCTGTCATGAGCCTGATAGGATTTTTTTTTTGTGAGTTAGTCTATACTTTTTACTATTAGCTCCCCAAATTCTTCCACCCACCCATCCACCCATCAAATCCGAGAGACTCCCCGGATCTCTCTTTGAGCAAACGCATTTCCCCTCGACAGACACACAGATCTGAGAGAGAAACTTTAATCACATCTCAACCATAAGGGAGGTTTTTCTCTGCTGCAGAGGCTCTTTGTTCAAAGACAGCATTTCCCTGCTATCAGAGCGAGATTACCGTACAGCACACTTACCCTGGAGAGATCTTCCAACAGCAAAGCAGCCTGCACCAGCCAAAACCGACCTCTTCTGGGGTGCATTCAAACAAACCATTGAAGCCTGCTAAACAGTTTCAGTGCTCTTTTCTGGTTAAACTTAAATATTACATCATAAGTTACAAATACATAACATGCCTGCTATGAGTTGTCTGAACACAACAGATTTGGCCCACAAATCGTAAAACATCAAAAATGTCTAATTTGAACGAAGTCGACCTGATAGATATTCTGGAACTGGTCATATAATTCATTGTACAATAGCATTGGGGGAGACTGGGGCTGGTTGTCGCCTGGGAGAGGTTTTCATTAGGGTTTCATAATACTCTTTCAAATGAAATCTCCATAAGCTGTTTAATGTGTTCCATTGTGACAATTTACTCCATGTATGTGTTGCATTATTGCCCAGTTGTCCTGGACAATAATGGTGATATTTAATTCACAGAAAGAAAGAAAAAAACGTACAATTCCTATCCTCAGGAAATAAATTGTTCACATGTATCATTACCATGTGTTCCATATGTTTGTCCTTAAAAAATAGGATAAAAACAACAACAGAAAATACATGCTAACAAAATGAAATGTTTCAAAGTGCATAAAAAGGACGTTGTATGTAGAGGCAGTTCCTCACTAGCTGCTGATGGATATTGCTGCTCATGCTGTTCCCCTGACTCTCTTTGTGAAGTTCTTCTCTACCAGATAAACAATAGCAAGCCGTACGCCTTAAACTAGTTCCAGCACAGTACAATTTATCATTTCCCATCATTTCAGTGGGGTACACAATTCCCATAGTCTCCCTGTTCAACTGGAAGCCTCTAATGACAAACTCTAATAACTATGTTTGATCATCAGTGAAGGCTTACAGGACCACCAGGAATATGATCTGGGAAAGATGAAAAGTTAGGCAGATATCGTTGTATTGCACAGTTGTGATAGCAGATATCCCAAAAATCCACCATTGAATTTTCATTAGTTTTCCATGACCTTTCCAGTTATTTGTGATGATTGGATAAGGATTTACATTTAAATGATTCCACAGAGATCTGCATAAGGTGTGAAACCTTCGAATAAATTGGGTATGAACCGTAGTACCATAATGAACAAATGTAGAGTTGTAATAAACTTTTAATAACTTCTAACAAATATACTTAGTTGACTGTCTGTCACGATCCACACACGGGAAACAGGGAGATCCAATTGCAGTAAGAATTTATTGGGGAATCCGTAATCATACATCCAGTCCAGGCAGGGGTCAAAACCGAAGAAGCAACCCAAAATAAGCAAGAACAATACAAACGGGCAAGAAAGGCAGTACTCAGAAGTGGGGTGATGAAAAACAAGGACTCTGTAACAAACACTAAACAGGCAGGGTATTTATACACACAGAAACAAACAATCATGATGGGGAACAGCTGGGTGCAATGAACAGTGATGAGTGCAGACAAGGATTGTGGGGAATGTAGTTCCGATGTAAAAGACACCGTGGGGAATAATACCACTAGTGGACACCCAGGGAAACATAAACCAGACACTGTGACACTGTGCTTATCCAATTAATTTGTCCAATGTATTTAAATATTTTAAAAAAATGTACTAACTTAAAACTTTTGGAAGTAAGTCAAACTAAAAAACATTCAAAAACGAAACAAAATATAATGAGTTGAGAGCCTTTGCTTTTTAGAGCAGATCATTACAGGAAAATATTTATATTAAAGGCCGATAGAAATGTTTCAGGCCAAGAAATCACAATTTCTATTGATTTGTTTCCATTTTTTTCCATAATCATGAGAACCCTGGATAATGCATATATATGTTCGGTGGGTATTCCAAATGTGCAATTAATGTGCAATTGCAGTTGGATTAAATGAGAGCGAAAAGCATGTATGACATCGTTGACTTAACTCAGTTTGCTTACAATTTCAGTTTCTAATACATTTCATTCTGCACAGTGATTTTCCTCTTCATTTGCAAACATTTGCTGGTTTCCCTGGCAACTCAGTGCACAATTTTTTTACCTCTTTGAGCTGAACCGATGCATTTTATGCTCATTTGAAACACATCTTTTTTAGATATGAGAGCTTGTAAATGGCATGAAAAATCTATGCTAATTCGCCAACCATGAAAACTGCAACTTAAAAAGCACCAAACCTTTCTCTGTTGAGTTTTTAATGAGACAACAAAAAAGATGATAATATTTTGTCAAATATTGCAAAGACACTTTGTTTTAGCTTTTACATTGCTTTTTATTTCTACATTGTCATCTTAAAAAAAAAGCAACTTTTTACTCAAATAAATAAACAGTAAGCTGATGGAGCCCAGACAGTTTTTATTTGTTGTTTAGTCATTCAGAGAATCTGAATCTCAGCAGCACAATCAATAGAGCCCTTCAACGCAATGAAACATAAGCGAGTGACAAGTTTGATGGTTGTCAGTCGGGCAGAGATAAATGGCGTGAAGCTTAACCACAGCGTGTTGAATTATTTAGAGATGATTCGCTGCAAAGGATCGGACTCGCCCCTCCTCTCTTGAAGATCAAATGTACAAGTTTGGACCGAGGTCATGAATAATTCTCTGTTCATATTTCTACCCGGGAACAACTTTTGTAGTGATTCTCCTCTATTTTGTCCTTTTAGTTTATTTTGCTAAGATAAAAAATAAATCCTGCAAGATGCGGTTGTTATCTTTTGACTGAATGCCTAGGGTTTTAACTAATTTTATCTTGGTAGGCTGTCTTTATCTGTTCCTATTCAAATTCTGCCAGATTGGCAAGTTTTGAAATAGACTTTTATAAGAGGAAAATGTGATGTGCAATTATAGTATTAAGTGGTCTATGAAATGATAAAGCATTAGGGGTCTTCTGAAGGTCATATTGTTACAAATGATGACTGAACTTTTCAATCACCTCTAAATTTCTCATATCTGAAGGAAACGTGCTGTCTATGTCAGGCTGTGTAATTAGGTGTAGAGATTGGCCAGACACCACAAAAATCAAAAAGCAGAAGCCACGGGTATTTAAAAGCAAAGGAGTAACTATTAGCTTTGTGAGAAGATTATTTTACAGAAAAATGACATTCCAAAAGGTCATGGTTTGTTAAGCTCCCTCATTTTACTTTACGTTTCTATGAACCATTTTCCCATTTCAGGGTTTGGAATGACAAATTAAACTATTATATCTTCTAGACCAGGTTCTCAACCTTTTTTTTTTCTTCACTCAAAGCCTGCATTGTTCAGCACACAATAGGTATGGGTATAAGATATTTCCACCTGTATTTCGGATGTAATTATGACAATGCTGCTTTCAAAAACTGGGAATGTTGAAATATTAAATGATCTAACCACAATAAGTTTTAAGAACTGTATCATCTCGAACAAAAATAATATTTTTTAAGGGGACAATCTGATTACAATATTGATGTTTGTGTGTTTTTTGTTTTTTAGGTCATCTTGGATCCCCCTTGAAGGTTTACTGAGGCCCACTATTTGGCCCCGGCTCTAGAGGTATAGTACATAGGAGACCATAACATTAAAGAGATAGTTCACCCAAAAATGTCTTTCTTCTGTTGAACTAAAAATTAGATATTTTGAAAAAAGTTTGGCCAGGCCATTTTGGGGCAACATTGAATTCCATAGTTCCATAGAAGAGAGAAATATGACAAATTTAGTCACTCTATCAGATTTTTAAAAAATTAATACCACAAAGTATAGTGTTGAAAATGTACATCATAATTAAAATATATATAAAGGTTTAAAAAATTTGCGGTAACACTTTATTTTGATGGTTCCCTGTAGACATTCTGTTGAAGTAACTTTGCAAGTGCGCCAGCTTAGGGGCCATTTACACAACACCGCCATCAACTAAAAATGTAAATCTTTTTATGCATTTTGGCAGATCATTTACATGACAACAGCAATGTGGGGCCTGAAAACGCAAACTTTTGAAAACAGGATTCAAATTGCAAGTTATTGTCTCCGTGTAAATTCCAAAAACGTGAATTCACGAGTTCACACTTACTTACAGGGAGTAAAGTAATGCATATTTGGCGTGCTGTCCGGGGGAAGGGCTCGACCTCGGGGTTTGGCCCGAACCTAGAGTACCCCCCCTCGTATGTAAATGGTTAGGACTAGAATTGTGGAGAATGGGTGGTGGAGGGATGCTGCTAAAACTGTCAGCGAACTGAGGTGAGACTGCTGAATATATATATATATATATATATATATATATATATATATATATATATATATATATATATTAGGCAGTACACCTCTTATTGTTGATTGCTGAGTGCTCTCCACTCGTGTTAATTATCTGAACGTGCTCCTTCCGAACTTTGTTGATAAAACATCATTTTTTGAAAGTGGTTACATCATGCGCATAGTGGTTAGCCTACATATATTCGTTTTCGCGGATCCGTGTGAACAGCGAACGTTTTGACAACACTTTCCCGTTGTCATGTAAACGTAGGCCTACTCTTTTTCTACCAATCTATAACCCCTTACTGTGCTATAACCTTAACCCAAACATTCAACTAATATTCAACTAATAGTCTACTCTAATGAGAGTTAGTTGACATGTAGGTGTAACATAGTCAACAGAATGTCTAAAGGGAACCATCAAAATAAAGTGTAACCAAGTTTGGTTATGTTAATTAATACAGAAATACATCATCAGCGTCTACAAAAAGTATAGCCTACTCATTGGCTGAATAGACGTACAAAAAGCCTGTCTTGTGACCCCTTCGCTTTTGCTCAGGCTGTGCATGGAATACGTCGTCATGATACGAGAGATGAAAGCAATAAAATACATGGTCAGGTAGGATAAGAGCAGAGGAGGTCTGAAAGGTTTCCTTTAGTGAACACAATATCTCTGTTAAACGACTGGAGCTGGACATCTTAAAATTTGAAACTTTATCTTACATTATTGAGAAAAATAAATTATGCAGTTTAATGGATTTTAAACACTAGAGTCCTTTGGCCCTGGTACATAGGGCAGCTGTTGATGAGCTTACTAACCTTTTAAATAACATAAATAACAGACTTGTAAAACACCACCACTGTGCTGTATTAATTATTTCCAATTCTGCATGTGTGATTAAGCCTGTAAAACTGCTTGGTAAAGGTTTTTAAAATGGTAATGTTGTTACTGTGTCTAATTGAATTTTTTATTACACATAATTTTTTCATTAATGTGCTAATATAAGAGGAAAACAGTTTTTATCAGCCAAAAATGCTATGTGATTTTATTAGTTCACGTGTATTTACTTATAGCGTTTTAGAATCTCATTGTCTAGCAGTGTAGCAAACTACCTCATGCAAAATTAAATAGCAAGCTGAAAACAGTTGCAGCTGAAAACAATAACACTGCACTAAGGTTGAACTTGCATTCGTGGTTCTCTGGTCTAATACAGTGAAAAACATTGAAAATGCTCTGCTGTATTCACGTCTCTGAAGATAGAGCTGTTCAAAAGACCCTGAACAAAGAAAATCAAGAAAATTAATTATTAACACACCCACAGCGGACATGCTGTTACATAAAGCTGTCAAGAATAATCAACTACTACACATTATAAACTTTTTAAGGAAAATGCTTTTGGCAGGTTGTATGCATACTGCGTACATATGCCTTTTAGATGGCTTTTGCCTGCAGAAAATGTGACTTGTTATGAAATGCTGTTTAATGCCAAAATATTTCTTGGTGACAGACTTGATTAACTAATTAGCGTTCATAAGCTGAGCTAATATTTCATTGAGACTTAATCCTGGTGTGAAATATTTTTATATAAATGGTTTTATATCTGATTCGAAATGTGCCATTTGACAGGTATTTGAATAGCTCGGGAAACGATGAGACGTAGTGATAGCTCTTAAGCAGTGACTGCTTTGAGAAAAGGTTTATGACACAGAGCCATCTGCTGTTCATAATAAGCTATTGCAACAATAATGCACAATCATGACATCAACCACCAAATTCACGCACACACACACACACACACACACACACACACACACACACACACACACACATACACACACACACACACACACACACACACACACACACACACACACACACACACACACACACACAAATCTTCCTCCAGAACACGTGAGGCCATAATGTACTGAGAAATGAGAATATTTTGAGAACGAAAAAGAAATATTTTAAGATGAAAAAGATAAAGAAATTAATTTTATGGCTAGGTGTTAATAGTCACACATTCCTATTGGGGGGGGGGGGGGGGGGGGGGACAGCAGAAAACCATATACTAATATAACAGAATTTACAGTGCTCATGGATCCAGGTCATCTGAAATGACTAAATGTATTTTTAATGGATTAAGTTGATGCTGTCATATTGAGCTTAAATGTCACAAGACAATGGTTGTCAATGGAGTGACATGTTCCTGGGCTTCAGTGACCTTTAATATGATATCAGTGGCTCATGTTCTGATGTTCTAGTTTAGAAGAAGGGAGTCAGTCCACAGCATGTCAAACTGTCTGAAACATCAATTTTGAAATCGATTGTGTCATACAGGGTTGGACCAAATTCTGAATTTAATGAATAATTTTTAATGAATTCCAATTAAAACAAATTCCACAGTCACACTACAGTGAAAATGTATTACCCGAGATGTATTACCCTATTGGTATAATTCATTTACTCCAAAGTTTTTCCAAAATGGAGTCTTCTAAAAATATTTTTTGACTCTATTTTAAAGTCTAAAAAAGAGTAATTTACACACAATGATCCATAAGAGAACGCACTTACATTATAAGACAAATTGGTGTTTTTTGACATATTTTCCGATCCGCACTGAACAAATGTCATTTCCATCACATGTAAATATTTGATTATTATTTAAAAATATTATGATATACATAATTTAGTAACAGTGTAAGAATTTATTAACAGTGTAATTTATTAACTTCTGTGCCTTCAGCAAGCGCTCTTTGTGTGAATCATTGTCCAGTGTTTTTTTGTCTGTCTTTAGTGATTGCTAGGCAGGAGTTTTCACATATAAAAAAAAATGATATATATATATATAGTGGCCCAGCCCTATCTCAGCCTTCACCTGTCAGGTCCAGTGCCTCTGTTCAGGGTTTGGAAGCACGCTCTGCAGTTTCCTCCGCCCAGGCTGAGGCACCAATACTGCAACTATACAGTTCGGAGGAGTCAATCTTGCAGACATTCCAGGCTGATTTGTTGAAGGATGTGAGTGAGAGTGAGGAGGTTAGCACTGACGTAGTTCAGGTACCTTCCTTAAAAGGAGGCTATAGAACGAGTTCCTCCTCCCAGCAAGGAGTCAATTTATTACAGCCGATATTTCATCGTTCCAAAGATGGGGGTTGCATCCTATCTTAGATCTGCGCCTGTTAAATCGCTCAGTAGGGAAGCTCAAGTTCAAGATGCTCACTCTCAAGCAGATCGTGTCACAAATCAGATCCGAGGTCTGGTTTGTCACGATAGATCTAAAGGACGCGTACTTCCACATCTCCATCCCCCTTTCGGGGGCGAACAGTACCAATATCGCTGTCTTCCATTCAGTCTAACTTTATCTCCCCGTACATTCACAAAGTGCATGGACGCAGCGCTAGTCCCGCTGCGACTCCAGGGCATTCGCATTTTAAACTATATCGACGATTGGTTGATTCTAGCTCAATCCGAGCAGCTAGCGGTTCGCATCGAGATGTCGTCCTCGCTCACATGAAGAAATTGGGGTTGAGGCTGAATGCCAAGAAAAGTGTGCTATCTCCATCAGAGAGGACCTCTTTTCTGGGGGTGTTAAGGGATTTGGGATGTGGGCACGCCTGTCTCCTGCCCGCATCACCTCGATTCTCTCAGCCGTAAAACAAGTGAAGCTAGGCCAGTTGCTCACTGTAAAGTAGTTTCAGAGACTGTTGGGTCTGATGGCAGCAGTGCAGAAGCATATGCTTCCCTCACAGGTTGGGGGGCAATCATGAGTGGTCGTCCAGCCCAGGGTCTGTGGCAGGACCATCATCTTTCATGGCCCATAAATTGTCTTGAAATGTTGGCGGTGTTTCAGGCTCTGAAACACTTCCTCCCAGACCTGAGTTCTTGTCAGGTCTGACAACACATCGGTGGTCTCCTACATAAATCATCAGGGGGGTCTGCATTCGCACCTGTTATACAAGCTGGCTCGCCAGATCCTTTTTTGGTCCCCGGGGAAGCTGCTTTCATTGAGGGAGATTTATATCCCAGGGTATTTGAATCAGAAGCCCGGGGATTGGAAACTCCACCCCAAGGTGGTGGAGCTTCTTTGGAAGCATTTCGGTCGTGCCAAGGTAGACCTGTTTGCGTCCAGGGAGACATCACACTGTCCACTGTGGTTCACTCTAAGCCATCCAGCCCCTCTGGGGTTGGACGCTATGGTACAGGCGTGGCCGAGGTCGCATCTGTACGCAATTCCACCGATTGCTCTGCTTCCAGGAGTTCTGGAGAGGGTTCACTGGAATGGGGTCAGTATATTAATGGTAGCCCCATTCTGGCCGGCCCAAGTCGGGTTTGCGGACCTAGTGTCTCTCCTCGACGGCTCTGTGGGCTTGGCCTCTGAGGGGGCTTAGCCTCTGAGGGGGCCCAGCTCATAATTTCAGGTCTCTGAACCGAGGTTGTTGGGACCATCCTCCACCCCAGAGCTCCGTCCACAAGGAAGTTATATGCCTTGAAGTGGAAATTATTCACTTCTTGGTGTGGAGAACACCAGCTCGACCCAGTTAATTGCCCGGTGGGTGCAGTGCTGAAGTTCCTGCAGGAGCGTTTCTCCACAGGACTATCCCCCTCCACACTAAAGGTGTACGTGGTGGCACTAGCTGCTTACCACGTCGCTCTGAGTGGAGTCTCTTTGGGGAGACACCCACTTCTGTCAGGTCCATTAAGTCAAGAACACATGACAATAAAAATTATTTAGGACATTTTTATTGAATAAATTGCAATTCAAGTTGATAAATTCTGAATAAAATGTTGCCGGTATGGCTCTGTTCAGGGAGTCCTCTGACCTTTCATGAGCACCATGAAATAGCAGAGAGTCAGAGGACAGCAGCAGCATTAGGGAACACTCACACAGTTTAGGACTGGGAGAGCTGAACTATTCCCCCATGGACAGAGCAGCAACGATGACAGAATAGCAAATGCCACATTATACACGACAAGGAGGAGCTGGGGAGGTGGCGGGTTGCAGAGAAGCGAGCAGCAAGCAGTTAGGAGCCAACTGAATCAGCTTAAAATAGGGCGCCTTGATTTGAGAGTAGCCATTAGCAACGAGGGGAGTTGAACAGCTGATGCGCTGATGCAGCTCAGCTGGGTAGATCGGCTGAAGAGACCGTGTTGTTGGCAAATAGCGTTAGCAGCTCTGGACTACTTTGCCTGCCAGAACTGACGCTGACGCTCAATTTCTTTCAGGTCCATTAAGTCAAGAACACATGACAATAAAAATTATTTAGGACATTTTTATTGAATAAATTGCAATTCAAGTTGATAAATTCTGAATTAAATGTTTGGCGGTATGGCTCTGTTCAGGGAGTAAGCAGCATAAGGGAACACTCACACAGTTTAGGACTGGGAGAGCTGAACTATTCCCCCCAAACAAACCACACCTGGCAATCCTCTTGTGAATAAAAACAAGAGGATGGAATTAGACAATTAAAATGCTTAGAATCTTTATGAATAAATATGAATTAGTTGGCAATATGTTTCTGTCAGATGAGGACAGCAGCAGCATTAAGGGGACGCTCACATGAATTGGACTAGGAGATCTTAACTAATCCCCCCAAGCAGAACAGCAACATCCTGTGAAAAAATAAAACAAAAGGGTGAAATTAGGCAGCCGGTAAGCGTATCCAGGGGCAGTTGTCACTAAGCAGAAAAAATACAAGTAAGGTTAAGCAGATGAGGCACAATTCTTTATTTAGCGAACCAATCAGGGACCTGAGCTCAATGCCTTCTGAGCATCAAGATTAGCCCGAACGTCAGGACGAAGGTACCGTTCATAAGCAGCAGAAGACCATTGCCCCATGGCTTAAAGGGTTAAACCCGGAGCGGATGCTGCCGCTGTAGTTTCTGCACCAATGCGTAAAGAATGAACTGTATATCGGGAGGCAGCCCGCAGAAGTGAATTCCTATCACAGCAAGCTGCTTGAATCTGCGCTACATAGTGGTAAAAGCCAGCGTGCGCAACGCAATCAGTTGCCAATGACAACAAATAGTAACGCACATAGCCAATATGATCGCATAGCATTTTGATGAAAACGACTAGTTAGATAAGCCCAAATGCCACATGGATAGCATTAGCAACAGCATGTTGCCAATACACTGATAGCTTTTAGCAATGAATATTAAAAAAGGAACTTAGCTATGTATCCAAGAATTGGTTGGATAGCCTTCCTCCATCCTAGGCCAGGATGCGTTCTTAAGGTCCCCACTAATGTTGCTAGACCTATAGTTCTCCAGGCTTTCTGTCCTCCTCCCTTTGTGTCGTCAGAACAGGAGAAACTTAATTTATTCTGCCCGGTTAGGGCTCTAGATGCTTATAACAAATTTATTTTGTATAGCGCCTTTAAAAGTAGCTTTCTCAAAGCGCTTTACAGACAGACATACCAGCAAAGGAGTAAGACAATGTAAATATAAAATAAACACATAACATTATGATCATGTAAAAGAAATCCTAAAATAAAATGTTTTAAGAAGAGATTTAAAAGACACTAAAGTTTTTGCTTCCCTAATGTTGGCCGGAAGAGAATTCCAGAGCTTAGGAGCATAGACAGAAAATGCTCGGTCACCCCACGTATGAAGCCGTGTTTTCGGAACAACCAAAAGACCACTCTGCGAGGAGCGCAGATTGCGACGTGGTGTGTAAGGGATTAATAAGTTAGTCAAATACTGAGGTGCCAGATTGTGCAGAGATTTATAGGCCAGCATAAGGATTTTAAAATCAACACGGTACCTAACAGGCAGCCAGTGCAGGCACTCCAAGACTGGGGTTATATGGTCCCTGGCCCTGGCCCCAGATGGTACTCTAGCAGCTGAATTTTGAAGATATTGCAATTTATCCAATGATGATTTAGATACCCCAGCTAGAAGACCATTGCAGTAGTCAATGCGCGAAAAGACAAAAGAGTTTATCAACTTCTCAGCTTCAGAGAAGGACAGCATGGGGCGTAGCCGGGCTATATTTCTGAGGTGATAAAATTATGTTTTAACTGTATTCTGGATAAAAGGCTCAAATGACAGTGTGGCGTCAAATATGACACCCAGATTTTTTAATTTGGTCTTAAACAGTAATCCACCCCGGTCACAGGAGTCGTAGGTGTCCCCCGACAGATAGTAATTCTGCTTCAGGTATAAGAGCTAGCGAGAGGTGTACTGTAAGGCCATGTTCCTTGAAGCCTCGTCTACACCTGCTCTAAGAAAGCCTATCTGTGAGTCCACAGAGCCGATAGGAAGCAACCAGGCCAACATCAAAAAAAGCAATCTCCCGACATACAGTACATGGAGAGAGCACACCGCATCACAACGGAGAGAGGAGCGGCAGCCAGAGTGCGCCAGCGTACCCTACTCAACGTCATACAGGAAGACCAGCTGTACCAGCAACCAGAACCAGAGCTTATGTCCACAGAGCTGCCCTGTGGAGGAAATCTGAACAATTGTTTGTTTGGAAGATGTCTCCTGCGTCTAAACAGATGATGAGCAAGTGGGTGGTTGAGGCCATCTCACTTGCTTAAGAGTCGGCTGATCAGCCTTCACCCTTGGCTGTTCGAGTTCACTCTACAAGGAGTATGGCTGCTTCCAAAGCTCTATTGTCAGGAGTTTCTCTTCATGATGTTTGTGATGCGGCAGGCTGGTCCTCACCGCACACATTCGTCAGGTTTTATAACCTGGACTTCAGCTCCACTCCTGGGGCGCAAGTGCTTTCGTCTGAATGTGCGCCTTGACTTCACATGGACAGACACTTGCTCTTATGGCGACGTGGGTATTAGCGTTCCCACAGTGTTTGACGCAGCTCGAGTTCCCTTGAAAGGGAACGTCTCGGTTACGTATGCAACCCTAGTTCCCTGAATAGGGAACGAGACGCTGCGTCGTTCTGCCATACTCGTGCCCGTGATCGACTTGCTTCAGGCCTATCAGAAGCTGATGCGGTTGTGATTTTGGGGTGCTTTATAGTTTCCTGGTCGATGACGCAGCGTCTTGTTCCCTATTCAGGGAACTAGGGCTACATACGTGTAATGTAACCGAGACATTTCCACCTCACCTTTGTCATTTCCACCCAAGAAGGTAATGTGTTGGAAATGACAATCCTGCAGTATTTTGTAAAAAAAATCCAAGCTAGTATTGCAGATTAGCTATGAATTGGTAGCTAGCATTGCATGCATGCAAAATACATCTATTTATATCTATGTTCAAAAATCTATTTATTTACAAACTCAACTGATGTTACGCCATGTTTGGAAATGACACAAGTTGGAAAAAATTCAAAATCTCCTCCATGTCAGACATGTGCTGTGATGTTATTGTTCATTTCCATATAGTTAGGGAAAGTTAGGCTTTTTTACCAATAGCTTTTTACCATGTGTTCCTATAGGTGTCTAGTAACACCTCCCAATTTATCCACGGCCAAATCCTCGGGGAAACGCCTGGAGAGGCAATCAAAGTTGGGGTGCCCAGAGGGTCTGGATAAAAATAGTGAAAATATTTTTTTTTTTTTTACCAATATTAGCTTTTGAGATGCCTAACTAGGGGTGTTTAGGGGTGCTGAATCCATTCAAGCCAATGGTTTTGAATAAAAATGACTCCTTAATCCATTCTTCACCAAAAATTCATAGTTTAAATATGATCAATACTTCAATATTAATTGTTGTAAATTGTGTCATTTTATAGTGGGCTCACTATATAATTCAAAGTGAGATTATTATTCATAGTTACACATAAACTATTAATGTGGTTGTATGGACCTATTCAGCATGATATGTGTTCAAGGAGAGGATGGAGGAGAGGTTGAAAACTTTGGCTAAGGGAGGAAGGACACCTGCACTCTGGGTCTGGTACTATGGCAGAATCGACCTCATCAAGGTATTTATCAGGAGTGAGCGTGTCCCAGACCACAAAGGTCACCTCAGCTGCATAATTGGAATGCTGAACACCTTTGCAGCAGCAGGCCACCATCAGTATGCAAAGGGAGCAAGGCTCTATATCCAACTAATGCAGCAGCGACAGGACTGTCCCATGTACCAAGAAACTCTATCCAAGTTCACTGTGTATGGCAAACATGTAGTCCGGTTCTCAGACCATGAGTGGTCAGGCACATGGACTGACATCACAATAGTAACCACACTCATGTTTAAGGCCAAATCCTCAGGCGGTTTAAGCAGAGGGTGGTTCCGGAACAAATCTGCTCACAAGTCTTGGGTTCAGACACTGAACCACTTCTCGTTCATTCACCAGGAGCTTGAAGAAGTAATGAACAAACGTTGGGTACCTATCCACACAGAGGTCCCAAGAGCCCAGATGGAGAAAGACAATGATGCTGTTAACGCCATAGTTGGATGGTTGGAGGAAGTCAACCCCTTCGATTCCATACGTGACAGGAAGACCCTGGTATCTTTCTCGTCGGGGTTCAGCAGAACTCCCGGGGACTCAGTCAATACTGATCAGGTAGAGGAGCTTGGCAGAGCCATTCAGGCCAAGATGGAAGGGAAAACTGTTCTGGATACAATGGAAACCAAGCACAAGGTCAAGTCATAGGCAAGCCTCAAATCTGCTCCCAAAATCAATGGAGAGAAGCTGACAGACTCTCGCAAGCTCTTCAATCGCCTCATTATCATCAGTGAGCGCGAAGTCAAGACCAAAGAAGCTCTGCACTTTGAGTTGACGCCAACACCAATGTCTCTACTTGAAAAAAATCAGAAATTGTGAAAGCCAGACAAGGCTTCCCTAGCGAGGTTCCTGAAGGCATTTGTCGAGCCTGTAGAAATAAAACCCTGCACAAGCCTGGTGGTTGATGGCGGTTGGCTCCTGCACAGCGTCAAATGGGAGGCTAACCTCATGTGGAAGGACATCGCCAAGAGCTACCTCCAGTTTGTGATGTCCATGGGTTGCCACCACCTCCGGATCACTGTGGTCTTTGACAGATATGGTAGCTCCACCAAGGACCATGACCATCTGAGACGTTCAAAGAATGCATTCTGTGACATTCAGATTCATTCAGACTTAAAAAAAACATTGTTCCACAGGAAAATTTCCTTGACAACAAGCACAACAAGGCCCAGCTCATTCTGCTCCTTGCTGAGACATTCCAAAGAAGTAGGATCAGTGTACAACAATGCTCTGATGATGCTTACACTTCTATCATGTGTGCAGCACTAAAGGAGGCAATAGAGCCCTCTGTTGAGGTGAGGGCCGAGGACACAGACGTTATGGTTATGCTGTTCCATCATAGGGCAAACCACCCAGTCTTCCTCACTACAGCTAAAGACACATCTTACGATGTCAGAAAGATCCGGGAGGCCCTCCCGGAGAGGTAACGTAAATACCTGATCTTCCTACACAGCTTCCCTGGCTGTGATACCGTATCAGCATTTGCTCACCAAGCTCTGCAAGACTGACAAAGCAGATGGCCATGGATGTGTTCAATGACATCAGAGCCAAGAAAAGTGACATCATCAAAGCTGGCTGCGAACAGTTCAAGCTCATATTCTGCGGAAATCCTCCTGAAGATTTGGAAGACTTAAGATTTGATATCTTCAGCAAGCGGACCGAAGCCTGGAGCATCAAGCTAGGGCTGGGTGATAAAACGATAACGATAGTTATCGCAATATAATTTTTCTCGATAAAACGATATCAAGAGTTCGATAAATGTTCAATAATGTTTATAATTTTAATAATGCAAAAGAGGAACGAAACTCATTTGAACCGCGCGCTCCTCACGGACTGTTTATCCGCTCGGCTCAAAGACCAAACAGCAGCGCAGCACGAGCTCACTAGAGCAGATGCATTTACTCTGATCGGTCTCGGTCACAAGATTCAGTGAGAAGCGCTTGAATTCAGTGAAGAACACAAATGTCTCAGTGATTTAAACCAGTTTAAAGGCAGATGAAACAGCGCTGACGAACAGGAGAGACACTGCGCGCAATGATACAGTCAGAAGGCTTTTCCGTCTACAAATTCTCATAATTTACCACTGATTTACTATAACATTAGCCTACTAATATTAACTGCACCATGAAATGTGGGATAAACATATTGAATTGTATTATATTATTAATGTAGACAACTTATTAAAGGACTAATGTAATATAATTACATTATTTTAATAGTGTATTTTGGCTACTGTTTTTCATACAAATACCATAGAAACCATGAAGTTACAAACGTTTTAAAAGGGACATTACAGCGTTGTGGTGGAAATGATGGCAATACTGTGGGACAACAACATTTTGTTTATAAAATCACATTAATAGTTGTCTGACCTTAAATACCAAAAGTATGTTTTGATTATTTTACTTTTTTATTTTACTTATTCAGTCATATAAAAAAAATAGATGAATCATTTTTTACACTTCTTTTTCATTATTGAAGATCAGAAGTCTGGGTGTGGGACAAGCACAAAACAGCTATTTTTGCATCTATAATGATGTTTTAAAAGGTGAAAAAAATCATCTTAGACTAAAAAGTTCCTAAAGTACTTTCATTGTAAAGTTAACTATGAAATAGGTTTTTTTTTTTAAATTAAATGTTTTTATATTTTTTATTTCATTTTGGCAGAAACTTGCAAGACCTGGCAACCCTCGAGTTAACGCAAGCTCTGTTGTCCTGTTGAATTGTAATGCTTTCGATTCACTATGAGCTTCAACTTTCGTTTTGTCTTGACAGTTGACAGTGGGAGTGTTAAGCACGGTTTGTTCGACTGGTTATTCTGGATTTTTTACTTTATGTACTTTATAAAGTTTCTGAAGTCTTTGGTCTGGGGTGTGTTAAGATCTGTACGTACTTTGCTTTGTTTTTGGCGTGTTATTAGTAGTCATCTGCGTTTGCAATATACTCGCCAAATTAACATGGAGTCAGATGATGAGTGCGAGTTTGACTCCACATGGGAGGAAAAATGCGAAAATAAAACACCCATAATAATGGTAAGTTTGGGCACAACGCTTTATTATTATTTCCCCTCCTATCGTGACTGTGCAACGTTTATTCACTGAAACTTGTTCTGGAACATTGTTTTTTATATCATTTAGAATACTATTCTTCCCACTTTCTGTTTCTATTCATACAGTATGAAAATATTTTTTACAAACAACTGTCTCATTTGGTATTTCTGTGTGTGTTTAAAGAACTACAAAATGAGGAGCAGGAACAGGAGTGCTGCAAAGGACATGCAAGGCTTTCGGCATAGTTGCCGGGTTAGTTTCAATACCTTGATACAAGGAAGAGTGGGGTAAGATGTGTCACTTTTTACTAGTGGTGCTCACCCATGGCTCTGCATTGAGCAGTCTCTCCTTTTTAATGCAGCTGTCCTTCTTGACAAGGAGAAAGGAACAAGAGGTAAAACTATGTTTCTTATTACTAAATTAAATGAAAGCATCTAATTAATACATCCATAAAATTGGACTTTATAAAAAATAAAGCTTCTAGTTGTCATAACAAAAAGTGTGCATATTTTCCTAGATTAATGAGGTAACAGTTTGCCCACTAACACGTCTCACCCCACTCTCCTTCATGTCAAATGAACATGTCTACTTGCATTCCTCCATTGAAATATGTAGATAAACAACAGGGGAAAATCTAAATCATACAAATGGATGACCTGCTGTAGACTGTTATTTCAGTCTGACTTGATTGTGTTTGACTCTAGAACTTAGATGATGATGATAATGATGATGAAGACGAACCAGGTGAAGTAAGTAATGCATCCTTTTCAACTATTACACTCAGAATTTTCCACTTCTTGCATGTCAGTGTAGGCTACATTATTTCATTATACTCATTATGCGCCCACCAGTTAATTAAAAAAATAAAACAACATATGAATGAAATGTCTCAGATTGCACTGTCCAGTCAATCAGTTAGTGCTTTTATTGTGAATATTAACCCTTCACATGTATCACACGTGTTAAAAACATTCAGTGTGTGACGTGATGAACTGCTAAATTCAAATCTGCTTTCGTTCTTTGACTGGCGGCACTGAGCCAGAGACAGATTTAGTTGTCATATATCACAACTGTTATAGTGTATTCATCAACATAATATTTATTTTAGGTTTCTGACATTTAAATACCAATCAAAAATTGTCATAATTTAGAAATAAAAAGCCATTTTTTTAACCGCAAAGGCTGCGATTACACCCTCACGTGACACGCAAGAGTAATAAAGCAGTCTGCAGAGGAAGCATCAACTTGGAACATTATGCATAGGCCTATAGGCTTGGCCTTCTCGGCCTACAGGAACAGTTTATGTTTAATTTATGTGCGTATAACACATTGTGTAGTTAATTATAAAGTTTACAATGGAGGTATTTATGTGTTGTAAATCTGACATGCTCTGACTATGTCACTAAAAATCGAGTTGAAATAAAAACGGTACATCAGTCATACAACCCAGTGTCAAGTGACAAGCTTGATGTGTCGCCATTGAAATAGGAATATGAAACTTTATATCTATACTTCTTTCAAAGCAGGAAGATCTTAATAAAAGCAAAAGTCTGTTATAAAAATAAAAAAAAGTTCTAATTTCTAAAAAAGTTTACATTAGTAATTTTAGCGAAGCCCTGAACTAACTAAAATTGAACAAATCAATGATTTGCAGCACAAACGTAATGTTTATTCCATAACATAGTTAAAGAAAATTGACAAATAAAACCTTGAAAGCTTTTGGTGATGCGTACGAGTGAGGAAATTGGTCTTTAATTTTCAGTCAGCCCTTTTGAAGGTAGACACAAGCTGATGTGGCTGATGAGGCAGAAATTGACTTTGACTAGTTTAGAGTATTCATAGCCCGCAAAGTAGTCTTGATTTGGAGCAGATAAAAATGGGTTTAGCATTTTTTTTTTTAATTTGTTGTTGTTGTTGTTGTTGTTGTTGTTGTCAAGGTCCGCTTCTATAACATGGAGTTTTACCGTGGTCAAATAAAATCTTTACCAGATGGTATGGCTCGTTCTATATTTAAATTACACAATTTATTGTTATTTGTCTCATACAAGTGTCATTAAATAAAGGCAAATGCTTTAACATGTTACCTTTATTTGTGCAGATGTTCACATTGATGAATTTCACCTGAACTGGAAGGGTCAATATAAGTTGCTGGAAGACTGTCACTCCTACATTCAATGGTTAGATTCTGTAACACTTCATTCTTGTTTTAACTATTATGTATCCTTAAAGTGTTTTAGATTTGAATGACTATCATTGAACCAACCATTTCTCAGGTTGTTTCCAATACAAGAGCCAGGGGTTAATTGGGATGCACATGTGCTCACAAAAAAGGAAATAAAGGTCAGTTTAAAACATGCCATTAGATTTTAGATTACACTAGGTGTTTCAACTATATTTACCAGCCATCTTTACAAGTATTTGGCTGACAGGATTTGTCAGATTTTGGAGTGCACATCAGTCTCAGTTCAGAAGCTGAATAATATAGGATGTTTAAATTCATCTGATCGTTTGATTTCCAGGTTT
This sequence comes from Meda fulgida, assembly GCA_030578275.1. Lineage (NCBI taxonomy): Eukaryota > Metazoa > Chordata > Actinopteri > Cypriniformes > Leuciscidae > Meda > Meda fulgida. Next base: position 14,141,163 of record CM060626.1, read on the forward strand.
TTCGTAAAGATGAAGAAGCAAAGAGGAAATTGGTGAAATCATATAAGCTCATGTTGGATTTCTATGGTATACGCTTGGTCAACGAAACAACAGGAGAGGTGGACCGTGCTCCTAACTGGAAGGATCGCTTTTGGAACCTGAACAGGTTTTTACTGTCATGGTTTTCCTTTTTGTTGAATTTCATTGATGTTGTTTCAATAGTTCTAGGCATTTCCATTGGTCAGAGATTTTTCTTTGATTTTGCAGAAATTCACACAATAACCTGCGCATCACGCGCATACTGAAGTGTTTGGGGACTCTAGGATTGCAGCACTACCAGGCCCCACTGGTCAAGTTCTTCCTCCATGAAACTCTTGAGAAGGAACAACTTCTGGGTGTGAAACAAAGTGTTCTTGATTACTTTATTTTTGCTGTATTGGACAAATCGGAGAGACGAGACCTGGTTAGATTTGCCTTTAAACATTTTAAGCCCCGAGAACAGTTTGTCTGGGGTCCCAAGAAGTTTCTGTCAGGTGAAGTAGATAGTAAAAATGAAGAGAATAAAGACAATAACTCGGCAGAACATACGGAGCAAATGGAAACCGATAAGAGAACAAATGAGGGGAACGAAATAGATGATGTCAATAATCATGTCAGAAATATTGAAAATGAAATAAACTGGGAAAACGATCAGCAGGCAGTAGATGTGCAGCCAGTCGAAACAGGTTCAGACCAAAATAATAAAGATGAACATGATTCAGAGGATATCATTCAATGCAGCTTAGAGTCGAGTGTTAGTGATGCCAAGACCTCAGGAGAGGTAGATAGTGAAAATAAAACATTTTGACAAAAAGTTATCAAGCCCTTTATGTTTGTGTCATGAGTTTCCATTTTTGTTCCCCAAAATTGAAATACAGAAAATATATTGTAACTCCCTTTGTGATTCAAGTTAAAGACTTCTTAAAAACTAATATTTTGATTTAGCAGATTGATAAAAGGAGATAGCATCATAAAAGTACATTTACCTGCCTTGTAGTAAATTACCACCAGTAAATGTTAGAAATGTGAGTTCTCTGATTTTGATCTACTTTGATTAATTGTTTTATTGAGATTACCGGAAATATTGGATTTTTTATGCCTTATGCTGAAGTGTGAAGCTTTTGAAAGTTTAATGACATGATTTAGCTGATTAATTACGTGATTAAACAATATACTATAAAATGTAATGTGTATGCTGTGTATAAATGCAATACTATAATATCTTATTCTGTTGAAGAATGTAAAAAATATGCTGTTTTGGTTTGTTATTAGGGTTTCTACTACCGAAGCAAATTAATGTCTTCCCACTGATAAAATGCTTCTTGATGCACAATGCTAAAATAGAGCTTGTTATAAACTACTCTGAACATATTGCCAAACAGATTACATGTCATGGATATCAAATGAATATTAAAGCACTTACAAAAATCAGAAATGAGAGGGTTTAATTTCTGTTACATTTTCAGAGTGGAATACTGGTTTAAAACATTCTACACACTACATATATAACAGTACACGGTCTAAGTAGCCTATATATACTCTTAAATTTGTTGCTTGTCACTTTATGAGAATAATTCTACCTAGTGGGATTAAAATGTAATTAGATAGCTACAAAGTCACAAAATAAGCAACATACGAAAGCACACATAAATTATAGTTTTGTAAACTATATAGCCTACTCCTGTTTTTGTGGGAATTATAACTTGAAGGGACCTTTTTCCTGTAATTTTGTTTTAATTTTTATGTCTATTTAAATTAAGAATAGAACATCAAGCCTGAGTATTTTCTGTCAGTCTGTTTTATATCCATTTTTTTAGAACATTCTTATTAAGATTGTTGTTGTGGCAAAACTTCTGTTAAACATCATCACTGCGTAAGAGACACTCAGAGTCAAATTAATAAAAAGAGAAGTATTTATTCTTGCAAGAATAGGCCCAGTCGCCAACACAGCAGTTACCCTGTGAAGTGAGTGACGCGCACCAGGAAGACATGAGACAGCCTTTATACTCTTTTCAAGGTTCCTCCTCACAGCAGTTACCCTTTCACCCACTCAGATAAGGTCCCCACTGCTGTTCAGTTTCTACTAAAGACACACCTGGCCCTGAAATAAACTAGCCAAATCTTGACCATTCCTAAGGTCAAGAGGTCCTGTCCCATATATTCCTGAAACGTCACGCACAAGCACGTACACGCATACTTTTACACATTGAATAGGTTCAATCCCTTATGATATCTGTTAGGAATAAATGACTATTACAATTTCTACAACATTGTCATTTAAGATTGAATAATGCAAATAGAAAAATAAGTGCCAGTTTAGTCTAAGCCTGCTGTTTTATCTCGTGCCACCATTGGCTAAATACCTGTAAAGGCTTGCTTTTAGATCCTAGCCTTTGTTTTTACTGAACATTTATGGAAGACATGGCAACCCTTTAGTTAACTGAAATTGTTACATTCCTTGTTGACCTGTACTAGAAATACTTTCGGTTCATATGACATTCGACTCTCATTTTCTCTTGACAGAGGGAAGATTGAGCTGAGCGCTTTATATGGTCTTATTGTGTCTTCTGTGAGATTTTTATATACTCGGACTCTGCGTTTTCTTAGTAGTAGCCTACACTGAGTTTGCAATACTTCAGTAGGCTGTACTTGCCATGGAGTCAGATGATGAGTGCGAGTTTGATTCCACATGGGAGGATGCATACGAAAATGAACCACCCAGAAAGAAGGTATGTTTGGACGACAGTGTTGTCTTGTTTTCTTTTAGGTACATGTTGTTAGTTTGAATAAAGTTCAGTCCCTGAACCAGAATCGACCTTCTTTTTATTCATTCCCTAGGGACGCATTGTTGTTTTAATTAATTCTAAAATAATAAGTGAACATAATAACGACTTTCCATTTGTTAATACGATTGTCTGTTACTAAGTCGTTGTTTGATTAATGATTTTATAGCTATATGAACTACCTGTATACTTGCCTATAATAACGCACCTGACTGGATTATTTAACGTCATTCGTGCTGCTGCTTTTTTGTTTTTATGCTACTTAGGCTAAATTTACACCTTAAAATCTGCGACCTAGGCCTATTAGGCATTGAATTTGAAATGCACAATTAAGAGTTCAAATATAAATATTTTTATTGTTTGTATTTTATTTTTTTTGTTTATTATTATTATTGATATTATTGAATCAACCCCACCTAAAACATTCTTATTCTAATTAGCCTCCCATTCCTCCCACTTTATATTTCTGTGAATATATATATATATATATATATATATATATATATATATATATATATATATATATATATATATATATATATATTTTTTTTTTTTTTACTTTTTTTTTTTTTTTTTTACTTTTTCATAACTGCTGTCTCATTTGGGATTTGTTTTGTTAAGATCTGCAGAAGGAGGAACATGTGTGCTGCAAAGGACATGCAAGACTTCCGGCATAGTGTCCGGGTATGTTTAACTCTTTTCAAACAAGGAAGAGTGGTGTAGTTTGTAAGTTGTGGCACTTTTTAGCAATGGAAAAGAAAAATATTTCAGAAATCTTTCTCCTAACTAGAAAACATATTGTCAAACAAAGCATACCGTCATAGAAATGTTATTTTCAATAAAGCAAAGCTCCTTAACATAAGGTATACCACCATATAGTTTACCCTACCTACACTATATGAGGTAAAACAGGTCAGAATCTAAATCATACAAACATCTAAATATTGTCAGAGCTCACTCAGCTCAGTCTTACATGATAACTTTGGGTTTGTTTTTAACTCTAGAACCTTGATAATGATTATGATGAACCAGGTCACGTAAGTAATCCATCACAGTTTATACTATTCAGTATTCACTCAGAATTAGCCATGTCTGATCAAAACTGGTTTGATTCGTAGCAGATGCTTAAGAATGGGTTTTGTGTTTTTAAAAAAAAAAATTTGTTGTTGATGTTGTTGTCAAGGGCCGCTTCTATAACCTGGAGTTTTACCATGGTCAAATAAAATCTTCACCTGGTGGTATGGCATTTTGCTCGTTCTATATTTAATTTACATACTTTATTTGTTATTTGTCTAATACAAGTGTCATTTAATAAAAGCAAATGCTTTAACATGTTACCTACTTGCGCAGATGTTCACATTGATGAATTTCACCAAAAGTGGAAGGGTCAATATCACTTGCTGGAAGACTGTCACTCCTACATTCAATGGTTAGATATTGGAACACTTCATTATTGCGCTCTTAAATGTTTTAACTATTATATTTCCTGAAAGTGTTTTAGCACATTTGAATGACCATCATTCAACTAACCATTTCACAACTTTTCAGGTTGTTTCCAATACAAGAGCGAGGGGTTAGTTCGGATGCACATGTGCTCACAAAAACGGAAATAAAGGTCAGTTTAAAACATGCCATTAGATGTTTTTCAACTCTATTTACCAACCATCTTAAAAAGTATTTGGCTGACAGGATTATAATATTTTGGAGTGCACATCAGTCTCGGTTCAGAAGCTGGTTAAGGCATTTAAAAAAACATATATACCTGTATATATATAAAAAATTAAATTTTAAAATTCATCTGATCGTTTGATTTCCAGGTTTTTCGTAAAGATGAAGAAGCAAAGAGGAAATTGGTGAAATCATATAAGCTCATGTTGGATTTCTATGGTATACGCTTGGTCAACGAAACAACAGGAGAGGTGGACCGTGCTCCTAACTGGAAGGATCGCTTTTGGAACCTGAACAGGTTTTTACTGTCATGGTTTTCCTTTTTGTTGAATTTCATTGATGTTGTTTCAATAGTTCTAGGCATTTCCATTGGTCAGAGATTTTTCTTTGATTTTGCAGAAATTCACACAATAACCTGCGCATCACGCGCATACTGAAGTGTTTGGGGACTCTAGGATTGCAGCACTACCAGGCCCCACTGGTCAAGTTCTTCCTCCATGAAACTCTTGAGAAGGAACAACTTCTGGGTGTGAAACAAAGTGTTCTTGATTACTTTATTTTTGCTGTATTGGACAAATCAGAGAGACGAGACCTGGTTAGATTTGCATTTAAACATTTTAAGCCCCGAGAACAGTTTGTCTGGGGCAGTGGCAGAATTAGGCATGGGCGACATGGGCAATTGCCCGGGGCGGCATCTTGCCGGGGGCGCACAGGGCACCCGTACAATAAAAAATCAACAGAACTGTTTTCAGGTTTTTGCAAGTCACGTCGATGATATCATGTCACCTTGTGGTTCAATTAACCTTGCCCACCCAATCAGAATTTAGGCACAGATAGTGTTAATCTGTTTTTTTAGATTTGTGTTTTGACTAAAAATAATCTTAGGTGGGCTATGTGTTGAGCAGCTTTATGAAGGGCTGTAGTATGCCCCAATCAAAAATTAACACTAAAAAATTGTAGTACTTTTATTTTATTAGCTGAAAGTAATAGAGCGGCACGTTATACACGAGGCAGCTTCAGTCTCTATAGCAGAAAAGCAGAGGCTGACAATCACGGGGCAAAAACGGACATACTGTACATATTTGTGTGCTTTGAAGGTGTGAATCACAGTAAGTTTAATCTATCTTCAGGAGTACATATTTACTTGTAAAATCTAAATTTCTATAGCTCTGACTAATTTTTAATTGTCATTTTAAGTGTCACGAATGTGCGTGCGTGAATTGCATGGACGGAGCAATAATGTAAGTGTATAAAATCAGTTGAAACTTTTCCCTCTTTGGCTTGCTGTTGATGCTGTTAAACTGTATGCATATATAGTTCACCATAAAAGGAACATTTTCATAATTTACTCACCTTGATGTTGTTCTAATGCAATATGCCCATCTTTCTTTTTTGGACCACGAAAGGAGATAAAAAGCCATTAGTATTTCATGTCGCATATTTATTCATCTTGATTTCTCACAACTTTTGCTTTTTCTGGGTGAGTCGGATTGAACTGTTGTGCTATGTCTCACGAACACACACTTCACGTAGTTGTGCACACACAGACCAACAGCCAAGGTCAGGATTTCATTAAATACATTTGTTTTCAGTTTGCTTTTCACCAAACCCTATTGTATACCCCTAAATCACTCATGAGATCATTCTGTGATTTTTTGCGTCTTTTTTAAAAAGCTTGATGCTGGTCGCTGTTCACTGCCATTATATTGAAAAGCACGAGCAGGACTTTAAAAAAAAAATCTCAATTTGTGGTCCAAAACAGAAAGATGGGCATTCGGCATTAGAACAACACTAGGGTGAGTAAATGATGACTTCATTTTAATTTTAGGGCAAACTATTTCTTTAAGAATCGTTCAATCAGTTACGCAGTAAAGTTGTGTTTGTTACCTTAGCAACAGTGGGCTTCCATCACTTGGACAGTCGAAAAGTGAAAAAGGTTGCAGGTTGACAAAAGAAGATTAGAAATAGCATCATAAAAAATAATTTGTCTGCCTTGTAGTAAAAGTAATTTATTGACGGTTTTGTAATTGTATTTTTTTTTTTTTTTTTTTTTTTACTTGTGCTTATTATGAAGTGAGAATTAATTAAATTTAGTCTTCACTGATAAACTGACGACTTTGACTAAAGCTTGACTGCTTGACAAGAAATAAAACTTGTAATGAAGCATAGGTTGCACTATGAAAAACCAGTACATGTTAGATTTGTGAGTTATCTGATTCATTCTATTCTGATTCATTCTTTTACTGAGAAAACTAGAAAAGTATATTAGAAATTATCTGAAGTGTGAGCTTTTGAAACTTTAACATGTATTACATGATTTAGCTGACTGAATTCTTGTGATAAGAACCTGTACTAAAAAAATAAATTTGTATGCTTTGTATAAATGCAATACTAGTAGGTGATTCTTTTTGAAGTAGCCCATGTAAAATTATTGCCTACTGTTTTATTATTAAGGTTTGTATTTCTGTAGCAAATTAATGTCTTCCCACTGATAAAATGTTGATTTTACTGATACAAATCAAATATTAAACTACAGCCTGTTATAAACCACACTGAGCATTGAAAAGCAGAATGTCAAATTAATATAAAATGTCAAATTAATATAAAAAAAATAAAAACTACCAGATATTATATTTCTCTAATTGAGAAGGTTTCATCTCTGTTAAGTTTTGTAAACTGTGTACAGTCATGTTTACGTGGGAATAAATAACTGGAAGCCACCATTTCCTGTTATTGTCACATTTCCTGTCATTATGTTTAGCTTTTTATATGTATTAAAATCAAAAACAGGCCATCAAACCTGGGAATTTTTTATGCTAAAATCATTTATAAGATTATTAAGATTATTGTTAAAGTTTGGAGCTTGCAAATAGCAAAAATATGTGCTAGTTTGGTCTAGGCATATACTGCTTTAATTTTGTTCACCACTGGTTGTATATCTGTAAAGACCTGCGTTAGATCCTAGCCTTTTTACTGAGTCTGAACATTAATGGTCTCGAGTTGTGTCATTCTCTGCTGAACTGTAATAGAAATTCTTTCGGTATTTTTCTCTTGACAGAGGGAAGGTTGAGCACTTTATTGAGTCTGGGTTCATGTGTCTGCTATAAAAAAAAATGTATACTCGACTCGTACTTGGAGATGTCATAGTAAGTAACTTGAGTTTGCAATATACTCCCAATAGCATATTGGAAGAGGTGTTAGTGAGGCCAGCAGGGGGTGCTCACCCTGTGGTCTGTGTGGGTCCCAAAGCCCCAGTATTGTGATGGGGACACTATACTGTCAAAGAGCACTGTCCTTCGGATGAGACGTTAAACCGAGGTCCTGACTCTCTGTGGTCACAAAATAAATCCCAGGATGTCCTTTGAAAGAGAAGGGGTGTAACCCCGGCATCCTGGCCAAATTTGCCCCAGTGGTCTCTGTCCATCATGGCCTCCTATTCATCCCCATATATATATATATACTAATTGGCTTCATCACCGTCTCCTCTCCACCAGTAAGCTGGTGTGTGGTGGGCGTTCTGGCGCACTATGGCTGCCGTCACATCATCCAGGTGGATGCTGCACATTGGTGGTGATTGAGGAGATTCCCCCCTTCTTTTGTTCTTTAGTATGTAAGACACTTTGGTAAGTCTGCTAACCCAAGGTGAGTCATAAATTCTGGAGGGACTCTTCTCATCTGGGACGCTGTTAAATTCTCCTGGAGACTATTCCTTTGGTATGATCTCATGTGATTTATTATAATAAGCAACCCCTGCAAGCACAATTACATAAAACATAGGCGAGACCTTTTCTCCTCAAGGCTGAGTTTTGTTAGGACTTCACTGGAACAGAAAATGAAAGTACAGAGCACAGAGAGCACTGATATAAACTTCTATGATGATTCACTGCCTAACTTATAGAGACAATTTGTGATATAAATCCTAAAAAGAATTACACATGCTAAGTATGGATATGCGTTGGATTACATTTAGTGCGTTGTTGACCTTCATGACCTTAGAGACAGTTGTCTTTACATATCATATAACTATCATGAGAACAGCAGAATAAAAGGAAAAAAAAAACCTGACACTTCTCTTTCTACATATTATGACTCATGGTTAATGTACTTGGGCAAATTAATCATTACAAAACAGTTTATTCTCTGGAAGCCGGGCTAAATGAGTAAACACTCAGATACCAAATACAGACATTGCCTGTAACATAAATACCAGAATAGATACACTGTTTAAAAAAAAAATTATGATACAAAAAGAGGAATTGTTAATCCACAACCACATGAGACGACTTTCCTGCTGGGGCTGACACATCTTACCCCACTCCTCTATCTCAAATAAACATGCCAACTCACATTCATCCATTGACACACACAGTATAAGAGATACAAGATGAGTGAGGATGACATCCTCATGTCGAAGCGCAAGCCCTTGTCCCTGTCCTTGTTGCCCATGAGGTTTAGCCACAGATGCCTCTCCGGAACAGTCGATAGCACTAGTTGCCCTTGTCTGCTTAGTTGCCCTGAGAGACAAATCAGTGGCTCGGTGAGGTTCCGAGAAGGCCTCCTCATCTATGCTCATGCACATTCCCAGATCTTTCAGCAGGTCAGGATGGTCAGCATTTGTCTAAATACTTGTATGGAAGCTTTAGCATAAGTTCTGCTGGGAAGACTCAGCTTGTTACATCACTTACTTCTCATCTATCCAATCATGTTCTAATACTTGTGGTATAAAAGATCAGAACTTACACATGTCTGAGTTCGCAGATGCTGACGCTTTCATTCACCTCCATCCTCCCCACCACCACCAAGATGGTTTCTTCCCCTCCATCCTTCCCACCACCACCAAGATGGTTTCTTCCCCCCCATCCTCCCCACCACCACCAAGATGGTTTCTTCCCCTCCATCCTCCCCACCACGACCAAGATGGTTTCTTCCCCCCCATCCTCCCCACCACCACCAAGATGGTTTCTTCCCCTCCATCCTCCCCACCACGACCAAGATGGTTTCTTCCCCTCCATCCTCCCCACCTCCACCCAGAGGGTTTCTTCCCCTCCATCCTCCCCACCACCACCAGGTTTGTCCCTTCCCATACCTCACAGGGGGTCGGCTGCACCTCTGCCTTCGTCTTCAGGCAGGAAATGCAGAGTCCATACCCTCGGATTGCGAGCTACGGACGGGGCCTACACCAAAGAACTTTATATCATAATATTGCTTGCTGGGCTGTTAAAAAATGTATAATTGTTACTGTAGTAGATTTTCCCCTACGCTCCTGACTTAGGTTGAACCTGGTGTCCTTGACACCTGAAAATATTATACTCCGTTGAGTTACCTCTGAACGCGTGAGTTTACGCCTAAGGCCGCAATCTAACCCCGCTTAAGAGTCTCACAAAGAGTCGAACGACGTCTCGCCCCCTATCGAACACTATAACTTGGGAATAAGGTCTCTAGTGTTCTTAACTTGCCCCACACTATCACTTGGTATTACACCATATTAGCCCGGTTCTGTCAACACTGTATGCCTAACACAACGCTGCCTATTAAACATTTTATACATTTTAAAATATTGCTGATTACTTACAAAGCACTAAATGGTTTAGCTCTGCAGTATTTGAGAGAGCACTTAAAGTATTATAGTCCTTCACATCTATTCCAATCTCAAAATTCCGGCCAGTTAATGATACATCCTAGAAAAAATACATAGAATATCAAAATCGACTGCTGGCGGTAGATCCTTTTCCAATTTAGCATCAAAACTTTGGAACAGTCTTCCTACCATTGTCTGGGAAGCAGACACACTCTGTCAGTTCAAAGCTAGATTAAAAACACATCTCTTTGACCTAGCATTCACATAATACATTATCGACTTCTATAACTCAATGTTAGGCTGCGTAGATTAGGTCAGCCGGAACTGGAAACACTTCCCTTAAATCCTGATGTACTCGTTACATCATAAGAAGAAAGGCATCTACGCTAATTTTAGTGCCTTTGTTTATCCCAAGGTTTTCCTGCAGCCTGCCGGACCCAGGCCGTGTCCAGATCTGATGAAGGACCTGCGCCTGGACCCGATGACAATGCAGTGCTGATGTCAACTAGCCTCTCCCTATGGAGGATCCCTTTACCTCTCTACAGATAAAGCGTTGTGGGAAATTCAGTTTGTGTACCTAACCCGAAGTGATAAAATAAAATAAAATTCTGTATCAAAATTTATAGGCAAGACAAGTAGTTTGTTTAGGGATGTTTGTAGGGAATTACAAACCTGCGCACATATATTCAAACGCACATAACTATAGAATCAATTCTTAATGCGCCTGTGAACGCCATTAGCGTTTATCACAGGTTTGCGTTTAAAGTCTGTTTAGAGAGAACGGCGTCGTCTTAGCGGCCCCTAATTTAATAACAAATGATCATTTTGACGGAAGTGAATCAATTAAAACTTACTTTAGCTGGAAAATAACATTATTCAAGAACCGCTATAAAGCCAAAACAGTCTCTATTACCTTGAATTATATGTTTATCTCTTTAAAGCTGCTTTGAAACAATCTACATTGTTAAAAGTGCTATAAAAATAAAGATGACTTGACTTGACTTGGTAAGGTCTCTAGTGTTTCGCTAAATAACTTTGCTCCGCAGCAATAATATACAGACAGGCCTGAGCAAATGTCCCTCAAATGCTTTAATCACTGCCGGGAGATCTTCCCGAGCAGTTCTCAGGGAATCTCTCCCAAGAAACAAGGCCGGAGGATCTCAGATAAATCCCACTGAGAATCCCACTAGTAAAACACAAATACAACAGTTTTATAGAATAAGGAGGTATGGCAAAAATGACATGAAACATGACTTAATTTGATTGGTTCTTCATAGACGAGGCCTCTTGTCACTAGGTAACCAAACTCTGTTTTTGGTTTCGAGTTTAGACATCTATAGTTTCATTTCCCATATGTTATTTTTACAATCACACTCACACACACTCAAAGTCATAAGTTTTCCCCAAAGAGTTTGTAATCACTTAAAAGCATATTAATGTTGTTCCTGCAAGAAAAACAAATGTTAGTTGATTCATTTAAGTTGATTCATTAAAAAATCCACCACATTACGGTATTTATTCTCATGAGTCTTTCTGATAGAAATACCTTTAGATCCCAAACTTAATAGAAGACATAAGCTTATCAAGGTTGTTATTTCTTTAGAATTTCCTCTAAGCTTTCAGAAAATAGAGATGAGCAAATTACACTCAATACATGCAATACATTCGGCTATGCTTTGATTTTGAATGATTTATTGCCTTTCTTTTGAATGTTTTTGCTGAGACTGTCAATAATTAGGCCCTATGAAAAGAGATGACAGCAATTGTAGAAGGTTAGGCAAGTATGAAGGAACCTGATTGCATGGTTTCTATTTGAGACATGAATATCTAAATGACTATCATGGAGCTGAAGTAAACTTTAAACTGTTTTTATTGCAGAAATCTTTCACAACATTTATGACATGACATGTGCTTTGTACTCATGGAATCTGTTGATTTGTTTCCGTACCTTTAAGTACAAAAATAAAAATAAAAATAAATTATTTTGTTGTGGTTTATCAAAGTATGAATGGGCCTTCCATGGTTAGGTTTTTCTTCAGAATCACATTCAGGGGAAGTAGCTTTCATAATGGATTTCTTTGGTCTGGTCAAACATTATTTTACTACATGGCATAAGTTAACTTCTTTACTTTTCATTTTCGTTTTCATATAAGAGGACTGGTGAGAAGGAATTTTCAGTCTGATAAGAATCTGATATGATGCTGACAGCTATGATTCTCTAGATCAGTGGTTCTCAACATTTGGCGACCCACTTTTTTTTTAAGGATATATATATATATATATATATATATATATATATATATATATATATAAATGCACACATGCATATTTTATTGATTTTATTGTTTTATTGTATTTCATTTTATTATATTTTTCTATGTGTGTGTTTTTTTTCTGTGAATTTCTCTTCTGTAAAGAAGTGATATATAAATAAAACTTTACTTACTTTAGTGTATTACGATTTACTGTTAAAGCCAATAATACTAACTCAACTGATAAAATAGGGAGACTGGTAAACATAAATACAGAGCATGCAATGGCCTAGATACACACATTTGTGAATATAATAGGCTATAATATAATAATTGTAAAAAAAGAAGGACAAACACAAGTTTGTTATTGGTTTCATCCTTCAAACACTTCTGCCATGCAACCTAGACAGCAACATGGTGTCGGCCCAGATCCGGCCCACATCTGGGCCGCGTTGAATACACGTGTACCGGATGTGGCCCGGATCTGGGCCGATACTGTCTGGGTGGCCAATTTTTCTTGCTTCATGATTGACATTTTATTTTTATTAGGCTACTTTTTATTTATAATTTGTTTATTTTTGTCTCCATATTGTACAGACTTTCTGTAAGCTATTGGAATTATTTGGGTCTGCTTAGATATAAGGTGACTAAGATCTATTTTGTTTGGTGTATTGAGTGTGCACTTAAATATATGAATATTTAAGTTACGATTGACAAAGCAACACAGTAAACAACAAAGTAAACTGACCCAAATTTAAATAACAATTTACTCATTTTAAAAAGAGCCAAAACCACAATGTTGTGTTCATTCGAACAAACTTCAGTATACTCTTCCCAACAGTAGATGGCGCACTTGTGCTAATCTTTTTTCACGAGCAGTCATTTCCGCACACATGGTAGTTGGTATGGTTACGCCAGGCTTTTTGTTTTCAGATAGTATGCTCGCAGAATAACAGCGGGGCTAGTTATGACAACGTGAACGTTTTGACTGAATGAAGTAGCTGCATTTCTTCAGATAAAGTTTCAGTCAGAAGACATAATTTGGGTTTCTTTTGTATATCTTTGAAACTACTTTAATGGCCTCTTATACACACGAAGAGTTAGACCTTAGCCAGAGACATGAAGATATGTGAGTTCTTTCAGTTTGTTCTTGAGAATAAAGCTCCAGTTGTCGGTTAAAAAGTCTTTCCCAGTCATTCATTCCTTGTTATGAAACTGTACGTATGTATTATCATTTTGTATGATCATTTTCCTCATGTAGACTGGGGAAAAGAGCATTACTGCTGCAGCAGATGGAAGCGCACAATGAACAGCAGAAGGCTAAGAAGAAACAGCAGGGTCTGATGTCTCAAACAGCGAAGGAGAGGAATGCTCAGATCCTTAAGGTTGTCTGTATTATAGCTTACTGTACTATGCCTTTATGTGATAATGCATTCCAAACAAAAGTACAGTCTATTATTTGTTTTCAACTAATTACTCTGATATGATATATTGATGGTAGGAAGATGGAATGAGTAACTTATTCATGTTCCATCAAACAGTTGGTATAAAGTGTATCCACTGTATGTCTTAATGTTGCATAAAATATGAAACTCACAATTTTTATTAATGTATAAAATGCAATAACATTGGTTTTCACTTTCAATCCTGCTCTCTTTTGTAAAAAAAAAAAAATTAAATCAGTAAAAAAGGGTGATACTTTACAATAACGTTTGTTGTTTACATTAGTTAACTACTTTAGTTAACATGAAATAAGAATGAACAATACTTCTACAGCATTTATTAATCTTAGTTAATGTTATTTTCAACATTTAATGCATTATTAAATAAAATAAAAATGTTGTATTTGTTAACATTAGTTAATACAATGTGAACTAACATGAACAACCAATAAACAGCTGGATTTGTATTAACTAACATAAACAAAGATTAATAAATACTGTAACACATGTATTGTTAGTTCATGTTAATACAATAATTAATGTTAACAAATGATACCTTATTGTAAAGTGTTACCATACTGTGGAGTATTATCATTATCATCGATTGATTAGTTTTGTGATGTTTTGTTGTATTATTTGGCTTGTCTTGCTCTAAAAAATGACATCCTGTAAAAATTACTTTAAAAAAACAGCAACATCAAATAATGTTAGGCAATCTTAATTGTTTAGAAATACTGTGTTAAATTGCAGCACATGCATACACATTTTTTAAAGTTCCAGAATTCAGACGTTATTACATAACATGAATGACCCTCCTAACTTCTTAGCCCAGTGAAATTAAATTCTTAAATTGATTGTGGATGTTTAAAATGTATTTGAAATTTGTTTGTATTTATGTGTGTGTTTCTGTTATAGGATTTACAGAATGCTGAGACAAATCTTCAAACCAGACAGCTCCTTCATCCGGATATTATAAACCTTGAGGTATTTGACTAGCTAACATCCTTACTTTCTGTCTCATAAAATTAAACTGTTGCACAGAGTTTAAGCAGGTTATAGTAAATGTTCCAATTGAAGTACTTCTTTGCATGTCTAGATAATGCCAACAGCAACTGTGTGCCCATCTGTGCCATCATAATGAATTGAAAAGAGGCAATTGTAAAGTAAATATAATGTGTTTTTTTAATACAACAAGACAGCTGCTCTAGTTTAAATGCAAATGCCAGTATGAAATGTTTTAGCTACACAAGTTATAAGAATGTTGTGCAGAAGTAAATATTTATACATGATCTGCTCTTTTAACTATGTTGCTCTTTTGTCGTCCTGTCATAGACCTGTTATTGGGCCTCAGTTGAAAGGAAACTGCCAGAATGGGAGCAGTATTTGCTTGGGAAAGGACAGCCGCCGGTGAGTGAGACTGGGAGATTGCTTGGGCAACAGAGACTGAAAACTAGACAACAACATGCCTCACCTGCACAATGCAGGGGTAAACCCCCTCGACCCAAACCTAAATCAGCTGTCTGAAATGTATGCGTCGGCCAAAAACGTTGACTTTTCGCAACTTTTTGAAGTAGCCTATTAAAATCTTTAAGATATCGCAATCTGTTGCAATATGCGTATCACGGTATGTACATTTGCAATATTTTGATCATTTTTATATATTGTGCAGCCCTTTTATAAAGTATTTTTACAATTTAAAAGATTAATACATTTTTGTTTTCTGTTTGATGTATTTTAAAATGTAATTTATTCCTGTGATGACAAAGCTGAATTTTCAACATTATTACTGCAATCTAGTGTCACATGATCCTTCAGAAATTATTCTAATATGCTGATTTGCTGCTCAGAAACATTTCTTATTATTATCAATGTTTAAAACAGTTGTGTACCTTTTTCAGTATTCTTTGATAAACAGAAAGTTAAAAAGAACAGAATTTATCTGAAATAGAAAGCTTTTGTAACATTATACACTACTGTTCAAAAGTTTGGGGTCAGTAAGAATTTTCTTTTAAATAAAAAAAAGAATTTAATATTTTGTTCAGCAAGGATGCATTACATTCATCAAAAGTGGCAGTAAAAACATTTATAATGTTAAAAAAGCTTTCTATTTGAGAAAAATAGACTTAAAAAAAATCAAAAATCTTACTGATCTAATATTTTGAACAGTAGTGTATACACACACACATACATACATATATATATATATATTTTTTTTTAAATTATTATTAATATGTGTATAATTGTATGCAAATACAGAATAAATGTGTTATTTGAATGCTTTAGGTGTTGTGTATAACATTACGAGCCTATTAAGATTTTTTATATTCAGTGTATGTCCACATGGGGGCGATACTGACTACATTTTATGTAACAATGCCACTTTATAACAATGTAATGAATCAGTTGTAAAATTAGCAGTGATTTGTAATAAACTATGCAATTAACTCATAAAACTATGCATCTTTTACATCTTTTACCGATTATTATATATTGTATTTATATTTTTGTGCCACACATTTTACTTTTTTAGATAGGTGTAAAATGAAATGGTATTATTAAAGTTAGTTTACAAGTTAAAATTAGTTTTTACTTTACAAGTAAAACGAAAAAAAGATTATCCTTATATTTTGTCATATAATAAATCACACTATCCCCCCCTCCCCCTCCTCCCCATTTCCATCTAAATTTACGTAACGGAAGCTGTATCTAAGCTGTATCTGAGCAATTTTAAGTCCAGCTTAAATCAAAACTCTTGCAAGCATTGCTGCTCTGTCTCAAGTAGACTCACATTTAAAAATATATTTGGGGTGCTTTTGAATGTTGCCCTAAACCCCATAGCCTCCTACCTGAACCCTCAGCAACAATGAGGTCATGACTGGCATTACACAAAGCCTCTCTGAGCACTTCGACTGTCCACACGTAATTGCTATTGTATTGTTGAAAGGTTAGACTTTAAGTTGACTAGTGGTTTAGAGAAAGAGAGATATTTTGAGTGCCTTAACAATCACTTTTTTCCCCTCATACTCTTTCGCTGTCTATTCTATCGTCCCTGTATGGAGGGAGAGATTGCAGACCGTGACCTAGCCTAATTGGATGATCAAACCAGTTCAGGGTGACACGGAGTGGCGGCTTGACAAACGCGATCATCTGGATGGTCAGGGTTGAAGTGGTGGTGGTTGGCAGCTGCCCTTCCTCCTCAGCTGGGACTCCTGCCCCTGAGGTCAGGGCACCAGTCGAGGCTTCCAAATTGGCGGGGGGGGTTCAGTTGGCTGCGGAGGGGTGGAGAATTCTAGGTGTGGGTGGAGGGCAAGACAGCAAATTATCTAAAAGGGTTTTGAAGAGCACGATCTGGAGCCCTTCCAAATGACTAGTTCTGCATTATGTATTCTAATGGGGAAAGCCCTGAGGTGGTTTGGCTACGGACACCACTGCCAACTGAGGCTGTCAGAGCTCAGGCACAGGCCAAGGCCAAATGTTGGAGATCAGCTCCGGGCTTCAGACACCTGGACATCAGCCAGATCTCCAGAACATTAGCGTAAGATGGTAGAACAAAGTTGTTTATTACTAAATATCTTGTCTAAAAAAATGGTAGTTGCAGTTGCGATCGTATCAGTTAAAACAAGAAAGCATAATTATTATTTTTTTAGTAATTCCATTAATCTTTGATCATTAGATCTTTGAAACCGTATAAATATTTTAAATTCTCCTTAGCAAAACAAGTTGGTCTTCCATCAGAAACATACCACCCATTGCTCCCGAAGGAGCTTTTCACGACTAAACATCTTTGTCAATGTAGTGCACTTAAACACAAATAGCTTTTGCTCGGGAGCCTGTTGGGGAATTTTCTCCATTCTTGAAACTATTATTCCTGCACTAGTGCTGGTCATAAGGGGACTCCTGTTGTGTTTTTGTTCTGGCTAACTTGTACGTCATTCTGTTTTGTATTGATTTTGAGTTTCATTATTGTTATTTCCCCCCTTACCTCACTGGAACCTTTTAATCCGAGTACTCAAAACATCCACTCCATCCCAACATTTGTTGTAGTGGTTTATGAGTGCATGTGCTTGTTTCTGTTATTTAATGCTATATATTTAGTTTTATATGGATTGCAGTATATTTTGATCAGAAATCCACCCTAGCTAGGCGTAAAATCACAGTCTAAAGGATCAGTCAGTGACACATCGCTTTCTATATCAAATCCCCTGCATTCTAACTTGGTGTATTGAAGAGAGTACCAGCTTAACAGCAGGGTTTTTGGTCTGAGTTAATTAAGACCCATCCATTGGGAAACAGGGAGTGGAGATTGTCCTGAAAGGGCATCCTAGGTCAAAAGATTAACACCGGACATCCCAGATTTGCTGATCCTGCCAAACAATGAGACTGATTTCAGGTCACTCCTCTATAGAAGCAATACAGCAATTTAAACAGATTGAACTATTGAAGAGCTTTAGATTTCATAGCAGTTTCCTTTGGCTCATATCCCTTATTTCCTAACACAATTCATCACTTGCATTCATATTTATATAACGAGGCATTGAGATTGTTGAATGTGAAACTGATTGTTTTGAGGTCAGACCTTCGTCTCTTTTAAGACAGTGTGGGTAAAGAGTTGGACGAGGGGACAGAAGGTCCCCTTCAGCTGCGTGGCCTGAAGCCCTCAAGACTGCTACTGAATGGAGGTCATACCCGAGACTGACATTGATGTAATTCCGGCGAGGCAGAGTCCCGGCGCTCCGCTACCATGCGGCTGCCTCGACACCTTAAAGCAATAAAGCTCCTTCTCTGAGCGTGCCCTTGACGAACAGGACGAACGCAGCGAAGGGGCCGCTGCCTGCCACTCACAGCCCTGCACTGGTAATGTCTGATCCCATTCGTTTAGGAATGGGGTAATGTGAACACACAAAGCTTATTTCATTTACAATTACCAGGACACTATTTTGTACATCCATGTGTAAACTTGGCTCTCTGAAATTATTATAAAAGAGAAATCTAGTTTAAAATGTGTGCCAGGTTCTTTGTATTTAAGAGTTGATTGACAAGTGTTTTTTTTTTTTTTTTTGTGTATGTGTGTGTGTGTCTTTTACAAAAATGTGTGGTCTAACCAATTAAGAAGTACTTTGTGTGAGAGTACACAACTTGATTTTATCAAGTTTTTAAAACCTTTTTTAAAGGTAAGTATATATTTTTTTTAGTCATGAATAACATGATGTTACTGCATTTGACTTATTAACTTAAAATTCAACATTGAAAAAACGAATAATCTGTTGTTCCAACTTATCTCGTAAAAATATGTGATGATTTTGTTTCTTGTGACTTTGGGCATGTTATGTGTTATTCATTTTTTATATGGTTTTCTTGTCACATGACAACAAAATGGCTTCCGGCATGTAGTTTACACCACTTTGATCCGACATATACATACCCTATGTATTAGTACAAAACAACGTCATTATTACTTAAAAAAAAAAAAAACGTGAATTTTTCATTTGTAGCCTATTGTTGTTGTTGTTTTGTTTTTTACATTCTCTGATAATCTACACCACTGAGACATTTTTTTACTTAAAAAAACAGTAGGCCTAATTGAACTCGTTTATCATAGAATTTGTGTCTATGGTCATTTTTGTATAAATTGTAACTATAATTGCTCAATTTGTCAATACATAGCAGAACTGTGAGGGAGGTAGCCAGTTATTTGTGAATATGTGATTACCTTCAATTTTTACATGTCGTCTCAATTATTCGATGAATGAATGTTCACAGCCCGTGAAACTGGATTAAACAACATATTGTCAGGTTGACCTTCTTTATTATCATCTTCTTGGACGTAAATACGTGTACAGAACACCATGCGATCGCTTGGCTGCGTCCATCTTTTCAACACCGTTCTGCAGGAACGGATCCAAAGAGCGCGCGACTGACGCTCATTAACTTTCCCTTTTGGCGCGCTTCAATGCGCCTCGCGAGCGCTTTGTGCCAAGAAGCAATGCTTCTCTTAACAAGTACTACAACTAGCCCGCTCTTCTCCAACTGGGAGAGAAATTGCTTTCCAAAACGATGGAAGGAGGACGGTTTAATTAGAATTTCATTTGGGCTAAACTGAGAGAAACGATGTAGTTAACATTTGGTGGACTTAATTGGGACCTTTTCTTCCTCGCCCCCTTAAAAATGCTGACGCTACCCCCGTTAATCTTCCATTTACAATCAATTGAGTTGACCAAACAAAAGTCTGGGTCCTTTTTTTTCTTCCTGTCTCAGCCGAGCTTTTGTCGCTTGTAAATGCCTCAATTTCGGCTGATCTCTTGCCGTGTACATGCTCTGCGCTGTTGACAGTTCATTAATGCGCTCTTGTCCCTATAATCCCTCTCGCCGCGTTACATGCGCATGCAGTAATGAGCCCCGTTGTCAATTAACATGTTTCTAGAAGCAAAGCTGGTTGCTCAGATGTTTGAGAGGTAAGTGCAGAAAAAGGCCAACGAGACTGCCTTTAAGTTGTTTTCTTCTCTGCAATCTTTTTTAGGCACTAAAGGCAAGATAGGCAGCTTTGCACAAAAGGGATTTTTTTTTATACCTCACACAAACATGTCTTTTGGTGAGACCCGCCCACAACTGGTATTTTCCCAGACCCCTTCACCACCAGAAATGCTCGGATCTTTTAGTTCATCGTTTTTATGGATGTTATATTGTGGGGTTTTTTTAATCCACCCGCACAGCACATCAAATCGTGAACGCGTTTCCAGTTTCAACCAAATAAATTGCTGCCTTATTTTTTTTTAAGAAAATCAAAGTAGTGGTAAGTTTACAGCACGTTTTTAGACCAATTCGAATGTGAATTCGAATAAAATCGAGGTGATACAGAAATATAGTTCTTGCACTTTGCTATGACGTCACTGTAAAAAAAAATACATGATCAATTAGTTATGTCAACATATTTTTACATTGCTTTAACTAATAGGTTAAGCAATTTTCAACTTTTTCAGTAAGTTATACAATATTCAAATCATTGAAGTCAGTTTAATTTTAAGTTGAAATTAATTAAACATCTGAGTTGATTGTACTTAAATTTTTAAGACCAACTTTTTTGGTGTTTTTTTTTTCTCTTTTGGATTAAAATATTAATTAATCACTTATTAAATCCTTATCTCCCATTCGTTTTTATGCATTTGAACATGATGCATTAAAATTATACTGCAGAAATTATATAGTTTATTCTTATTCTTCATAATTATTTTCTCTTTGCTTTGCCCAATAAAATGTACATTATTCAGTAAATGCGACAGTACAACAAATGTATGTCAGGTTAGCTCTCGGTTATGCCTATTGAAACGCGGGTTGTTATTCCACACGGGACGACCTTCGAATGCAGTTCAATGAAATGAAGACACTTCTGTTCAAACACATTTTAGAGCCATGCCTCAGAGGAGGTGAATAGGCCATTCAACTAGCAATATTAGTCTTCCTCGTGGTCCCAAGACGTGGGCATAATTGCTAATTGGTCTGTAATTGGGAGAGCGAGATTTGGGATCACGCGCTTGTCTCTCATCAGAATTTATGTTGGCGTGTAAGGATAATATTGTTCCAGGATCCGTGCGCGGAATACATTATTGTTTATTAAAGCTGCGGTGATGAGGAGAAGTGGGAAAAGTGTAGTCCATTTTCCACCTACTGATGAACACGACTTGATGCGCTGAAGCTTCCCCTGAGGCTCTTTAGTTGATTAACGTAATAGGCTTTCAAGAGTCCATGTTTTATCTGATAATTTGAGCCATTAAACTGAAGTCAAGTGTACGGTCACAGAGGCAGAGCCGTGTTTCAAATGTCTGAGTGAAACCACAGGCTTTGAACTCCACCAGATGTCATTATGAGCTTTAAATTAAACTGCACTGAATGGCTGCTGGCAATATATCGATAGTTAGGCTATTATATTTGATAGATGAATGAGTCTGGTTTGTCCTTTGATTTTATTAAACGGCACAATTTATACAACTAATGTTCTGTACTGTGCTAATAGCGTTTTAGGGTTAGGGTTAGCATTTTTCCTCAACCTCTGTAATTTTACTTAGAAAGACGAATGTATGTTTTATTTAAAAAAATATTTGTAATTAATTTAATTTAATTTATGTAAAGTAAATCTTTAGCCACTTTCGTTTGTAATTCTTTTAAAATTGCAAAACTCAAGTCTGAATTAAGCCTACATTTTCTAATGACCTTAAAATAATATCATAGCATAAATAAAAAAAACATTAATAGAAATCTGAGAAACCCCCCAGAAAAGGAAACAATTAAGATGTAGGCCTATGTTAAACAAACAGATAGCCTACCTATTAATTATGGTGAATTCGTGTATTTTTTATATAAAAATAAATCCGACATTATTGTATTTATGATTTTATTTTAGCATTTGTGTCAACAATTGTCAACAAATGTATCAAACATTTCTTTTTACACATAGGTAGGTATTTATTTATAAAACCCTTTTGTTTCATCTAGTCTACAAATAATTGCTTGACAGCCCCGTATGGCATGGTTTCATTAAATAATATTTTATTCTGTGTGTATGTACAATTCCTCGATGATGTGATTTTCTCCCGTCCCCTTCATCTTCGTTCATGTCGGTGGATGATGTTAGAGCACCACCAGAAAAAAAAAAAAAAAAAAAAAAAAAAACAGAACACCAACAGCAGAACATGGTGCTGTTCATCATTTGTCCAAGTTCAGTCAAAAACAGTTCACGTCTCAGTTGTGGTGTCCTCTGGAAGAATCATTTCCGCTGGATAAACTGATGTTGTCGTGCAATTTCCGTATGTGCTTTTTCAAGTCAAAGTTCCTGCAGAAGCCTTTCCCGCAGGTCCCGCATGTGAAGGGCTTCTTGTCGTTGTGCGTGTGCATGTGAAACGTGAGGTTATAGACCTGATGGAAGGCTTTGCTACAGATTGAACACTTGTACTGTTTTTCCCCACTGTGGGTCAGTTTGTGATTCTTGTAATTCCCTGAAAAAATAATACAAAACTATGTCAGTTTTCCCCCCAACAGGTCAACAGTTCACAATTAAGTTACATTTAACAGAGGAGTTTCATTTTCAAGCCTTCCCTAATCAGCACATGGCATGTTGAAGTCAAGAAGTTGTCAAACTTAGTTAATATCATGTCGAGAGCTGTCGACGTACAAAAGAGTTAAAGGTCTGTGTTTTGACCCATATGAAATGTACAAATCTTGTAATGGTATTCTAAGTAGTTTGTATAGTGACAAATTTATCTCATTTAAAATTGATTCATAATTAAAAACCAAACATCAAATTAAATAATTTCGAATTTTATGCACACATTTTTTTTTTACTTATCTTAAGAGAATTCTTACCTTTTTGATGAAAACCCTTTCCACAAAATTCGCAGACGAATGGTTTGTAGCCGGCGTGAATTCGGATGTGAGTGTTTAAAGTCGAGCTTCTGTTGAAAGCTTTTCCACACTGGTTACATTTATGAGGTTTCTCCTGTGAATAAAGTCACAACATATTTAAGTAAATTATATATCGCGGGAGCAATTTATTTTAAAATTATAAAGGCCAGAAATTGCTTTTTTTTTTTTTTTTTACTCACCTGTGTGTGAATGATTTTATGTCTACATAATGTGCTTGCCTGGCGGAAACCTTTCCCGCATACCTTACACACGAACGGCCTCGCGCCTGTGTGTACCGGCATGTGACGCGTCAGGTTATAGTGCGCGTTGAAGACCTTTAAAAGAAAGAAAACAAAGAGCTTAATAAATAATCGACAACTTATTTTATGTGTGCATTATTTTCGTTTCTCACATCGCGTCAAAACAGCTTGAGAAATTCGTCATTTACCTTTCCACAAACTTCACACGTGAAGTTCTTGGGTTTCCCGTCAGCAGAGCAGTTATTCGTTTTGCTGTGCGCTTTCACTCCGTTTTTCTCAGTCAGATTGTTGTTCTCCCGAACAATCTGGTCCAGCTGTCCCGGAAGATGCTCTTTATGTGGGTACTGAGGTGTGGGGAATTTCTCAGGTGAAACACACGCAAGTTTCGCGTTCTCCAACAAGAGGAGCTTCTGGTGCGCGCTTATGGCTTGTGCTTGAGAGTTCGCGATGGCTGAGGAAAATAAGTGTCCGCTCAGCAGATCGGACTGATGATAAGAGTCCAAGTAATTGAAATAACACAACGATCCGTTGGTAGGCATGGCCAGCGCTTGGTGTATGACCTGCGGTTTGATGACCCTGCTCCCCGGCAACACCGAGTGCTTGATGCCTGCGTCCGTTTTGCTGCAGACGCCGCAGTTGGCTTTACACATAGCCGCTGAAGTGCATAGTGCTCCCCTGAAATTAACTTTCCAGAACTCGGAATAGTTCATTAAAGCCTTGGCCTGCAGGTCGTAGCTGAATGGCTGGATCGGGATCATGCAGGGAATGGGTGTACACAAGCCGATCGTTCTCTTCCCTTCGGATCCCTCAAGTCCTCCACGGCGTTCCTCCGCTGCGGCTTTCGGTTCCGAAGTCTTGGACATGATTCTGTCGATGGAAAAGGCCAGGGACTTGGGCGCTGCAGCCGTGGCCCTGCTCCTGTCGTCAAGTCTCGGGCAGGACATCACTGTTTCCACAGGGAGAGAGCTCGCCATTTCTACCCAACTTGGTGTGAGCATCGACCAGCCTCCCCGTCCTCTCCTGTTGAATTCCAGAGAAGCCAGGACACGCACCAGTTTAATAAGCACCTTGCTTTTACAATGTCATCCATTTGCATTCAAATGGCCATCCCCTGAACAATAGCATCCAGGGGTACCCGATTAATGCTCATTAACTAGTACACACAAAATTAACAGGACATTACAGAGCTCGTTAAGCAGAGAATAAGACAAAACCCCTCCCAGAGTCGATTCCTATTCAGCACTTGCGAAAATCTTACAGCAAACTTACGCCAGAGAGTCGATGTTGTAGTGCACCCTTTCCTCCAAAGCGCACAGCAGATGTATTCAACGATAACGGCGTGACTGCACTGTCACATTTTACTCGCAGACGTCCTCATCAGCGCGAGATCACTGTCTGGAGCACTTAGCTGACATCACTTGCTCTTGCTCTTATCAGGGTGACAAGGAAGCGCCATCACCAGAACTGTCCCCTCTCTTAGCGCTCATTTATACACGGCCACGGGGGTCGTATGCATGACAGATACTACAGATTATTATTTAAGTTTCTTGCCCCAATTCGTCTGTCGCGCATCCACATGCGCATGCGGTTCACATTTATGATCCGCGAGGTGCAGGTGGAGTGCAGTAAAACATTTAGAAGAAAACGTCTTTAATTTAAATTATTGTAGCCTATAGTGACTTTTTTCAGTTCATTTCATTCATGAAAAATAATGTGGTTTTTAGAAGGAGACTAAAACGTAACCTATTTTTTATCTTAAAATTACTGCATTTGATGATATATTATTTATATTATATTATAATATATTAAAACATATGCATACTTTATTTTATGTATTTATTTATTTAGCGCTCAGTTTCACAGGAAATGTGCAATTCAGGTCGGTTTAATAAGAAGGATTTGGGGACCGTCCGACCAGTTTCAGTTTTCATTGCAACTTGCTAATCCTTGTCGCTGAAAATTGCTTTTCCATGCTAGTTTTTATACTTACTATTTGTATAATTGAGAAGGTCCCATTTCCACCTGTTTAGAGAGCAGATTGCGAGAGCAGAACCTCCCTCGGATCCTATTAAACGTTTTTCCTCCTTCACCTATTCAGAGGAACCAATTTTCCAGCGCGATTCAGAGTTCAGCCCCGAAAGAAGCAGCTCTTTCACTTTTAGCCACTAAAGCACTGCGTGGAACCTGGTTTTGTGTTTTTCTGAAATAAAGGGAAGGATTAAAGCAGGGAAGAAAAGACTTAGCCTGGCCAGAGGTAGGCTATAGCACGAAATGGGGGAAAAAAAGAGAGAGACCCTTTTAAAGCTGTATAAAAAGTTTTCTGGAATCCAGAGTTTTGTGTGCTTGCTACAATGACCAGTCGCCCTCTCGTCTTTTTAAGAGGGCCAGCTTCAAATCATTTGTTTGCAGACGATTTCACCTGAGACTCACAACAAAGTATTACAAAAAGGCCGAAACGGAGCTTTTCAAGTTCAAACACAGCTATGATTATCTTTACTCGGAGGAGAATATGGTGGAAGTTGCTCATTCAGCGACGCCCGGAGATGATGTTGACTTAACATATCTTTTTTGCTTTACTGAAGCGTGATGACGTCTTCGAACACGATTGGTTATATAAAGTAGCTTGTTAAATACTAGGCTATACTGTGGATGATCAACTCTTTGATTCAATCATTTTAATACAGTTTATCCTTTATAGCTACATTTCTTATGGCAGTTGAGTATTTCAGTGTTTATGATTTCAACGAATAAAGCAAGCAAAGAGTAGTTGAGAAACCCATTCTCCACACCTGCAGCCACAGCAGAGAGGTTCCTCTAATTCTACTCATATGTAAATCATCTAACTCTAATTTGAGTTTATTCAGGCACAATTAGCGGCTTGTCCGCACAATAAACATTGATCTGTGTCCGCGAACACGTTGTGAAATTAGCTCAAATTCCCATTCAACGGACGCGCTCCTCTTCAGAAAGCAGGAGGCAAAAGACGGAGCACGATTTACATGACAAATTGCTTGTGTATTATGGCTCATTTAAGTGTA
The DNA here is from genome assembly GCA_030578275.1 of Meda fulgida. Classification (NCBI taxonomy): domain Eukaryota; kingdom Metazoa; phylum Chordata; class Actinopteri; order Cypriniformes; family Leuciscidae; genus Meda; species Meda fulgida. The sequence continues at coordinate 14,167,595 of CM060626.1, forward strand.
GGCTAGTATACAAACCGAGAACTTTACATAGATATTTGAGAACAATAGCCATTAGTTCACAATATATATTAGGAAATTTGCGTGCAGGGAACTAAAGAAAATGGTCATGTCTGGTAGTCTATATATTACATTGTTTGGAAAATTAATCGAAAAAAAAACGACATCTTAATATTGTAGTCTGATATTCCTGGAATCTTCCTGATATTTCAGAATCTTGGAAGAATGTCATAAATGTCTACATATGAATGTGGGGTAAATATTTGGCTGTCATTATTGAGATTTTGTTGTTGTTGTTGTTGTTGTTGTTGTTGTTTTGCATAATGTGACTGGTACATATTTGGTCTGAGTTGGGGGATAGCAGTTTACATTTAGGAACTGAGTTTGTTGCATTGCTTGTTAAAAAGGAAATTAAAAAGAATAAATTATAAAAAACGTTGGACCTAATGAAAAGATTTGATGCATAAATAGACATATGTTTTCAGAAGTGGTCAATCTACATAATCACTGTCTAATTATTGAATGATAATTTTCAGCCGGGCTGCTTTTTCTTTGTCCACTTTGTTTAATTAATAAGTTTGGGTGTTTAATGATTGAGATAATCTTTGTAACTGCAATTACAGCTTGTGAATCACATAACAAGATGTGTGTGTCCAACACCAATGTGTGGTACTTACTGATAATGAAGACACCTGTGGATTTAGCAGCTTTTAATTCCAGGTGCAGTAAGGAAGATGCAGTAAGTTATGTAACACTTTAACTGTAGAATTGCAGGTCATGAGAGGGAACCAGAAACACTGCCACACTTTGTTGCAGGGATCCCGCCCTTAGGTGCATTTAGAGACCGATTCAATGCAACGCTCCCATCTGTTCTCAGATCAGTCAGAGTCTTGATGAAAAGTACAGATTCAAATTTAGCTCTGATCTGTGATCCACTGCTATAAAAGACGAGAACTGTTGATTAGTTCACTTTTCATGTTGATTTGAGTGAAGTTTTCTGATTGCGTCAATGAATGTTCTCTGAATTACAGGTTCATTTTGTCATTCAAGTGTTACAGTTAATGGAGTTCAAACATCTATATTAGATTGCAAACTGTACTCGTATACCAAGTAAGATATTTGCGTTAAGTGGTTCCTCATATATAATGACTGTAGGATAAAAGAAGTTGGTGTGATGTTTTAATGTAAACGGATCAAATGGCAGGGATTAAAGATATCGCCATTCGCATTCTGAAGCAAATGGCTTGTCATTACGGAGAGAAAGTTGTCCGTGTGTGGATGTGTGTTTGTTGAAAACATGCGACTGTGACAATACACTAAAAAAAACATGCATTCAAACACAGATAAATACTGAAATAAATAATTTTTCATGCTAATAGGAAAAAAATGGTTTAAATTCACTTCATGTTTGTGTTCCAGAGATATTTAAAAATAAAATATTAAAATAATACATATATTTTACTTCAAATGCTTTTATGTTCCTCTGGTCTACTTAAATGCAATTATATCTGTGCAAAATATATTTTAGATTTGTATGACAAAGTTTGCTCTTCCTGAAAGGCCATTTTTATATTTGTATCCGATTCAGTTGATATTTCGTTTCTGCCACTAAATTAAAAAGATAACTGAGACTTTTTATCTCACAATTCTGACTTTTTTCTTGGAATTGTGTGAAATAAAATCACAATTGCATGCTATAAAGTCAGAATTGCGAGATATAAACGTGTTGTCAGTGCCTGGGGTAATGCATTACAAGTAACATGGGTTATGTAATCAGATTACTATTTAGATTACTAATTACAGATTACCTTTACATTTACAACCAAATATCTGAGTTACTGTTTCAAATAAGTAACGCAAGTTACTTTGTTTTTTCTATGTATTGACTGACAGCTCTCCTGAGAGAAATCGTGAGTGTGCGCTGTGTAAACATGATGGTTAAACATGCATTTACTCATCTCACTTGCACAAAAACAGATTCATTGTTCCTCAAAATGAATAAAAACAGTGAAATGCAAACTCGGAATATTACACAAACCCACTATAATTAAATATGTTAAATAACAAAAATATACTTTATGTATTTAATCTCACTTTATTAACCAATGTCTTTGCTACTGACTTTTGATGATCCAATTCAACTATACGACTAAGCAAAAATGATATTTAGATAAACATCATGTTTGTGTTGAATTTTTTCATTGCTGAAGTTTTTATTTTTTTATTTTTTATTAAAACACAAACAAGCAAGCCCAGCCCAGGTGAGAATAGTTTGTAATGGATTACTTTTAAAAGTAACTTTGCCCAACACTGCTTATTATAAACATATTCAGAGTTTATTTCTCACAATTACAAGTTTATATTTCACAATTCTGAATTTTTTTTCTTGCATTCTTTTTATTTATTTATTCTGTGGCGGAAACAAAGCTCACTGTGGTTAAAAAAGTGTTGTGTGGCCTCATACGTTTCTTCAAAATATCTTCTTTTGTGTTTCACATAAGAAGAAAGTGAGTCAGACAGTTTTGGAACAATGATGACAGAATTCCTTAGAACTTTCCCTTTGTATTTTTAGTTCAAGTTAGCATGAAGCAGAAGTTGCAATAGTCTTTTCTTCCCTATTGTGACGTATATCTGAGTGAAATGGCCTCTTGATCAAGAAGAAATGTAGGGTAGGATGCCCATCAGGAATTGATTGGATCATTGGATTGTGGTTTGCTATTGGTCAATCTTACGTGACTGACAGGTGGTCCCGCCCTCACGCCAGTAAATACATCATCAGAAAAAACAAGAGATGTTGCTGAGGGAGGGGAAGTTTTATTGATTTAAGATTACGAGGGCACATTCATGAAGATAAAGTATATATTGACTAATTTATTATGTATATGTGCATTTTTAAAATCCGAAGCTCTATCTAAACCTTGTCGCGTAAACCTTCACTGCAAATCGTTTTCTGATTCCTACAAGAAATGCTAACCTCAAACAAACATACAGACAAAAAAAAAAAAAAAACTCATAGCAATAGTAAGAGAAAAAAGAAAGTAGCTGTCGAAGTTGCAAAGAAAACAGTGACCAAGGAGAAAAGCTGTCAGGCAGTTGCTGTGGACTGCAGAAAAATGGCTGTTTTAATGCAGACCTGAGTGAGTCCTTTTGTCAGCCAGGACATTCCAGCAGCATCAGAGTTTCTCACCTGCGCCTCACTGCCTGTCCGTTCACCTCTCTTCAGCATCCCAGGACACACGCATGCGAGGATCACTCAAGATGTGCACATACGGAAAACTTGCATGCGGTCACAGTGCTTTTTGTGATTGTGTGGTCTTGTCATAGCCATACACAACTCCCTATCTAGTGCATGCTCTCTTAGCCAGCTCTTTTCTGTTTGAAATTGTCTTTCAGTGCACCTTTCTTCTCTATTTTCCTTTTTAAGTCCTAACATTCTTTCAAGTGCTGAGTGAACCACTTTTGCTCCTGCTTGTATTTGTCTGACCCTTGTCCGTGTGCAGTAGGTTCTCCATAATGTCAGCTCTGAATGGCACAGTGGTCTCCAAAGCGCGCGGGGGGGACTCAAGCGCACCTTTGATGCTCCGAGCAAAAGGTTTGAATGCTTTTTCCAGAACAATGGCGAGGAAGCCTGACAAAGCCGCGGGTGCAGCGCAACCTGAGTAACCCTACTTCACCTTCCTATTCACAATTCACGTCCCTCATCTGTCCACCAAATTAAATATGGTCCACAAAATGGACAAGGGAATGTCCCCTCCAGTATTATGGGGATGGAGGAGACTGCGGGATGCAGACGATGTGTCTTGTGACTAAGGCCGGGCATTAACATATTCACTTCAGGCTTCAGAACAGGTGGATGAGGGAAGAATGGGAATGAGAATGAGTGAAGGATGTGATTCCAGCCATTTGATTGGCTGCAGAGAATGTGAGCTCATTGCTCTCAAGGGCCTGATTATCCACTTTAAACTTATTTCAAGCATATTTGTGTTTCTTTGAGGAGATGTCTCAAGTTATCAGACTCTCACATGACATCACCGTTGAGAGAATATGTGTAGTAACTCAATACTGTGGACTTGCAGTTCTTTAGTAAAGGTGTTTATTAACACACAACTATACTGTATTATGAAATTTGTCAACTTACTTGAACTATTCATTTATATAAACACTACAAACACAACACTACAAAGTTTTGGAGTCAGTAAGATTAACACACAAAAAAGCAAGGATGCATTAAATTGATCAAAGGGGACCGTCAAGTCATAATGATATAAAAGATTTCTATTTAAAATAAATGCTGTTGTTTTTAACTGTATTCATTAAAGAATCCTGAAAAATAAATCACAATTTCCACAGAAAAAAAATATATTAAGCAGCACAACTATTTTCAACAATAATGTTTTTACTGTAATTTAATCAAATAAAATGCATTTTGCAGAATATTTCTTTCAAAAACTTAACGAACCTTACCAACCTCATATACGCACACACATAAAATATAAAACAAGTTTAAGATATACATTTTTAAATCTAGATCTAGATCTAAGATCTAACTCACTATTACAAAAAAATATATATATATATATGATAAATTACCCATATATTATCCCCTTTATTTATGGATGCTATGTATATATATATATATATATATATATATATATATAATATGATAATTTGAGTCCTAGCAAGGGACTCAAGTTTGTACTGTTGTGAATATAGTCATTTTTCAGTCATGACTATATTCGAAATATAGCACAGCCTCTCCTACCTATACCTTAATTATAATGCAGATTATTTGAAATCTTTATTTACAAGCACCTATTTTGTTTTTATTCAGCTAAAGTGATTTGGAAAAATTAAAAGACAAAAAGGTTTAATTTCCACCTGCTATTTGCTTACACAGCTGATCGTGACCGCAATGGGGTCTTGATTTACCAAATCTAGCTTGAAAGGCGGATATTACCCGTTGCGGAAAGGCAAAGTGAGATTTCAGAAAGCCCATTCACAGGATCAGATATGACACACTTTATCCTCTGAGACATTTCTGATTAAAGCAGGATGATGATGATCAATCATCTCTCTTTGTCTCTCACTTACTCTCAATCTGACGGCGCTCCCATGAGCTAAACATAATGTGAGATTACTTCAAACATTAAGCTATTCATTTCGCGGAAAAGATAAAAAAAAATAATCAGGTCCGTTGTACCCAGTCCTAATACGGAGATAAGATGGTCGCGGGCTGGCTTTAAAAAAAATAACATAAGAGGCTTTGAATTGTCCTTGTTGAAGAGATCTGACATCTACCTGTTTACTTAGAGGGTTTACTTAGAGACGCGCGCTGGCATCCACATGAGAAGCGCGCGCGCTTCTGAGAACAGTCGTTTGTAGTCTATGACTAGGTGAGAGTCGTGCGCAGTCGTCATCACACAACATCTGCTCGAGCAAGCAGGGTGAAACTACGCACGCTGTGGACCTCGAAATGAAACATTTAAGTCTAACCCAACGTTGGCATACAAATGTAATATTGTGCTACTTTCCCAGTGTATTTGTGTCGGTAATTTATGTTTTTCATTTGCCCACCGCCTTCGTTGTTGAGGTCACATGCTGCGCTCGAAGCCGGGCCTCACGTCTCGGAAGTCTCTCCCGCACAGATGCGAGTGTGAACCATGGGCCAGTTCTTGTTGCGCCGGTCAATTGGAGAATCTTTTATTTGGATACACTTATCATTCCTATTTCCTAACCTGATTGAGGCTTAAAAGCCAAAGCAGCTCAGATCGTGCCAGAATAAATCTCCTTGCCTATTAATCTGTCGCCGGGTCCTCTCCCTCTCAAAATTGTTGCATTGCGGCAGGATTTATGAGGAAATTAAATGTATGATATCCGAGGCTCCTCTTCCAGCGCTCCGTGCCCGGCGACAGAACATTTCTGTCCTCCTCTGGTGATTACAGTGAAATCAGCGCCTCGGAGGAAGCGTACATTCCCACAATTAGGTCACAGCGGCGGGCCGCGGGAACACATTCTAGCGGTGGGCCTCTCTCATTTGTCTTTCCCTGCCCTGTGCCCCCGCGCCGAGCAACACACCAAATTGTATCCGTGGGTTTTGATCGGAAACAGTAAGGAGATGAAAAGGCAATTTCCATCTGCTAGTTAAAGCTCATCCATTCCTTTCTCTGACTCTGAGTGCTGCATTATTGCCCATAGCCTGTGCTCCAGGGGGTTAAATGAAACACTTCACCTCAGTTATACTTAACAATGTGCCAATGGACAGTGTTGTTCAACCAGATCGCTGTAAATGCTGAATTATACATTCTTCATTACTGTTTCTTTGCATCATAAAGAAGTGCTAAATGTATGTTTCCCAATGAACCACAATAAAATTAGGCAGCACAACTGTTATCAAAATGAATAATAAGAAATGTAAATAAATAACATTTTAAATATATTTTTTAAAATAAAAGTTATTTTAAAGTGTAATTATACTTCACAATTACTGTGTTTTTGATCAAATAAATGCAGCCTTGGTAAGAGACTTCTTTTAAAATTACAAAGTGTCATCTTTGGCCAGTCAATCTTCTGATGTATACAAATATAAAATAAAATTAAATACAAATCATTTGGGCTGTCAATCCAATAAAATACAAATATAAATTAAAATAATATTATTTCCAATTTAAATGTGCTGTACGTATTTAAAATGTTTATGTTTTCTTATACCATAGGAATCAATTTATTTTTCTTTTAAAACCAGTGATGTTTCAAATCGTCTGGTTTGTTTTTCTCATCCTTAAGGACTTGTTTTTGAGCAATCTATGTTATAATTAAGATATTCTTTCTTAATTTAATATGTCACAGTATTAATATCTAATCCCTTGCTTTGATACTTATTGTCTTGAAGATCAGACTGATTTGTTTTGAAAATCTTATGTGTAAAAAATGTAATCTGGTTGAGAAGATCTGCCTTGGGACTGGTCTGTGTCATCTTTGGTCAGACAATCTCCTTCTGTTCTGCAATATCTGAAGATGAGCTATGACTTAATCCCAAAATGTTAATCTCAGACCATTTTCTTTTTTTTCTTTTCTTCTTGGTGGAAGTGTGGGGAGAGGTTAAGTCACGGTTAAAGTTGAGTGCTTCACTAAGCCTGTACTGTAAGTGAAGGAAGCCTGTTCTGTATGGCAGGTGTTGCATTTGATGAGGTCGAAACCCTGGGTGTAGGTTAATTTAAAAATATTTAGAGACTTTTAAGGTGGTCAGAGCAATGAATAAAACAGTTAGACTTACTGTATTATTATTGATTTAAAAGTACACTATGTAACTTTTGGCCCTCTAGCGGTTAAAAAGCAAAACTGCATGCATTTTGCAGAAGAACATTGTTTTGGTAATGCTTCAGATCTCTGTGACTATGTGACCCTTTGAATGATTTAAGTCTGTTAGTTACATAAGGCATTTTATCTAGATTTTATCGTTCAAAGACGATTTGCAACGATCACTGGTTTTAAAAGAAAAACATAAAAAATACCATACTCACCTGTTGAATAATAAAAATGTTTTTCAACATTTCAAATCCCTCAGTTGTTGTCCGAAAAGCCAAGTCTATGTTGATTATTGTTTTATAACAAGCTCTGTCGCATTCTCTTTTTACCAGCAGACTCTCCTCTATTCTGTTTTTCTTTTTTAAACGGGTGCGTTCAAGATTTAGCATGCTCAATGTCAACCTTTCTTGATCGTTGTGACAACCTATATATGTAAAAAGTAGCCAGAGAAACCTTTTTCTATTTATGGGTATGATGAGAGACCACAAAAACTATCCTGACAGGTCTAAAATATAAACATTTATAATAGGCTTACCATAGTGAAGACCAAAAAAAAACATATTTTGGAAGAAGGATTGATGATGTATTGACTTGGTTAATTTTTAACAACAACAAAAAAATTGAAATAGTGTACATTTAAAAGCAAAAAAAAAAAAAAATCATGAGTTTGAATTCTTTTATTTTTGTAAGCTCAGATTCTTGCATTCCAACTGTGGGTGTACATAAGGCCGAAGCAAGATGAATCATCAGTTAATTTCCACAGAAGCTTTCAGATAAGATTTGTGACAATTGGTACATGCAGCTACTGCACAGAGGGGAATATAAAGCGCTATATACACAAAACAACAGTGCCAATGATGAAAACCTGCAAGCGTTTAGAGGCTATCCAAATAAAAGGATCGGAAATGCTTTGTTGCAAAGAAACAAAAATGATACAAACAAAAAGATTTCTTGTCATCCCCCCAACCCCCCCCCCCCCCCCCACACATACAGAATAAATATATATTTGTAATATATATATATATTAATTATGCATGGATTAAAACCATAAAAAAATGATTGACATCAGTTTAAGTATATCACAAATCTATATATTGCATCTCTAAAATACAGCTACATACATATCACCATACCCAACTCAATAAAAAAGGTCTCAAAACATTTTGGGTGTAAAACACATTGTGGTTTGTTTTTAAAGTGAGCTGAATAAACAAACATCTGAACAAGTTAATAAAATCATGTCAGTTGGCCTACACTCCAAAAGAAACAAGTAAGAGGTCTATGCACAATTATATAACATTAATGTATTTACAATACGTTGAACAAGCGCCATATGGATTTGCATTGAACAGGGACACGACGAGCATTATTCCTCACCATCTCACACAACATTGTTTACAAATGGTACTCCATATTGCTTAGAAACATTTAGGTATGATTTTCAGACATTTTTGCTTATCCTTCCCCCCAAAAAAACATCAATTAATTTTAGGTTAATATATTGTCATCTGAATAGAGATTCATATATTTTTATTTCATTTTGATTGAAGATGGTCCCTTGTCTGTCATAGACCATGACGTTAACAACATCCGGACATGTACGAGTGATAGACAGTGGTGTACATGCATAATTTTAGGCCGAATTGTCCACACCTAATTGTTTCCAGCAGGATCTAGTCATCTTCCTCATCGCTGTCCCTCATGGATATGCCTTGCATCCCTCCCTCTCTTACAGACGCTGTAGCCTCTTCTAGAATCAGCCTGTTTCTCACCGTCTCATACATCTTGCTGTTCAGAGTAGAGTCCAATACACCTTGTAGTCGGAAATCACGATACTTTTTCTGCAAAAACATACAGGATTGAGGGAATAGTTATGGGGAAACTAAGTGAATCTAGCCTGCTTCTCCTTTCATTCCATTGTTAGTTATATAAACATGAACCGAAATGTGGGATACATATTATTTTTGTCCCATTTCATGAATATGGTACACCACTTTTAAACTAATATCTAACATAAAACTAAATTGTAAATTGCTTCATAAAGGACAACTTTCAACCCTATTATGGTTACTGGAAGGGAAAAAATGATCAAGCAGATATTTTCCTTGTGAAATGTACATTATCGTTCAAAAGCTTTGAGTCAATATAATTTTTTATGTTTTTGAAAGAAGTGTCTTTTTTTAAGTCTAAATTTAATCAAAAGTACAGTAAAACAATAACGCTATCTTACCATGGTGCAGAACTTCTCTCTTTAACCTTTTTTAATCTGATAGGTTCAATAGTTTCTAATATACTAGACATCAGAAACTATTGAACCCATCAGACTAAAAAAGGTTAAAGAGAAAAGTTCTGCACCATGGTACAACAGTATTACTCACGCTCTCAAGAGAGAAACTCGTAACTTTTTATTTAGTACAGTGGCAATTATTAACAAATAAACGGACGTCACCTGAATTTAATATTCCATCACAGTTTAATGACTTTATGAATTTCTTCACTGAGAAAATCGAAAGCATCAGAAATACAATTGTAAATGTACAACCATTGATAGTGTTTTATAATTCAGCCTTATTAATGTCCCTCAAGAACAATTGCAGTGCTTTACAACTATAGGACAGGAATAGCTAAATAAACGTATAATTGCATCTAAACCAACAACATGTTTATTAGACAAACAACCCACTGAATTACTAAAAGAGTTGTTACCTGTAGCAGAAGAGCCTCTTCTCAATATTATTAATTGGTCTCTATTTCTAGGTCATGTCTCAGGACCGTTCAAGCTGACAGTTATTAAGCCTCTCATTGATAAATCACAACTAGATCCAAACAAATTGGGAAATTTCAAACCTTCCATTTATGTCTAAAATGCTAGAAAAAGTTATGTCCGCTCAATTGTGCTCCTTCCTACAAAAAAAATTATATCTATGAAAAAACTCAGTCAGGATTCAGGCCCGATCATAACTCAGGAACAGCGCTCGTTAAAATTACAAATGACTTACTCCTTGCTTCTGACCAAGGTTAAATCTCAGTACTAGTTTTACTTGATCTTAGTGTTGCATTCGAAACTATAGATCATAAAATACTTTTAGCTAGATTACAAAATTATACCGGTATTCAGGAACAGGCATTGGGGTGGTTTAGATCTGACAGTTACCATTTTGTTTATTAAAACAGGGAATTATCCAATTTAACGTCAGTAAATTGTGGAGTGCAACAAGGGTCTGTTTTAGGACCTCTGCTATTTTTAATGTGCTGCTTCTTGGCAATATTATTAGAAAACATGGAATTAGTTTCCACTGTTATGCCGATGATACTCAGTTATATATTTTATCATGACCAGATGAAATCTATAAATTATCCAGGTCGACTGAGTGTGTTAAAGTTAAATATCGGATGATCAGTAATTTTCTTCTATTAAATTCAGATAAGACTGAGGTATTACTTATTGGACCAAAAACCTGTACACAGAATCTCTTAGAATACAATTTGCATCTTGAAGGATGTAGCCTGCTGCTACGTCATCCTCTACAGTTAAAGGGTGTTATATTAGACAGCAACTTGTCTTTCAATAATCATATTTCCTATGTGTAAAAAAACAGCCTCAGGAACATTGCTAAGCTACGGAACATGTTATGTATTTCTGATGCAGAAAAGCTAGTTCATGCATTATTTACCTCTACTAGATTACTGTAATGCACTACTAGGTGGTTTTCCTGTATCCTCAATAAACAAACTACAGTTAGTCCAAAATGCAGCAGCATTTTTTATAACAGCGTCAAATAACACCAATTTTATCATCTTTGCACTGGTTACCAACGAAATTCGATTACAAAGTATTGCTACTGACATGTAAGGCCCTAAATGACCTAAAAGGCCCTACAACTAGAGTACGCCAGCTGTAGTTTGGATCCAGCCTCTTACGAAGATTTCAGATGACCTAACACCTGTGAAGAGATCACGCAACCCCTGTGAGGACTTCAGATGATGCCAGCTCTGAATCAACATATACACCACTGCCAAATTTTCTATTTATTGTAACTATTATGATCATAATTTATAATAATTGCTTTAATGTGATCATTATTTTTGCCTAAATGAATTCATGATATTAGCTAACTGCATGACTTGCATTGTCTTAGAACTGTACATTTATGACATATGGACATTACCTTGACATAGTCACCTCTGGTAACAGATTACTCTAAATTGTAATGTAGAAACATGCATTTTTTTCTGTAAAGATGCTTTGAAATGATATGTATTGTTTCGTATATATTTTATAATGTAATTTCTGTGATGCATTTTCCTGTGACAGAATTTTTAGCATTACTCCAGTCTTCAGTGTCACATGATCCTTCAGAAGTCATTCTAATATGCTGACTTGGTGCTCAAGAAACATTTCTAATTATTATCAATGTTGTAAGCAGTTGTGCTGCTTAATTTTTTTGTGAACGTGAGGATTCTTTGATAAAAACAAAGTTAGAAAGAACAATATGCTGAATAAAAGTATTCCTTTTTATACAGAATGAATTAAATGAATGAATCAATGAATCAATCAATCAATCAATCAATCAATGAATCAATCAATCAATCAATCTTACTAACCCCAAACTTTTGAACCGTAGTGTAAGTTTAAAAAAAACAAAAAAAAAAACAACAAACCAACATTAATCCCAAACTAGCTAACCCCAACAAAGTAGTTTTCATTTAATTTTGTATTTATTTCTATTCTGGTGCTGAGTACTATAGATGAAGAAAACCATAACAATGAGGTCTTCATCCAGTACTAAATCTAATCTGTGCTGGATACAAAATAAATGCCAGATCTAGTTCCTCCCTTAACTTAGTTCAACAAGAAAACCGAGTCTGTGAGACGCACGCACGTACACACACAAACACACACACCATATGAATGCACATAAATAAATGTGTAATGCCATAAAATCCTGTTGATCTTCCTGAAAAATCCAGCACAAGCGGAGGCTGAAGAGGAAGACTGCCTTCACTTGGCTGATCCACCTCTGTATTCTGGCTCTGATTGGTCGATATGCGCATATTTTTATAACATACTTACAAGTATGTTATAAAGTACATTTGGTGTAAATATTCTGCTATGATTACTTCCTGCACATATTTGGGCAGTTTTGAATCTATAACTATTCTGCATTTAATTCACATGCCCACCTATACCCACTTTAGTGGTCAATGATGCTGTAGTTTTTACCTTTACAATTCTGATGAGGATTTTCAGCTGATATAGATGCAACTGCAGGTCCATGCGGTCTGTCAGCCAGGTGCCCAGGAGATTCATTGTGCTGGTGTACCATTGCTGAAATACAAATACATTGTTCTGCAGCAAAGACAGACACACATATAAAAGCTGCCACACACAAACATATATGAATACACATTTACAAAAACATAACACAACACAAAGCCAAAGTGTAGGCAGTAGATTTGTATCAACAGATAAAGATTATGTGAATGAAAATCCTTTTAGTATAAGATCTAAAAATACTCACCAACCTGATCTAGTACAATTTTTTCAACAATCAGACTGACAAACTATAAAGCAGAATGCTTTATATATACACAATGGGTCAAATGTTTTTAATGATTTCATATTTTTATGTTTTTGAAAGAAATATTTTACGCTTACCAAGGCTGCATTTATTTGATCAAAAATACAGTAAAACTGTATTTCAAAATAAAATAACTATTTTCTAGTTTAAATATATTTTAAAATGTAATTTATTCCTGTGATGGCAAAGCTGAATTTTTAGCATCATTACTCCAGTCTTAAGTGTCACACGATCCTTCAGAAATCATACTAATATGATAATTTGGTGCTTAAAAAACATTTATTAAACAGTTTTTGCCTATATATATATATATATATATATATATATATATTTGATATAGTACAATTCAAACTGTTTACTAAGCACCAAATCAGCGTATTAAAATGCTCACTTGACACTGAAAACTGGAATAATTGCTGCCGAAAATTCAGTTTTGCCATCATAGTTATAAATTACATTTTAAAATATATTCGAGTAGAAAAGATATTTAAATTTGTAATAATATTTTATAATATTAGAGTTTTTACTGTATTTTTGATCAAATAAATGCAGCCTTAGGGAGCATAAGAAAATTATTTTAAAAACATTTTTTTAAAAATCACAATTTTGATCAGTAGCATATTGTTTTCTTCAGTTAAATATAGCGTCAAGTACTACTTCCACTTGTAGATGGATATGGAGGAAAATGACCGGAATAGAAGAGAGCTTTCAGAGGCACTGAGAGGAAAATGGTGACAAAAAAGAGAACCCAACAAGCTCTGCCTTGGAGGAAGTCCTTCTGTCACAGTCATGATCCTCACCCAGACCTCTCCCTGTCTCCACAGCTCCACCCAGGAACTCTTAATTGACAGTTTGGGATCCCATCAGCTGTCTCCTGTTCTGCTTTTGGACACTGATCATGAGAGATGTTGCCCATGTTAAAGCAGCCACAATCCTGCCCTTAGCCTGCGCTTCAAACTGTGGCACTTTCTGTCACATTGAGGGAGAAACATCCATCATTCCCAGCGGACATGATGTCTTTACCGCAGTCGCAATGAGCTCACTAATGTAACCGTGGCTCAGGGTCTTACTTTTACGAGTCTTCCTTTTTTCTCAGCCTCTGCGTTTTGCTCTCCATTTCTACTCACTGAAACTCACTGAACTCAAAGCACCTCCTAAATAGCCAGTGCACTTAGCTTTTGGGCTGCAGATGTTGGACCGTGGGGAGGATCTCGTTTGAAGTCTAATTGATTAGTTATGATCGAGCTGGTCTGATGGTAATCTGAACTGACTGAGTCTCAACGGCTTAGACGCTGAGCAAATCGAGCCGGAGACACAGGAGATGAGTCTTGGGTAACTGCAGCACACTTGACAGTATTAAGGTGGATAAATAATCATTTGCTTTTAGAAAATCACGTGACTTCACTGGATGAACCAAATTTAGACATGATTTCTGCTATAGTTTTTTAGACCTACAATGCTCTTGCAGCTAAATTATCAAAAACCCAAATAATTTTTGGGGGGAATTTTTGAGGAATTTACACTCAAAATCCACTTGGCACCCTCAGTTTGAAAAAGCATTAGGCTTCTGCTGGTGAGGGTCTAAAAAAGTGCACTCTCGACTTGTCAAAAGCCTCAAATAGTAAACATTACACAATTTGCTAAGTCATTGGTGTTTAAGTGGTATGCTGTTAAAATTGCTGCTGCTAACGTGTGTACATAGTAAATAATCAAATGGGCGTTTAAGGATTCAAACTAAGCGGCTGAGGTTAGTGGCTCGTCCCTGCAGTGAATCAGAGCTTGGTGTTGCTCTGTGAGGACTGGTGCTCTGTGCCTGTGAAAGATCGGGCAGCCGGGCCGCGATGGACCCCCACAGGGAGGCCAGACCTGGAGCAACTGCTCTCTCTCACACTCAGTCTTTCTCTCATACTCACTCTGTATCTCCTACATTTGTTCCTATAATAGTGTGACCTATCTGGCCTTTACCATTTTAAAGGAATATTTCACCCACAAATGAATTCTGTCATCATTTACTACCCATTCTATACCTGCATGACTTTATTTATTCTCTGGAGCACAAGAGAAGTCTGTTTTGAATATTTTGAAGAATGTTTTGAAGAATGAAAACTGGTTTTGTCTATACCAATAAAGTCAATAGGGTCCAAAACAACACTGGACCCAGTTCACTTTTATTGCATGGACAAAACATTTTTCAAAATATCTTCTTTTGTGTTCCAAAGAAGAAATATAGTTTGGAATAATGCAAATGATGACAGAATTTTCATTTTTGATGAACTATCCCCAACGCATTACTAGCAAACTATCAGTTGACTTAATATCATAATCAACATGTATTAAATGAAAATCCTTAAAAATATAGTCATTTGGTTTAGTTCCACTTTATAGTCCCCCGCTGTGAGTGCCAAATCAGACGCCAAATCAAATGACACAAGGCCGAAATAGTATATTTCAAAAACGACATTTCAAAATCGTGAGAGTCTCAGCCAGCAAGTCCGTGTCCTCTATGGTCTTGGTTGTGAAATGAACAGTGCTGGCAGTGGGACATTGTTCTGCTGTCAGCAGAGAAACAGAAGACTCTCTGAGAGTGTATTATGTGCTGTGGCACTTTTTGGATATTGAGCAGCGGGAAGCTGGCAATAGCTGCTAGCCAAAACAGGAGTATCATGACTCTGAATGCATAATGAAAGAAGCGGATATGAGAGAGAGAAAAAAAAAATCTGTGATCATCTAACGAGTTCCATCTGATATTGGAAAGCTTGAGGGCTGCGTGTACACGCACGTGTGTGTTGGACGTGTACGTTATGGTTACCGATACAACACACATGAACATCTGCAGGGCCCCCACACCTCTAGCGGGGAGCGCTGAAAGGCTGAGCGACCTCCTGCCCTTGCCACACCACGCACATGCACAAGCCGCGCTCCTAAGCTTGCGTTCACACTCTCGTCTTTGACATGTTACAGGAAGCCATAGCGCCTAGCAGGGGGGCAACAAACAGAATTCAGTGTAAGGTTGCACACCCATCCACCCCCGTCGCAGACACACACAATCGTGACTCGCTTTTATCGAATCCTGAAGCACCTGAAGGCTAGCGACTCCTAAGTGAGGGCCAGGAGGAAGAAAGAACTGGTAAGGGCTGAGTTTGGATTAGAAAAAACACACTCTTACAAAAGCAGGAATGCCGAGGAGGGGGCGAGGGCATGGTGGGGGGTAATGGGGGATTACAAGCAACCTGTGACTCTGCCTCTTTCTGCCCTTGCTGGTGGTAGTGGCTCTGCAAATATGTGTGTGCGCCACTCAGCCTGGTCTCTGAGGCCTAGGCTGTTTGAGAAGCGCTCCTGCTGGGACCCAGCTGTGTCTGCAATTAGCAGTAGGGATGGAATGATGATGGTTGCTAGCGCTGATGTTAATGCAAAGCGGCAGGCTGGTGGAGATGAAAACAGAACGAGAGCGACTCCGCGGTGCCTCCCCTGTGCTCCCTGTCCTCTCCGTTTCTTGCGAATCAAAAAGCAAGAGAATACCCCAAACAAAAAACACACAAAAATCGAACCTCCAACCTTTCTCCCGGTACTCTTTGCGTCTTTGTCTGCGTTTAATAGAGCCGTCTCTCTCTCTCTCTCAGGCCAGCAGGACGTAGGGTCCTTCTTGCCGGCCAGGCAAGAGAATTGGGCACCTTGCCGGGCAAGAGAGGGAGGCCCTGGGGACTGAGGAGTCTTTAAATCGGACTACAAGACATTATGCACTTAGGACAAAAGCCTGGGGTAATCCTACCTGCTTACTGTTCACAGTCGCCACCGGCCCGTTATTGTTCGTCTCATCCCTCCTGAGAGGAGGTCCATTGATGACTGAACTCAATTACCATGGTAACTCACACCGGTGACCTCACGCCTCCCGGCGTTCACTATCTCTCCGCCGTAGGACCCCACGGCCTCATGGAAAAAATGTTGTGTAGGAAATACGCGACCCTAAACTTGGTCCTCCGATGCACTGCTGCGCTAGTGCGCTCTTTCCCTCACTCTTTCTCTTCAGAAATAGGTGCTTCTGAATGGTGGGATTGAAAATAAAGTTTCAGACTCAGCATGCAAAAAGGGCTTCAAACTGCTCACGATTGTGTTGTGGATACAAAGAGAACCCTGCTCTGGATTTGCACGCCTCACCGGATCCTTAAGTGGAACAAGCCCTTACTGTTTCTGTGCAAGCTCTGCTACACTTTTAAGTGTCTCTAATGCAGTTTTTTGTTTGCGAACTAAGCAATATGCTACTAAACGGAACAGCGTGTCGAGCGATTTTTTGGGCGGGTGCAAAACGAATCAGCCGATCAAAAAGTATAATTGCAGAGAATGCATTTCTGCTATTGAAACCGGCGCTTGTGCACAACAGTGTCCAAACAGGGCCCTTCTTTATAAAAACTGGCTCTGAAAGAAGGAGCTCGTCGAGATGAACTAAACGGCGGGAATTACAGCCTGTGATCGTGTCATTGAGTAAACACACAATGAAGAAAAAGGGGTGAGGGAAAAAAAAAAGGAACGGGAGAGAGAGAGAGTTTGGTCCCAGGGCAAAGTGAGCCATTCTGCTCACAAAGGAACGCTTAGGGGAGGATTGAGCCGAGCAGGAATGAGGAGCATAACACTTGTGGGGTTCAGCCTCAATGGGGGGAACGAAATGGAATAAACCAGCGAGCACTTGAGAGCCCCGCGGTGCACCTGAATGGCCAAGGGGTGGGAGGGGGGCGGAGGGGGGAGCGCAGAAGGTGAATGGGCTGCTTTTTGGGACCAATTTGTTTCTTTTCACCCTTTTCCCCTGCCTCTGTGCTGACAGATGTACAAAGGCGGACCCGCGCTGAGCCTCTCGTATACATGAACCCGCTAGCAGATGTCACTTTTGTCAGACAAGTTAATCAAACAAATGCCACCATACCTCACTTATATGTCACGGGGAGAGCGAGAGACGGAGAGAGAGCCAATAGACGGCTAATAGAGCCAGTTGAGAGCCATGGCGCCCGAATAGACTTCTGCTGCATTACGTTTACTTTGCTTAAATCTTTAACCGTTAGTGTTGTTGCTGCGGATTTATTTAAATCAGCCTCGGTTCACATTAAGCGACAAAAGAAGCATCTCGGCCTCTGTTATTATCAGAAACCTGAACCGCTAACATCTGCCCTGCATTCTGAAAGAGCCAAACCCCTTTAATGTGTTTTGAACAGTATCTGTGAAAAGACCTGTTGGGTCCCTTTTAGTCATTTTTTTTTATATACTAACCTACTAGCATTCAGATTATTCATCTAAAGCTCCTTTTTCAATTGGTTTACCTCTAAAATAAAAGGATTAACTGGGGAGAAAAACAAAAAGAGTGCATCCGCCTCCCATATCGCATGATTTTCTAAATGCAATCGGAAGCTGGAATGAAATACGTAAATACATAAAACAAAAACATATTTTTGATTGTTGTTGTTCTGGATCTCATAAGGATAAAAACAAAGGGAGCGAAGGGGGAAAAGTGGATAAAAAGGTTTAAAATTCTCTAAGAAAACATGTATAACATTTTAAAAAAACAAAAAAAAACAATGTTTCGTGTTTTTGCTTTTCTCACAAATCCAAAAACACAAAACAATTTTTTTTTTAAATACACAAGGACAATACATTTTTTTTTCTACTATAGTTTCCTCTTGACTAATTTGTTTCTGTTTTTCTTAGGCCATAGATTGCACAGCGTTAAGTTTGCTAAGTTCGCTAGCTAAAGTTGATTAAACTGTTCACTTGGGTCGGCCGGACCTGCAAAGTGGTTAAGTGTCCCAAGACAGTCAAGTGGTATTGCAGGTCTGTGAAATGCAACACAAACAGCAGCTCAGTCAAAACCCACCCGGCTTTCCAGTATCTCTAACCCTACTTGCTCCTCACAGTTTCCAGCAGTGGAGCGATTAAACCGCATTAACTGTCACCGTAAAGTGCAATCTCGTCGATCTGATAACTGCCAAGGTCAACGGGAATACTTCAAATTAATCAATGAGGGAAGGCCACAATCTCCTCCAGAAGCAGATTAAGTGTATAATTGACGTGTGTAATCTGCAGTGTATCTGAGTCTCTCTGCTGGCACTCAGACACGCATGCATACACACGCACACACACTGAAGAAGAGCCGGGGCAGGACGGCGGTATCAGTGAAGCGCTGGATTTGGAGATGGCTTTTTTTAATCAATGATCTATGTGCTCCGCCCCAATCTGACAGATGAGCCCTCACGTTAAGCACAGCTGCCTTAATCCAGCTCTCCTCAGCTGTTCTTTCAAGAACTGGCAGGCTGGCAGAGTGAAATAAATTAATTTTCTCTCCCCCCTCCATCCCTCTCCCTTTCTATCCCTCTCTCTGGTCCTCTATCCTGAACTTAACAAACTTCATCCGTCCACTGGCAATTTTGGCGTTTTGCCTCTTAGGCAGCTTGTATCCGGAATATGAATATGGATATGGAATATTAAAAATCACTATCTTCTCAACTCATGAGTATTACATGATATTGCAACAAATCACTTGCAAGTAAATTTCACTACTGAAATGTATTTAAATATGTTTCCACATTGACTAATTTTAAGATGTTGTCTGGATATATTAAATAACTAATTTTTATTAACATTTAACTAATATTTTAATTAATATAAATGTATCTTAAATTGAAACAATTTCAAACTGAGAAATGCTTTAAAATTTGATCTGTTCTTATAACAAATAAATAACAATTATAACAAAAATGAATAATAAAAAAAAATATCAATAAGCCTCTTCATGATTCCTAACAATTACTAGGATTATTTTACTCTTCATCCTTTTTATGCATATCACTGGGTTAAATTTCATCAATTTTTCTTTGTTTTCATTTTTAATAACTATTCCCATATGGTCGCTTTTTCAGCATTATGAAACGCCGTTATGAAAGCAGCCATATTTTGAATTAGTCAAACAACAAGTATAATCTTCTTACTCTGGCCAATGTGCCATCTCTGTCTGTGAGAAATCAGCATCCTTGACCCCAATTAACCCAAGCTTAGCATGGGCCACATATACTTCAATATGACAACCAGCCAAGAACCACTAAGCAATTATTACTACACCCACCTAACAGATCATTTCAAAGCCGATTACTTAAAACAATCAAAAATTGAAAAAAAAAGTGTAAAAGGGAAGGAGGCCATCAGGAATATTTTGCCAAAATGACAAGTGAAAGCAACATTTTGACTGATTCAAACACAAAAAGAAAAAAGAAAAAACACAATACAGAGAAAAAAAGCCCTTGTAGTGATTGGAAAACTGTCTCAAAAAAAGTATATGACATTTTCATTGTACAATAACTTATTAGTAAAATTTCAGAAGAAACTATTTAACTCTCATCAGCTAGTCTGACTAAACCTGCAAAGATGAACCAATATCAACACCAATATATATAAGCAATTATATTGCTTCATTATATAATATTATATGTATTGTAAATTTCCTTTACAATTCTTTACAATAAGGTTTCATGAGTTAACATAAGTTAACATTAGTTAACATTAACTACAAATAAATACTACTACAGCATTTAAATATTCTTAGATAATGTTACTAATACATTTTTAAGATCCAAGGTTTACACAAATGCTGTAAAATAGATTTCCCATTGTTAGTTCATGTTAAGTAATGCGTTAAACTAATGTTAAAAAATTAGACCTTATTGTAAAGTGTTTCGTGTGCAAGTCAGAAAAAATGGATACAAAAAAAAGTGGTAAAAAGGAGGCTGCTGTTCTTTTAAACCCATTTAATTAGTGATACCGATACTATAATCTCATTTATGTCATTTTTATAATGAACTGAGTGCCGATTTTTAAATAGTATGCGTGTAGCGGGTTTAAAACAACAGCACGTGGTGTTATGGCTCATTGTGGAGGATGTTATGACATCTTTAACAAGTGAAATGACAAAGTAAGAAGAAAACATTTGAGAAGGTTGCCTGGAGCTCCTGCTAAAGAGCGGAGCTATTTCAATGGCTGTTTAGCATAACAGTGAGGACCAGCGTGTGCGTGTTAGCGTGTGTGCGAGACGGAACGAGCGTGCATGTGTGTATGCATGCACACATGTTGTCTTTTTCAACTGCCTACAGAGACCCGACCACTTCAGCGGGTGGAGAGGGGAGATGTGTGCCATGCGTGCCCATCTGGGGTTGACGGCGATGGGGCGGGAGGTTGGGGAGGGCGGGCTGGTTGGCTGATTGTGTGGATGGATGTGTGTAAGTGCACGTAGGAGCTGAGTCTCTGAGGACACGGGCCATGCTAGTAGATGTACAAAGGAAGATTATTTGACTCTGAATAACGCCACTTGGCATAATGTGACAAAAACAACTTGATAGGAAGGATAAGTTTCATTTCGGTTCAGGGCGCAGAGAGAAAGCAAGAAAGGAGGTGGAAAAAACGAGAAAGCAAAATGGAGAAATGGAATGAGAGGGTAGAAAAAACAAGGCAGATGGGATTTTTTTTCCCTTGTTTGCATTCGAGGAAGTGAAAGCAAATGCACAATGCGGCTGGAAAACAAGCGACACCATCTCATTCCAAGCCAACGAAGAAAGAAAAGAACACATAATGTTTTCAGACACCCTCCAGGAGGGGAGAAAGATAGTTAGGCATTGCAAAATCGAGGTAAAACCAGTACAAGATGGCGTAGAGCAGCAGATTCAAGCAGCCTTTTTGTAGGACACTCAGAAAACTCACAAACCAGGGCTCACATGTTCAAAGCATCTCATAGTAAGACTACTGATCCCGGGTCAGCTTTTTAACAATGAACCATGATCAGGATTCTTACTTGAATTGTTCACATATGACACGAGGAGCTATATTCACAAAGCGTTTCAGAGTGGGAGCGCTGTTTTTCTTATCCGGTTGTCTTGAGGAGCAACGTTGAGCAAACGGACAAGAAAACCGATCTTAGAGCGACGCTCCCGCTCTGGTTTTCTTTCTGAATATAAACAAAAAAGTCTTTAGCCACACAATGCAAACACACCTTTCCAACAACACACACTTAACAAACTGGTCTACAGACAGCACAAAAGGATTATAACCAACATGATGGCCCTGGCCATCCCTTAAGACGGTGTTCTCCATTGTGTGCCCTCCCCTTCAGTGTTTCTTATTCAACTTCTCTTTCTTGCCCTCAGTGTTTCCCTCATTCTTTCCATTTCTTTAAGCCTTTATCACAATAAGCCCAAAGTTTGGAGGGCTTCTCTCTATTTGGATCTCCTTAGCGGGAGATTTACTCCGGAAATAGGGCAGTTGCCTTTGTGACAACCCCGCCCCAACTATCAGCTGAAATGAACAAAACAATAACCTTCATACTCTGAATGTTTTAGTATATCTAATTTGTCCAGTTTCTATGGAAGTCCTAAGAAGACATGCATTCTTTTTCCCCCCACTTTTTCATGATCTTGACATGAAAGTAACTATTTTTTTGGTTAGTTTCAATCACTGAAACACATGTCAGTAATATATTTATACAGACTTCATAATGGAAATAAAATAGACCATATGTTCAATATTACTTTATGAATGTCTGCTACAAAAAAAAAAAGAAAAAAAGATCTCTAGTGTCAGACATGGATTTGAAAGTGTCTATCCATGACGGACAGAGATATTTTAGCATGAGTGAGCCTTTGATCACAGTAAAAACTAATACGCTCATACATGATGCATTCATATGTATATTGAACTTAGAAAATGCTTCTGTTTTCTCCAAATCAACAATAAAATGAGAAAATAATCTTTTATTCAACATATAGAGAAAACATCTCAACATTATGTAGAAATTACAAAACAATTACACTATACCATAAAAGTGTGGGGTATGTAAGATTTTTGAATGTATTTGAAATATGTCTCTTTTGGTCAGCATTTATTTGATCAAAAATACAGTGAAAACAGTAATATTGTGGCATTAATTAAATAAAAACATTGTGAATATATTTTAGAATGTAATTTTTCTTGTGATGGCAAAGCTGTCAACAGTCACCCCCCCCCCCCCCCTCCCCCTGTAATTATTAAAGTCGCAACTGTCACTTTTATCAAATCTTTACTAAATATTTGTATTTGTAAAAATAAAAATAAACATCTTACTGACCGACCCCAAACTTTTGAACAGAAGAGTATGCTAAAAGAGTCGCGAGAAAGTCAATATCTTGAGGGGAAACAAATTGTTCAACCAAGATTACGGAAAAATTATGATCATTAAAAAATAAAGCATGGCCTCTTAGGACTTCTGTAAAGTTCTATTCTACTGTTCTCTAAATTAAACCACAAGCTATTCTGAATAAGCAGAGGGCCTGTAATAAATGTATACCTCATCTGTGAATCATCAGTTTCTATCTTTGTTTGCAAGTGTGTTGTAGGTGGCTTGAACGGCTTAATCTCACATCTGCATGTCCCTTTGTGTGAGAACACATCTTAAGATAATCCTCCTCCAGAATTTTGCACTAGGAATAACGAGCAGAGCGAAGGGAAAATTACAGCCAGAACACGCAGGAACACACAAAGCACTGCAAACCAGAGAGGAAAGATTAAGCCAGAGAAGCAGTGCAAGAGAGAAAGTTAGAGTCAGAGAGTCAAAGAGTAAAAGAAATTAACTAAGGAAAAGAGAGAAGCAGGTCTCAAAATGTGACTTATCCCTCCTAGCTGGCTGTTATGTCACATTTTGAAGGGCCTCCCCCTTCACAGAGGGAGAAGACAGCCATTACTTACATCAAATAACCTTTCTATATATATCTCCTCATTGACCTTATCCCGCAAGACATCCTGAGAATGGCGAACGAATGTCACATAGCTGTCGGCAACATCCATCCCAGGTTTCTGCAGATGACGGAAAGAGAGACAGAGAAAGATATATTAGTGCTTGAAGCAATTTAAATATTAGTATGCAACAGCTCTGTTACAAATTCTAATGAACTTTCTACATAGGCAGCACCACACAAATACACTCGACTCACAAAAACAATACCTTTTTAATTACACTATTACAGTATTTTTTTAATCATTATTTATTTTAGTATTGAGTACTAGATTTGAACTCTCACGCCATCTTCGATGTATTTCTTTTTTTTTTCTCACAGTGTCACAACGCTTTCTAGGATTGGCTTTTCCATGAAGGATTACAAAACTTTTAATCCCTTATAATACTATAAATGTAGGCTAGTCTTGTGTATCCAGACCTTCAGACTGATGGCAGAAGTCCTGATGCATACTTCCCTACTACAGTATGTGAGTATGTGACAAAAGTAGTATGTCCGAATTCACATTATAAAAGATAGGCAAAAAGTACCTGGATGACAAACTACTTCCGGAGAGATTCTGAAGTGCGCATACGATGGACACTTTACTATCCCATGAGGCCACGAGAGAGAATTTGTAATGGCTGTGAAGCAATTTAACTGACGCTGGTAGGTCACATGATAATGACAACATGGCGGATGTAGTACATTAGTACTACACACATTGAAACTATATAGAACGTACTTTTTAGAGGTTGTGAAATAATTACTTATTGAATACAAGTACCTACTCAAGAGAGAATGCAATTTCGGACGCAGCCCTCATCTCCATGGCAGCTTTAATTGGTCAAGGACTGCCCAAGAGGACGCCTGACTGACATGTAAAGCAACTAATCACAGTTTGTTTTGTTCAGTGCCATGTTTAGGGGAGTGGAAATGTAAAGTCGATGTCCCTACAACAACATAATGGCATGTAAAACTCTTGAAAAGCAAGTCGCAGTTGTAAACACAACAGCTTTCTAGTTCCGTGAGGGGGTTTGGCATCATGACAGCTTTGTTTCAAGGCGGACCGTTAAAGAACGCGACACACACGTCTCCGGGACATCCTGCAGAATACAACCAATCAGATGATGACTTTGAATACTCCTGAAGTGTTTCCAATTGTGTGTACCTTATGCATCAGACGTCCAGCCAAGACTGAGGCTGAGACTAAATGTAAACAGAGAATAAAGGCACGGTAACATTTACCAATGTTCAGTGAATTTTTATCGTTGAAATCCAGTCATTTCAATAGGAATCTATGCAATCTGGAATTTAGCTTGATGGCTTCAGGATCAAGTAGGTCATGTGAATTTGCCATGTTGACCAACGGAAAGTGACTCCTGTGCCTCATACATCACTACTCTCTGAACAATGGACCTTTTTGCCCCCCAAATTTTGTAGAAAATTCCCTATTGTGAAGGCACCTTAACAGTTTTTAAACCTGTATTGTCATGCTAATCTGAAGCTCGTGGTCATTTTTAAGCTTTTTTGCATTGTAAAGTAGCAAGCTACTGTCATATAAACTAATGGTGTTTCACCTGACAAGCAAATGAAAAGTGTTTTCTATCTCATTTTCCTAGATGCCTAAGAGTCAAAACGTGAGGCGTGTAAAATGAGCTGTCATTGTCAGAGTCTGAAGTCTGAATATGTCGGCAGGAGAACAATGCTACCTGATTAAGATTCTATTCAACGAAATAGCGAGTGAAAAATCAACCGAGGGTAAATCATCTGGGGTGTTTTGTCCCCCTCAGCGGAGAATTAAACACTTCCTTTGCCAGCGGGCATATGAAGGTCATCAGAATTGGTAATTGTCAGACGCTGTAAATTGAACTTACTTCACACATCTATGGATCCTTTCAGAGGGTGCAAATGAGCAAGTTTGTCAGACATGATTTTATTTTGTGTATTAAGCAAACAATTAACATGGAAACATAAGATTCCCTGACCCTCAGACCATCAGTAGTACGACAAAGAGAGATAGAAAGAGTGCGAGAGGATGCTTCCGGCATTCATTGACAGGCTTTTAATTTAAAAAGCCTCGTGTTGTGACCAAATGTGTTGGCAGTTGAAGGAAACTCAGTGATGTGATGCTGAGTGCAATGAGTTGGACCCAGCGGCATCCTCACGACGCGCTTTTGTTGCACAACACACACATCACACTGTCTGCTGCAGAGGGTAGAGCTTCACAGAGACGACTCTTTCACACATGCATATGAATGGCCATTTGGGGCTAAGAGATGGCCATCTGCACAGCAGGCCATGGCAATTATTAGCCATATCTTAAAGCTATTACAGGGCTTTTGAAAACAGTGTAACATACTATTAATGAATAGAGTTTATGTCTACAAGAAGGAAAAAACTGAATAAACTAATTGATGAACAACTTAAATATTACGTTAAACTATAAACAATAAACTTTTTGTTTGATTAATCAACCAATGAGTATTAGAAAAATCCTGTTGTCACTTACAGGAACATCCACATATTTCGAAGCAGCTTTTACCTACAAATAAAAGAGATTTAATAATTAAAATAAATGAATCATTTAAATATAAATATTTTGCCTATACAATATTCAAATGTGAATAGAAATATTATTTTAACAAAGCAGCTTATTTTACAATTCCCTAATATAAGATTAAACAATATTTTTGTGAAATTATACATTTGAGTCAAAAGGCCAGGTTTACTAAACAGAGCAAATTAGCATGAGAGCGCAATACAATAAAAGCACAGATGTGAGTGGAAAGTTCTGCGCGTGATCCTCTGACCAGACGCAAATTCAAGAAAACAGACGCAGCCGGATCATTTCCATAATGACCAATGCAATCTCAAGAAAAGCGTAAATTAGCTTTTTAATTTGCTTTTTTTGGGGGGTGGTGAATAATGGCGAAAATACCAGTAAGTTGACAAGCGCAGGCCCCAGTTATTAGCGTCGAGTGATTCATTTAAATACTCTCCTCCCATAAATGTTGTGTCTGAAAGGGAAATTCCAACAAATGCATATGCAATAAGGTCAAAATAACCTTGTCCACTCCTTTTCAGCGTTAATTTGTCACTGCGTGTCTTTAGTAAATCCAGACAATAGTTTTTTAATGCCAAAAAGGGATTGCGCTGGCGCAAGCTGTTAGTAAATCTGGCCCAAAGTATCTTGTGACAAGAGTAAAATATTTTTTATTAGAAAAACACTATTTGTTCTTACTGTAAATGACAGAAAGGAGGAAAAAAGTGTGCCCTCATCGTAACGTGACAACTTTGCCAGAACAATCTCTAGGATTACAACAAACTGAAAAACACAGAAAAACACACAAATAAAAATTTGATCAAATTATTGATCAAACAGCATAATTTGTCCTGTGAATTTCAAGAGATTTAATAATGAATAGAAACTTAACCCCCAAACAGTATGATTTATAAAATTAAAGTCTGGTTTTACTTTTGTATTTAATTTTTTTTTTTTTTTTTTTTAAGAAGCAATTATGCATATGTAAAACACAATTGTCGTTTATCGTTTTCGGACTATCGCTTTCCTGAAATGCTACCTTTGCCACGAGTAAAGTAATCATTTCTTTCACCGTCTCCTCGATGAGATCGTCAATTTGCGAGTGGTATTGTCTCTGGAAAAGAAAGACATGATGAGTATAAATTGCAACAAGGTTTTTCAAGCTGTTTGGTGGTTTTCACCTGGGATAATCTGTGCAAACCCAATCCCTTTGTCTCCAAATACCACAAATAAAGGACGTCTGGGTAATTAATTCAGTTCAGATCATTACCTGTCTCAAGATGCTACGGATATGAGATGTCTCACTTCTAGCACATGTATATTCAGAACCAGCTATCACATATGGTAATATAATCAAAACAATTTAAGTGTCAGAGGACTGGAGGAAACTGCTAGGATTGCTAATTATACCTTAGGGACACAAAGGTGAGAATTCAATTGAATTGTTAGCCACACTTACCCATTCTCTAACAAACTTTCACAAGATTGAGTAAAGGGATGAAAAGAAAGATACAGCAGACAAGGTGACAGTGACAATTAGAAAGCAACAGAGAGAAAAAGAAAACATCTCATTACAGCACAGAGTCAAACTAAATTAAAAATTTAGAAAGAATATAAAATTGCCATGCTGGTGAATCATTCAGATCTGTAGCATTAAATGCATTTAAATGGTACACTTGCAATCATAGATAATATGTGTATATGCGTTTAAAAAACAACATTCAATTCATATATACCTACTGTATATATCATAGGCTGGTGCATATGATGAATTCATGCATTTAAAAAAAAGATTTAACGATATGAACTGCTATTTAAACTAAGATGCAGATGAGCACATTATGAGGGCGTTTGACTGGAAATTGTGGCAGAGAAAGTGTATGTTTGCAAAGATGAGAAAGCTAGAGAGAAAGAGAACATGAGAACGTGTATGGGGACATGTGTACCTCTTGGCTGAGGTCCATGGCACATAGTTTGGCGGATTGGGCCTTGGCGTCCACCATGACATTGAACATGGTGCATATGGACTGAGGAACACGGAAGTCAGTGGTGCGGGGGCTCTTCTGCAACTTCACCTCAAAGGCTGCTCTGGTTCTGAAACAACACAGAGGAGAATTAATTTCACTGTGGTAATTCAGAAGTAGGATGTCAAAAGTGAAGTGAGCAAACAAGAACAAAATATATGCCGGTTGAGAGTTTCTGCATTAAAGTGTAGTAACTGGTGCTCTTAATCACGTCTTCACTCACAACAAATACGACAAAGAGTTTATC
The DNA here is from genome assembly GCA_030578275.1 of Meda fulgida. Classification (NCBI taxonomy): domain Eukaryota; kingdom Metazoa; phylum Chordata; class Actinopteri; order Cypriniformes; family Leuciscidae; genus Meda; species Meda fulgida. Next base: position 14,196,064 of record CM060626.1, read on the forward strand.
ACACCTTACGAGCGACTGGAAGAATGCTGCTAAGAAGACGTCCTGTTTGACATCCTCACAACACTTTAAGAAGAAGGATTATAGATGTGGACATGCACATTGAAAATCAGCTTGCCCTTTTTTGTGTTACTCAAATGGACAGGCTAAGAGATTTTTCACAGTACTTGTATGTACTGTGTACTAAAATGTACTAAACTCAAATAACTGCTGATGAGGGTTTACGGAGGCTGCAAAGTCACAGTATGAAGATTTTTTTTATGTAAAAAAGAAAGGTAAACCATATCAGAAATTGCTTGCTTAATGTAAAAATTACAACCTATGCAATGCCACACACACAAAAAAAACCCATAAAAACATAAAAAATGTGGAAAACAAAATGCATAAGTGTGCACACCCCTGAACTCATAGTTCAATCAACCTTTAATTGTATTACATAATTTTATTATAGTATCTTTGTATAGAAATCTATCTATGCATTTCCCGTACAACGGCGTAACTCGTTGCTAGTACGATGCATCGTTGGAGAAATCAAGTAGCTAGTCACGACTGTTTCCCGAAACCATATTGTCACAAATTGGTGGTTCAACCACGTTGGTTAATGATGTCACAAAGGTGTTGGAGTAATAACTTCTTTTAATTAAACAGTTTGAGGCCGAAGTAACGCTAGATGTTTTGATATAAATTACCGACATGGCATCTGAGGACTATTTCTCATTTTTCTCAGTTATTTTGCTTTATTTCCAGATTCAATCCAGGCTCGTTCTTACTTATTAGAGCACGTTCGCACATGCCCAGTCTTCAAAAACTGTGCTTTAAATCTCTTGACAAACTCAAAGACATAAATGACATTTGTATGTTGTGGCGAACAGGACGGCCGAGGGACGTGAGAGAACGGCGCGAGGCCGGTGGTGCGATTGCTAATGAGCAACACCTGTGAAGCACACCGGTCTCGCATCTCTCACGGAGGAGCGGAAGCATAAAGGAGGAGCGACGACGTTGATGATCGAGAGAGGAACAGGCCTGTATTTTAGTTGTTTTGTTTTTGTATTTTACTTTAGCCAGCAGTCGTCCGCGAGGGGCTGCTGGCAGTTGTATTTATTTTCGGTAGCCAGCAGTCGTCCGCGAGGGGCTGCTGGCGGTATTTTCGTTTGTTTGTTTTATTTTAAATAAATTATATTTTCATTGTTCGCCGGTTCCCGCCTCCTTCTTCCCTGAACATTGCTACATATGTATTCTAAATAAAAGACACAGGTTGTCCTAAATGTCAGATTGCTTATTTTGCTCAAGATAAGGATTTATTAAGTCAAAATGTCATGCAATCTAGAAACTATGCCTCTAACCACAGGTCAAGAGCTGTCGCTCCAACCACACAACTTTGCGATGCTGTTTGCGAATGTTCGCTGAAACGATGGTTTCGGGAAACACTGAGTCGTTTAACTATGCTGATAACGACGGAACTTGAGACCATAGTTGGCAAACGATGCTTTCGGAAAATGCACTCCAGGTTGGCACATCTTTAATTTTAATATTTTCTCACTCTTTTATGCAAAAACGTCCCAGATCTGTTAAATTTTTAGGGTATCTCTTATAGAAGACTATGTGTACTATTTTATATCCATTCAATCGGTGCATCCTTAAGACTAAGCCAACATTCTGGATAGTAGAAATTCAAATAAGATACATAACAGTAATTCTTTTTAAGAAACAAACTTTACTACAAACATGAAGTAGTAAAAAAGAAAGTTTATAATTGTATTATTATTTTATGTTTTGCCTCTTTTTAGATAGTCCTGTGGTGTGAAGTTAAAGAACGATTAATTAATGTTGTCTATTCTGTCATGAAAGCTGCACACATAATAATTTAAAAAACAGCAAAATGCTGTTTAAAATTGTTTTAAATGGAGTTTAGCATGTCACACTGCAGTACATGCCAAAAAGTGTCAACGGTCAAAATACAACAGCCTAAATTCCACAAAAGAGGGCTTTTGTATCAGATATCAGTAGTAGTTGTGTTAGAAGACTGTTAACAGCTTTCCAACGTCAAGAAAGTTTTCCAGCCTTACCTTTTTACACAGGACTCAATCATGTCACTGGACATGAGTTTAAGTCGGCTCTCCAGGTGTTTGGCAAACTCTTCTTCTGGCCAGTGCAGGTCTCTTATGAATGTCTGCAGTGCATCCAGTTTCCAAAACAAGTCCTCTGAAGTCCCAGAACCATTACTGCCAATGCAGAAGAGACAGTCAGAGGGAGATACAGAAAGTTATTTTACTCGAAGCTGAATATCAGGAATGGAATGCTCTGGAAAAGGTCAGGAAGTAGGAAGGTCAGAGGGCAGGGGGTTGTTAATGAAGACAAAGCCTGTTTCGAGTCCAGGATGTCACATTTGGTTTACTGATTTTTTTACCATTTGCCGATCGCTGCAGAGTTGCCCTGACGGCTTCAGATCAAACTCATTGGCGATTGTTCCATGGAAAAAAAATGAATGGTTAATCCTAAAACAAAATGATAAACAATCAGGCCTTGCTTGGTTGTTTGAGTACAGGTAAGGTAAAACATGCACAATGATGTCAAAGGAGACTTGCGGGATCACAAGTAAAGACTGTGTGTGTATGAAGTGGCAGGAGAAGCTACAGTCCCAGACTTTCAACTGATCAGCCTAAACCTATAAATCTGTTTGAATGGAACCAATTTCAGCTCCACAGGGTCCGAACTGAATGAAGAATAGATCATAGAAAGTAAATAAGAGACTGACTCTCACACCATTCCTCACAGCCTGAGTACAGAGTCCTCAAACAGCCAGCAGGCCAAGGCATCTTCAGTGGAAACATATTTTAAGATTGACTGAAGCAATGAGAGAGATTTAGAAGGAAGACTCTAAGGCTCGGTTAATTTGTACACTCGCATACAGCAGCAGAAGGATGTGTAGAAATATTTACAGATTGATTAATGGTGACTTTATTTATTTATTTATTTGTTCATTTATTAAGTTAGTAAATCAAATTCAATAATAAAAAAATATGCTTGATAGACTTACTAAAATATATAAACTGCATATTATATTTTATTTATTTATTTATTCCTCCGAAAATAAAAAGTAACGTTTTAGGATTAAAAATAAATAACGTCTCGGTTACGTATGTAACCCTCGTTCCCTGAGTAGGGAATGGAGACTTACGTCGGAATGACTACGAAATGGGGTTTCGCTTAGAACACCTATCGACTTCGAGTATACAAAAACGAGCCAATGGCAAAGAAATGCCATGGGTCTACGGAATTTGCATGACGTAACTCCGCCCCACCTCGTGGGTATAAAAGGAGGACGCCGGCAACATGCAGTTATGTTTCTTCGCTGAGGAGCTAAGGCTGCGCTCAGGCGATCCCCGCGGTAAAGCGGAAGTGGCAGGAAGACGTAACGTTACATACGTAACCGAGACGTTCCCTTTCGTGGTCACTCCGAGTTACTTCGGAATGACGACGAAATGGGGTTATCAGTCTAATCACGCCACCTTCACAGCTGTCTTCCAGTGCCCTGCGTAAATCTGAGCCCTTGTGAGAGACTTGTACGGACGAAGGACTCCTATTTAACACAGGAATACCAAGGTACACTGGGAAGCATATCCCATAGTTAGAGGAAATATGCAATTATCACGAACCCGGGGGGGGGGGGGGGGGGGGGCATTTGGAAATACACATATGACCCGAAGGAAACATATGGAGAATACTGAGGTGTCCAGCCGCAGGTGGAATATTTCAACCCCAGGGGTGGCAAGGTGGCTTGCCAAGGGAAAGACACACGCTCAGAGAGGCTTACAGTGGAAATACACGTGTGGGGGTAGCTCCAGGGAGGGACCATGCACACGGGAGGCACCTAGCCGACGCACAGGCAATAGACACTGGCGCTAGCATCAGGGGTGCTGGAGGAACTCAGGGCTTGCGGAGAAGCTCACCTGAGGAGAATATCGCACGTATTCAGTCCGTGGAGTGGAATGGCGAGCAAGCGAAGACACCTGAGTGGTGTCTGAATGTGATAGGTGTCGCCCAGCCTGCAGCTCTGCAGATGTCTGTTAGCGAGGCGCCATGCGTTAGAGCCCAAGAGGATGGCACACTCAAGGGTGGAGTGGGCAGTCACACCAAGGGGGCACGGTCGACCTTGCTGCTGGTATGCCAAAGCAATGTTGTCCACTATCCAGTGAGACAACCTCTGCTTGGAGAGAGAGCCTTTCCCTTCAGCTTCCCACCATAACAGACAAAGAGCTGGTCTGAGGTCCTGAAACACTGCGTCCTGTCTACATAGCCGCAGAGAGCGCATACTGGACAGAGCAGTGCCAAGGCTGGGTCTGCCTCCTCCAAGGGCAGCGCTTGCAGGTTCACCACCTGGTCCCGGAAGGGAGTGGTAGGAACCTTGGGCACATATCCAGGCCGGGGTCTCAGGATCACGTGAGAGTAAGCCGGCCCGAATTCCAGGCACGCTTCGTCAACGGAGAATGCTTAAAGGTCTCCTACCCTCTTGACAGAGGCCAATGCAACCAGGAGCGCTGTCTTCATTGACAGGAACTTAAGCTCCACTGATTGCAGAGGCTCAAAGGGAGCACTCTGCAGGGCATTTAGAGCCACCGCGAGGTCCAAAGAGGGAACGAGAGGAGAACGAGGAGGATTCAGTCTCCTCGCTCCTCTCAAGAACCTGACGATTAGGTCGTGCTTCCCTAAGGATTTACCTTCTACCAAGTCATGGTGTGCGGCAATAGCGACAACTTTGAGGGTGGAGGGAGACAGCCTTCGCTCCAACCCATCTTGAACGAAGGAAAGCACGAGACCGACCGAACACCTCCGGGGGTCTTTTCGGCGAGAAGAGCACCAGTTGACGAAGAGGTTCCACTTCAACACATAGGCGTGTCTCGTGGACGACGCTCTAGTGGAAGTGATGGTAGCCACCACCGCTGGTGGTAGGGTACTCAAACCTGCCTCATCCCGTCCAGGAGCCACACGTGGAGGTTCCAAGAACGGGACGAGGGTGCCCCGTCCCTGAGAAAGGAGGTCCTTCCTCAGAGGAATTGGCCAAGGAGGTGCTGTCGCGAGGAGCACCAGTTCGGAGAACCAAGTCCGGGTGGGCCAGTAAGGCGCAACCAGAAGGACCTGCTCCTCGTTCTCCTTGACCTTGCACAAGACCTGCGCAAGAAGGCTCACTGGGGAAACGCACATTTGCGGCCCCGCGGCCAGCTGCGCGCCAGTGCATCCGTGCCGAGCGTGCCCTTGGTCAGGGAAAAAATACAGGTCGCAGTGGGTCGAGTCGTGAGAGGCAAACAGATCTATCTGTGCGTCCCCGAACTGGTCCCAAATCAGCTGAACCGACTGGGGATGGAGTCGCCATTCTCCGGGGAGGGGCTGAAGCCGTGAGAGCTCGTAGGCTGCACAGTTCAGAGCTCCGGGAATATAAATGGCTCGAAGCGACCTCAGATGCTTCTGACTCCATAAGAGGAGGTGGCGAGCGAGTTGCGACATACGGCGGGAGCCTAGACCACCTTGATGGTTGATGTACGCTACAGTGGCGGTATTGTCTGATTGGACTAGTACGTGTTGACCCTTGAGCAACGCCCGAAAGCGGTGCAGGACAAGGCGTACTGCCAGCAACTCGAGGCAATTGACATGCCATTGGCGCTGGGGTCCTGTCCAGGAGCCCGTGGCAGCATGTTGAGACAACAACATGCCAGGAAACTCGTTCTAGGGGGACACCTGCCCTGAGAAAACTGAGGTTCGACCACGGGGTGAAGGTCTGACGGCAGGTCGGAGTAACTGATACTCGGAGCGTGCCTTGTTACTATGCCCACCTCGGGACTCGGTCGCGTAGCCAAAGCTGAAGCGGTCTCATATGAAGCAATCCGAGCAGCGTTACCGCGGCTGCAGATGCCATATGCCCCAGGAGCCTCTGAAAAAATTTCAGAGGAACTGCACTCTTGCCCTGAAATTGTCTCAGATAAGTCAGCAGTGACTGTGCGCGCTAGCTCGTAAGCTGCGCGGACATGGCGACCGAGTCGATGTCCATACCGAGAAAAGAGATCCTCTGCACGGGGCAAAGTTTGCTCTTCTCCCAGTTGACCCGAAGGCCCAGACGAGCTAGGTGCCGGAGCACAAGGTCCCTGTGTTCGCAAACCTGGTCTCGAGAGTGAGCTAGGACAGTCAGTCACCGAGATAGTTCAGGATGCGAACCCCGTGTTCCCATGGAGGAACAAGGGCTGTCTCGACAACCTTTGAGAAGGCGCGAGGAGACAGGGCTAGCCCGAAAGGGAGAACCGCGTACTGGTATGCCTGCCCCTCGAAAGCAAACCGGAGGAACGGTCTGTGTCGAGGAAGAATGGAGACATGAAAGTAGGCGTCCTTCATGTCGATCGCTGCAAACCAATCCCTAGGCCGAACACATTCGAAAATGCGTTTGGCGGTGAGCATCTTGAACGGCATCCTGTGAAGGGAGCGGTTCAGCACGCGCAAGTCCAGGATCGGTCGTAACCCACCGGTTTTCTTGGGGACAATGAAGCGAGAGCTGTGGAAGACGGACCTCATAGCCGGACCCGGGTGGCAATCTCTGCTCTCATGATAGGGGCATTGCCACCGACCAGAGTGGAGCGGACTCCCCTGTAGCGTGGAGGAGACCGTGCGAACTGAATCGCATAGCCGAGCCGATGGTTCGCGCGACCCAGCGAAACAGACAGGGAAGCTCTAGGCAGGCTCCCAAGAACTGTGCCAGCGGAGTCAACGAACCACCGACGTCCCCTCGGTGGTGCAGCGAAGCAGAATGACCGGCCCAGAGGTGGACGGCATAGCGGCCCAAAGTGGGGGCACGGTCATAACCGCACCCTGACAGAGGAGGCCAGGGAAGGACCAGTGTTCCGCGGGGGCCTGTTCTGCCAGGGGTCTGGCGACAGAGGGGGATGAGAGCGGTACTGTCCAGGGACGGCACACACTGTCATCCGGCTCTGAGACAGAGGGGGACGAGGGGTGCACGGCTCGGAGGCAGCGCACCGTGTCGTCCGAAACTCTGTATGCTCAGAGACGAGAGAGTCAGTTCTTTCTGAATAAGGATTCTTCCCCAGAGTCCGCGCCTTGTTCCAGACCATCACCCTCAGGTCACCCTGGCCACCAGCCGAAAATCGGGGGGGGTGGATGAGGGGACTCTCACTCTTGGAGTCTCGACCTAAATGACGCGATGATCATGTTCCCGCAGAGAGAACATGAATCACCCACGAGCGCTGTTCAAGCATGATCAAAGCCCAAACACACTAGACAGCGCTCGTGCCCATCAGAGTCCGATACCAATCTGCCGCAACCACAAATGCACGGACGAGCCGTCTTTAAAAAGACGTGCCGTGTACGAGCTCTCTTGTGAGAGGAGAAAAAAACTCCGCGATGTTGAAGCGAGCAGGGAGAAACACACTCACTGGCAGATCACTGCACAGATCAGCAGGCAATGTGAACTCGCTGCAGATCGCCGTCACACCAACACCGGAGAGAATGGCTCGTCTCATAGAGCGAAGTCAGAAATGGCTGTGGAGTGAAGAGATACTCTTGGCTCCGAAGCGAAAACATAACTGCATGTTGCCGGCGTCCTCCTTTTATACCCACGAGGTGGGGCGGAGTTACGTCATGCAAATTCCGCAGACCCATGTCATTTCTTCGCCATTGGCTCGTTTTTGTATACTCGAAGTCGATAGGTGTTCTAAGCGAAACCCCATTTCGTCGTCATTCCGACGTAACTCGGAGTGACCACGAAAGGGAAATAAGGTAACTAAGAAAAGTTAAAAATATTCAAAAAATATTTTTTTCAATTAACATGTTTCAGGTTGTGTTGATAATATACAGTAATTTGTAGAAAATAGAAAATGTGACTTTTAAACAACCCTATATAAGCAAAAGTTTTGAAATGTAATTGTAAATGAAACATTATATTCTTGTAAAACTGGCCAAATTAGATGCCAATCAAAACATTATTGATCCATTGTGTACAAAACACTGTTGTGAGAAACAATGCAGTTTAAAGTTTTGTGTTACTCACACAACCAGTAAAGTCCTTTTAGAGTCTTTTATTTGGTTTCTACTGAAAGCAGATGCCTGTTGCTCTGAAGTTTGTATATCAGACAACATTATGAAGGAAACAGGACAGAACCAAGAGGGGGGTGGGGTGATCTCCCTCAGTATTCGTATCCCCAACACCCTATATCTAAAGGCAGGGTACAGAAGAAGAGCTACTATTCTGGGACCCCATACCCAGCAAATACAGCAAGAAGAAAGAGGAAAAACACCTGTATCATTTTCTATTCTAATAGAAAAGGGGAAAGGAGGAAGATGTTGGAAAGATACAAGATATTAAAGTAGCATCACTTATTCATGACCAGATATCAATGATGAGCATCCAATCAAATAACCCATGCTATTCAGTGGCTGAAACCAACAACATTGGCTCAACCAATGGCATGAGTTTAGGGCGGGGCAAAATGACCGAACAAAGAAGAGTCAGTCCTCATGTTGGCTTGATATTAAAGAATCATTCAACATTTGTCTTAACAAACATTCCTTTTCTAGTTATTTTTGTGATTTTGTTTGGCACAGCTAGTGGAGAAATTACACACTTCGGCTTTAATATTCAGCTATCAAAACATGAACATGTTTTTATAGTGTGATACTGTATTTGTATCTTCCAACACTTCAACATGCTTAGGGCTTTTTGGGTTCAAATTGTCCGTGGGCTATTTCCATGCTGTGGCCTTAGCATAAATATATTACTGAAACATTATTCAGGTTTATTGTAAACACAGATTCTGGTTGTACTTTACTTTACAGTGCACTGTGCATTCTTTGTACTTACCTAAGAAAGTACTAGATAATATAAGGTAACTAGGTTTAGGGGTAGGCAAATATTATTACCAATTATTACCCTATGACATGACTAGACAGGTACAAATATTTTGTGACTGAATCTTGGTGGCTTCAACTACAGTAGTTTTGGCAACCTTTGGAGTTTACCCATCATTACACCTTAGAGAGCGAATGTCACTCAGCATGCATAATTACGTCTGTGTGTCTATGAATGCATAATTTTTTTTTCCAATAAATGCAGCGCTGAAGGTATTTCACTCTCGTCTGGAAAGTGGTGAAATGCTAAGGTTTGGAGAATCGTTTTTTTTTTAATTATCATGTCTAAATATAAGCTAAAATCCCCTTGGCTCACCTCTGTCAACTCCCTAAATTGCAATTTTTTTTAATCATTTTTAATTAACAAGTGTAGAAAATTTCCATGTAAACAAAGTATTTGAGTCCACATATAGAGTTTTAAGAATAAGTTTGCGAACTATTTTGAATTACCTGATTTTATGTACATATTACTACCATACCTTAATATAAACACACATACTTTGGAAATTGTACTTTGCCAAGCTACTTTACCATTTAAATTAAGATACAGTAAATCAAAAAGTAAACCTTTTTTAAAAAGTAGTTTGCTACACTAGTACAAGTAGTTTGCTACATTGTTACACTACATTGTATTTTAAACCCAGAAGATGAAAATAGTTCAAATCCCCAAATATTTTTTTTTCTCCTCCAATTAAAATGAATGGATGCTAACATTGTCTTCTATGATGTGTTCTCTGTTAACATCTCGGAAAATGTGGTTTAGCGTTAAATGACCCTTTGGGATGGAAACATCTTTCTACTACCATATGATAAAATAAAATGATGATTTAAAACATTAAATTGAATTTACCTACCAAAAAAAGCAATTAGTAAGATATTGGCATTTTGCACAGCATCTGTTTTTGTATAGCAGAATGTCAAAGCATCTGTTTTTGTTTATTGTCCCTTATGTGCATTATGACACATGAAAGTGATTCCAAACAAACAAAATCAACAACAGATTGCTTTAAACTATGTCATTTGGTTTGGAAATTATTATCTCAAACATAGAAATATTCTGGAGCAATCTCTAGTTTTAACTATTTGTCTCAACAAAAAAATATGACATTGTAAAATGTTGTGTGATGTTGCATTTTAGAAATGTTAATTCATGCTGAAACCCTCAATTCCAAATTCCAACTGTAGATGCACCTCTTAATACTTTCCTAATTAAAAGAGTTAAATGAAACCTGTCTACAATTAATTAGGGGTGAATTCGAATTAAAAAATATGAACTAAATGTTGATGCTAAGGCCACACATGCATGTATTAGAATCCAGTACAGACTCAGTACACACTCAGTTTCAGATAAACCCGGTATCCAGTTGGGGGTGGAAAAGCTAGGCATTTGCATTGGCCGCAGATTAACTGACACTGGAAGATTTGGTACTTTAGACATTTGTAGATTCACATTTGGTAGGTTGACACTGGGCAGATTACTTGTTAAACTCCTGTGGGAAAGGAAAAAAGAAACAGAAAAAAGAATGCAATGATGTAGATGCACAGAAGGAAGCATGGATGATAAAGAAACAGCATTACGTACATTAAGTACAGTTTAGAGCACAAGATGAAGAATTCATTTAGAGAGAAGATGGTGTTGCAGAGATGAGAAGTGCACATGAGATTGGAGTGAATCACATTATCACCACTTTGGCTCTGGTTTTATGAGAAAACACACATTTGTTTCTGCTGAAATGCAGATTGTTGATTCAATTAGCATTAACATCCCTACAGTCACACGCTTTGTCTTATGTTGCTTTGCTGAGTGATTCAAAGTTATTCTGGTGACTTGTATATTTAGGAATCATGCAAAAATGTTTATAAACATTCAACAAGCAGAGCCATTTATACAATTTGATGTACAGTATATACTGTAACATACAGTTATTATTAAATTATGTTTTAAAGGGGACATATTATGCCCCTTTTCAAAGTCTTGTTTTTGTTTTTGGATCTACTAGAATAGGTTTTCATGATTGAATGTCCCGAAAAACAAATTTTTTCACGTATTTAAAGGTAGGGTAGGCGATTTTTTTTTTAAACACTTTTTGTTATACTGGTTGAACTCTTTTCACATCCTGATAGCAATCAGTAATAGAAGTGGTCTAAATATTAAAACATACATATATCTTCTGTGGAAGTCTCAGGACCCAAAAAATGTTTGTCCAATCATTGAATTCGGTCCGAATGCAATGATAAGATGTCCTACCTGCCTGTCAACATGTGCATTTTCATACCTCCACGCACCCTGCTCACGCAGACGTCACACGACATCATCGCGTTCTGTAAGACTATGCAGAGTTGTAGACACAGTCACAGAGTGCCGTAAACAAACAGCAGCCACATTTCACAGTTCCTCCTGAACCAAAACAACAAGCTTATGCTGCGTTCACGCCATGTCGTAACCATAATTAAGAGCTGTTCACGTCCTCAGACTCGTATTTATGTGTTTCTATGTCACTATCAATGGCAAAATGAATCTGCAGCAGTCAGGTGGTACAAGTCAGTGCTCTCTAAGTTGTTTACGTGTTCATTATTATTGTAAAGTTATGGCTTTGGGACATGAGGTAATTTAACGCCGTCTCTCGTAACGCTCTGCAGACTCTGCTGTGTGCGTTCATGTGTTTTGAGAAGTCTTGGCTTTGGAGACGCTCTTAAGGGAGGGTGGGATCTCATGCTTTCAAAGCTAGCTTGCTATTGCTAGCCACTCTGAAATAGCCTACCCTACCTTCAACATAGTTGTAGCACCCCTCTCTTCCTGGTCTGTAAGTAACCCTCTGTTTTGTTCCTGTCTCTGTGAAGTTCCTCCTTCCAAAAAATGCAATGTGCTCTGATTGGTCGGCTGGACCGGTGTGTTGTGATTGGTCAATTTCTTCAAGTGTGTTTCAGAAATGTCATACCACTTCCAATAACCGAGAGATTCAACACACTTCCAATGCAACGCAACCAGGCTACACCAGAAACAATGCTTACTGATATAGATGCTTATATGCTTTAGTATCTTTGCAGACCTTGTTCATGCTCAAAAAGAAACATTACACACTGAATAAAGTTGAAATGTAAAAAAGCAATATAGGACCCTGTTAAGCCGTTATAAATCAAGTAAACAAGTGCAAAGAATGATTCGAAAAAATAAAAAAACACAAAAACACATAACGAGACCCCGAGGTCGATCTTGCTCTCTGAACACATGAAAAGACTGCGGAAGTCCAAGGGGCATGATTAATTGCATACATTTGTTTTTATAATAGTACTAATTGAATTAACACCCCTAGAAATAACGCGTGAAGAGAAAAAGTGTTTGGCTTACTTGACTGGTTCCCAAGACTCTCGTTCAAATCCTCTGTGTATGGACTGAGCTATGGAGGACTCCATTAGATCCACATACCTCACCACCAGAGGGGCAAACAGGTCTTGCAGGTGCTTATGAAACTTCCCATTACATAGATTATCTGAAAAAGCAAGACGAAAGTTGGAAAGAGAACACAAACAGAACGAATGATTGCTAACGTTTGCAATTTTTGCCACCCTTTGACCAATATTTAGCTATAATAAAAAAATAGACATAATCTATGAAAAAAATATTAGTTGGCGATTAGAGTTTAAGTCAGCATGGAGCTAAAATTGACAATTCTTATTTTTCTGTCTTTTTTTTTAATGGAATATTGCAGTATTTATTATAAATCTGTGCACATCTTTTCTTCTCTTTTTTAATTAATGTACCCTCCCTTGTAATCTTAAATCAAAACAATTTCCGCTCCCTCTTGCAGCGACATCTCCTCTGATGACATTTACAGGGTCAACCTGTCACACACATGATATCACAAACACAACGATCCAATCAATTCCTGATGGACAAAATCAAGTCCCGCACTACTTATCCTTTCTTGTTTGAAAAGCCGTTTCACTTAGATATAGAAGATTATCATATTAAGATTATTATAAAAAGAAAATATTATTGCAACTTACGTTTCATGCCGACTTTTACTTTCTCATAAATTAAGTTTATGTTAAAAATAAGGAAAAGGAATGTGATTATTTATTGTCTTCCCATCCATGCAGCAGAAATTGTTCAGATATTTAAAAATATATTAGCTACCTTTCCTGCAAGGTAATTTTGTGTTAGATTATCAAAAAATATCTAATAGCTTATTGTAATATAAAAAAAATGGATTTTTACCTCTAATCCTTTTTAAAATTAATTTTTACACAATATATGTGGTGGAAAATGCCTTATGTTTTAGCATGTGATGACTAAGCATAGTACTAGTCATAGCGTCTCTATTTCTCTCACTCTGGTCTCTCTCAAGGTCGATCATTCACAGTAGGTGCCATGTTTGTTTGCTTCCCTGATTGCTCTGTTCCAATTAGCCACTTGAGCGGTGGTGGTTGTACACTTGGCTGTGTTTGTCCGCGAGCGAGTGGCCGGGGCAGTGGGGTCTCCCAGGCTCCTCTGTTTTAGACCTCATTAGCAGCATGAATAGCTTCTTCTTTAGCGCCTGTCTGGTGTTAAGGCTATTTCATGCCTAGATCAGTGCTAAAGGCACAGAAGGATAGTGACCTTCCATGCTGAATGTCCTGTTCCACAGATGTAGTGCACGCTGTAGGCTGTCGCTTGATGGTGTTTGTTGTGTTTGTGTTTATGCGAGTATGTGAGGAGGCCAGGGGGAGATGATGTGTTTCTCTGTTGTAGTGAGAAGTAATATGTGTGCATTTATGGGTAAGTAGATGGTGTTAAGAATGGTGCATCAGTGTTTTAGTTTTGTGTTTGAGAAGAGCTTTCTAATGCTGGAATGCTGAATAAAAGACCATCTATAAACAACTATCTTTGTTCTCTTCTTTAAAAGTGATTATTAAAAGAAGATTCCACATCTGTATTATTTTAAGATGTTATTAAATAAATAATAACACAATAAATTAGACACAGGCTCTCATAGAAGGCTACAAATGAAAAGTTATGAGAAGTGTATTATTCATGTACACGTGTTAAAGAAAAATAAATAAAAGCAAACAAAGAACAATATAATTTTTTTATATGAAAACATAAATAAATTAATAAACAACAAACAAACAAAAATAAATGTGTGATAGTGGCCAAAAAGTGTCCATGTCTGGCCAAGGAAAACTGACATATTCAACCTTTTTTCAAGTATTATTCAAATGTGTTAAATATTTTGTAAGCATATTGTGTAGTTGTGCTCAGAGTTTTTTGTGATAACAAAATGAAACTTGTAATGACATAATTATTGATGTTATACAAAGATATAATGAACACGTGCAAAAACAAGAGAAAATCGACGAAATATTAATAACTGATTGTGTTGTAGAGTTTTTTTTCCTATGCATTTTCTATACATGCAGAGTAAAATAAAACCTGTAACTGTAGTTTATTTTTAATTTTGTCAGATAAATACCTTAACCAGGTGTAGTGTTTTGTACTTCCCTCATATTTAAAATATTGTACAAATATTTTCCTCATATTTTTAAGCTTTAATTGAACTTGTGGGGTAATTAAAAACAAAATACATCACTTTTGGCCACTACTCTGTGTGTGTGTGTGTGTGTGTGTGTGTGTGTGTGTGTGTGTGTGTGTGTGTGTGTGTGTGTGTGTGTGTGTGTGTGTGTGTGTGTGTGTGTGTGTGTGTGTGTGTATGCGTGTATATATATATATATATATATATATATATATATATATATATTTTTTTTTTTTTAAATACATTTACACACACTCTTGCTTTCGCAAGCTCCATCTCGACCAGCAGAAAAAGCAATCCAATATTAAAAATAGGTTACCAGACAACATACTGTCAAGCTGTGCAAAGAATGCCACTAGGATAATTAGTCAACTGCAGCCCATGGCAGAGTGGCTTTAGCACCATGGACAGCACCCTATTGACTTCAGTTCATTAGAGACGTGATAAGGCCTTTAGCAAACTCTTTACATTCAATGTGTTGGTTAGACCCCCTGCGGGTTTCACTATTTGGCCATTAATTCTGCTATATTGTCTCTTAAAGCTATGTAAAGCAATTTGTACACTATTGTAGGCATGCAATTTATTTGGACTGCAACATCACAATTATGACCTGCGGTTATCTCAATTTCCAGTTCCGTACATTTATGATTATTATGAGTATGACTTCTGGTTCCCTTCTGGTCACAATCACAAGATGTTATCTGCTTCTAATATTTTAAACATTTTTTGGTTTTGTTTAAACACTTGTTTAACATTTAAGATCGATGCACTTTATATTAATTCAGTCTAAAAAGAATGATTCTGACAGTCTATGAGACAGAGATGCTTTCAATAGAAATGACTTTGTATTTAACCTAGAATATTCATTTAATAAGGCATAAAAATAACAAAGACCTGTCCAGAAAAGATCCCCTTAAAATACTTACAGTCAATGCGCAGGAAGTCATTGAGCAGCTGAAAGAGAGGGAAGCTGTCCCAGCTGTCTGGGGGTTGAACCTCCAGTGCCCCATCCATGTCCACAGCATACAGAGACAGGAACGTCTCGGCATGTTCAACCATCAGATCTGACCACCACGCAAATGCCTGCAGTGAGAGAAAGAGCCAGTACAAGAGCCAGAAATAAAATCAGTCATGTAATATAAAAGACATACATTGAAGATCAGCCTGTTCTCTTATACTTAAGAGCATGACAGTCCACAGATCTATACATAGTTATTAAATCCACACTGGTCTTTAAAGACCCCAAATAGTTTTGAGATGTATGCCGGACTGTCCAGAAATGTATTTTTTCACCTTTGTGTCTGTGGAGTGTCGTGAGCTTTTCTCATGCATTGAAACTCTCATGCTGTCCCTTTCTAAAAAGCACAGCTCATCATAGTTGATGTCTAATACACATAAAATGATTTATATTTAAAATACATCCTTATTTACGTCACATTTCGCAGATGTGAATGTTCCCACAAGCACAGGAATTTATGCCCTTATAACAGAAAAATTCCCAGCATGCAGCAGCAGCAGTGATTAGCAGCACAATCTCAGTAGTTCAAATTAATATCTGTTTAATTATGTGAGATTCCTCTGCTGCTGATCCAGCTGTGCTGCTGTGTGTAACACATCTGGCCTGCAGATATGCACCAAGCATCAAATCATGGCTTCCTCTCCTCTAAAAAAGGCATGCTGTTGTCACTGACCACTCAAACAAACCTTTCATACCAGTATGCTTGACACCAGTATAGCATTTTTGCTTTGTTGCAACACTTCTCCCAAAAAACCCAGAGAAGAGCATTTGTAATGCAGTTTAATATTTGTAGTTAGAGCTGGTAAGTGAAGCTAGCAGACCAAACCAAGCTGAGGGACACAAAAACAGAGGAGAGTTTGGAGATAATTGGGGTTGTGCAAGGGTGAAAATGAGACCAGTCTCATTTTCATTGAGGTTCCTGGGGGGTCTGCTTCCACAGGTGAAGCACTGTCCCCCTCGTGCTTGTGGAACCACAGGCCACTTGCTCAACGCTCCATATGGACAGCTGACTAGACGAAGGATGGGGTGTCCAAGCAGAGAGGGGGAGGAAAAGGTGGAAATCCCTCCATCTATGGTGCAGGGGCTGCGACATGCACATAGAGGGGGACTCTATAGGGTCTACATACCTCTTTACCCTGTCCAATGTTTCCCAGCCAACAAACAAGTAATGAAAAACAGTGAGAGTTATGTGAAGTTTTTTTTCCTCTGTATTTGAGCACTTCATTATCAAAAATGCTTCAGCATGAAAGGGCTTTAAAATGCAATTGGAAATATGATCTCAAGACTGATGGTAAATCTTGATCAAAAAGAAGCAAATAAATAATAGAAACAATCTATAATAATCACGTTTGAAAAAATCCTATGCTTAAGACTGTTTGGTAAAGATTCCAATGGTCACTTGTGCTTAAAAAAAATAAAAAAATTAAAAAAATAAAACATGTGTACGTCCATTCAATTTAACAGATTTATTCAATTATTTTGTGCATGTATTATGTTGTACATGTGTACATTTGAACATGCAATTTCAGTGTGCATGATAAATGACTGGACCTTTTAAAATACCATAAACAATTCCATGCATTTTAGTGGACATGTTTATTAAAAAATGGTTTTATGTGCTTAAAGGCATAGTTCACCCAAAAATGAATAATTTTGTTGAGTAAATCATGACTGTGCTGTTCCAAACCTGTAGCCATTTCTGTAGGCAGATATTTTTAATAATGTTTAAATGAATAATGTTTTAAGCCCATAAAATTACAGTCAGTGTGGTTCCAAGAAACATCAGACCCCAATGACTTTCATTGTTTGGAAAACAAACAAACAAACAAACAAACAAACAAACAAGTGTTCTTAGTGACTTTTGGGTGAACTATTCCTTTTAATGGTTTAGTGAACCTGGCACCAGAAGCAAAACAAAACAAAACTGAATAAAACAAAAACAAAACAAGCCTGTTAGAATAACAAACTGAAAATAAACCGAAATGAAGATGAATGTATTTCACATAAAAAGAACAACTGTATTACTTTTGTACATTAACTTTAATGTCTTCAATGCTTTTAATGTATTCAGTCAATGTGACAGTAATTTCAGTTCAGTCAAACTGAAAATGAATAGATCCAACCAATCAACCAATCGATCAACCAATCGATCGACCGATCGATCTATCTATCTATCTATCTATCTATCTATCTATCTATCTATCTATCTATCTATCTATCTATCTATCTATCTATCTATCTATCTATCTATCTATCTATCTATCTATCTATCTATCTATCTATCTATCTATCTGAATCTCAAACAAATCTCAATCAACAAAATTTGAATGAACTGAACTGAAATTAAGTCCTGATTTGCTATGCCCATGTAATGCCTCTTCCAGTGTAGGTCAGTTCATGAGGCTGGCATGCAAGCGCAGGGCACGGCACTGATGACACGAAAAAATTAAATAAAATAAAAATAAAAAATACTGTACCGCCTGACCTCCCGTACTTGTGCGTGTAGCCTGCGGAGCACATAATTTAAAAACACAAAACACATATATTCTGCTTTTGTATGTAAGAGGATGACGGCTGCTCTACCTAAACAGTGCTAGCAGCCATTGAGGAAGGTTTTCGAGATTGAAAATATTTTGTTATAGTTGTTAGTTGTTCTGAGGTCGTAATATTCAAGCAGCGTTGTTTGTTTCAACATAGAAACATGTGCCTGACGTATTTCTTTTCATGCATGTGTATTTAAGCATGTATTATATCTAGCACGTCATGTCTGGTGCACTCACCTCTGCATGATGCTCCTCATTCTGCTGGAGCACCTCTATGACCAGCTCGGCCAGACGGAGCGTGTCCTCAAGCTTTTTGGCAGGGGTGACTAAGCGTCCTACATTTTCTGAGGCACAAAGGTACAACAGTTAATATGGACATACAGACAAACACGCACATGGAAAACATCCTGTCTGATGCCTAAAGTAAACTGCATTTCACTGCAGTATTTAATTTAAATCCTTTAAATAATGTCACTTTATAAGCATATTTGCTATGAAGGCAAAAACTTTAGATGACAATTAAAATTACAGAGGTGGTAAGAGATGGTTAAAGTTCTTGGTTACATCTAATTTTTCATTTGAAATTCATAACTGTTCTCCCTGGAAAAAAAAAACTGACTTAATGAACCGCAAATTAGCTGCTGCATATATCAACTCTGCTGTCTTAGTTAACGACTTTGAATAATCTTGACACTGTCAACACTCAGCTCTGTAGACAAGAACCATAATGAGTCAATAAAGAGCAATGCAAATATAATGAGTCAAACCAAGGAACTGAAGAAAAAGAAAGGATAAAAACGACAACAAATATGTTATAGTCATCATGCATAATGTTCAGCACATGCAGGAATTTATGTCGTCTCATTTCCTACCTCTCTCTGTCAATACAAGCGGGCAGCACCTCTCTCCTAAACATGTCAAACTTAAATGTACCCTTCATTGTCTATTTCATCTTCGCCACTAAAAGATTTCATCTGCCAGTTGATGACACGGAGAATGACAGGAGTAATTAAACATTATTTTCATTTTAAATAACAGTGTGAAATTAAATAAATCATATAGTTTACAGCAGACTGTTGTGAAAATAGACATATGTTCATGGGTCTTTAACATGATGAAAATGTACAATGCGAGGAAAACGGTTCATTACTGTTGGTTAAGGATGGGATTGCAAAGTAAACAGACATGTATGAGACTATGGTTTATGGATGCATGGATGATAGAAACATTTTGTGTCCAAAGTCATTATTTTTTTCAAATGGTTATATTTTCATTATTTTAATAATTAGTTACTCATTGTCATGGATCACATTTCTTTTAGTAATATTTCATTTATTTTATTTATAAAATCCCTAATTAGTCATTTTTACTAATTCCTCAACATTCAAATGTTTTATCTTTATCTTATAAAAATGTGTACATACATTTTATGTCAATTCTGTTAACCATACCATACTTTTTCTTTAAATTGGTGGAATTATCTCCCACAACTATGTAAGTTAGGAAATTATGTCACTTTTCCTCAATGATAAGATCTGAAACACTAAAAGGTATGTGTGCTTTCTCTGAGAAAATATTTTAATCTAAAAAGTTCTTACACCAAGAGTTATTTTGTAAAACGTCAAAATTGTTACCACAATTACAAAAGGAAAAGTAACCGTCTCCGGTTACTATCATAACCTCGGTTCCCTGAGAGGCGGGAATGAGACATTGTGTAGCTACGCTGTGGGAACTGCACCCTTCTCCACTTTTGTTGAAATCTTATGGGCTAACGCCAGCTTGGAACAGCTGGCAAATTGTCGCAAAGTATGCAAATACTGACTCGCGGGCAGTATAAAATGCATGGGCGCGACAATTACGTCAGAATCACCTCTGAACGCTGCACAGCTGATTGAACAGCGAACACGGCAGCTAACGCAATGTCTCGTTCCACCTCTCAGGGAACCGAGGTTACGATAGTAACCGGAGACGTTCCATTTCGAGAGCGGTAACTCTACATTGCGTAGCTACGCTACGGGAACTGTATTAAATCCCGCCGTGAGAGTAGTGAAGATAAGCCCGGGGAAAACAGGGCCAAGCTACACCATCCACGGAAAAGGCAGACAGTGTCAATAGCCGCGCCGCTAGGAGTGCTCGCATCTGATAGGCAGAACTAGACCAATGAGACATCATCCCTGACCCTATCAAAATTTGCATATACAAACACAATGAAATCGAAGGCTGCACTGATCCAAGGCAGACACAACACAATAAGCACTTAAGCGTGAAAGTAAACACAGTGTCAACGGCGTTAGCGGTAACAGCTGTATTAAACACTAGTAGCCATATACACAGTCAACGAAAGCACTGTTCTGTGAAGATCAGCCGATTGCAAAACGTACAACCCTAAGACGCGCCTACATGTCCCATGAAGAGGCGATAGACCTCGACGAGTGAGCTCACATATTAAGGGGGGTCTTTCCTCCTGAAAGTGCGCTAGTGAAGTGCTCGGTTGATGGGTCTCGGGTCCAGTATCAGACGGAGTCCTCCATCCCTCTTGGGCACCACAAAATAGCAGCTGTGCACTTTTCTATTCTCAGAACGGGGCATTTTGAGGCAAAGTCAGTGACGGACCCACGCCTGACGCGGGGTGGTCTGAGTCTGGACTGAAAAGAATACCGGTGTTGAATTATCCCCAGTAGCCAAGGTGAAATGCCTGGAATAACTGTCCATGTGTCTAGAAGATGACATCGCAGCCGTGTCTGTTCTATGGCCGCTGTGGCCAGTTTGTAGACTGGAGCCTTGCCCGATCGGGCATGAGCGGTGTCGTGCACAGCGGGGGACCATTGGCACTCTCGCGTTTTTCATCGGGAGGCCACTGTAGGCACGGACTGCGAATCTATGCTGCTCTGGGCAGGGCGAGTGACACAGTGTTGAGTGTATGAGGAAACGGCCCTTTGTGTGAAGGGACATGTGCTCTTATTGTGGAGCTCACACATATAGCACACAAACATTGCAAATGTCGCCTACAAGAACAGAGGGGACATGATGCAAAATACGGCGCTTGGGGGCGGGGCCTCTAACAAACTCGCTACTCCTTTTGGATTGTCCGTAGGACGGCGTTTTCCGTGGTCCCTGACGCTACATTTCGGGTCCCGCCCACTGCCTACGGCAAACATCCGGCTCAGGGCGGAGCCGCAGCGGGCTGCACAGCCAATCTTAGGCGGGACGAGGTGCAGACAAAAAGAGAGACCTCGACAAGGACTGGAATGAGCGGCAGGGCAATATTCGTGACTTCTATGCCTCAGAGAAATGCTCAGTAACTGACTCCATGGAGTGATTGGAGCCTTTCCTTTTTCAGCCAGATGAGCCGCGAACTTGCACGGCTTGGACTGCAAGCTGAGATCCGCGCCCAGAGACAAACGGACGGGCACAGATGCACGGTGACAGTCTCCTCAACGGGGGGCATGCGCACAGAGCCGTGGGCTTCCGCCTCGTCCCTTTAGACGCGCGCAGATTGTGGTACAGACCACGACTTTACCACGTGCTCGTGGACTTCGTGGAAGAACAGAGTCCTCCTCCTCGAAGCAGCCTGTTCGCAGCTTGACTGGAGATACCAGACTTACTTCCTTTTTACCGGAGCATTTCGCATCGAGTCCAGCACGTCCACGAAAAGGACCCGTGGGTGGCGACGGCAGAGGACTATGGAGAAAGAATGAAGAAAGAGATTCTGACGCAATTGTCGCGCCCATGCATTTTACACTACCTGTGAGCCTGTCAGAATTTGCATACTTCGTGACAATTGACCCTTCGCTAAGCCACGCCCGAAAACCGTCACAGGCCAATCGTGGCTTAGCAACTGTAACTAGGCGCGGGGAGGTCTGTCAAGCTTTCGAGCGAGGGAAACATGCCGAAGCGTTGTGCGTATGGATTTTGCAAGTCTGATACCCGGTATCCTAAAAGTTTGGACGGGGAAGGGGGAATGACGGTTCTTCTTTCATAATGATACTAAATACTAATTATCTCCTTGTGAATGTCTGACACCGGTGCATACATCAGTATGTATGCACCGGTGTCAGACATTCACAAGGATATAATTAGTATTTAGTATCATTATGAACGAATAATAGACAAATAATAGACGCGCCAGGCGCGAAAGCTTGTCACGTGTAGCAACAGTACCATTTCAATATTGGCTGAGAGGGTGTTTAGAAATTTTTTTAAACAACCCAAGTGATTTTTGTTTGTCTATCTGCTGTTGGATTTGAACAAAGTTTTGTTTGTGCTCTGTCAATTTTTGAGATCTTTGAGCATTTCATTATATGATGTGTGGCACTTTGATGGAGGAACACAAAGACAGACAAACTAGGAAGCAAAGTAATTTGCTGTGTGATGAATGTCAAAACAATTAACATAATTTTGAAGAGTCACACCCCCCTCTCAGTCAACAGCTTTCATCACTAAACACAAAGCACACGCCCCCTGATTGTGAATTAACCCTTTGACCTTTCTTCTAATTGTATCTCAATCATCTTCATCTCCCTCAATAAGACTGAAGACGTTCAATTTATTTTTATTTTTTATTTTTTTACATTTTTGTGGCGTTTAAAGGCTTACTGTCCATGCAGGGATGAAATGTCATGCAATAGTGGAACATCAGGTACTTCAATAGCAACAGACAGAATGCATTAGCATTTTGACATTTGGTTTATTATTATGTTTGAAAAACATCCAAAGATAATCTTGGTTTAGACCATTTGAAATACCTGATTTTCAAAATTCAAGACATTTTAGAAATGAAGGGTTTCTAAACCAATACATGACCATTATACTGTAGTTTGTATATTAAATATACTTGTTTTTCTGATATTTTTATAAAGGTTTTGGAAACTGACACACAATGACTGTCATGTCACCATATATTCACTCCAATGGAAAATCAGCAATATGATGTAAACTGAAATATTATAAACAATACATCAGTATTGCTATTTGACACATTAGAGATTTTTCTGTAACACTTTACACTAAGTTACATTTTTTAATATTAGTTAATGCAATTGTTTATAAATCAAGCAATTAACATATACACACACACACACACACATTTTAACATTTAACAAGTTATAATGTTATAATTTTATGTTCTTTGAATAAACATGAATTAGAGTGTATTGTGTAGTAGTATATATTTATATGCAATATTTTTTAATATACAGTAAATATATTATTAATCTGACAAATGCTGTAAAAAAATGTATTCATTGTTATTATATGATATCTAATGCATTAGCTAATGTTAAAGGATTGAATCTTACAGTAAAAGTGTTACTGGGTTTTCATAATCACGCACTTGGTGCAGAAAGAGTATCACTTTAATCATAAATAATACAGGAAAATAAGCTGCTTTATATTATTTGTTGGAAGTTTAAGTAAGAATTAAAGGAATACTCACTCTGCATGTTCCATAGACTGGTAAAGCATACATACAGCTCTTACCAGCTCATGGAAAATGCATCTTTATTTGGATGCAATGTATAGACTGAAGGAGACATTGGCATAACCTTGTCACAACATTCCCATGGTTATCTTAATGTCGGAAAATTTTGCCATGCGAATGATGTAAGTTGGTTATGTTTTGAATTGGGGGAGGGGGGGCTGTTTTAAAAATGTGTTTAATAGTAAGTCAGACAAAAGATGTCACCTGGATCCTTCTGATCCTTCTGAGATTTCT
Organism: Meda fulgida; assembly: GCA_030578275.1. Taxonomy (NCBI): domain Eukaryota; kingdom Metazoa; phylum Chordata; class Actinopteri; order Cypriniformes; family Leuciscidae; genus Meda; species Meda fulgida. The sequence goes on from CM060626.1 coordinate 14,219,752, forward strand.
CTACTAAAAAGAAAGAAAGAGAAAAAAGGAAGAGGGAGGGGAGAAGAGAGAAAGAAATGGAAAGAGAGAAGGAAGAAGGGGTCAGCTTTTACTTTGTTTCAGATGTGAGATCTGATGGGGAAGTAGAGGGAGAAGGCAAAGGGAAAAATGAAAGAGGCATTTAAGGATAGGACTGTATAACCCCGACTGTCTAACCCTGAAAGACCTGTAGTTCACTGTCATTCCACGAGGGATTGCATGAAAGAAGTTCTACAAGAGTGGTCGCGTTACACTGGGAAAACAAACCATTTCAACAGGGGTGTAAAAGTACAAAGAAATTATATTTGAGTGCAAAAATCAATGATGTTACTAAATGTAAGGTTTTGATGTCCATAAGAATATATATATATGCGGTTTAAGTACAAAAAACCATCTCAATATATTTTTTCAGTTCCTTTCACATGAGCTCTGCTAAGAACTGATTGGCCTGTTGTTTCTGAGTAGTTCTGACGTCACATTTATAAGGAAGTCACAACGGCTTGTGAAAAGGCACATCTACTTTATGCAGGCTGTGTGCATTTGTCTGTGGATTGACTGTTTTGTAACTTATATGGTAGTTTCACAGCCCCTAGACCTCTGTTATCATGAAAAAATCCAGGAAATTTCAGTTTTGACAACATGGGACCTTTAGACTTTAGTATTAAAAACTATAAAATTAGTTAAAGTAAACTATAAAATGAATATCTTCAAAATATCTTACATTGTCAAACTTTAACTTCAGCAGCAGTTGTCTGCACAGTGATTGCCGGCTATAACTAAATTCATTATCTAAAACAATTTCTTTGAAATGCTTTTTTGTGGTGACTGTTGTGACATCTCTTCAAAAACAAGAATAACCACACAAATTAATTCTGTTGGCTATTAAAGTTAAAATGATCTGATTAATTTGTTAGCCTGGTATGATGGACATAAAATATAAATTACCATTTAAAAGTTTAGGGTCTGTAAACTGGGACTTTTTTTAAGAAATTAATACTTTCATTCAGGACGGATGCGTTAAATATTCAAAAGTAACAGTACAGACTTTTACAGTGTTACAATAATATTTTTCAAATAAATGCTGTTCTTTTGACATTTCTATGTCAAATCATGGAATCATGGAAAAAATACATAAGGTTTTCCAAAATAAATATTACTTTTTCAACATTGATAATAATAAGAAATGTTACTTGAGCAGCAAATCAGAAGGGTGACACTGAAATCTGGTATAATGGCTGATGAAAATTCAGCTTTACCATCACAAGAATAAATTACATTTTAAAGCATATATAAAATAGAAAACCATTATTTGAATAGTTTATTATTATTAGTAGTATATATTGATCAAATAATAAAGGCACAAAACTTTTGAACAGCAGTGTTTTCTGTTTTTTTAGAGGAAAAATTTAAACCATGACCTATGAAATATGTACTTTCTACTTTTTACCATTTCAAAGTATGAGTACATTCATCTTTATTAGTTGTTCAATAAAATGGAAATTTCTGAATAGTATTATATTACAATTATCCAAGTACTTTACACCCCTGCTTTTACAATCTTGCACCAGAAACATGCCTAAAACCAAGTTTGACCCAAAACAGACATAATAAACCAAATCACAAACAGAAAAACAGTGAAGACCCACAGTGATAAGCTGCGATAACAGACAAAAGAGTGGATAACAGACAAAAACATACAGCACTCGTGGTCGAAAACATGATTAGAAACGCAATGACTCCAAAAGCTGCGTCAGAATCCCTGTTTTGTTCCTGGGTTGGAGATGATTTGAATTATTTATCTTCACCTTGTACCTGACCAGTCCTAAACCTGGCACACGTTGATAAAAGGACAAAGGTGGGGAGGAGTGACGTACACAAAAGCAAAGTAAAAATGCATTCAAGTCACAATCAGAAAGAATAAGCAGAAAACGGAAAGAAAGGCTGCCACACTGACTCAGCTGGACAGGATGGTCTGATCAAAGTGGCAGCAAGACCTGTGGCTGAATCACTCAACCTAAGATTCAAGCGAAACACTTAAAGAAAAAGGCAAGCAGACTGCAAGCAAGAAAAGAGGATGGTGCCGGTCAGGGCGTGAGGGAACAATTGTTTGTGAAAAGTGCTTGAGAACGAAAAAAACGAGAAAAGAAAAAAGGAGGGGTGGCGGAAGTGATGGAGTGTCTCCAGATAAGCAGGGTACTCACGAATGGTTAAATCCATCACTTGTGACGCCAAACAGAAGACAGGATGCTCATACATTTCTCTCTTTTTCCCTATAAAAGAGGATGGGGGGCATGCAAGAGCAAGGGGTCAGAGGAGAAAGAGAGAGAAAGAAGCACAACGGCTGCATGTGCACTACGGGGCTTTTGACCAAATCTAGTTGCATGCAAAATTGCCTGGCAGGGTTGATAAAAAGCCTTGTGACTATTAAAATCAGTCAATCTGATATTATCTGTAGGTCCTTTGTATAACTAGGATCGAGCCTGAATTTTAAACTTAAGTGTATGCACAAAATCTTGATGAATGAAAAAATGCATCTCTATAAACTTCTTCACATTGAGTCCAAAACATCATATTGTAACAATATGTGACTACCCAAAAGTTTGGAATAATTCAGATTTTTTAAATGTTTTTAAAGAAGTATCTTATGCTCACCAATGCTGCATTTTTTTTATGAAAAATACAGTAAAAAGAGTAATATTGTGAAATATAATTTCAATTTAAAATAACTATTTTCTATTTGAATATAATTTATATTTTTAATATATTTTAAAATGTAATGTATATTCCTGTGATGTATTTTCAGCATCATTACTACAGTCTTCAGTGTCACATGATCCTTCTATAATATTTCACAATATTACAGTTTTTACTTTTGTTTTGTTTTTTGAAACAAATAAATGGATACTTGGTGAGCATAAGAGACTTCTTTCAAAAGTATAAAACAATGATTGTAATTATTCCGAACCTTTGACCGGTATTACCTATTTTCAGAATGTCAAAAAAATTACATCGGACACATTGCAAATAGTTTTGGCTTGAAAAATTTGTTTTGGGTTAGTCTACCATTAGTCCTGCATGTAAGTTACTCCAGCTAAAAGCTTTGGTCTCTGGAAAAGACTTTATTTTGGGGATGTGTTGCAAACTTTTGGTCAGTTCAGGTTAGTACAAAAGTCACATTCAGTTTAGTGTTCAGCAATCAAAAGGTAAATAGGGAACAACACAGACATCATCTGGCTAACAGATACTAAGGGCTTCTCCTTCAGTATCTGCAGTGCCCAGTCATATTTCTTCATCGACATGGACGGGCACTGAACAATAATTAGAGAAAATTAAATTCCAGACCAAATGAAAGCATTTGTCCAATCAACATGGCTATTATTTGGCATCAAAGACCCCCTGTGTGTGAGCCACAGTTTTGCTGTCCATGTCCATGAAAGAAACCGTCTCACTTGCAACACACAATGTGTTGCTTGAGTGGGCAATCCCAGCTTTGCACTGTATATTGGCGTCTCGAAACTGGCTCCAAATAAGACGAAAAGCCAATAAACAAGAGCAAAAGCAGAGAGCAGGGAGCAGAAAGAGAGAAAGAGCGAAGGGGAAAGAAAGAAAGAGAAAAAAGACATAGACTAGTAAAAAGGCAGTGATTCTGCAATCAACATATGAAGCAGGGGAGCTGGAAAGGTGATGAAGAGCTGGAAAGGAAAAGTACATTTTTTTTTGCTGTAAAGTAATTTTAGACCTGAAAGCTAAACCACAGGATAGAGGCAAACATCCACAGAGGGCAGCGAGAAACCATCGAGCAGAGCAATATGGCACTGAGGCCAGGCTTTGAGGGAGGGAATTGAATGCATTTTTACATACTTCTAGAAACAGCAAAAACAAACCTGCACCAACACAACCTAAAACCTTCAAGAAGCAAGGTATGGGTCTAAAGACCAGGATGTAATCATACAAACATTTCATCAAAATGAAAAATAATAGTAAACATAATAATAATAATAATAATAATTATTATTATTATTATCATTATTATTATTAATACAATGCATTTGCATAAAATACATTTGTAAAAAATATATATTTATAAAATATTTTAAAATCATCGAAAACTGTAATTTACTCTCCATCAATTTCTCAAAGAATTCAGCTATTTATTTTAAAAAAAAGAAAACATTGAAATAAATACCAAAATAACAACATTACCACTATCTAGGTACTCAAACAAAGTTATCTCATGTTTCTCAGAGGAATTAAACCATATCTATGTTGTGGTATCGCAAGCATTCTGTCAACAATACACAGAACTAGTAGAGATAAGACAACATAAAAAGCCATTACACACCAACAGTTAACTACTGCTTCATTGTAAGCATTCCTATTATTAAAAAAAAGTGGCATTTCAGCACTGTCTCCATGGAATACTGGTTAGTTGAGCATCACTGTTGTTAAGCACTGCTACTAAGAGAGGAAAATGTCAAGTGCTACACTATTAAAGAGAGGAGAAAACCCCTGCTAAACAGGGATATGTGCTTCCTACCTTCCACCTTGGCATATTCTGAGAGACGCTGGTAGTTCACTAAAGCTGCCTGCTCCAGACATTTACGGATCACTGCCTTCACCTCGTCCTGAGGTACAGGGGTCACAATGTCCTTCATTAAGACCTGCAAAACCAAACTACAAATCAATTGCATACGCTTTTCCTTCTAGGTCTGTTTGTACTTTGTGTCATACGCTTTTTCGATATATACACGTAAAAAATGACAACATTTTTCATTTATTTGGTGTAAAACGAAGATAAAAATGGCACCACACCCTCTCAAGCAGAGACAACGTGGCTTTCAAGGCTCCTTCTGGGCGTCCAAATGGAAAGCAATACCTTCAGAGAGAAAATGTAAAATTGTTTAAAACCGCTTTGAACCATTGAGAAATAAGACATTACATATTCCCATTTTAAATTTGTTTGAAATAAATAAGAATATCCAGTTTCATCAATGTGATAGCTTAGGCCACACTTAATCAATATTTCACTTCAATGTTTCTAGTTTTCTCCTTTTTATTTTTTTTAGGAGAAATTGATATTTTGTTTGCTTTGAGGGATTAATGTTTATTGTCTGTTTGTTTATTAATTTGTGTTTATTGATTTAGTTTCTTTAATGTTATTTACCCAAATATTTGTATTAGAGGTGGTACGTTGTCTCTTTATGCGTGCATTAAAGACAATTCGTTACTAGAATGTAACTAGAACTTTATATATTTTGCCGGGAATTATGGGAAATGTAGGTTTTGGGACAATGTTTGTTTGGGTCATTTGTTAATTTAAATGTGTGGTATATAAAGTAAATTTTTGTGTGTTTAAATTTATAAAACAGTCAATAAAACAAGATTTTGATGGCTCAATGAATGTCTCTTGAAATTTTGTGGAAGAACCCTTACAATAAAGATATCCAGTCATCACATTTACATTACATGAACATTTATGTATTTAGCAGTTTCACACTACTGTGAAAATTAAACACATATAAAGGTCTATGTATATGTATATGTATATATATATATATATATATATATATATATATATATATACACACGTATATATAAATACATATTCACACACACCACATATTCCATTATTATCTCTAGCTGCTAATAAGGTGGTATGTGATGCTGTGTAGACTGACAGCAATGCACCTGAAGTGTGTGATCTGGTTTTCCAGCAGCACGCGCAGTCGTTCTTTGATCTCCTCGAATTGTTCCTTCTCTTCTACTGAGACAGTACCGATTCCATCAGGCCTGAGGCAACACACACACACACACACACACACAAGAGCAGAAATGAATGCCAATGCTTCTCTCATTAGGGTAACAAGGGTCACAGAAACTAACACTGGGTCTCATGAAGGGATCACGAACAGGCCAGACACATGAATATTGTACTAGCACTAAAAATAATTTTCCATTTATGGCTGCCGTGCTGTTCAGAAGATATGTGTTAGTGAGAGATTCAGACAAGCTGCTCAACTCTTTAATTAACCACACAGATTACTACAGAAATAATAATAAAAACAGAGAGAGAATAAGACTATTTTAAACTTCTGAAAAAGCCCCAGCTTTTTATTTGGGTGTATGTGCCTGTGCATACGTGTTCATTTGTACAAGTTATTTCACTTTTGCATGCACTTGAGAGCAAAAACCTTATTCACCAACCAAAAACCACCGTGCATTGAAAACCAGATGCTTAAACGACATACTGTAGTGTGTGCAAATAAACGATGCTGTCAGTGGGTGCAATCCCTAGTGTGTATGCCTAAATGTGTATCTGTGTGTCATCCCATCCTCAGGATAGGCTTTTTGGAAGGGTTCCCCCAAATTCAGTCCCCCTCCCTGTCGTGTCCATGGTCATATAAAGAGTCCTCCGCAATACAAAGACATGGGCGAGGATTACCACAGCCCACTGCTACCAGCGCTCAGGTCTTCAACCTCTCACCACATACACACTCACAGGTTTCTTATTGTGACTCTATAACAGAGAGAGAGAGAGTGTGAGAGAGAGAGAGAGAGAGAGAGAGAGAGAGAGAGAGAGAGAGAGAGAGAGGCTGTGGGAAACAGTTAACCTGATACGTCAGTGCCACTCGTAAAATTATAAGCCGAATTACCATGATGTCAATCATCACTTATGTTTTCAAAAACTGAAATGAAAACACTTATTTTACCACGCTGATGTTGATTTGAGAATCATGCTAGACATATACACCTCTCACTGTCTCTAACATCTAGCTGACGCATACGACAACGGAAGTTTTTAAGGTATTTTTGAGAACAAGAAGAGGCGACCCGGTCAGCGATCACCCCCCCCCCCCCCCCTCCCCCCCAAACCCCACAGAGCGATGGGCCCCGTCTGGTGTGACAGCCATGGTGGTCCCCTCAGAAATCCCTGCCCCCCACCCTCTTGCTTTTTCCCCGCTGTCCTTCAGCGGGCGCTGGGCTGACATGGGAAGGGGACTGATGAGGAGTGTGTCATGTCTCCTGCTCCTCAAACCGCTGTCACTGCGACCCGCGCCTCCACTGTCACATACACTCTGCTCACAGCCCTCCTTCCGACTACCATGTCACAAACGATAAGGAGCCGGGCCCTTTGGTAACATTCTGCATGAGCGTGCGTGTGTGTGTGTGTGTGTGTGTGTGTGTGTGTGTGTGTGTGTGTGTGTGTCTGTGTGTGTGTGTGTGTTAAACTGCGTGCAGGTGACATACGTCGGCTGTGAGAGTGTTTCTGTTCTAGCTGTGTGTCATAACAAAACTGATTGATAAAAGACGGACCAGCAGGAAAAAAAAAAGTTCTCTCCGTGTCAAAAAAGGAAAATAAAACACAGAAACCACAAAAACAAAACTATAAAAAAATGATACAAAAAAAACTAAACATAATACAAAACCACGGGGGGTGGCGGGGACACATAAACACCCTGAAAAACAAAACACAAAACATACTACAAACACACACAAAACAAAAATACAAAAACAAAAAACACAAATACAAACTAAAAATCTAAAAAATAAAATAATAATAAAAAAAAAATAATAAAAAAAATCATTCTATTGACTTACAAAAAAAAAAAAAAAATCATATATATATATATGTATATATATATAGTATTACCATGTTTTTTGGACATTGGACCATGGTATTATTATTACTCCACATGTACTATCCATGGTAATGTCCTGTAATGTATTACAATTACTGTACTATGGTACTTTTAAGGTGTCATTATAAGTAATTGAACAAGAGCATTTATGCCATTTCATATCCTTCTAAAAATTATATCATGCATATTCATAATAGTGTGCTATGAGACTAATATCGTTATCCAGATAATGATATATGATAATGGTGCAGTAGTATCTTGTCAAACAACATTAGAGATTCATAATCATCATCTGTAACACTTGCAGATTATTTGGCTTCAAATATATATCAGAACAGGAATTCAATGCCAAGAGGTTCAGGTTGTGGGTCGTGTCAGTTATAAAGAGTGTGGTTGGCTGGACGTGAGGTTTTGGCACAAGAAGACAGGCTGGAGTGAGGGCTTAGACAGTTTGGAAAGAGAGATGGAGAGACCTGTCATCCTGTCAGCCATGACCTTAAGGCACTATCCATAGTGTCCCTCATCTCTCTCTCTTTATCCTGCATGTATCTCACTGGTTCGACACATGTCTATCACATTCTGTTTCCCTGCCTCACCATTACTTTTCCTTCTCTCCCTCAGACAGTTACGAATTCACACATACGGCAGTGTCCAAAAGTCTGAGACCAGTCATTCTTCTTAGAAAATAATTTCTAGAAAGTCAATAAATACTAAAACAATTCTGAAATTTGATAAAATAATATATAAAAGAATACAACAATATATATATATATATAGACTGTATATAAAGCTGCTACTTTGTACTTTCACAAATAAAGAATATGAATAAAATGACACACAATAGAACAACTATTCCCACACACAGAAGAAAGAAGAAATAACTTATTAGCCCTCTTCCCTCACTTCCATCCCCCAGTTTCATATGTTGAGGGCGGGGCTTAACGCTAATCCACACCCAAAAGAGTGGCTGGCATTTACATTCTCACCTTTTGGAGCCTGTGAGCACCTGCGACTTAGACTCCCTTTTTCTCCAGACCTCCATGATTTTGTTCTCTTTCTTAGAGGGGGTCAAGGGCTCAGGGGGGGAGGGAAACAGAGAACTAAGCAGCTCGGTCTCTGACACGGGCCATTTTAGTAACTCAATCACTCTTTGGCTTCATATCACACACACACACACACACACACACACACACACACACACACACACACACACACACACACACACACACACATTGACAAAGGTGCACATTCACAAAGGTTATCAGAAGATGGTGTGTGGGTACATGAGAAATAAAAGAAGAAGAGAAATAACATGAATCATGCATGCAAATAATAAATAAAAATAAATGCAAAAAATATAAAAATGGTAAAAAAAAATATATATATATATATATATATATATATATATATATATATATATATATCTGTATACTTATTGATTTTTTGTTAAATAAATCACATAATTAAATATTTAACATTTTTAAATATGAAACTATATATTTGTTTTATATATTGTAAATTTATTTGTATCTCAAATAAAAATAATATAAATAATACTGAAAAACAAAATAACGTCACAATGAAATCTTGTTAGAAGGGTAGTTTTGAGGACTCCTGTGAACCAGGTAATGAGGCAACTTGAGCTTTTTTGAAAAAGCATTCAATCTACTGTGAGATTCTAGGAGAGAAGCATTATTACCTGTGATCAACCACAAAGCTATGACGAGAAGAGATGGGGTTTCTATGAAACACTTTGGCAGCCAAAAAAAAAAGTCTTAAGTTACCTCTGTTTCTGCCCATGTGTGGACAGTGGATGTACAGACAGATAAAAGGGCAGAACGGTGAAGAGCGATGGAGAGATTTTAGGAGGGAGAGAATAGACAGAACTTCAGGTGAGAGTAGGATGAATGACAGAGAGAGAACATGGGAGATACATGGTTTGAGAATTAATGTGGCTACAAATGAGAATGACATGAAGTGGGTATTAAGAAAAGAGTGAGAAACAGATAAAGAGTGTGAGACCGGCGCTACCTGTTGCCGTGCACGTGAGAGGCGCAGAAGGCAAAGCTGTAGTGGAGTAGTGTGGGGTCGATCATGGAGCCTTTCTCTGCCCTCTCCAGCAGGTCACTCAGGTAACACAGGTGCCGGTGACACCCCCGCACCCCGTACCTGGCGCAGTACTCATCTAGCACAAACACCTGGCCTGGACTGAACCAACCCTAAGGCACACAACCAGACCCAAAAGGGGGGAGGTTAGTAGTGTAAAAAGAGTAATACATGATAATACAAATAGGACTGCTGTAGCTCTAACTGAAAAAAAACTGAATTGAAAGCTCAGTTACCAAGCAGGAGTATGAATCGTTGAGTCTGTGGTCCAGTGTCAACCGCTGAACCATCTCAAACAGCGAAGAGTGGTCAAAATTGCAGGGGTTAGCGGAGATGAATTCGTCCATTCCATGTTTCTGTGCTCGGTCTGCATCTGTGTGTATGTGTGCATGTTAACGTATGGAGACAGAGGCAGGCTTTACAGAGCATACACATCTCAGTGTCGCAGGAGCACACACTCCTTAGAGGAAGATCTCTAAGCTGAGCCAGATATCAGGCTCAAAAGTATCAGTCAAAGTCAGAGTAGGTGCTCATGTTTAGAGGCATCTTTCAACACAAAGAAATTCATATTATTTGTGTTAACTCTAAAACAAAACAAAAACAACAAGATTTCACAATTATTTTATTCTTTCGCCAGCCATACCCCTATATTTGCTTGCTGAGGGGAACAGTGTTGCACTGTTACAAGTTACTGGACTATGAGGGATGGTAATAAAGAGCTACTTTAAGTACTTTTTGTATACTTAATTCATTATATATTTAATTATTTATTACTTAATTACGTAATTATATTTTTTAAAAGAAAAAGGTATATTTAGTTCCACATTTCAAAACAAAGAAAAAATAATCATTTTAACTCTATAACAACAACAGCAACGTGACACTTTTTTAATTTTTTGACAGCCTTATATTGAGAGGGAAATAATAAAAAAGTTTACAAGTTACTGGACTACAGTGAGTTATGATAAAGTGAACAATTATAATTATGCTACTTTTTGAGCAATTCTAATAAGTTTTGCCTTAGAATTTTTTTTTAAATACATTTTTTCTTCTGCATGTTTGCTGAACTTTTGATGGACACTGATCTAATTTTACCCCAAAACATAAGTAAAAACAAAGGAGAGATTGGTGGTTCAACAGGACAATTAAGTAATATTAACAAAAACGTTTTACTTACATAACTAAAATTACTAGTCTAGTAAGATCAACAGGGCAGAATTGCTGCTTGTTGATTTCAAGCATTGATTGTATGCAATATATTAGTAAAATCCAGTTTCTACATGCGTATATGCCTATCCTTTCATTCTATACGAATGCATACGGGAATCCATTGCAAGAGCAAGCTATTGGTATGGCTTTTTTATACTTCTTAATTAATAAATGATCAATTCAACTGCAAAATCGCATCAAATTATGCCAACATCATTATATTATTGGCTTGCATTTCCCCCAAGTATTTTTTTCTTATTTGGCTTGGTAATCCTGCAGGACCTGTCTGAGCCAGTGTTTCAAAGCAAACAACAACTCTAGGTTGACGCTTTCCCCTCCCTCCCCATTCATCGCTCTGTCCGCAGGCCTCTGCCCCCCCTCAGGGCAGCCCTAATTAAAGAAACCCAGGGCCTCTAAACCCCCCTACCCTCACCATCTATTGTCCATTAAAGAGACTAAATAAATTCAACAACACATTTTCGCTTTCCTCTGCAGTCGGTAAGCTTAGGTATTACATCTGGTCCTGCACAAATAAGCAGGGCCGTTTCTTAATCCCGCCACTGGTCAGGGGCTATTCTTATTCTAATACCCCGTTTCTGCCAGAGGCTTTAGAGCTTCACTGTATGATTGAGCCATTCAACAGACACCTCCTTCAGAGCGTCGCTGGTTTACATGTTAAATCAAGAACAAGACTTGCAAAGAATAATTGCTTCGCTGTGTAATAGAGGATAAGTTGTATTTTTCCTTGCATGATATACAGTACTGTATATGCATTCCAAATTTGGCTTAACTTATCGTTTATGGGTAGAATCATTTTGGTAGCCCTTACAATATCTTTCATCAATAACATTAAATGGATAGTCCACCCAAAAATTAAATGGTTACATTTTATATAAATAAAATGATGAAGAAAGAAATGCATATGTTTGGAACATGAGGGTGTTTAAATAATGACAATTTTCCTTTTTGGGTGGGCTATTCCTTTAACAAGCATTATCATATAATATGGTGTCTATCAGTATCAGTTATTACAGAAAATGGAGCACAAAAGTACTGAAAATCTGCAATTTAATTATTATTTTTAATTTTAAATGTAAACTAAACTAAAAATAAGTTAAAAAGAGAGAAAAGAGAGAATTTCTTATTTTATAGAAATAAATGTGAATACAGTAAATAATAAATACAATATTTTTTATATGAATATAAAATATAATAAAACAATCGTAATGAAAAATGTACAATACAATTTTTTTCACTGGTCTACATTTTTTTTAGACCCATTGTATTCATATTTGAATGTTCATGAACTACTGATCTGCTAAGAATTATATAATATTAAAGACTAATGAAAGTTACTATAATATGCTGCCAACATGTTTTATGATATTTATTTCATATGTAAAATGATTGATATTCTTCCACAACTTATCTCCATCTGTCAGGGCAGGGGGCAATTACAATAAGGATAAATAATATTGTTTTTATTTATTATTATTATTTATTATTATTAATAATATTTCACTATAATGCTAAAACTCTGCAAGAAAAATACTTTATTAATTTAAATAAAATAAAATGTCAAATATCGTCACTGTCGGGCAGAAACCTTGTATCTTTTTTTTTGTTGTTTTTTTTTTTTTTATAAATCTATACTATTGGTCACTCTTTACGTCTGTCTGTGGGTTTTGCAATTATTTAACCTATGAAAAGTATTAAAAAGAGCCAAACCTTGTAACTCCATTGGCTCCTCAAATGACGTGTCACACACAGTTTGGACAATCTCTGCTTGTTTGCAATGCAAAGGTAAATAAAGAACTGATTGTTTGAATAATACAGTGTTTCCTTTACTCAAGAAACACTATATAAAGGCTAATGTTTTATGTATTCGAGGAGCGGAGAAGAGTGTCTAAGGCAAGCATTTGCCATCGAGTCATAGCCAATTCTGTCTTAAATAGCCTATGCATAAATCTTCATCTTTTTATAACGTGAGATTGACAGAATCTCAAATAACAGAAACAAAACTGAGTGCCCACACAGCAACAATAAACTTCATTACTACATTACCTTGGATACGGCCGTTCTAATGATGGAATAAACCACTACATATGACAGTGGCCGGGGTTTTGGGGGGCCCAAAAACTTCTTTAGCCTATTTCGCAGTATGAGGTAAATCCAGCCCTGCCATCTGTGTTGCATTTTTGTCTGTCCATGGCATTATAAGATATCCAAACACGTAAGCTGAAGCCAAATGAACCACTGAAATCAGCCACAGGTCAAAAAGGTGACATTATGTCACTCCTATGTCTTAATATGAGCTTGTCATATCTCTTTGACACTGGAATTGAGGGGAAGGTCTCTGGACAGTAACACACAATGACATTTGTTGGCTCTGTCCGAGCGGGGCACAGGAGAAATGACACTGATTGATGGATTCTTTTCATTTATAGATCTTCTCTCATGGAGAGTCCGAAGAGCAGAGCATTTGGGGCTATTTAGCGCTTGTATTTATTTATTTTTTTATTTATTTTTTGTTCTGTGCGTGTGCCTCTACAAACACACACAATGGACGGATTGGGAATCTGAGATTCGGCCCTGGGCTGACAAGAGCTGAAGGGGCCAACTGACAGGACAGGCATTTCTCTGTGAGTGAGGAATGGACGGAGGGAGAACAAGAAGAGAAGGGATGGAGAAAGGCGTGACAGCAGAGACATACTTTATTAAGTGGTTTCTAATTTGATGTGCTCCTGAACATGATTTCCAACAATATGGCCACCCTCATCAGGCCTGTGAGCCTCTCTCAGAGCACGGCGCTATTTCAGTCCTTATCACACTGGATTAGAAAAGCCTGGACTCTGGCTGACATCCAACATCAATCACTGTTTTCTTTGTTTTAGAATAATGAACCAGTGAATGGGTTGAAAGATTAAGCATTATTATTAACAATATTTTTTATTTCTATTCAATTATTGGGGGGATGAGATTGTGTTGCAGGTCAAGTTCCAAATATTGCCTGTAATAATAATAATTAATAATAATGGATGAACAAACAATACCCACATCATTATAAAATAAAATAAAAATACCAGTGCATTCATTTATTATTATTATTATTATTATTATTGTTGTTGTTGTCAAATTATATACCTTGAAGCAATGGATAAAATAGTAATAATAATAATAATAATAATAATAATAGAAACTTGGTCATAATTATGAAACAAACAATACCCAAATCATAAAATAAAATAAAATACCAACTGGTGCATTCATTTATTATTATTATTATTATTATTATTGTTATTATTATTATTATTAGTATGATTATGATTATTACAAGAACTTTGTATTCTCAAAGGATGAATGATTTTAGGCTGTCTCCCCCTAAATCTCCCTTTGAATGGATTTAACAAACAGCAGACAAGAGGAGTTTTACCATTTTTCCAGGTGAAGAAAGAAACGGTTAGTCTGAAACTGTTAGTAGTTCTACAGAAAGACAAAACAGAAATACTACTAAGACATGAAAAGGGCCACTATTTGTTAAATTAGTCAGTATACATGTGTGGCAAAAGGGCTTGTTAGATGTAGCAGTTGTGGCAAATTTCAATAAAGACTCTATAAAATCATCTGCTGATCATTTCTATATTCAAGCTACATATTTGCCAACTCTCATTTCTTTCAAAATAAATTTGTAAAAATCACAGAACTAATAAATTGTGCGAGTCCACTGCTTCAAGGACAACACAAAATCTTTTAGAGACCATTTGAGAACAAATAGTCAATGTTTCCGATTGCATCCTAACCCCCCCACATTTAAAACTGCCACCACAACAATTTAATTTGACGCTGTCATAAGGTTAAGAGAAAAAAAGAAAACACTGGTGGCACGACTTTCTACAGATGAGAGAAGCTGGTGTGAACTAGCAAGTAGTTATTTGGTAACATTCCACTGATAGCTTCCAGAAATAATCAGGGTGAAGATGCGCTGTTTTATTCATCGCATGTCACTCTTAACATGGTAATTACCAGCTGCTGAGAGGTGCAGAGCATGCCAGTGGTTTCACACAATCCATTTAGCGCGATAAATCAACAACTACAATAGAGAAAATCACTATAATTATATCATTTACCAAATTCTCCATTTGGTCGGAAATCTTTATTGTTGAATAAAGGCAACTGCTGGATTTGATTTGCACATGCTTTTTTTTATGTGAAACTCTGCTTTGATTTGAGAAGCCGTTGACTCAATGAAGCCATGTTGAGAGAAGGCAAATATGCTAATGCTAACTGCTAATTTGAGCAAAACATCCAGAAAGAAAATTTCACATGCAGTCTAGTCTTTTTAAATAAAAGTGCATTTGAGACCTAATGAAGTAAAATGGAGGGATATTTGAGGAAGGAAACAGGAAGAGGAGGAGTAATGTGAGTTTTGGAAGAGGAATAGCGAATAGCACATTGCTTGTGTCAGATAATCCGGGTTGGTTTATCTGATCTGTGCCTGCTACAGGAAGCACTTACCCTTCAGTCCGGCTACGAGAGAGCAGGGTAAGAGGGAACACACCAGAGTGACATATAGAGACTCGCATGAAGCAGCAGAGAGAGAGAGAGAGAGAGAGAGAGAGAGAGAGAGAGAGAGAGAGAGAGAGAGAGAGAGAGAGAGAGAGAGAGAGAGAGAGAGAGAGAGAGAGAATATTCCCTATACACAGGGTATAGTGAGCAAAGCATGAGAGAAGGAGGATCTGACACACTTATTCATACACAGAGATGATTACCTGAAAAGGGGAGAAAAAGCATGAGATGATCTTTTTTTCTGTCAGAAAGAAAGAAAGATCCAATATACAAGCGAAAGAGGGCATATATGCAAAAGAACAGCGAAAGAAAGAAAGAAAGAAAGAAAGAAAGAAAGATCAAATATACAAGCAAAGAGGGCAAATACTGTATGCAAAAGAACAGAAAAAGAAAGAAAGAAAGAAAGAAAGAAAGAAAGAAAGAAAGAAAGAAAGAAAGAAAGAAAGAAAGATCAAATGTACAAGCAAAAGAGGGCAAATATGCAAAAGATAAGTAAGAAAAAAGTTTAAAATGCAAAAAGGAAAGCAAAATGCAAAGAAAAGTGAAGAAAGAAAGAGAAACAATTGAATTAACTAAACTAAATAACTAAATAATAAATCAATCAAAAGAGCAATACAAAACAAAGATGGCTGATTAAAATGAACCATAGCAATGTAATGACGAAATGTAAGTGGGATGCAAGACGGAGGATTTCTGACAGAATCAAGCGGATGAAGATTTGGGGGATTTTTCTCCCTTTTTCCGACACAATACAGTAAGTAGTTACTCTGCTCAGGAGGTGTACACTCTTGAGATTACACTCATACCACATTCATGAGCAGCAGAGTGAAACAGTGTCAAAACATCAGCAGTGCGCTGTTTACAACAGGAACTTATTCAACCAAACATTTCAAGTGTGCGTGACTGCTATGAAGAGTGTCATTATACCTGTATGTGTGTGTATGCGTGCATGCTGTCAGCATGTGTGTATCCGTAGAGTCTCTATATTCATACTTACAGAACTGAGAGATGGGAGCATCAAGCTGGGGTGCTGTCCCTCCTTTGGCGTTGAGTTTCTGCACCTGGGTCGGGGGGATGGGTTTGTGGGACTGGCCCGTGGCACGATACATGGCCTGAACCCACAGGATTCGATCTTGCTCATCATCACTGGCGAAGATCACAGTGTCTCCCTCCTTCACAGCGTTGAAGAACGTCCGGCCTCCATCCAGACCTGGATTCAACATAGTGTTCATCAGTTATACGTAAATGGAATGAAATAATCAAAAGTGCTCTTTAATTATGAAAACTGAGGCACTTTCAAGTTATGAAGTTCTGTTGCAGAAGTTGAGCTAACAATACTGTTCACTTTACTAATTTTGGCTAAAGTTATATTCTACATATAATAATGCATTTACTGTTTACTGTGGATGCAGAACAGGCCGAATTTGAACCTGGGTTTGGGAGCAACACATATAATGCAAGTAAATATTAATACATAAATATTAATTATTATTATAATTATTATTAATCAAGCTTGCTGTAAAAAATATTGACAGCCAATACTGTAATATTAATGTTTAAAATCTTATTGTAAAAACAAAGTAATTCATTTTATTGGTTTAACCTAATGTAGTAAGGTTGATTCAGTCAAATAAAAATATATATATATATATATTTTTTACTTGATTTATCATATAGACATGGCCACCCGAATAAAATACTTAACAGATATTGTTTGATAATTGTTATAATTTATACCATTATGTGACAATATTCAGTACACAGTGCTTGATTATGCATCAAAATGATAAACACTGCAAGCTTCACTCTATACAAGAATGGTCAATATTAGATTCAGCTTTTCATAACCCATGTACACTGTGCATAATGTTTTA
The DNA here is from genome assembly GCA_030578275.1 of Meda fulgida. NCBI lineage: Eukaryota > Metazoa > Chordata > Actinopteri > Cypriniformes > Leuciscidae > Meda > Meda fulgida. The sequence continues at coordinate 14,237,165 of CM060626.1, forward strand.
TGCAAGGATACAGAAGGTTTCAATGAAAGATAATTGATCCTAACTAGTTAATTACCTGTGTTTGTTTAACACTAATAAAATGAGTCATGTTTTTCTTAGGAGTAGATGTGTAAAGATCCTAGAAACACATGCCACCTGCTGGTCTCACAGGTACTGTACTTCTATCCAGCTTATTCTGCAATGCGGAAATAAGCTATTTTCTGTGAATGTCAAAGACTTCTGATTCATTAGCCGCTATAGGGAAATAACTAGAAGAATAACAACGTAAACAGTCAAACTAGTTGCGCTACAAACCAGTGTGTTATTGATTATAATAAATACAAATATTATGATAATTACCAGTTTACAATATCAAGTTTTTGTACAGCTAAAATAACCGGAAGCCTTCCACATTCAAGTTACAAGTGGCCGCACCTGCTCTTACGTTACAAATAAGGTGGATATATAGAACAAGTGAGGACTATATTTCAGTTCATTTTGTCACTGTGATGTCATTGATTGTGTCAATCTGATTGGCTGTGGTGACCTGGCTGAGGGTCGGTGTAATCCACAGTGTATCCGTCCAGTTGGAGAAGTTCAACAGGCTCTGCTTTCTTCTCCCTGTAGCTGCACATGGCAAAGGTGTATTGGCTCACCTGGAAAGAAGTTTGGCATATTAAACATACATCATTTCAATTATATGGATTTTCTGAGGGAGAGGTGAGGTAGGTGATATGTTTGGTGGTACGGTTATACTTTTTATACTTCATGTATTTTTTCAGACACCTTCAACATTTCGCACATTATCACAGTTTATACACTATAGTTTAGAAAATGGTGATAAAATATGAGAAGAACTCATAGTTATCAAATCAGTTATTATTTCACTGGTTTTGGCCATCCTTCTGGTAGGTAGACTGTCAAAAAAATGAATTAAATTTAACAGCTGACAGCTATTCAACCTAAGTACACAATTAGATAATACCAATTTAAGGTCAACCAATTACCAAGCAATGCTTAATTTTTCAGTCTGTGGTGTAAAAAGGTCGTATTATCAATTACAGAAAAAACACTTATGCAAAACATGGCCAGGTCAAAGTGTCTGAATAATTTTTGGTCCCAAATTATTATACATTTTACTGGTAGTCCACTGTATTAAGAATTTTTGTTTACTTTATTTTGTCATCCTTTATTGTGTTACATTAATGAACTATAGTGTCCTGCAGCAATAAGTGAACACAATAATACATTGTATCTAAGAATTTTTTTTCTAAGTACATCTTAGTAAAGTGTGATGAAACATCTACTTCAGGCTAGTGATGGGGTTCAAACGGAGGGTCTTGGTCACTGACTGGGTGGAGTTAGACTTGGGTTTTGTCCTGCCAATCAAACAGGACTGACAGAAGAGTGTGGGATGACACGCTGTCACTCTGGATGTGAGTCGTGCGGTTAGGTGCCAGTCACACGTTCTCGCACGTTCTACACACGCAGACGCGCTGCTGTCAAGACGTTCTCCGGCCCCATCCGCAGAATTACACCAATCCAGCGCCTCCATCACCTCTGCTGAAAGTGGCAGCCCTCTCTCACTCCGACTCCGAGTGACACGATAAATTCAATGTCATGTGTGTGACGGGCACTTGGGCTGGCTTCAGGGCCCCAATCTGGCTTGGTGGCACCCAGGTGCCTTCGGGACGTCACACGGGCACACGCACACACACACACACACACAACCTCCCATCAATTCACTGGAGTTCGGGCTTGTCAGAAGCCGGGGCGGTCGCTGGTGGGGCCATTGACCCGCTGTCAAACCGACAGTTAAAGGATTTTAAATGACTTTGCTTTCTGATTACCCCTGCATGCATTTGCTCTTTTTAAATAACCTTGTTTTTTTGTGTCGATGCTCTGCAAACCGCATTGTGGATGGAGAGAGCAGGAGAAAAAAAACTCTAGTGCGAATCGATCGCGAGATGCAACAGTGGAAATATAAAGCCTGATTCCCCCCGCCTCACACACAACCCGAGCCCCTCCGGGTCACTCCAACGCATTACTATATCCAGACGCGCAAGGCTGCATGCCTGAGCCAGAGCATCGGAGACGAGATGAGGGGAAAGAGGAAGAGCGCAGAGCGTCTGCCCGCTGTTTTGTCACATCGCCTACCAACCGTAAAATAATTAGACTTCAGTTTGAATCATAAAGCTGGCCTTATGCTGACAACTTACTGAGAGGGCAACACGAGCACTTAGAGGCACAAAGAAAGACGATTTGGCGGCTGTGAAAGACTTATGTGGATATCGTCGTTATTTATATGAACTTAAGCAACACTGAGGAAATAAAATGGCACGGCGGAGCCTTGGGGAACTCTGTCAGCACCTTTTTGTGACACCTTGTTTCAAAGCCAGCCTGTGTCAAACAGAAGCCCTAAATGGTCTACATGGTGTGGTAATTATTTATGAATAATGCAACAGTGAACTCACACCCGCCCTGTAACACAAACCCCACATTAAATGCAGGGCCAATAGGAATCTGTCAATCAAACACCGGTCACTCAATATAGAAAGGACTTGGAGCATACATTTTTTGGTTTATATATATATAATATATATATAATATATATATATATATATATATATATATATATATATATATATATATATATATATATGCAGTTCTTTTGAATATTCCAATAATATATATATATATATATATATATATATATATATATATATATATATATATATATATATATATAATGGTTTCCATGAAAATATTAGCCAAACAGTTTTTATCATTAATAATTTTAAGAAATGTTTCTTGAGCAGCAAATCAGCATATTAGAATGATATCTGAAGAATCACGTGACACCGAAGACGGAGTAATGGTGCTGAAAATTCATGTTTTTCATCTTTTTTCATCTTTAGGACAAATTACAATTTAAAACGTAATAATAATTATCTGACCAGAATTATCTGACCCTTAGAAATATATTAGATTGATTTATTCAGTTTAAATAAGAAATGTTTGATAATTTTGTATAATTTTGATAATTAAATATTTTTATGTTGATGAAATATACTGAACAGTGTAGGAAATTGCTTTGCAAAATATCTAGGTCTAAGGATGTTGTTTTATTTTGGATATTGCATCAATTGGTTTATGAGAGTTTAAAGTATACCTTTTTGCAGGTGAAACAAAAGTAGGTGGAAGAATTTAAAAAATATTTTACATTTTTTGTTCTGTGTATGTGGCATACAAATTTCATTTATTTCTAAAATCTAAATAAAACATGCAATATGCCACATAATCTGGAGTTTACATGTGTGTTTATGTTGACATTCACATTTACTCGATGAGGACTAGATGTGTTGACGTTTGTATGAACGCTTGCACAGGATTTAGCACGAGAACAACATAAAAAACAACAACAAAAAAGCAGAAAGGAAACAAATAAATAAAAAGTGTGAAAACAAAACACAGACACGAAAAGCGCATTCTGGCATATTCTCTTACCCACACTGACATTCGAAAACACAAACAGGGCATCGTGTTATTTTTCGCTTGCATGCAAGCACACAGACACACATGCATGCAAACACTACGGTAAATAAATAATGTCAGTGTATTGACTGTTGTTTGTCACTTGCTGTAGCCGTAGCTGCGAGCGACTGGTGGGCGTGTGATGTGGGCTCTTTTAGCTGCGAGTGCTGGTCCTTTACTCTGTCAAGCCACCTGTCAACTTTTAGCTCTCAGACATGTTACAACCCACCACAGAGAAGCTGACTGAACCGCAAACAATGGGGACAGAAATAAAAAAAGGCTCCAGCCAAGTACCTGATGCAGTTCTCGGTCAGAAAGAGCTGAGAATCTAGTGTACTTGATGCAATTCTGACACATGCAATTGAAATTGAAATGCACAGCACTTGATAAAAAAAAGTCTGAATCAGAAGGGAAGGAAAGAGTCTCCATTAGAAGTGACACAAATAGGTGAAGAAGCACATACCTGCACCAAGACAAAGAATCTCTTCTTCCATCTTTTCCACAGGTTTTTCCCAATAACCCAAAGGTATCTGTGAAGAGACGCAGAGCAGGTGTTGCATCATAGTGTCAAGATATAGCATGCTGGAAGTGTTGTTCTTAATTTGGGTGATAATGGGCTAAATTTGTTTTTCTCTCTGATTTTCCTTCACAGAATAATTATAATCTAGTAAATTACAACAGGGATGTTTTTAGATTATAAATATAGGTTACAAATATATATTATTCTTCAATTATATTATTTATGTCCACAAAAAAAGGTGAACAAAAGTTTCAAACAAAAATAAAAGACACAAAAATTGCATTGAGAAGACATTAATATGCTATAAACAGACAAAATATGTGTCTGATTATTGAGGATAAAATAAGATTTTCAAAATAAAATTAAATAATTTTTAAGCATATAAAATGCTACAACTATGTCACTAAAAATGTGTTAAATAATCAAGGATGAGCAAGCTCCCACATAACAAAATAAATATCTGAAATTATTTCCTTAAGTTCGAGTTAAATTTATTTGTATACTGCTTTTCACAATAGAAATTTTCAAAGCAGCTTCATAGAAAATCCTGCAGTTAGTGTTTATAATATCTTAATGGCTTAGTCGCATTTAGCAGGTACAGTTTTTGTGACAAAATAAGCAATCAAGCAGTTGAAATATATTATGTAGAATATATTGCCCAACATGAGCATATACCATACACTCTCAGGAAAAAAAAGTACAAAATCTGTCACTGGGGAAGTACCCTTTCAATAGGTTCACCTATGTCCATAAAAAAAGAGTGCATATTAAGAGTCTACATATTAGATTCTTTTAGAGGGTACCATCCCGCTGCAGCTTTTGTACCATTTTTTTCTGAGTGTGTGTGTGTGTGTGTGTGTGTGTGTGTGTGTGTGTGTGTGTGTGTGTGTGTGTGTGTGTGTGTGTGTGTGTGTGTGTGTGTGTGTGTGTGTGTGTGTTATAAAAAAAATCAAGCAGTTAAGATTTGTTAAATTTGAATCACTTTACGTGACTGAAGACAAATGTTAAAAAAAAAATTAAAAGAACACCTTCTACATAGTGCAAATTTATAGAGGATGACATGTTAGTCTTCCTTCAGCTAGTAGTAGAGTGAGTTTTAAGACCAGCACAGAAACAGATCTGGATTTTCAGATGTAGGTTTAGTGTCCCCTAATGGCCAAAACAGTATATTGCACTGATCTGCTCTGGGTACAATAATAACCAACTGCAGAAACGCAGAGCCATTCATCACAGCAGTCTGAGACCAGCAGTCTAAGAGCAGTGTTGAGGTGGAGCTTCATTTAGAGTGGGTTTAGTGGTTAAGGTAGAGCTTAAAGTTATAGTTAAGGGTTGGGTAAGTGGTTGAGACAGTATACACGATCATCATTTTTGTCCTCTGATTTGTTTCCTGTTTTCCTCTCTTCTATCACTTTTCCATATGTCTTATTAATATCTAAAAAAGAATAAACGGAGGTGTGAATAAACCGATATGGTGATTCTGAGAAGGTTTCTGGGAGACAGGTGCACAGAGAGCCATACAGAACACACATGGGCAAGTGTGAGCCAATCAGAAAACAGCCACTGAGCCAAAACCCCACCTCTATCTCAAAGATAACAACATAGTCCTGGTAAGAACATCTGAACTGTTCTATGCTTCTGTCTGGAAACAGCATAACATTTTCAGTTTATGTTGTTAAAATATCTAGATTACGGGACATCCACGATGACTGATGATAAATATGATTAAAGGTAGGGTAGGTTATTTCAGAGTGGCTAGCAATAGCAAGTTAGCTTTGAAAGCATGAGATCCCACCCTCCCTTAAGAGCGTCTCCAAAGCCAAGACTTCTCAAAACACATGAACAAGAGACAGCGTTAACTACCTCATATCTCAAACCACATAACATTACTATAATAATGGACGTAAACAACGTACAGAGCTCTTACTTGTACTACCTGACTGCTGTAGATTAATTTCAGCATTCATAGTGTTGACATAGAAACAAACAAAATCTGAGGACGTGAACAACTCCAACTTTTTTCAAGTTTTTAAGTTCAAGCTCAAAACAAGAAAAAATAAATTTAATACATGAATAATACACTGAAATAAATTAAATCAATATTTTATATCATTTCATTATCTTACACAATTTTGCTAAGTAAATATATATTTTTTTTTAAATGCATATTATATATAAATAAAAAAATACAGAGATTATACATTTTTAATCATAAAATATTAATATTGTAAAGTAAAAAATAAAAACATTTGTACAGGATATACTGCACAGATCTCAAGGTTCATCACATCCTTCTGGAGTTAATAATAATGTTACATTGTCCACTAGATGGAGCCATAAGATCAGAATAGAGGTGCAACACAGATGAAGCGTCCCAATTATTTTTGAGAAGAAAAAGTACATCATTTTGAGTGTGTAACAAAATAGTAGGCAAGCTTTGGGACATGCTACTTCATCATAATTGTGTCTTTAATGTACCACTCTGTCGCTTTGTTAAGCGCATCCTGTCACGGTTTAAACTGTCCTGTCAATCATCTTGTCACAGTTAAAATTCTCTACATTTAATCTTGTATCAGAGAGAAATGAATTAGCATGTTTATCTGCCAGTCATGGGTCTTTCATGCTGAGAACTCTCCTTGTGTGTTAGCATAAAAGTTAATAACCAAACGTATCTTTATAAAACTTTACACTTTGTTACAGATTATTTATAATGTGGATAACATTGCGTTTATTTATATAGTACATATGTATCATCAGGCCCGGTTCTACGGGGGTGCTTGAGGGTGCTAAGCACCCTCAAACAAAAGTGAAAGCACCCTCAGATGAAATTATTAATAGCACACATGTAGTAAACGAGATTTCGCCGACAATAGAATCACAGACGGATTTCGCACACATACAAAATAAATCCATTAACACGATTTTTCAAATCAGAATTTATTTAATTATGCTTTCATGTTTAATGAATGTATTTGGCTGTGTCCTTTTGCGATCGTGATACGCATAGGTGAAGCTGTCTCTTAAATTGCCCACTTTGCTTGCGTGTTTAGTCAGGAAATTAGTTCGCTGACTTTCTGAGACGGGGCTTTAGGTAGCCTAAAAATATGAATTGTGCATTTTTCATAATGGACATAAGATATTGGCTCAAGAAAGCTGAAAGCTTTCTACTAGTGAAAGCAGTGAACCCCGCCCTACAACCTCACTCTCACCCCTTGACACCCCTGCAAACACCGGCGACAACATAGTGTCGCGGCTGATGGCGCTGCCGCCGAGTGACCTTAATCTTTAAATCAGCTGTTTCGTTCAAAAGGACTAATTCATTGTCGTCAGAAACTAAATGTTTAAAATGTAAGTTACTTATATTAATTTCATTATTCAACTGCAGAATCAAATCAATTTCAATACTTCATACATTTGCAATAGGCCTACTGCTGATATTTGGGAAAAACAGCACTCTTTGTGTAACATTTCTTAACTACATCATATGATATAAATGTAAAGAACAAAAACTCGTGAAGGGCATTCCCTCCTATTTTGAATTTTGACCATTCTAACTGCATTCTAACTGCAGTAAATCACTCTAAATGAATCCCCGGTCTCCCTATCTCCCTACTATTTTCAGACTGATGACGATTGGGAGCCATTTCCTATGTTTATGTAAGCAGTAAGCACCCTCACTATTTTCAGAAGCACCCTCAGTGATTTGGTTCTAGAACCGGGCCTGTGTATCATGTTTACTGATTCTCAATCACTCAAATCCCTTAACTGTCAGTCTTAACATTCGCCATGTTTGAAGTATTTTTAACACTTTTAATTCATGTTTGTAGTTCTAATCGAATCCTCGTCCAACAAACAAAGGGTTGCGGGAAAAATTCACCATTAGGCCGTGTGTCCACGGCTTTTTTCCACGCGCCTGGCATATGTTTTCAATGGGGCGCCGCGTATTTTAAACGCCATGAGCGTAACGAGGCGCTGAGCGTGTATTTAACGCTCAAGAGCTGAGCGTTCGGCGTTTTTACTGGTCGCCGAGAGTTGAAAAATGTTCAACTTTTGGATAAAACGCAGCGCTCATCACTGTCACTTTTAACCAACCGTCCAATCACAGCGGAGGAGGGGCGGGACGAAAACCACACCGACCAACTGTCACAACATTCTTTCTGTACAACGACGTCAACCAGCAAAGCTAACCGAAAAAAATGGATAGGAAATATTTTTTTAGAGTGAAACAAATTATCTGCGAAATCAGTTACAAGTAAACTGTGCTGCGAATATTCTGTATCATAGCAATGAATTGTCTCAACTGAAAAAAACACAGCGCTGCCAAAACGCTCTCAAGCGCCCACAGCTAGGCGTTTTCAGCAGAGCGTCTAGCGTTTTCAGCTGGCTAAAAACGCTTTGGTGGACACGCGGCCTTGAGTGTGCATGGATCTGTACGAATTATAATTAGGGAAATAGGAGTATCTTTTGAATACTAATTTCAACATACTATAATTTTGGACACACTAATTCTAATTTTGGTAATTACAGAAGAAAGTGTTAGTGAATTGGTTGTCTTGAGTCTGTGCAGGCCCGTCGCCAAGGGGGGGGGGAGCATTAGGGGGCAGTGCCCCCCCAGATGACACAACGTGCCCCCCTAATCAGACGGTCATTCAGTAAACTTACTTTTGAGAGCAAAATAACGTATTCACGTATTCCATAACGAAACGTCTTCAGCAGCATTTAGCTCACAGGAGCACTAATCTCTGTAACTTTAAATAACACATTGTCTTCAGAAATATGAATCGGAAATTAGTCGGAGCGTGTGTAAGGCTCTGCGCAAGGCTCATCTTCCCCTGGCCACGGGCTTGTCGAAGTTTCATATTTGCCTGCTAAAAATAGCCTACTGTTTCCAAGTAAAAAATATATATATATAAAGTCAAAATTGTGAGATATAAACTCGTTATTGTGAGAAATCTATGACAGAATTTGAGATAAAAAGTCGCAATTATCTTTCAATTTTTTTTTTATTCCGTGGCGAAAACAAGCTTCCATATATGCTTCTGATTGCTTTTAGAGGGAAAAGCGGTCCATAAATGCTGGTCTAGGATCAGTTTAGAAGATATATTCTCCGTAATAGAAGAATATTGGCGAAACTGGGTGTTTTGAGCGGTGAGTGGATCTACGCGCACTCGTTATAATAAGCAGTTAGGCTATGTAAATAAGACATTATTGTGCCTCAGCTTTACTGATAGCTTAATGGAACTTTGTGAGATCGCGATGAAGTTGTATAACCGTTTTTTAATGATAATAAAATGAGTGCTCTTTGTGAGTATTCTGCCATGCTAAATCCTGCATTTAGCCTTGCAAACGTTTTAAAGGGGAAGCGCATATCCTCATGGTGTTGGTTCACCCTCCGCCTATGATCAGAAACTTCATCTTTTGTGTTTTGGTGTTGTTTTAATATAGAATGTGGTCTATTTCAGTTATATTAGGCTAAATACGGGATGTTATTGTTTTGGTAACTGTCTGTTTTGTAGATCATAAAAAAGTGTGCCCCCCCATGAAAATGAAATGCCCCCCCATTCTATATGTTCTGGCGACGGCCCTGAGTCTGTGTACATTAAATCTATTAAGTGTATGTGTCAATGTAAAGTTAACTGTCCATGCTAGCAGATTCCTTCAACGACAAAAATTATTTAGAAGAAAAAAAAGCGGTAAACCCTAGCAAAATCAAAAATGAACATACAGATGCCACTTACCCACAGTGCTTCATGTTCTGTGGTTTGTCCATACGGACAGCCAATTTAATCTTTAGATCGTCTTGGCAACCTTTGGCAACAGTCATTTTATGGAGCTCACACTGTTTGGGACTGTTGGGTGTTGGATGTAACACAACCTGAAATCACATTATGACAGATAACAACAATCACTGACACAATCACTGCACTATTTATGCTGTCATTAAAGCAAAGGGGGACATACCAAATACTAAAGACATGAAATTAATGCTAACTCAACTTTTCACAACTCTAGGTTATGCTGATAATGTAATTTGAAATTATTTTCTCACATATTTCGATGGTCCACTTTAGACATTCTACAACTGTATAAATAACTTGTCAACTACATGTCAACTAACTCTCATTCTTAGAGTATTAGTAGATTGTAATAGACTGTGAGGGGTTCGGGTTAGTAGAGTACGTTGACATGTAGTTGAAAAGGTATTTATAGTCAGTTGAATGTCTGATGGGGTCCATCAAAATAAAGTGTTAGCAGATATTAAGCAGACAGTCAACTAAAACTCTAATGCCTGGCCAGGTAGTTGACATGTAGTTGCAAAGTTGGTTAGAATGTCTAAATTGAACCATCGAAATAAAGTGTTCCCTTGTTTGTTTGTTTTTTATTAAAATAATGATAAATAGAAGCATTTTCATTTGTGGTTTTACTGTATTTATTACACAGCTATCTTAAATATGGGAAAGTTAAAAAAAAAAAAAAGTGGGACAGTGCAGTTTTCAAGTAATATCCATTCCCACCAGTGCTCTGATTCATCGCACATCGGATCCTATTATTTTATCTATCTCTTACTTCACTTTGAAGTAATCTATCATTTGCATAAGAGCCGACATCAGCACCTTATCTTTCTGTTTTTATATCAGTGCAGGATTATTGTTTAGAGAGAATGAGTGATAGAGAGAGGAAAAGAGAAACTCTATGCCTCATTGACTCAGCACTGGATCAAATCCATTAGAACAGCTACAGGCACGCAGGGGGGCTGCTCATTTTGGAGAACTTAGCAAAATCATGTTAGTACTGATCACCTCCTGATGGCAGAACTGAGCTCAGATCAGTGCTGACTACTTAAAGAGCTGCGTGAGTATGAGCTGTGATGGTTCAGTGTGTGTGTGTGTGTGTGTGTGTGTGTGTGTGTGTGTGTGTGTGTGTGTGTGTGTGTGTGTGTGTGTGTGTGTGTGTGTGTGTGTGTGTGTGTGTGTGTGTGTGTGTGTGTGTGTGTGTGTGTGTGTCTGTGTGTGTGTGTCTGACCCGTCCTAGCTCTTTGTCCTCCAGGGCCAGCACTCCTGTACTCTCCGTGAAGAGTTTCACCTTTACAGCTGGAAGTGGGTGAGTGGTGGTGAAGTCTCCTTGTGTACCCCACCTAAACAGAGAGAGAGAGAGAGAGAGAGAGAGAGAGAGAGAGAGAGAGAGAGAGTATAAATCAGTGGTTTTACACTGTTTTTTTTTTTTTCAGAATTCTTTGATTAATGGAACATCTTTTATTTGAAATAAAAAAATTGTAACAATGTAAATTACTTTACTATCACTTTTGATGTATTGTATCCCTGCTGAATTGTATACTGACCGCAACCTTCAAGTAAATTATGTTGACCAAATAATATTTTACATTAACACTCTCTAATGAGTTTTGGAATAAATCATTTAAATTGTATTATTGATTTAATAAGAAATAATTCTTATGTGTAAAATCCTAAAATGTGATAGGTTAGGTGGATTTAAATATTATGTAATTCCATCAAAATAAAAAAACGTAGGTACAATGTACTTATTTTGTTCATGTTGTATTGCAAAATACCTTTGCTGCTATTGAGGTGGAACACGGGTAAGCTCAGTGACAGGTTTGGTGGTACAATTAAGTTTAAGGGTGGGTCAAGGTGTAAGTGAAGGGTCAATAGTGTAATTATAGATGTAACTTCACAAATATATTACAGATAACATTAAAAATAACATGTATATACACACTAAGTGCATTATCAAACGATTAGTTAATAATGTAACTTATAATGTATTACTTATAATGTAACTGTGCAATCTGAGAGTGTCTCTGTAACACATTATTATTAATTCTTATTATAGTCATCATAATTGATTATTACATTAAGATGGCAGTGAGCACACATTAAGAATGTGAGACATAAGATTGAATCTGGCCTGAATGGTGCTTATTAATAACGGCAAAAATCCAATAAGAAGCTAAAAAAAACTATTCTGAGGTAAATCTGAGCTAGTATGTGTGTCTAACTCTAAATGGATCATCCACTACTTTTTATTATTATTATTATTATTATTATTATTATTGTTATTATTATTAAACAGGACAAGCACTGTGGCTTTGTTGGCTTGGGTGGCAATACACAGTATGTGTGCGTTTTGATGTGACTGTGCACATGAAATTATTTGTGATGCATGTGTGAGCGCATGTGCGCATGTGTGTGTGTGTGTGTGTGTGTGTGTGTGTGCGTGTGTGTGTGTGCGTGTGTGTGTGTGCGTGTGCGTGTGTGTGTGTGTGTGTGTGTGTGTGTGTGTTGTGATCCCTTGAGATGAGGGGGGCAATCATCAGGCCACAGTGCTCTGGGGGAACAGAGAGTAAACGTGTCTCCATGGCAACCCTTCTGAGGCTGGCTCCCTGTAGAATGCCTGGGGTGAAGCTGAGGGTACATGGACGCTGTGTATTTATGTATGTTTGTGTTTGTGTCTTTGCTGTGTCAGTGTATAGTGCCGTTCAACCTTCTTTCACATCAGCATCTCAGGAGAGATGTCTGATGCATGCTTGGCTCATGGCGTTGAAACAAACTCTTTGGAAGAAATGATGAATGCTGTTAGCAAGTATGCCATTAATACAAGATCATGAAAAACGTTTTTTACAAGGACTTGCTAAAGCCACTGGGCACAGCATGTTTACTGTGAACTGCTGTTTAGTTTCAGCAGCCGCCTGTGGCACAGATTATATATTTTACCAAATCAATTTCTTTCTTTCTTTCTTTCTTTTTTCTTTCTTTCTTTCTTTCTTTCTTTCTTTCTTTCTTTCTTTCTTTCTTTCTTTCTTTCTTTCTTTCTTTCTTTCTTTCTTTCTTTCTTTCTTTCTTTCTTTCTTTCTTTCTTTCTTTCTTTCTTTCTTTCGTCTATCTATCTATCTATCCATCCATCCATCTATCCATCTATCCATCCATCAATCCATTTATTTATCTATCCGTCTATACACACAGGTAGATTGTTAAGTCTCTTATGCTTACCAGGGCTGCATTTGTTTGATTAAAAATACAGTAAAAAATAGTAATATTATTACACTAACTGTTTTCAATTTTAAAATATTTTAAAATGTAATTTATTTCTGTGATGGCAACACTGCATTTTCAGCAGACTTTACTCCAGTCTTCAGTGTCACATGATCTTTTAGAAATCATTGAGCCACTTAATATTTTTGTGGAAACTATGATACTTTTTTCAGGATTCTTTGATGAACAGAAAGTTCAAAGGAACAGCTTTTCTTTTTTTTAACAACGTACTGTAAGAGACTTGACATTTTTGATCAATTTAATGCATCCTTGCTTAATATTGCAACAATAAACATATCTTACTGACTTACCAAACTTATATATCAATATATATCAACAGGCCAGCTGACAGTCTTGCCTGGGCCCGGGACAAGATAAACTTAGATGGGACCCCCCCATGCCCAGATCTCTCCTTTTCCTTGCTCTTCCTTTGTTTTATAAAACACCATATACTTTTACCCAAACTGAATAACAAAAACATGCTTAAATGGGTACATTTTCTATAAATGTCTTCATTTTCTTTTCTGACATAGCCTACTGCAGTTCTTGTTAAAACACACTAGACATGCAAAATCTGTGCATTTTGGGCACTTTTTGAGTGAAATCATAGCTATATATAAATCATAGAATATTTTTTGTCCATCAAAAGTGTGCTTTCACTTTTAATTAAGCATGAGCAGAGCAAATGAGCAAAGCAGCAAAAATAGACTCGGATCTGGCCCATTATCTGTTCATTATCTGTTATCTGCTTTTTATTTCTCATCTCCATAAATATATCTAGTAGTAAAGCTAATGCAAGGGCTAGAAATCAATTAATTCTTTGCTGATACTTCCTCGTCATCATGGAGAGCGCAGTTCGCACCGCTTTCTCTTTTCCATGAGCGCTTACTCTCCCGTGGCGTCTGTCCTGTCGTTGCTATGCAACAATGAACTTAGGGCGCTTGAGAAAAAAAAATTGTACCGACTTGGTACCGAAGTACCGGGTCTTTGACAACACTCATAAACGTTGGGTGCGCTGTTTCTTACCTTGCTCTACGTTGAAAAATACTAACGTTAGTTCCAGCTTCACCGTCACCACCTTTTTAAAAAAAATTGTTTAGGACATCTCTAAGGCCTCTATTTGCTTCTTCTTCTCTTTCCTTTTCTTTTCTGAGCACCGGACTTGTGTTGAACGGACATTTTTTGAGCGTAACGTTAGCCTACTGAACTTCAAATCAAATGACAACATCAAATTTTGATCAGTGGCCAAACCATTTTTCTTTGGGGGGGGGGGGGGGGGGGGGGGGGGGTTCTTTGCCACTATTTCAAGGACAATTAGGAAGAAAACAAATAAAAAGCTTTCATGTAACTCAAATATTATATATTTTTCCACAAATATGCCTATTTCATTTATTTTTTAACAATTATTCCATAATTTAATGAGGGCCCCCCCCACCCTGGGCCCGGGAAAACAAGCCCGTTTGTCCCCCTCTGTCGGCGGGCCTGTATATCAATATATATATATATATATATATATATATATATATATATATATATATATATATATATATATATATTGATATACAGGCCCGCCGGTTAGTCTACTTGGTAAATCATGAATGTGAATGTCCTCATAACAATCTGGCATCAGATCCTTCGCCTAGAAAAGAGCAGCTGTTTGATGACATTGATATGACCACAAGCTGTAAATGTCTGTGTGCAACTGTGCATGTGTGAGATCAAATCTTGTTCTGCCACTCCCTGAGGAGTCTTTCAGAATGCTATTAAACCTGTTATTAAGGTTTGTGTGTATATGACCCCCCCCCCCCCCCCCCACACACACACACACACACAACCACACACGACTATGACCATTTGCACACAGAAGAACAAGCACTCACATCACAGACATTCAGACACTGGCTCCATGTCTTGAACATATTTTCAGCAGATTAAAGTGCTCAATACCTGACATGATCATTTAATAATAATAAAATCTCACTGTTATTGGACCATTTCAATTCTAAAAACAGTTCATGAGTCCCAGAACAATCCCAGAACATGGGTAAATCCTGACAGCAAGACAGAAGATGAATATATTGTCTTATTAATGCCCGTGTTCTGTTGAGATTGACTTTAACGAGACTTCAAGCATAAAAGCAATGTTGATGTAAAAATGTTTCATCTTCATCTTTTAAACTTTCGTCTTCATCTTAAACTTATCACTTTTAAAATGTTTTTCTGACCAAATAAAAACCCAGTGTGCAGATATTATTGAAGTTTCATCTCTGTGTTTTACCATCAATTACATGTTGCTTTCAGAAATTGACAAATAAGAGGAGTGGAAGTCACTGTTTTCCTGCAAGAGACTCGTTTGAAATGTCATGGTATCTCAGATTAGCCATATCAGAGTATATTTTAAAACTTTTCACATAGAAAACACAAAAAATATTTTATTATACTATTTTTGGACACATATATCCGGCTATACAGGTCCTTCTCAAAAAGTTAGCATATTGTGATAAAGTTCATTATTTTCCATAATGTAATGATAAAAATTAAACTTTCATATATTTAGATTCATTGCACACCAACTGAAATATTTCAGGTCTTAAATTGTTTTAATACTGATGATTTTGGCATACAGCTCATGAAAACCCAAAATTCCTGTCTTAAAAAATTAGCATTTTTATTAGCATTAGTTTTCTTTACATTACTTTCAAAAAAAAAGCCAACCTTCAAATAATTATGTTCAGTTATGCACTCAATACTTGGTCGGGAATCCTTTTGCAGAAATGACTGCTTCAATGTGGCGTGGCATGGAGGCAATCAGCCTGTGGCACTGCTGAGGTGTTCTGGAGGCCCAGGATGCTTCGAGAGCGGCCTTAAGCTCATCGAGAGTGTTGGGTCTTGCGTCTCTCAACTTTCTTCTCACAATATCCCACAGATTCTCTATGGGGTTCAGGTCAAGAGAGTTGGCAGGCCAATTGAGCACAGTAATACCATGGTCAGTAAACCATTTACCAGTGGTTTTGGCACTGTGAGCAGGTGCCAGGTCGTGCTGAAAAATGAAATCTTCATCTCCATAAAGCTTTTCAGCAGGTGGAAGCATGAAGTTCTCCAAAATCTCCTGATAGCTAGCTGCATTGACCCTGCCCTTGATAAAACACAGTGGACCAACACCAGCAGCTGACATGGCACCCCAGACCATCACTGACTGTGGGTACTTGACACTGGACTTCAGGCATTTTGGCATTTCCTTCTCCCCAGTCTTCCTCCATACTCTGGCACCTTGATTTCCGAATGACATGCAACCACAGAGCAACAGTCCAGTGCTGCTTCTCTGTAGCCCAGGTCAGGCGCTTCTGCCACTGTTTCTGGTTCAAAAGTGGCTTGACCTGGGGAATGCAGCACCTGTAGCCCATTTCCTGCACACGCCTGTGCACGGTGGCTCTGGATGTTTCTACTCCAGGCTCAGTCCACTGCTTCCGCAGGTCCTCCAAGGTCTGGAATCCGTCCTTCTCCACAATCTTCCTCAGGGTCCGGTCACCTCTTCTCGTTGTGCAGCGTTTTTTGCCACACTTTTTCCTTCCCACAGACTTCCCACTGAGGTGCCTTGATACAGCACTCTGGGAACAGCCTATTTGTTCAGAAATGTCTTTCTGTGTCTTACCCTCTTGCTTGAGGGTGTCAATGATGGCCTTCTGGACAGCAGTCAGGTCGGCAGTCTTACCCATCATTGCGGTTTTGAGTAATGAAACAGGCTGGGAGTTTTTAAAAGCCTCAGGAATCTTTTGCAGGTGTTTAGAGTTAATTAGTTGATTCAGATGATTAGGTTAATAGCTCGTTTAGAGAACCTTTTCATGATATGCTAATTTTTTGAGACAGGAATTTTGGGTTTTCATGAGCTGTATGCCAAAATCATCAGTATTAAAACAATAAAAGACCTGAAATATTTCAGCTGGTGTGCAATGAATCTAAAACATATGAAAGTTTAATTTTTATCATTACATTATGGAAAATAATGAACTTTATCACAATATGCTAATTTTTTGAGAAGGACCTGTATAACATATTCTGCATAATCTGAAAATTTGAACAAATGCTTCTTTATGTTAAATAAAGAAGTAGTCATATCAGTGTTGCCAGAGATCGAGCCATATGTTTGTATTCATTTGCATGCAAATGAAATTCACTGTATCACAGTGCATAGAGTTGCTAGTACTAATAAAGCCTGTAGGTGGCAGCATAAGAGCTTACATTTCCATTTACACCACATCAATATTGGATGATGCTAAATGGAATGAGAATGACTCATTTCTCACTTTTGAGCTTTAGTCATACTGTACACACTAAAAACCCACCATGTCTGTGTGCTCCTGGACCAGCTATCCTCTCTTGACATTATAAAAGGAAATCAATATCCTGAGACACTTTTTTGTCTAATTGTTGTACAATAAAAAAAATCAAATAGAAAGATGCACTAAAAAAACATTATTGAGCATCATCCATTCGTATATCTTTATTCTAAGCTGTCCTCTGCAAGGATTTAAAATCTGATAGTAATTCAAATTAATTAAATGAATTAAAATTAATTTAAAAAATAAAACTAATTAAAATTAACATTTCATTTCTCCTCAAAGAATATTATTAGCCTTTGTATAAAGTGTTAAAGCAGCTGTAAGTGAGCATGTGTGATTCCCAAATGATAGCCTGAACATAAACACCAACTATACCACAACATACAAATATACACTGACCCACAACATTTGGTCAGAGGTTCATTGCATTAAAAGCCTAAACCCTGTGGTAGAGAAACAATAATCTATATTACTGATCTATATCAAAAGTAACACAAAAAGTGCACACACACACACACACACACACACACACACACACACACACACACACACACACACACACACACACACACACACACACACACACACCATTTTCACCCTCATTGCAATCAAGTGAACTCGCATTTTCAATCATGTTTTTTATCATATTTTCAATCATGTTCTTTTCAATTATTCTTTTTAGAGCAAACAGACCATTTTTGGGTCACGACCCGAGAATCACTAAAATCCAAAGTTCCGCTTCCCTCAAACAAATGCAGAGTTTGATACATGACCTACTATCAACAACCCTTTCATGTTCTTAGTTTTTATGTAAGGTTGGTTCAACAGGGGGTCATGATAGCATTCAATCTCTAAAAACGGCCCTCAGACACAATCTGGCAGACTTTATAAGACTAAAATATGATTTGAAAAATTGCTTTTTTCATTCATCATAACCACTCCACTTTCATGCAAGTGAAGGCCTTTGTAGCCCCCTTCTAACCCCCAAGCAGACTCAAAGGCTTACGAAACAGCCTTTATTTCCCTGTTTTTATCTACTTCCTTGTTTCTCTCACTCAAACACTCACAAGCGTGCATATACTATTTAATTAAAGAGATGTGTTAGGATCAATCCCCACAATCTTAAGGTGTCTGAACAAACAGGTGCAGAACGCATGTCTCCCAGCAGTTTCCCCATCATTCTTTTGCTTTCCCAGAATCCGCCTCATCTATCCTCACATGGCTCTACTCCTGAGACCCAGCAGGCTTTTAGCATTACAGCAAGCCCTGGAGAAATGTGAGCCAAATGTGTGTGTGAATGTGAGAGCTTGTTGATCTGAGCAACTCTGTATTTTCAGTTGAAAGCGAGTGGATATGAGTATTTTTGTTTGTGTGTGTGTGTTTGTTTGTTTGTTTGTTTGTTTGTTTGTTTGTTTGTGTGTGTGTGTGTGTGTGTGTGTGTGTGTGTGTGTGTGTGTGTGTGTGTGTGTGTGTGTGTGTGTGTGTGTGTGTGTGTGTGTGTGTGTGTAAAGCCGACTGTACGCCATGCAGTTTTTTTTTCTGTATTTTACAATTGTTTCTTGTCTTGTATGTCATGCGGCGCCATATTAATCTTTGCAGACTGTTGTTACGATTGACAGCGTTGACTAGGCATTTTACATTATCAATCTCTCTCAGTCACATTCTGACATTCTCATTTACACAAAATGGTGTGCGTTGATTATATAGTGAGCAAACAATCAGTTCTGACGTGTTGGATGCAGGAGAAATGGGCAGGAGTAAAGACCTGAGATACTCTAACAAGGCCAGCAGTGGTAAGAACATACCAACAAAGGTCCAAGGAGGGACAAACCACAAACTGGCGACAGGGTGTTCGGCATCCGAGATTCATCGATGCGTGAGGGCAACAAAAGATATCCTGTCAAGTCATGACCCCTGTCCTACTGTCGAATGCTCCTACAATGGGCACACAAGTGTCAGAACTGCATGGACCTTGGAACAGGTGAAGAGCCTGGTTTTATCAGTCCCATTCTCTTTTGCATCACGTGGACAGCTGTGTACGTGTGCGCCATTTACCTGGGGAAGAAATGCCACCAGGAAGGGGAAGATGACAGCTGGTGGAGGGAGTGTGATGTTCTAGGCAATATTCTGCTGGGAGACCCCGGGTCCCGCAGTCAATTTGACACTTGCCACGTTACCATGTTGCAAACTATGTACATGGCACTTTCTATCTGACAGTTGCAATTTGTATAAATGTAAATGCTTAAGTCACATTCTGACATACTGTCAGAAAGTAAAGTCAGTTATGAGAAACAAAGTCGCAATTGCAAGAGAGATATCAGGTCACGTTTTGAGATAAAAAGTCACATTGCAAGATATAAGCTCAGCTATAAGAAACAAAATTGCAATTGCGAGATATATAGTTGCATGTACTCTGAGGTAGAAGCATGCTTTCATAGTTGACTGCTTATGTTTCAGAGTGAACCCAAGGTAATTTTGATAGTAAGATCTTAACTTAAAGGCAAAATGTGGCAAAAATCATACAGCATGCGTACCGATTACGAGTGTAAGCTGACAAAAGAAGTGGGTGCATGTTCAGTAAAAGGAATTTGTTTTCTGTGTATGTGTTTCCTCTCTTTCTTACCCTTGAATTAGTCTCCTCACACACAAACAAATGTGATGTGTAGTTGAGTAATGCGATCAGCGTACGGTTTTCCTAAGTGTTGATTACATGCACGGAATTGTTACTTCATCATTAAGTGTTACTTCTCACCACAAACAGAATGAGCCAACTGTGTACACAAGCATAAGATCAACTGATCATGTAATGAGCTATATATCACACACACACACACACACACACACACACACGCACGCGCACGCACGCACGCACGCACGCACGCACGCACGCACGCACACACACACACACACTCACACACTCACACACACACACGCTCACACGCTCACACAGCTTCAGCAAACAGCATTTGATGGGATTTGAGATTAAGTTCCTCCAGCTCTGAATAACATGAACGGTTCAGTGAGAATGTGCCTGAATGGTTAGGTTAGTGTACATTGACTGATTTAATTAGTCTGTAAGAGAATAATTTACTCCAGACAGCAACTTTCAAGGCCAGGAGGCGTGAATAAATGACAATGTAACAGGTTATGACTCTTCAAAACTTCCTCAGTGCGTTAACTTCTGCTGAGAAGGGAAGCTGGATGCAGTATAATATTGATGCAGAGATCATACAAAAACAAGATGCTTGACAAGATTTTTCTGCCAGACTTACGTTGGTTTGGAAGCCTCTGCTTGGTCAGTCTGAAGTTTCTGTCCACCTTCCACCTCCATGGTGCAGTAAACAATCCGGTTAGGAGCTAAAGACTTCAGACCTTGTACCTCCATTATCACCACCTGTGGGGAAAACAACAGGAGATCTATAGAGACAAGAGCAGCTGGGGAGAAAATATAAATAATCATAA
This sequence comes from Meda fulgida, assembly GCA_030578275.1. NCBI lineage: Eukaryota > Metazoa > Chordata > Actinopteri > Cypriniformes > Leuciscidae > Meda > Meda fulgida. Next base: position 14,258,047 of record CM060626.1, read on the forward strand.
TAAAAATAATAATAATACAACTTTTTAGTGGATGTTATCTAAACACATTGGATCTCATTCACTAATAATTGTGTGGATTATTAAGTTCACAGGAGAACTTCTCCCGAAAAATCTCCAACGCATGCATACGCACATGAATTTGTTCTTAACATCGTTCTAAGGTTAGTGAATTTGGAGTATTATAAATGCCACGTGCACAAGGTTAGTCATTAGCATAAAACACACCCAAACCATCTCCATATAAAGGGAATTCCGCCCAACCTTGCGGAACCAATCATATCCCACTCTCTGCAGAAGCGTTTTAGTCAGATCCTCGAGCAATCTTAAGTGTGTCATTCTCAAAACCGGTTATACCAACCCAAATTACAGACCTCTCATTAGCCAGCTGTACATATGCATAAATCTGCGTTATTCAGAAAAACCTTGCAGCTGAAGCTATACAGCAGCTTTTCTTACTTTCACTGTACCTGTAAATATGATGAAATATTATTCAATTAAATTGTATTGTTTATTAATAATATAATATAATATTATATTATATCATATAATATAACATAATTATTAATATAATATAATATAGTAGTATTCAGATTACATAGGCTATAACTTCTAAACACAATTACAAGGCCGCACAGAGAAAGTGATTTTTGCGTATACCGGTATGTGGTATTAGTTGTTCCAACATTTTTCATAAATTTAGAATATATTTTAGTATGACAGGTTTTGGTGAATCATTATTTGTTTGTGAAAACGTTCCTACACAGATTTCGTGCACAAATGTGTGCATACGCATGCATAGTGAATGAGACCCAAAGTCCCTAATGACACAAACAAAATTGGTTTTGCCAAAGAAAGCAATACCTTTTCTAAAAAAAAAAAAAAAAAAAAAAAAAATTGATTGACAAATAATTTGCAGTATAAAAATAAAACAATATTACAAAATATTGTATGAAATTTAGCCAAATATTTTTTATAATCCATATTTCTTTCATAATTTCTCTTAAATTGTGGTGTGAGTGTGAAGGCTATAACGCGATGAAAAAGTGACCTGAGAAGAGTCAGATGATTAAAGTTCATCGTGATATGATTGACTCATTACAGTCTTTTTGTCAGCTCCGGTCCCCAATCATTGTAATTGCATGGGGAAAAACACATTATTCAGAATTTCTCAATTTATTTTCCCCGGTAGAAAGAAAGTAATTTGGGTTTGGAACAACGTGAGGGTGAATAAATGATAACAGAATTAAAATTTTTGGATGAACTAATCCTTTGACATTTGAGATAAGTTCCACCTTCATCCAAACCCACACACACACACAGCAGCCGTGCATGAGGAGAGAGAATGGGAGATGTGTCAGATAAAGCCGTCATCACAAAGGTATCCGTGAAAGGGGAACGAGCTGTTAACACACGACATACATCACATGGTTTTATTGCCCTCTTCTTCAGGGAATATCTCCTCTCAGATACTGTCACTTGATTAAAGCTAGCTTTAAAGCAGGTTGTCAGTACCACTCAGGATTTTCTCTGTGGCTTGTGCTAAGTGTCTACACACACAAAGAGACACACAAATTCAGAATTCTCCTGTCCTCTTTTAAACCTGCACAATGAAGAGAAGATGACATTTTCAATTTGTCACTCTCTGCAAATCAAAGACCAGTATATCACTAATGCACCAACATGGTGTTATATTTGACAGTGATATGCAACATGTTGTAATGAGATATTCAAAGCAATAACTGTACCAATTACATTATTACCCGATAAAAAAGAATCAAGTCTGTAATGAATGTCAAAACCACAGATTCAATTATCCAATCAATTTCTATCAAATCACAAGATACAACAAGATGGCGGTGAAAAGGAAAGAGTTGATGCTGAGTCTGTGTTTGTTTCATATGCTCATTCATATTCCATTTTCTTAAGTGTGGGAAATGAGATGTGGTTTTCAGGAAAATGCTGTGTTATAAAAAGATCTGAAACACGGCCAAAAATAATGGGTGAGATAAATTTGTGAGTTTTGTGTATCTCAATAAAAGCAAAATCATCAACTCTTTAACCACTAGGTAACAACAGCCCAAATTTCGAACACTAATGTACATGATCTTGCATGCAGTATATATACTGTAAATATAAACCTATTCTGATGGGTATTTTTTACTTCACAGATGCAAGACTTGACATGAGAAAATTACCTCATTACCTAAATTTGTTTTTCTCAGGGGTCCTTTGAAAGAGGAATATCTAAATTTGTGTAAGTACATTATTTTTAACATTCTTTTATTTAGCCCTTTGAGATTTACGTTAACTACACGTAAATTTAATGGTATTTTTAAAAAAAAATCATCAAAGACAGTTTGATGCCGGAAACTGCTCAGAATGGCCCTTATTCACATTGGAAAAAAAATTGGGATTTAGAGTTTCAAGAGGTCATGTTTCGACCTAAACATTATTTGAACATGCTAACCAGGAACAAGTACCTCCAGAGTGAAAGACAAAACTACGTCAGACTTGGAGAGCTGATTCTCGTCCTCTTGGCCCATGTCAATGATGGAGGTGTTGTGGCCTCTCTTGAGCTTCTGTAGTTTGAACTCTCCACCTTTAGACACTGGCATGCTCTCCAGATTGGCCATCAGCAAGTTCACTGAAGACTTCAGCTCCTCAATGTACATGGCCTCCATGTCCCTGGACACAAACTTAGGGAACCTGCCAGCCTATTCAAGGTGATAAAGAGAGAGAGAAAAAAACATTCTGGCCAAGAGGGACAAAACAAGACATCGGGACATTTTGTGCCTTGGAATAGGCTACTATATAAGCCTGAAAAGCTTCATGCGTAATTGTATGAGATTGGAATGCATACTTTTGTGAACTGATCAGCCATTTGGAGTCGTCCATCCAGCTCTCTTCTAATCTGGGCAGCCTGTTCATCAGGATTATCCAGCTGTAAGACAAACATTTTAATGCATTTAAACTGACATTCCAAACACTTTTCCTCTGTTACAAGATCAACCTGTGACTGACCTGCACATTGTCAAAATAAATAGTTGCCTGCACAATAAATAGTGACAAAATATCGAAGTTCAACTGAAAGGTCCAACGTTTTCAAATGCTCACTGTATATACATGAAGAACAATTTATTAAGCGTTCACAAAAGTCCAATATAGATCAGAGCCGAAATAATTTTTTTTTTAGCACATTCTCTTCAAAAATATTAAGCAGTACAACTTTTTACCAAGTTAATAATATGAAATGTTCTGAAGGATCATGTGCCACTGAAGACTGGAGAAATGATGCTGAAAATTCAGCTTTGCCATTACAGGAATAAATTATTTTTTTGTAAAATATATTCAAATAGAAAACAGTTCTTTTAAATTGTAATAATATGTCACAATATTAGAGTTTTATGGTGTTTTTGATCAAATAAATGCAGCCTTTGGGAGCATAAGAGACTTCGTTCAAAAACATTTTTAAACGTCTACTGACCCTAAACTCGTGAACAGTACTGTATGTATAACATAAATTAAAACTGCATAAGATACCAAGACTTGTTTGCAGAGAATACATCTTGAATGAAGTTTTAAGCGTAAATCATAACATTTTGTTAGATGTACCATACCATCCATACCAAATAAACCTCAAGCAAACTATATTAAATATCTGAATGTGGCTTTCTGCAAGCCTCTATCCCCTACATGTACAGCTCTGTCCATTTATAAGCCTTCATTAGTCCTTTCTAGCAGGACTGTTATCAGCCATTTGTCAACATGTCACTGTGAGACGGTGACTTCCGAATCTGTTAAAAATAGAAGCATGAACTTCTGATCCTGACATTAATATTAAACAAGATTAAAGTACACTCACAACAAACAATTTGTATTTTGTAAGATTAAAAAATATGCAAGCTTTTAGATTTATACACCGATATCTGATACCTTTATGGACATGTATGTTGCTACACATAAAGCTAGCATTACTTAGCTATGTTATGGGGAAAAATACAATGGAAGTCAATGGGGTCCCATCAACTATTTGGTTACATTCTTCAAAATATCTTCTTTTGTGTTCAGCAGAAGAAAGAAATTCATACAGGTTTGGAATAACTTGAGGGTGAGTAAATGATGACAGAATTTAAATTTTTAAGTGAACAATCCATTTAAGCTGACACTAAGCTCTCCAAACCAGAAAGATCCTCCGGGCTAAGAATAGGATGGACCTAAGTATTTTTTTTAATTAGCTAGCTTTACATTTGTCTAATTTAAAGTCCAGCTAAAAAAAGAAACCATAGCTGGCAGCCTGAATGTTTAAAAATCCTGTTGCAAAAAACAAACTTTTCTTTTAATTTATCGGTTTATGATTCAAGACCAAAGGATAAGTCTTTAAATACCCTGCATGTTCCATGCTAAAGGGTTTTGAACTAATGGTGAGTTCAGAGCCTTACAAGGGAGGAATTGGCCAGTCAGTTGCGTTGTTGGGTGGAGGGCCATCTGGACAGGTTGTGGCCGTGGTGTCCCCCTTCCTGACTCCAGCTGGGCTAAATTCAGAACTCAAAAAGCTACAAACACCTACCCTTTCAGGATTCCTACACACAAGTGAGTTTACACACACCAATGCACTCATACAAAATAATGAGTGCATGTAATTGTGCAGGCATACACAATTCAAACACATGCTCACTTCATCCATGTATGAATTCATGTACACATTCTGTCAGTATAGGGTATGTACACACACTCGCATACATGATGCCAATGTGTGGGTGTTTTTATAATTAAATGCTTAATTTTACTGCACAATGCCTACCACGACAGGTGTCAAGACACAGATTAAGCCTCATCCAAGATCAAACATATTTTCCACAGAGAATACACCTGTGCTGTGATTACTAGACCGGCAATTTCAGGTTTATCAGATGATGGAGTCATGTTGTTCCAAACATGTTTGACTGACTATCTTCTGTTTCTTCACGAAAGAAGATATTTTGAAAGACAAAGGGTTCCAAACAACATAGAACACTGATTTATTTTTTTCTAATTTCATGTCCAATAATAACATTAATCACGCAGAGCTGCAATCAGCTCCATAAATCTATGAACTTTAAACTTTTTATTATTGACAGAAAACTGCAACAAAGATTATTTCAACACAGAAATAACTCTCAAAACAACCAACGACTCTACCCACCATTCTAGTGTGACACCTTTGTCAACCGGACAAAATAAGAAGGGCCTTATTTTAACAGCCTGAACTTTAAAAACACTTAGATAGTCGATGGCATAATTGTCACCAGTATAAAATGTGCGTTAGACTATGGAAACCCAATAGAAACAATTTTTTTTTGTTAACACCTACTGCATTTTGAAATTAAAACTTCTGTCCTTTGGGAACATTAGTGGAAACGTTTTAGTTTTAGCTCCCAAAATATTAAGAAATATACCATTTAAATATATTCCATTACGATCTAGGCTAAGCCTTAAACAGAACTGCTCTGACCACTACCCATTTCTGCTTGGAATGATACTGTTTCCCCTAAATGGCATTTTTGAGTATGGTCACAAACATGCTAACAGCAATATTAGCTTTTCAAGCTGAGACCGAGCAGCACAGCATGGTTCTCCTCCTGCTGCTCTGGTAGACTGAGCCAGTCAATGCTAAAGATGAATCGGCGTTCAGTCTATCACACATGCCTCACATCTCTGCTGCCTCTCTTTGTATTGACACTGCAATGACAAACTAGCTAACAAAAAATAAACTGCCAGCACGGCCATTTAACTTCTCTGTGAGGCTTTTGATTAGGCCTAAATTTAATCATCTGCCCTGGCTTTGGGCCAGGCCGATCTTAAAGGGAAAACTAATTTAAACCAGATGTTTGTTTGAAGCAACCAACCGTTCTGTCTCGACAACATTGTCACACCCTTGGAACCAGATTTAAAGAGGCTATTATCAAGTCGACAGAGCTTAATAAAATGTAAAAGATGGGTTCTGCCAAACAAGGCCTTCAGACAAAAATAAACAAATAACCGGGAGTGCCATGACACATCATAACTTTGTTGAGATTTTCATGCACTAGTAAGGGAGCAATCTGTAATGTCATTGCCTGATGATAATCAGATTTGGTGTAAACAAGACATGTGTAATTAAATTAATGTGGCTAATCTAAGCCAGCCAAGGCAGAGAGATTGTCTGGCCTCTGTGTGTGTTAATGCCATGTGAGTGGAAAGTGAGACCAATAGAGAGCAAGACAGTGTAATGAGAAACAGTTTTTCAGAAATGAATAATAATAATAATAATAATAATTCAACCCCAAAATGTTATTCTATATTTTGACAGCCTCATGTTGATCCAAAGTAGTCAGACCATTGTTGTCCATGAAGAGAATCACTTTACAACTCTTGCCCTCAGTTTTAGATAAGTTACTCTAAAAAGGTCATTCATTTCTCGCCACTAATTACATTTTCGACAGTGTAATTAGATCACTATACTAATTACTCTCTCTGAAAAGTAATGTATAACTTATTACTAATTACTTAATATTCTAAATCCCATTTCAACCTCGACCAGTTGAACAATACATGGATACACATGAAACTGCTCTTTTAATTGTTTTCAAATAAACAATAAGGAATTGCATAAATATATTCTTTAACGGACCAAAGTATTTAATGGGAGAAGGTTACATAAAACAATAGTGAATTTGGTATGTTTTTAATGTAGAATTGCTCTATAGTCTATACACATTATTTAGATCAATTATAGAAAAATTACCTTATTTTACTTTTTCAGAGCAAAAGTAATTAAATTACAGTAATCAATTGTCGTTGTGGGCCAGGCAGACGAAGAAGATTGAAGAGCAGTGAGAATTGGATCTTAATATCAGCCATTAAACTTTATTATTAAAATATATGATATGATCCACAAAAAAAAAACATGACAACAAATGAAGTGGGAAAGTGGGAAACAAAGGAAACAGGAACAGAACAAAAGAAAAGAAAAGGTGATGCAAACTTCCAAAAAAAGTCCACATAACAGAATGAAAATCTAACATTTCTCCTGCCACTGTAAACAAAAACTACATCATAGTGGTGGGAGGGGGAGGGGGAGTGAAAACAGAAAAATGTCGCTTGGAAGAACGGCTGGAGGAAGAGTCCACTGGAAAATGGGAGTCGTCAGGGGGAGGAGCCAGAGAGTGAACCACAGCAGGGCCATCAGAACAAGGGCCCATGGCAGAAATGAAGAAGGGAGTAGCCAGGGTGGAGCCAGGAGTGGTAGAGACCCAGACGGAGCCAAGACGACAAAGAACAAGACAAGGGGATACCAATGGATTGGAGGGCCATAGCAGAACGGCAGGCTTGCGGGATCGAAATGGAGACGGGGGGCTTGGCAGACTGGGGTGGAGCTGGTGGGAGTGAGGACAAAGGTGAAGCCGAAGGGAAGGAAGAGTCAAAGGGGTAGAAGGACGAGGTGCAGTCAGAGGCATAGAAGTCCGTGATGCAACCAGGGTATTGGCTGAAACATTGGAGCCAGAGGGACGAGGGAGCCCAGCGGAGCCTGCGGAATGAAAGAACATGGTGAAGCCAAGGGAGTGTGGAATCAAGGTGGAGCCGATGGTTCGGAGGGCCGAGGTGGAGTCCAGGGCTCTGAGGCTCAAGGTGAAGCCAAGGGATCGACACACCAAGGCGGTGCTGGTGACCGGAAGACTTGAGGTGGATACAAACAGCAGAGTCGTGTTAACAGAGCAGAAGATAATTGACTGAAGGGAGACAGCGGAGGCAGGGTCGAAGAAATGGCTGGCATAAACAGAGGTGGAACCATCACCAATGAAGGTCATTTGGAGCTGGGCGGAGACTTGGAGCTGGTTGGAAACAGCAGCGAAGGGAGACTTTGGGAAATATCTCACGCACTCAAACTCCAATAACACACCCTCCATGATGGATGTTCATTACAGCTCTTGCACCTGGTCAGACTCCAGGATGGTATTGGGCTCCGGGACAAAGAAGGCCTATGGCGTTTGCTCTGGCTTCATGGGGGGCACAGGCTTTGAGTCTGCGTTGGACTCTGGCTGATGTGGGCTTGGCTGAAGGCTGGCTGGGCTCTCAGTCCGGCTGGGCTCTCAGTCCGGCTGGGCTCTCAGTCCATGATCAGTCTTCTAATTTCCGTCTTGGACTATAAGTAGACAGGGGGACTAGTTGTTTAACTTGCCCATTTATGCCAGTGCAGAAAAAGGGAATCAGTGCACTGTCAGGGTAGTGTGTACGGTTTGCTAGATCCAGGAACTCGCTGGTGTGGTCATTGAGGGAGCGGTCATCATGGGAGAGGTGGAGGCGAACAGCTGGAAGATCCATAATCTTTTCTAGGGTCCTGTACTCTGTCACGTTGAGCAAGGCAGACGGAAATTATGGAAGAGCAGGTAGAGGTGGATCTGAATATCAGCCATTAAACTTTATTAATAAATGAAACAAAGAAGATAATCCAAAGCACAGGAATTACAGGAGTACAAAAGGTAACAGCTTTGACCTAAATTGATGAAAAAAATGAAAAATTTCAGTCGGGATTCAGACCGCATCATAGCACAGAAACTGCGCTAGTCAAAATTACAAATGATTTACTTTTAGCTTCTGACCAAGGCTGTATCTCAATACTAGTTCTACTCGATCTTAGCGCTGCGTTCGACACTATAGATGATAAAATACTCTTGGATCGACTACAAAACTACACTGGTGTTCAGGGACAGACATTAAGCTGGTTTAGATCGTACTTATCAGACCGTTACCATTTTGTCTGTTTAAATGGGGAAAAATCGAAGATAACGTCAGTAGACTATGGAGTGCCGCAAGGATCTGTGCTAGGCCCTCTGCTATTCTCAATAGACATGCTGCCACTTGGTAATATTATAAGAAAACATGGAATTAATTTCCACTGTTATGCTGATGACACTCAATTATATATTTCATCACGACCAGATGAAAACACTGACTTATCTAACTTGACAGAGTGTCTAAATGTTATAAAATGCTGGGTGACGTGTAATTTCCTGCTATTAAATTCAGATAAAACGGAGGTATTACTTATTGGTCCAAAAAACTACCCACAAAATCCCTTACAATACAACCTTAATTTAGAAGGATGTCCTGTTATTTTATCCACTACAGTAAAAGACCTGGGTGTTATACTAGACCGCAACTTGACTTTCGAAAATCATATTTCATATGTTACAAGAACAGCCTTTTTCCACCTTAGAAACATTGCTAAGCTACGTAACATGCTATCTGTTTCTGATGCAGAAAAGCTAGTTCATGCATTCATGACATCGAGACTAGATTACTGTAATGCTTTATTAGCTGGTTGTCCTGCATCCTCAATAAACAAGCTACAGTTAGTGCAAAATGCAGCCGCTGCTAGATCAAGTTCTTACTAGATCAAGAAAATATGATCATATAACACTTATTTTATCATCTCTACACTGGTTACCTATAAAGTTACGTATCAATTACAAAGTATTCCTACTGACCTATAAAGCCCTAAATGGTCTAGCTCCTGTGTATTTAACAGACCTTCTATCGCCATATAATCCATCGCGCTCTTTAAGATCACTAAATTCGAGGCTTCTGGTCATTCCTAGGATATCTAAGTCCACTAAAGGAGGGAGGGCGTTCTCACATTTAGCTCCTAAACTCTGGAATAGCCTTCCTGATATTGTTTGAGACTCAGACTCGCTGACCCAGTTTAAAACTAGATTAAAGACGCATCTCTTTAACCAAGTGTAGTGAATTCAGTGTAGTTGGAGGAAGAAGAAGACGAGGTCGGCGAAGTTTGGGACTCGCACTTTATTAAATCCTTCAACAAAGAGGAAATTCAAAGGGTGCGCTCGTGCGCGGCCGCCGTGACACGTTCACGGCAAACAGAAAACAAACAGTCAAAGAACAAACACTCAGTCCACGATTACTGCTCAACACGTCCACAATTGTAGCGCGAGTCCCAGGTCTCTCTCTCCTTCACTCTCACCACCGGCAGCTTATATGCAGTCTCCACGCCAATTACTGCAATCAGACACAGGTGTTCGTTATCTGCACTTGACCCACTTACTCACCGCGCGGCTCGCTGACTTCTCTCCCGCTACAGACTTCGCGGAACCACGCCCCCCTCGCCACATACCCCCACCGCCCGTCTCAGGCCGGGGAGCCGTCCGGCCTGCAGCCTCCCCCCCCCCCCCTCCTGGAGAGGAAGTCAGCCACAACCATCTGTGCACCCGGCCTGTGGATCACCTGGAACTTAAAAGGCTGTAAAGCAAGATACCAACGAGTGATCCGCGCGTTGGTATCCTTCATGCGGTGGAGCCACTGCAGGGGAGCGTGGTCCGAACAGAGGGTGAACTCCCGCCCCAGGAGGTAGTAGCGGAGGGTGAGAACGGCCCACCTGATGGCCAGGCACTCTTTTTCAATGGTGCTGTACATCGTCTCTCTCTTAGAGAGCTTGCGACTGATGTACAGCACCGGCCGCTCTACACCCTCCACCTCCTGGGACAGGACCGCGCCCAGCCCCCTGTCCGATGCGTCAGTCTGCAGGATAAAAGGAAGAGAGAAGTCAGGAGCATGCAAAAGCGGGCCGCCACACAGAGCAGCCTTTATCTGGGTAAAGGCCTGCTGGCAGTGCTCCGTCCACTGGACCGTATCTGGCGCTTCCTTTTTAGTTAGATCAGTCAGCGGGCAAGCGAGGTCCGAATAATTAGGCACAAACCTCCTGTAATATCCCGCTAGCCCCAGGAACTGTCTAACCTCCTTCTTGGTCTTAGGTCTCGGGCAGGTCGCAACTGCTGCCGTCTTATCAATTTGGGGACGCACCTGTCCGTGACCCAAGTGGAAACCCAGATACCTTACTTCCACGCGCCCAATTGCACACTTCTTCGGGTTGGCCGTGAGGCCCGCCCTTCTCAGCGTCTTCAGGACAGCCCGCAAATGCTGCATATGACGCTGCCAATCGGTACTATAGATGATAATATCATCCAAGTAGGCAGCGGCATATGCAGCATGCGGCCGGAGAATCTTGTCCATCAGACGCTGGAAGGTCGCTGGAGCCCCGAACAACCCGAAAGGAAGGGTAACAAATTGGTGTAATCCAAACGGCGTCGTGAAAGCTGTTTTTTCTTTGGACATTGGAGACAAGGGGATCTGCCAATAACCCTTTGTTAAGTCCAATGTTGAATAAAAACGAGCCGTGCCCAGCCGATCAAGCAATTCGTCAACCCTGGGCATTGGATAGGCATCAAATTTGGACACCACGTTCACCTTTCTATAGTCGACACAGAAGCGGATCGAGCCGTCCGTTTTAGGCACTAAGACTATCGGGCTCGCCCAGTCACTGCTCGACTCTTCTATTACCCCCAACTCCAACATAGATTCTAATTCCGTCTGAACTACCTTTTTCTTGTGTTCAGGCAAACGATACGGGCGGCAACGTACCACTACCCCAGGTTCCGTCTCAACGTGGTGCTGAATGAGGTTCGTCCGACCAGGCAGAGGAGAAAACACATCCACAAACTCGGCTTGAATATTTTTCACGTCAGTGAGCTGGGAGGGCGAGAGGTGATCTCCACCAAGAGCCAGCGCGAGAGATTGCGATTTTGTGCTCGCCTCAGGCCCGAGATCCTCCTCTCCACTCACCACCGTCGCCAGCATCACTGACTCTGCCTCAACCCACTTTTTGAGGAGGTTGAGGTGATAGATTTGAAGTGCTCCACCTCTGTCTGTACGGGCTACCTCATAGTTAAGATCATTAACTCGCCGTGTGACCTCAAAGGGCCCTTGCCACTTTGCGAGTAATTTAGAGCTGGACGTAGGGAGTAATACAAGTACCTTATCTCCCGGTGCAAATTGGCGGAGTCTAGTTCCCCTGTTGTAAAGCTGACTCTGTCTGCCCTGGGCCTGTAACAAATTCTCCATTGATAGCCGCCCCAAAGTGTGGAGTTTTGTTCGCAGGTCCAGGACATACTGAATTTCGTTCTTAGCAGCGGTCGGTCCGTCCTCCCAAGTCTCTCTAAGAACGTCAAGCACCCCGCGGGGTTGCCGTCCGTAGAGGAGCTCGAAGGGGGAAAACCCCGTGGAGGCTTGTGGGACCTCGCGTACAGCGAACAAGAGGGGTTCTAGCCATTTATCCCAATTTTTGGCGTCCTCGTGAACGAACTTACGAATCATGGCCTTCAAAGTGCGATTAAATCTTTCCACTAAGCCGTCTGTCTGTGGGTGGTAGACGCTAGTGCGAATCGATTTAATGCCCAACAATTCGTAGAGTTCGCGAATCGTTCGTGACATGAACGCCGTGCCCTGATCAGTGAGAATCTCCTTGGGGATTCCCACTCGGGAGATTAGCGAGAAGAGTGCGCTCGCAACACTTTTAGCCGAAATGTTGCGAAGCGGAACTGCTTCTGGGTATCGCGTTGCGTAGTCTACCATAACCAACGCAAAGCGATGCCCTCGTGCCGACCGCTCTAATGGCCCGATGAGGTCCATACCAATTCTCTCGAAGGGGACCTGCATTAACGGAAGGGGGCACAAAGGTGCTTTTGGATTGGCCGGTGGATTCACTAACTGACATTCACGACAAGACGCGCACCACCTGCGCACGTTCTCGTGAATGCCCGGCCAGAAGAACCGGGCCATGAGACGGTTTAGTGTCGCCGCCTGCCCTAAATGCCCGGCCATTGGGTTAGAGTGAGCCGCCTGAAAAAGCATTTCCCGGCGGCTTTTAGGAACCAACAATTGTGTTGTATCTTCTTTTGTCTGGGCGTCTTGGGTCACCCGATACAACCTATCTTTTAAAAGAGCAAAATAGGGATAAGAGAGCGGTTGGTCTGGGTGGAGGAGCTGACCGTCGATGGAGCGGACCTGATTGAAGGCGTTCTTTAGAGTCTCATCCTGGGACTGCTCCAGGGGAAAATCATCGCGCTCGGAGAGAACCGTTCTCTCCAGAGCCCTCTGTTCCCCTGCAGCAGGACCCGTTGGTCCCGGCTCAGCATCCCCCAGCTGAACAACCGCTGTCTTTCCCCTGCTTTGTTTTTTCCAAGAGGCACCCGCTGATAATACCCCCAATAATTCGTTAAAGGCCGGCCAATTCGTTCCCAGAATGAGCGGATGCCGGAGGTGCGGGTTAACGGCCACCTCCACACTATGCTTTTGCCCCCTGAATTGAACTACGACCGACATTAACGGGTATCTCACCACCACCCCCGTGCACACACCGCACCTTAACCATGCGGCTGCTATCCAATGCCCCCGGTTGTATCAGACTTTGATGTATAGAGGTTTGGTTACAGCCTGAATCCACCAAAGCCTGATAAGTACCCCCCTTGATACTCACTGGTATCTGGTACAGGCCAGTTTGATCGGGGGCAGCCTGCGGCGCGTCGGGGACTCGGATCAGCGTCCCCACCTCCATAACCGGACACCGATCTACAAAGTGACCCGGGTCCCCGCAGCGCCAACAGGCCGGCCCAGGCCTCCCCGCCGCTCCAGTGGCGGGAAGCGGGTCAAGGAATTGGCGTGGAGAGTGCAGGGCTGCCGGACTCGGGACGGGGTAGTCGGTTGAAGCGGGCCCCCTGGGTGGGGCCCGGGACGCAGGGACGGGCTCCGCCGGTGTCCCTGTCCTCCACCTTGGCGCCGGCCGGGGCACCAGCCCCCCGCGAGACCTGGGAAGGGGCACAGGTTTGGGGAGAGAAGGGGTAGAGAGAGAGTGAGAGAGAGATGGAGAGAGAGAAGCCGATGGAAGGGGCTCGCCGCCCCCTGAGCACGCCACCATGTGGTCTTCCGCCAGGTGGATGGCCTGGTCCAGCGACGTCGGGCGGTGGCACTGGACCCACTGAGCAGTTTTCCTCGGTAGCGTGGTGACGAACTGCTCCAGTACCACCTTGTTGATGACATCCTCGACGTCGCCTCCGTCGGCCATCAGCCATCTGCGGCAGGAGTCCCGGAGCTGTTGCGCCAGCACGAAGGGCCGGCCAGACTCCCCCAGGCTCAGGGACCGGAACCGCTGGCGATGTTGTTCGGGGGGTCCGGCCGACCCGCTGCAGAATGGCGCGCCTCAGGTCTTCGTAGACCAGGAGGTTCTGGACTGGCAGCTGGTTGGCGGCGATCTGGGACTCACCCGACAACAGTGGGATGAGTCGCATGGGCCAGTCCGCTTGGGGCCATCCCCGGGCCTCGGCCGACCTCTCAAAGAGGTCCAGGAACGCCTCCGGATCGTCCTGGGGACCCATTTTGTTGAGAGGCAGGGGCGGGGCCGAGGCCGTAGCTGTAGCGGGGACGGCCCGAACCTCCCGGTCGAGCCAGCTCCGGAACAGCTCGCGGTCTTCTTGCTGGCCTTGGAGGAGCATCTGGAACCGCTGATCCTGCTCCTCCTTTACGGCCAGCAGGGCGTGGTGTTGCTCCCGGTGAAGACCCGCGAGCGTCTGGATGAGCTCCGCAAATGGCGTTCCCGGCGGGGTCTGCATGGCGGCGGCAGTCTTCTTCTTCCCGGGTTTCGGCACCAGTGTAGTGAATTCAGTGTAGTTGGAGGAAGAAGAAGACGAGGTCGGCGAAGTTCGGGACTCGCACTTTATTAAATCCTTCAACAAAGAGGAAATTCAAAGGGTGCGCTCGTGCGCGGCCGCCGTGACACGTTCACGGCAAACAGAAAACAAACAGTCAAAGAACAAACACTCAGTCCACGATTACTGCTCAACACGTCCACAATTGTAGCGCGAGTCCCAGGTCTCTCTCTCCTTCACTCTCACCACCGGCAGCTTATATGCAGTCTCCACGCCAATTACTGCAATCAGACACAGGTGTTCGTTATCTGCACTTGACCCACTTACTCACCGCGCGGCTCGCTGACTTCTCTCCCGCTACAGACTTCGCGGAACCACGCCCCCCTCGCCACACCAAGCATTTTCACTTAATGCTTACCTTTTATACTACTGCTGAATCAGTTCGAATGCATTAACAGTATGAACATCAGCTATGCTAATTATTTCCCATCTGCTTTTCCGCTGTTATCTCGGGACGCTAGTCCCGAGGTAAATAGCATTCGTCAGCTCCAGTTTGTATCCAGCCTCTCACGGAGACTTCAGATGCCCCAACACCTGTGATGAGATGACTCGACGCCTGTGAAGAGATGACTCGACGCCGGCGAAATGTTATGCCCTAAACTAATACATGATTAACTGACTGTATTTTTCTATGTACATTTCCGAAATGCACTTTCTGTAAAGCTGCTTTGAGACAATGTGTATTGTGAAAAGCGCTATACAAATAAATTTGAATTGAATTGAATTAAATTTAAAAACAATACAGGACAATGAACTGAATCAAACGCAGGGCTTAAATACATACAGTAGGACTAAATGACTAACTTAACCCAAACCAGGTGTGCAACGTAATTAGTAACCTTGACAACAAATGAAGAGTGGGAACGTGGGGAACAAAGGAAACCGAACACAGGAACGAACTATTCTGTACCGGATCTGACCCGTTTGACAAAGGCAGCGACCCGAACCGCACCCACATTTAAACACAGTTGTCTCTCCTGAAACTCAGCAGTGTATACGTGGCCATTGGTCTTCTTAGCATCATGAAAAATAAAACTTTTATTCAAATTGTAAATAGACTATACAGAAAGCGAGTAAAGAGTGATCCCTTTATAATCACTGAAGTTGTCAATCAGTTCAATTCAGTGCGATTGGCTATAACACTCAAGGCTGCAAAACGTGTTATAAATAGAAACCCTTGACAGTCTTCAGAGCGTGAACACAAATATGCACAGGATCATTTAAAAGCAGCTGCCTATCAGCGTGTACCTAATTGATTCGAAAAAAGTCTTGGCTATTGGACCTGCAGTTCGCCGTTGTCTATTGATTCCCGACCCAAACCCGCACCGCAAACGATAAGGTAAATATTATTCAACCTGTTACATCAAATATTAGCGGGTACCCGACCATGTACAGGAATAATGCATTTGTAGCAATGGTAACTAAGATTGCAGGTTAATTAGCTACCTGTATGCCAAGAAAGCAGAATAATCAGCTAACAGCAAACTGTAATAGCAGGCTAATCAGCCAACAGCATGCTACAATGGCTTAATGGTTAGCTTGTGAGGTACCTAAAAGACTAGAATGACTACTTATAGATTTTTGTTTTGGTGGAAATAAGATCTGACATACAAAAAAACACAAAAAAACATTAGGCCTAATGCTTAAAAGTGTCAAGGTGTCGTTGTGTTCAGTGTACCATAGTACTGTCTTTTGTAGCAAAGTCCAACTCTCCATATAAAACTAAAATGAAAGATTTTAAAGATGTTCAAGAGTGCTTCTTAAACTGTGTTAGTTAAGTGTTTAGTCTGTTTGGTGAAGTTAGTTCTTCTGGGATGAAGGCAACTCAGTGGAGGGCTGATTAGTGTAGGTGTAACGGTGGTTAGCATCCAAAACTGCATGATGGAGGCGTACAAAACTAGCAGGGGGTGAACTTTACTGCTAGACATCTGATTTCATGTTTTTCTGATTTCAGAGCACAGTGTTACACCCACAATAAAAATCTGTAAAATTAAAGCCGAGTTACACAACTTTTTATTGTAAACATCTCTGCAACTGCAATCTTAAACCGGGGGGAAATCTTTAAAGCTCTCAGCTTCTCCAACCACTATAGGCAGCAAAAAAATTAGGTTAGTCTTTACCGGTTTCACATACAGAAAATGGACAGAACATCTATAAAGAAAAAGTCAAATCAATACTAAAATATTGGTTCAATGAAATTTTTCTGTCAGCCTGCTTTTGAGGGCACAGGGCAGGAAGATAGTTTAAGACGGGGTAATAGTTTAATCACCAATACAGACTGAGAAAAACCACCAGAGAAAGAAAGACAGAGAACAGAACACTATCAAGATCTCTAACGACAGAAAAAAATATTCTAGCTATAGGAAAAACCCTGGTCTGATTGCCCAGGGTATTGCTCCTAATCAATAGTGAGAAGATGGGTAATGAAAAGTGATCTATGCAGGTACTGAGCACAGGTGAGGGGAAAGTGGATCTTGACAAGCCTTGTTGAAAAGAGAGAAAAATGGCTGCCATCCTCCTATCAAAAATGCATGTGATGAATCCGTGCATGAAGACAGTTATAAAAGCATGGGTTAGTGCAAGAGGAACACGGCTATGAGCAAAAAATGCACATTATACACAGAGGTACACACAGTCTCAAATTCAAGAGTAGTCAAGCAGGCATCTGAAATCATTGGGACTTCGCAGATTCAACCTTCAGAACATTATAACTGTGCAGTGAAGAGAAAAGAAGTATACATCACTACAGACCCCTCTCATTCTCTTTATTGCTTTTTTAAGTTACTTCCATCAGGTAACTGGTTTAGAGCTCTTTTGGCCAAAAAAAGGCTTACATGAATTATTTCATTCCCACTGCAATATCCATTTTATATAAGGTTAAATGGTTTATATTGAACTTTATATTCTAGTTATTTACTTATTTATGTTTAAAGGTGTTTTGCTTATGTGACATTGAATGTGATCCTTTTTTACCAAAGATACATTTCTATCACTGGTTGATAGACAATAAAGTATTTGAATTTGAATGGGAGAGGGTTTCTTATATTTGAACCCTATAAACTAAGAGCATATTTTGAAAATATAAATTGGTAATATAGAGTCTGTAGTGAAATGAAAGGCCACATCCCAGAAGCAATACTATAAAACAAGTGTAGTGTCTAGCACATAAAAACCAACTGGGAGTTATATATCTTAGCTATACAATATATATTAACTGATAATTGTATATAAAACTGAGACTCCCAAAATAACAAGTCAATGGATTTACAGTAGAAGGTGACAGTGAAAGAATAAATATCATGTATTATAAAAAGGATTTCCTCCCAAGCTGAACCTCAAGAAATGTATCACTACTTTATGAAAATAATACCACTGTACCAAAGAGGGGGGTTGTATTATGATATGACATTAATGAGTTACAATACTGTGGTAAGATTTCTTCATGTTTTTGAAGGCTACATATATTTGATCAAAAATGTATATTGTGAAATATAACAATTTGAACTTACTGTTGTCTATTTTTATATATTTTAAAGGGGTCATGAATTGAAAAGTAAAATTTTCTATAATTTCTACTATGTCTATGTAAAATATCATTGTACTATAAAACGATCCAGTAAGATTCAAACTCAAAATCTAAAACAAGTTTTCTGAGCTTGCTTTTAATAAAAGCTGTTTTTGGACTATCAAGGAAGTTTTGTCACATTATTACATCATAATGTGACAAAAGACCGCCTCTACGGAAGATCAATGCCTACTTCTATCTCTTTAGCCCCGCCCACCGATTCGAGCATGTCATGTAGTAAAGATAAACACAGGATTTCTCCAGCAATAAAACCATAGAAACGTCTCTGAGGATTACAAGAAATTGTGAAGAAAATTAACTGATCATTTGACATATCTTCTGTTTTGTCATCAGTAAGACATTACAACATGTTTCATTTTAACTAAAACATAACACTGCAAATGATAATGTATATATTTTTCACTTTATTGAAAACGATGAACAATGAATAGCCCAAGAACGACAGTGTGACAAATGATGGTTCATACACTATTTCTGTTTACACAGGGGAAGAAAAGTCATCCTTTGTTAACTATAACTGTGGTAACTCCAAGTACTTAATTATTTGAATATGCAAAACTGTTACTTAAAAAAAAAATAGCAGTGTTTACTTCCAAGTCTGGAATGCGGCACATCCATCAGAACTGGATAGTTTCAAGTGTTCGAAAGAGAGAGTCGAAACAGGATAGAAAATAGCTAACTACTTCTAAATTAGGAAGATTTTTGATGTAAAAACCTTGATAATATTATAAGTGGACCTCAGTGAACACTATACAATAAAAATAAAATAAAAATGATGGAAAAAAATGCAGTTCATGGCCCCTTTAAAATTAAATGTATTAATTTGATGGAAAAGCTGAATTTTAAGCATCATTACTACAGCATTCAGGGTCACATGATCCTTCAAATCTGCATGTAATCCCTGTCGGCTATGCAGCTTACCTGCCAGTTTTTAATATTCTAAGTATTTACTAGTTCTGCCATGATGACTAGCCAATTCAATCCCATTACCCTGGCCACAGATTTCAGCTAGCGAGAGAGCAGATAACACACTTTGAACAATCTCTCTCTCTATCTCCACAGTTAATTACTCTTTACCACTGCAATCAGCACAGGAGTGACAGCTTGTTAAGATACAGACCCGTCTTTATGTAGATGAGCGGGAATGAACAGACATGGGTGGAAGAAACACATGCGCACTTACAGAACATGTTCATCTCAATAATCAAGACAACTAATTTATAAGATCTGTAAATTATTTATTTTTATGAACTCTGGGGGCCACAAGGGTTCCTGGTTCAATTAATGAAATCATTATTCTCTGACATGATCTCATAATGTAGCCTGGAGCTAAAATGTTCTTGCAGGTTGTGATATAGACGACCAAATGTGTCAGAGTGCAAGAAAGCAATGGCAGCTCTGTTATGTGATTACTGTCCATTTCATCTAATAGAACCTGGTGACTGGTCTTCATAGCTACAGCAAATGACTTCCATGATAAAAAAAAGCCTTTTGCAAAATGAGTCTCTAACCATTTAATGGTTCCTCTTAGTATCAGTGCAAGTTTCTGAGAAGATGTTAAGCCTTGTGTAAGCATTAAAGTTTCAATAATGCAACAGTCCAGAGTGATATGCTGCATTTATAACACAGTTACAGATTATGTGTTTATCACGAGCGCTTTTTGAGACACTGATGAAATATCTTGCTTAGAAACAGCATAATGGTTGCTGTGATTTTGCCAAGACATGTTCTATTGATTCAGGAACAACATTCTTGACCAAAAACATTGTCCTACCCCTGAACCTTAAGCCTACCCATAATGTCAGTGCAATGATGGATGAATAACACTGATGTAGAACCCTCTAACCCTTGTTTTAAGCCTAAACTTGACATTTAACTGGTTGATTGGAATGTTGTTCCAGGATCAATAAAGATGTTGATCCAGGAACATGTTCTACTTGGTGAAATCACGTTCACCAGTCAGGGTCATTGGCAACCTTAGTAAATATAAGCAAAGAAGGTTGTGAAAATAAATGTAATCTTTCATACAAAATAAAATCACAAAAATCGAACTTTTCATTGTAGAAAACAATTGAAAATGGGGGGAAATCTCATTAAGAAATAAACGTATAAAATAAAATATGAAATAAAACATTTCTCCAAAACACGGTGATCACAATTATTATTATCTTTTTTTTATTTAATACTTTTTACAACCTCCTTTTGCCAAGATAACAGCTCTGATCTGGTCCTGTTTGAAGTTCCAGTAGTGTCTGGCAACTGAATATGCAGGAGTTTGTTTTTGAATGAGAGTAGAGGATTTTTTTTCCTTGAAACCCTCCCAAAAAACTTGTGGTGATGTAGGTACTTGTTCGATATATTTTTCTGTTTTCTGTTCGAGAGGCTTTCTGACCTCAAGAATGAACTAAATTCCACAGCTGTGATCCTTGAAGAGTCTTTGATCACTCAAACTATCCTACTTGTCATGCATTAAGGCGATATGGACACGTCTTCTTGCAGTAGATTTGTAACACCTCCAGTTCATTGGAATGTTCCCTGAAGTTGAAAATGGGATTCTTTTTCAATGCTATAACTGTTCTCTTATAGTCACTTTCTATTTTGAGAAGCTCACTCCTTAAAGGCAGGGTAAGGGATTTGTTCCAGAAACATTTTTTATGCTGCTGGTGTCTCTTAACATCCTGATAGCAATCAAGTTTATTAGTCTAAATGCATTTACTGTACATGTACGTACATATGTCGTCTGTGGAAGGCATAGGACCATAAAATATTCGTCCAATCATTGCATTCGGTCAGATGATAGAATGTCCTACCTGCTTGTCAACGTATATATTTTCATACCTCAGCGCACATGCTCGCTCAGACAACACCCGTCATCAGCGCGTTTAAACAGACGTCAGTCACCAAGCACCACAGTCACCTTTTACAGTTCCTCCTGAACCAAAAAATGAGCTTACGCTGCATTCACACCATTACTACTGTAATTTGCAAGAGATGGAAACCCATGACTTTATACTCGGAGTGGTTCGTAACTCGAATTTAAGCATTTCAATGGCAACACTTTTGCTTTGAGACATGAGGTAGTTGAATGCCGTCTCTCATGATGCTTTTGTTTGTTCCTTGCTGTGTGCGTTCATGTGTTTTGAAGGAGGCGTGGCTTTGGAGACATTCTGAAGGGAGGGTGGGATCTTATGTTTTCAGAGCTTTTACAAAAAAAAAAACAATGTGACAGCTCAGGTGATTGACACAAAGAAAAAAAGAGGGTGTGGGTAGAGACAAAGAAAGAGGTAATTATAAGGTTACAATGTGTAATGTATTCATGGGAAGAACAGCTGACATGGGGAAGAGAGTGATTAAAAGCCCTGTGTGTTTACGGTCTCCATGACAACAACTCAGGTCACACAAAGGGTGCTGAGGTTGTTTCTGTCAAACCACAAGCAGCTTTACACGCACAGAACCTCAGAAATGCGTAGCCAGACATCAAACACGGACCACAGAGCACACACACATCATGGGCGCAAAGGGATTCGGCAAAGCAAAATGCAAACGCGTGCATGGTATTTATTTTCCGAGCTTTCAAAGCTCATTGTGTTATCTGCATTTCAGAAAGTCCAGATAGCACAATGAGGTTTGATGAGAGTAAATGAGTGGCAACGGCTGTCCTCGTGGCACCAGCGTCTGCTCATTTAAGTGTCGTCTAAAGAAAAGCCTTTGAAAATGCTCTGTAGTTGTTTAACCATTTCTGTGTTGACTTTTGGTTATGCGTAGTGTGTCTCTGTCATGAATGTATTCAAGTAGGGATGCCATTTGTTAAAGTGCATGTGTGCCTGTGTAGAACCATTGCTGATTGGTCTCTGGTTTATATTCACTAACCGCAATCAACCAAAGAGCACACATCCTGGTCAAGTCACCTTGCAGCTCCGGTTGTATTTGCTATTCGTGCCAATTACATTAGATTAGGCTTTCATTAACCAAAGACGGGGCCAGGAAGACAAATCTCATTCAACAGAATAATGCTTCCTACATCAAGACGCCCACACCAAAACGCATATCCTGAGCGTATGGCTGAAATCCAATTTGTTCCATTTGTAGCCATCATTGTAGGGTAAAATGTGTTTGTTAATCAATATGCACCGTTGAAATTATGATGAGAATGAGAAAAGGGGAAAGAGGGAAAGAGTAAAAGAGTCCACAGTAGTCTCGTTTGATGAGATTTCCAATGTCCCCTCCTGTACAGTGTGACATCAGTGTGGCACTCGGGTCATGACTGACATGGAGTTGAAAAAGTTTCCTTCTGTGTTCTGCGAGGTGGATGCGTCATCCTATGAATGCACCCTCACCAGTGGATGTAATTTAATGGGTTTGATCCTGTTAGACAGGGGTACTCAACTGGCGACCCGCTGGGATTTATTTTGTGGCTTGCGTCATGCTAAATATGAATGTATTTTTATTATAATTTGCACCTTATCTCGGCGTTGTACAGCGCATTTTGTGAATCAGAGGCTGTTCTTTGATGTCCTGCAAACTTTACGTCCTCCATTACCTAGCGTACACGAGTTCATCGATAAGTAGGCCTAAAAGTCATTTTAACAGAAGGCTAAAATTGTTTTGTAAAATTTTGGACAGATTCCCCAAACAAAACGCACACACACACACACACACACACACAAATATGGTTCTGCTCGAATCGCCTAGGCTGTGTGAAATATTTTAGCTTCAAAAACTAAAAAAATTCACCAGAAGACAACAACTTTGGGGCACAATGCATTTTGTACCAAAACTAACATTAGAGTAAACTTTACCGTTACTATGCGATATGTAATTATTAAATATCAACGACACACGTCGTCAAATTATAGCCTATTTGATTCGTGCCGGTTCCATAGACATCAGTGTAGATTTTACAAACTATAAATGTTTTTTGCTAGTACTTATCTGTATTTAAACGTCAGAAATGACATATGACAAGTGCTGAGCGCGTCTCTGTCTCAGTGCCAGCCAAAGCCTGAATGCAGATTTGAATTTAGCAGTTGATTACGTGAAGCACTGAACGTTCTAATCACACCAGTGTGATCGTACGCTTCAAAGGGTTAATTATTTTGTCTTATGGACGCTACATTCAAATCCTTTTGGCTCAAAAATCTTAGCGGGCTGCAGGCTAAATTACTAATTGGCTAAATGACTGCCTTTTTATTAATAATATCAAAGCCACATCATGATTCCTGGATTTGTTATCCCCTGATTTAAGAACTCTTATAAGCATTTTATACCCAACCATTTCAGATAGGCTATTTATGATTAGTATAATTTATTGTCTCCCTGTAAACAATAAAAACGTGAATTTGTGGAAAAATGACGTCATGCACATGCGTATTGAATGTTCAGTCTATCCAGAATCCAACACAACATTGCAAAACACGAGACAAGATGAGGCTGGGTAACTGCTTGCATGGGGCACAAACAGCAATCTGGCACAAGACAGCACACAAGAGGGAACTAAATAGGGGAGGGAAGGATTTAATTGATACTGAACAGAAGTGAAACAATAATGAGGTAAGAGATGGAATAACAAGGGGGAGGGATCAGATACCATGATGACAGCAAAGCACATGGTGAACTGTCAAACCAAACTCATGTGCCCCAAACGAACACAAACTCACAACAGAGAGATTTATTTGTTTTTTATTAACAAAATTTAAATAAAAATAAATAACAGAAGCATGCTGAATGGATTCGGGCATGAATCTCTGGTTTCAACATCTCTGTGCTCTGATAAGAATGTGACATGTAGCCAAAGTTAACTTTATTTTAAGAAAAACACACAAAAAATACATTATTTACCCATTTGCATCGTTAAAGCATTCGTTAAACATTTTTCACATGTTAATGTCAATGTTTATGACATGTTGACTGTCAGACTTCTTGACAGTTAGGTAGCCTAGATTTCCTCTTGTAATTTTACAATTTTCTGGTTATATTCTGGGTAAACAGTTATATTTAGTGTTTCAACTTAACCTGATCAATTTTTTTTGCGCAATTATAAACTGATAAATTACTTCAAATACAGTTTATGGCAAAATCATGATGTTGTGTTTTTTATTTTTTGACTGACTTAGGGGCCAAGAACGCATATTTTAGTTTGATAAACTTGAGATGCAGGTCAGTGGAATGAAAAAAATAAAATAACGCAAGGTCTAGAAATGCATTTTTTAAAAGTTATTTTTTAACTAATCTTGAGCGTCACGTTTTTAAAGTGCTGTGTCATGCACGAGATGCTGCAAAAGACACGGTATGCGAGCTCAACGGTCACGCCTGCCTGGAGTGTATTTACCTGGAAAAACCATTGAAAGAAAAACCATGGAAAAGCAGTGCAGTGTAATAGAAAAAAAAAAAAACACTCTCAATGTGAATGTTCCTTATCCATCTTATTTTTCAGGTAAGAGCGGTAGCGGACATTTGTAATTTTAATGTGTCTGGCTTCCGGTTTCATTCGCTTAACAGCTCATTATGCTACTTGATATTGCAAACTGGTATTTCTTACCATATTATTTTAATGTATTGTCTTAATTATAAACACGCTGGTTTACTGCACTTTGATATATTCTTCTCGTTATTTCCCTATAGCGGCTAATAAATCGGAAGTCTCGCTCATTCACTGTAAACACCTTACCTCCATGTTGGAAAATAAGGTGGATAGAGAACTCGTCCTTGAAAAGCGGTGGGCGTGGTTATTTCTCTTATCTCTTATTCGGTCAATTGAATGAAAAAAAAAATAACTTTTTCATTTTTGAGTATTACTCAAACAATTATTTTTTTTTATTTTATTTTTTATTAGACCTGCACAACAGTTTGAAACAGTCACAACAGCAAGATTTACTATAGTGGCATTATAGTGAGTTAAGGGCCCAAAATTAATAGGTTCTTGATTTTCACTGATTTGACTGATCTGAGTTCCAGTGTTCTCTATCGATTTAAATTGTCTGTCAATCACTTGCCATCTGCAGCTGGTATCTTGAAATGCCCTCAGGAAATAGTCGATAGATTGGATTAAACTCCCACTACCCAGGAGACAGCTAATGCACTGATACTGAATGCTGTTAAACACATAGACACACGCACACACAATCAACACAGCTGTTTAACACAAGAGTCTGCCTATCAACAAGATTTAATTTAAAAAGCAGGAAGGGGCTTAGAAGAAATAACGACCTGCTGTGAAAAAAAAAAACGTATGCATCCTGCAGAAACTAGCAGTAACAATGACAGCGAAGCAAAGCTAAAGAAAGAGACAAATATGCCAAAGTTTGTAACCACAGGACTGTGGTGTCGTTAGGTTTGATTTGAGGGTTTGATTTGAGGTAAGGCCTGGTCGGCGTGTCAGCCATTGCTATGGTTACTAGGATATTACCTTCCGCTCACAGTAAGTAGGATTCATAAGGCTAATAGAAAGATGATCAAGATGGAACACGCTCAAATCGGCTCGCTTGGCTCCAGTGTGAAAGCAGAAAGTGGCATGATGATGAATAGAAGACTCCTACATTGACACCTCCTTCGGATCCGGTGCTATTGTTTCCCCACTGGTCACTAATCCCACAATTGCCCAAAATCTGCAGAAACCTTTATGAAATTCTGTAAAGAGGTGTTTTCCAGTCGTATTTGAATTTCAGTACAGCTGAAAAACATATTTGTTGACGCTTTCAGTTTTGTTGAAATAACTAAAAGAAAAGATGTTTAAGTATCGTTCTGTACAGTCCGATAATGGACAGAATAATTATCACCTTTTCTGGCATTTTGGATCAATAATTGTACTTATTTGGTTGCATACATTTTGAAAAAATGTCTTAAAATACTACCTTCACAGGCAGTTCATCGCTGTTTTAATAGATGAAATGAACTAATTTAATAATTGATGATCTTTACAATGGAACTGAATCAACACTGAACTGACTTCAGATGAACAATGACACTCTTTTCTTTTACAGCTGCTGTACGACTGTTCCTGTCATCACCGTAAAGCTGCTTTGAAACAATCTGTATTGCATAAAGCGCTACATAAATAAAGGTGACTTGACTTTTGAAACAGAGCTTCTGAATATCCTTTAGAAATGTGACAGTTAAACACTCCTCTGCTTTTCTTTATTTGTTTTTCTCTTTCTGTCTATTCTATTTTTCTGGAACCCACTCATCATTGGCCTTCTTCCATCTACAGCCACTACTGTGCTCTCTTCATTCATTCTACACCATTTCTTGTTGCCTGAAGCAAAGTCAATGATTCACTATCTATGCAATTGTCATCGTAAATAGCTTTTCCACAAACCTCGCACATTATTGGTCTCCATTCATTTAATTTACCTGAAGTCGAACAGGAAATGGCCATATAGAATCTGTGTATTTTGAAATGATCTCTTAAACCTAGCACATTATTGATTTGTATTACTCAAATAATAAATTGCAGAAATTAGGTCAAACAGAACTCGGAACACTTACTATAACACCCGATGTACTTGTCACATCGTAAGAAGAATGGCATGTACGCTAATATTAGTCTGTCTCATCCTTATCCCGAGGTCACTGTAGTAAACCGGATCCGGTCCGTATCCAGATTAGATGGTGGACCTTCACCTAGATATGACCACAACACAGCTATAAATATCAGCAGAGACCGTGTCTACTAGACAATCCCCTGTGAAAGTCTCGTCGACACAACAGTCGTCAGCACAGATCCTCAGCAAAGACCATAAGAACCAGAAAGGTCCTCCACACACACCCTATGGCCAGCTTCAGCTCCATACTGGCGTGATGAATCAATCTTCAAGCAAATGGAACTGGATGAGTATTTGAATGCTCCTGATCCCGATCTGAACTCTGACTTGTGACGCAGCCTGAATCATAATGACAACGTGTTCGTTCGTTGGCCAGAAGAGAACTGATCCCCATTTTGTCTCCTGCTGGAGAGTGGGTTCTTTGCCACTGTCACTTCTGGTTTGCTTAGCTGGGGACACTTAATAGTCAACAATATTATTCATCTGACTACTGACGCTGTTGTATGAGAACTGAACTGAGCTGGATGATTACTTTTTTTTTTTTTGCAGAACTGCTTTGTAAATTAAATGAACTAATTCAATAATTGATTATCTTTACAACAGAACTGAATCAACACTGAATTGACTTCAGCTGAAATGTATAATTTTCTACTTTGAAAAGAAAATTTCAAATGCTACTTTGAAACAAGTCTGTATTGTATAAAGCTCTATATAAATAAAGGTGACTTGACTTGACGTACTGTAGGGGTGGGTGATATAATATTTGAGTATTGTTCTTTACAGTCCAATAATGGACAGAAGAATTCTCACAATGCGAGTACACTTTTTCCCGTAGATGGTCTGATTGCACACTTTAACCTCACGCACGAGCAAATTCCGCCATGTAAATAGTGAATTCCGCCATGGCGCGAGCACAACTGGCTTTTAATGGGAATGGTAGATGAGTTTTATTGGTTGACTCTGATTGGTTTATTGCACATTACGCCCAAAACACACCCAAAAATTGGCGTTTCATGTCAGTGTGGGCAACCCTCTCTGACTTGAGTTTGAAATGTCACTGTCACTTTTCCTCAGGAAGCCTGACAGGTGTTTTTCTGGTTACTGCAGATGCTTTCTAGACCAGTTTCAAGCAATTTGAAATAACACATAATTACTCTTTCTTTCAAGCCAACTCTCGCAGAGTGATTTGGGTTTAGTCTTCTTTACCAAAAAATGAAAAGCATGGCAAAAATCTGATTACAGAGCCAAACCCAGACTCGACATAACTATATTTTCCAAATCCTGTAACAGATACTAGTGTGCACATCCTTGACACTGAACAGACTTGCATAAATATTCCCTACTTACCTGACAAGCATTATACAGCAGCTGGTGCTCGAACTTCTTAATTCCAAGAATCTGTTGGAACATCTCATACAGCTGGTCCTTGCTGAGAATGAGCTCAGAGGCAGCGCTGGCTGTCATGCGCTGCTGTTGCTTGCGTGGGTCTTCCTCTCCCCTGTAGATGGTATCAAACTTGGCTATCCACGAGCTGAGGACCGTCTCCTTGCTCAAACCATCGATCTCGGGCAGGCTGCGGACACGCTTCTCAATATGCTTCTTGAAGACCTCACGGGAGTCACTGGCCGAACAACCGCCGCTTTGGACCATGCGTGATACACGGTCGCTTTTAAGGAAAATCTGTGATCAAAGATAAATCTAGTTACAGTCATAAACCAGGCATTTATTTCATATAAAATACAGTAAAACAGCGATATTGTGAAATTACAATGTAAAACAACTGTTTTCTATTTTAGTAGGCTATAATTTTCAGCAGCCATTACTCCAGTCTTCAGAAATCATTCTAATATGCTGTTTTGGAGCTGAAAAACATTTATTATTATTATCAATGCTGAAATCTGTTGCCCTGATTAATATTTTGAGTGGAAACCATGATACTTTTTTATATACTGTACATTTTTGAGGATTTTTTTATGACTAGAAGGTTCAAAACAACACCAATTATTTGAAATAGAAAGGTCCATTTAGGACCATTAAAAATGTCTTTACGATCTTTTGATAAATTTAACGCATTCTTGCTAAATTATTAGTGTCTTCAAACAAACCTTACTGACTAAAAATAGTTGAACAGTAGTGTATATACAGTATATGCGTATAATTGTTTATAAGTATACAAACACATTCCAACTAGGATTTTAAATGTTTCAGTACCTACAAAAGCTAAAGAGATAATCGCAAATAAAAAAAAAGATACTCACAAACAGATACTATATTCGCCGGAGGAAGTAACCATAGCAACAGCAATCTGCTCGAGGCTCATTATTGGATATATGCTGTTAATGTCCTTTTTAATAGATTTATATATCATAAATATAGTGTTCCGTTTAAAATTTCACATTATATTCAGATTTACATATTCTCATCTTCGGTTGTACTAAAATGAACCTCAACATTCCTTGTGTCACAATTTCCTTTATATGTATACAAATGCATATTGTATATACATTTTCAGATGAATTTTATGGTATAATGCTTATTGAAACAAACAACCCCCAAAGTGTAAATAAACTTCCTGAAGCCATCAATCAGATTCAAGTGTAATCTAAATTCAGAAAATCAGAGGCCAAGCAGTTTTCTCTCCATTCCAAGCATAGCAATTTTTCTGGCTGCAAAAGCATTGGCTGCAGGTCAGCACAACCTTGTTAAATGGTGATCAAGACACTTGAAAAATACTTTGTCTCAAATTAGACAAGATTTTCCCTGTGTCATACAGTGCACAGTCGAGTCCTGATTCATAACCAGACAAAATTGGTGTGAATCTGGCAGTGCAGAACCTGACTGACAGTGTGTAAAAGGGTTTAAGGTTATATTTATTTAATAATCTATTCTTTCTCCCCTTTTTATTTTCTCTATTCTCTCACCATTCACCTCTTATATTTTTTTACCTCAGTCTATTTCTCTTCAGTGGACACAATTCCCTTAACGTGCCTGGATAAGCAGGGGAGATGAGTTGACAGAGAGGGAACATCCAGCACAAATTCAATAAGAGTATCAGGGTTTAATTGAATTGAAAAGGCTGGCTTTGGCTGTGACTGCATACAAAGGCATTTCGCTCATTAGTTTCACCTCATTAAATTACCACCCATACTGAGAGCAATATCCTTTACGCCTAGTACTCTAGCCTGTCCTGCAATTTATTCCCAATTCACCTTTTCTAGGTCATAAAAGATTATATATCACCTTAAATACCATTATGTATCACTTTGAGATTACTTATTTACCAAACACAACAGTTTGCTTGTGTATTCAATGTATGCACAAATATGGATTACTCTGCTCATCAAATCAGCATAAAGAAAACAGTTTAACATTTCTAAACAATCCCCTTTAAACTGCATTATATTAATGGCAGAAACAAAGAATTCAGTTAGATGTCCTCAAAAGTCAACAAGTGGTACCTAACCAAGACTTCCAGCACAATTCAAAAGCACTTTTGCCTGTTTAAATATAATGTGGCTTAAAAAGGCATTTCTTTGCTGTTTGTGTTTTGCTAACTTTCATTCGGCTTTAAACAACCGACACAATCACCCTGGACTCTTTAATGACACTTATTGGTGTGCAACATCGTGAAGAAGCATTTTTATTAGCTAATGCCACTGCAAAAAATACCCTATTTTCATATGTAACAGGGCCTTTAGCCCGTCATGTAGGGGAATATGGATTATGGCTGCTCTGGAAGTTTGGACAACGAAAGGATCTTGGTCCCCGCTCCCCAAACGTTTTTTAGCCTCGTTACACGCTAATGTCTGTATGTGGTTTCTTACTTTATTGTTTGAAAAAAATCTAAAGATCGACAAGGGTAGGCTTCAGATATAATAATGTCACACGGTGGCTTCCTGAAGAAAAATTGCATATATTAAAACACAGTGTGTTATGCTCCTCCCTCCCCAGATCTAAAAAAGTAAGTGAGAATACCCCCACTCCCAAGCAGCTCTCAATGAAAATGTACATAAGCACAAAAACAATTAAAACAATTTATTTTTCTTGTGATTGGTTATGTCTTTTTGTCTAAAGAATGAATAAAATAAAACAAAATAAATTCACAGTCTTTGAGTTGTCTTTCTTTCTGAATTCATATCAACTTTTCAACACTGAAGTTGTAAAACTCTTCTCTTGTGATATAACAAATCCCTTATGGAACTTCAAAATGAAATAATTTTCTATGTGTCAATTTGTATACCAACAAATTATCACCTTTCTCAAAAGATCACCTTCAAACAATCACATTTGAAACCAACAAACATAAACATACTATCAAATTTCACCCTTGAATAAGCACTTTTAAATGTTCACTCACGGTTCACAATTTATCAGTTCAGTCACTGGAAAATCAGGAAAATACCAGTTCACGGAACGATGAATTCGAGTGCGTTGTCTGGACGTGGGGTGCGTTGCAATAACTGAAGATCCCGTATTGAAGTGTGCAAGTTCAAGTATGCACTCGACTTGGTATCAACCGTTTCACAAATGAACTGTCTCAAAAATAAAATCAACTTGAAGGTGAATTAAACTGAGATGTCACTTGAATGGCAGGGTCTCTGAATGACAAAAATCAAACGGAGTTTGCACTTAAAACGTACTCACAGCTTCCGTGGTCTTCACAATGTGTCACCGAGTCATTCTCACACTAAACGCATACCACTGGAACAGTCTTCTACAAAATCAAGCGTAGATCACTACTCACACTTTCACTTAGTGCTGTCTGCGGTTGCTCTTTACTCTACTTAAGCCTCGGTAATCTTAAATTGAAACAACTTATCGAACGAGCTTCTCAATCGCGACACTGCACTCTCTTCTGCATCAGTCACACACATCACAACCGCGCTTCTTCGTCTCTCTCCGCTGCAATCACAGCATGCGCAAAAAGTAGACCACTCACCAAACTAAAAGTAACCCCCGTTACACATACATACTTTTCATCTAGTATTTATTTATTAGTAACTATTAACTATTACTTAAAGTTAATAGGGGGGTTACAAAGATAAAGTGAGCAGTAGACCTATCCCTTTAAGAGAGATCTGATACATACTGTACACTACCATTCAAAAGTACTTTTTTGAAATGAATAATTATTATATTATTATATTATGTAAGATCATCATGTGACACTGAAGACTGGAGTAATGACTGCTGGAAAATTAAGCATTGCTATCACAGGAATAAATTATTTTTTCTAAATATATTTAAAAGTTTATAAATTGTAATTATGTTTCACAATTACTGATATTTCTGTGTTATTGATTGAGAAGTATCCTTGGTGAGAACACTTCTTTCAAAAACATTTATAAAAATCTTACCGACCCCAACTTTTGAACAGCATTTAACATGATGGATGAGCTAATTTGAGATCCACTGGAAGTATAACTCCAGACTTGCATTGATGAATAAAATGAGCCTAACCTCATAGTAGCTTTGGACAGCGTTGATGAAGGCCTCATCGGCTACAATCTGAGTCTCTCCATTCAGGAAGGCCAGGAAACGATCTTTCACTGTCTGAAGGTGCTGCTTGCTGATCTGAAATGAGAACACATCAGAAAGACAGGAATTGAAATATTACTGAATTTCACTTAATGTTACAATTAAAATACAATCTATAAAAAGCATCCAAATGTTAATAGAATCTCATCTGTTATAAATTGGAATATCTTTATTCATGGGAACAATAGAGAGGGATTTCGGCAATGTTGTTATTTGGTAACCAGGGCGAGATTAACAAAAGAATATTCTTAAGAAAGAATTCCATAGAAGATAAATTCCAAAGAAGTTTGTAAGCATGTTCCAAAGTGCAATTCTTCAAATATTTTCTTAAGCACATCTAATTTGGTATAGCAGTTAAAAAAAAAATTATTCTGAAAGTTTTGGGAATCCGGCCCTAGAGAATTACTCAGCAAATGTTCCATTTGAATCCATCAGTGGAAGTTGGAATAAGTTTTCATTCTGCCTTGACCTAAGATCAGTTTGACTTTCACTTAATGTTATAATTAGCGTTTGATGAAGAGACGAATGTGGGCCTTGAGCTGCAAAAAAAAGAAGAAGCCAAGCCTCACTTAACAGTAACAGATTTTTTCCCCAGTAAGTATTAGACCTCTTGCCAATTTTAAATTGCAAAACAGATCATATTTCAGCCAAGAGACCACATAAAACCTCTAGACGACTGAAGATGAGAGACACTGACCATCTCAAAACATCTTATCCATCTGGATAGAGACTCGATTTGAAAGAAATGTGAAACAAGCATCTACATTACAGTGATTGCCCACAGAGTGCTACAGCTCTACAGCTGCTGATGACTTTTGCTCATTATATGGATATGAAACCATGATCTTTGCGTTTGGAAGCTTGTTTTTTAACAGTTAAGTCTTTTTTTTCTTCTTAATATTTTCAGAGCTCTTTTCTGTTCTGCTTAGCCGGTCCATTTGTGACACTGAGGTGTACTCCACTTCGCCCATATTCGCAACACACAAATTATTAAGAGGCTGAGAGCAGACTGAATCTCTTGTCTCATAACCGAGTCAAGGAATTGATAATTATAGAGCTTATCCTGTGTTCCTCTCCTCCCTTGTGTGTTTTTCTCCCTTCCATAAGAATTTAAAAGTAAAATAAGCCATTTGGTATAAAATGTGGGCTTTACAGTGAAATAGGGATGAGAAACGAGATGGATTTGATCAGTTTTTGTGCATAAGAGAGAGGTCTGGCTTTATAAATCCACCTTGTGGATGAAATGATTCATAACAAAAGAAAAATTACATACTGACAATAGCCATATGACGCATTGCTTAGTCCTTTGTGATACTTTAAAAGGTTAGTTACACAGTTAGCCAAGTTACCTTGATATAAGTGGTACAAAATAAAAATATAGAAATGATAGCACAGTAGTTGTATTATGATATGATACAACCTGAAATGTTTAAAAGAGAATGTCGTAATGAAAGGTCACACCATTGTTGTAAAGCATTATGGGTTATTTTATACAATTAATCCACTCATAATCCATTTTACTTCTGAAATGTGACGTATTTCCAAGTGCAACATGATATTGGATTAATTGGAAAACTTGGTTAAGACTGAAAATGTGTTATTTTGATTGAAACAAATCTATTTTAACAACATCAACAAATCATTTACAAGACAGGACTGCATTAAAAAATAAAATGAGGTAAATTTATATTTCATGTCGACTTTAAAAAGATGCTATGCAATGGTTACGGTTTCATTTGGTCTGTCTTTATTCAATACAAACATGCACACACTGTGAATTCTTAATCAGAGGATCAATGTAAACATGATTTCCTTTTAATTTCACCATTGATTTAACTCAATGAGATACGGCATTTAGTCCATTTTCTTTTGATTGTCACACCTGTCCAGTAAACAGCAGCAGGCCTTTGATATTTTAGTGTCCCCACCTCCAGGGTCCCAAACCATATGGTCTCTGTTTTCAGCAATGAGATCTGTGCGTGTGTGTGTTTATGTGTGTGTGTGTGTGTGTGTGTGTGTGTGTGTGTGTGTGTGTGTGTCTTTATTTGAATGTTTAAAAAAAAAGTCGGCGTAAAAAAAAAATAATAAAAAAAGTCGGCACACCTTGGCTCCAGAAATGTGAAAATTTTATTGAACTCACACAGAGGTGGTAACGCTTCGAGCACGTAGGCTCTTCATTAGACAATTAAAGGTTAAACACACCACGCCTTTATACTCACAGGTGACCCCCCCCCCCCACACACACACACACACCCACACACACACACACAAAAAAATATATATATATAATAATAATAATAATAATGATACAAATAATAATACAAATAATACCAATATCACCCAAAAAAATAATACATACTAAATGTGAAAGTCAAATTAAACAAAATGAATAAAAATGTATATAGTGATACCTGCATAGACCAAGAAAAAAAAAAAGAAAAAAACGTAACCCCGTCTCCCGATTCAAAGCATCGGTTGAAGACTTAAACCATCTTCTAGAGTTGGGTTTACAGACTAAAGCTGAAGTTGATTTTATGCATGTTGAACATCCTATTAGACCTGTTCTCTAGTCTATACGCTTCCAAAAATCCACAAAATATATAGAGACATTCCCCGTGGGAGACCTATAGTGGCAGCAATCGGCACACTTACAGAGAAGCACTATATACATTTTGTTTAATTTGACTTTCACATTTAGTATGTATTATTTTTGCTTTGCCTTTATTCGGTTGGGTGATATTGGTATTATTTGTATTATTATAAAGGTGAGTCACCTGTGAGTATAAAGGCGTGGTGTGTTTAACTTTTAATTGTCTGACGAAGATCCTACGTGCTCGAAACGTTACCACCTGTAACAAGGCCAAGGTGTACCGACTTTTTTTTTTTTGAGCACCCTGGATTTTTTTGTGGATGTGCGTGCTTTTGGATCTGGTTTTATTTGAATGTTGGACATCCTTTTAAAATCCCAAGTGTTCCTCCTCATGGAGTATGTTGTCATGGTCACTGTCACACACCCCATTATCCCCTCTCAGGATATCAGTATGACCTCATAACTATGAGAGGCAGCTGCATTATCTCTATTACTCCCATGGTAACTGCAGGAGTGATTATAGTGGATAGGCTGTTGATGAAGAGCAATTAAAGTGTATCATCTAAACACTCATCGTAATGTTCTCTCTACACCACGATGACAATGCGCACAAATGTTGAGGATCCTACATGGACCCTTTTCATATACATTTTAATCAGCATTGTAAATCCTGCAAAGTTTTTTATAATTTCATTTTTTTTTAAGTACATATAAAACTATATTTTGTATTATATTACCTTTGTATCCAAAAAAATAAATAAATACTAAAAAAATAGTTCTTGTACCAATAGATATTCATGTTGATGCCGGTATTGTGTCCGTTATGTTCTGTTCACTTTCACAGTTGCTCGAAGTCTTGGGCTATTTTGGCCGTTTTTGAGTACTTTTTTATTTTTTTATTTTGCGACATAAACAAATGTTTACCATACCAATGTTTGTTATCATTTTTTTCAGCACAACATCACCTATATGACTAGACAATTAGTTGTTCACTTTGATGTACTGTATCAACATACTGGACCCAAAATAACACAAAAAACACAAAATCCGAATAGAAAAATTATAGCTTTTTTACTACAAAAAACACAAACATGCTCAATGAAGCATTTTAAATGGTTTAAAATGTAAACACAAGTTGTAAATGTCAACATATACAGGTACAATTCAGATATAATCAAGCTATATACTAAACAAAATATGATTTACAAAAAAAGCGGGTGTAGCCATAGGCTTTTTTTTTTCTTTTTAGCTTTGCCACTTTTTAAAACAGTTTATGCACACAATTATACAGAGCTATATTTAAGGCCTTGCATTCCCAGAGTATGAGGGTTCCCAAATAGTGCAATATAAAAAAGGTAAAATTGAGATAAGATCAAACTAAATACAGCAAAAAGCAGGTGTGGCAATAGGTGTTTTTTTCTTTTCTTTTTTACCTAGAAACTCTAAAAAAAAATTTAACAGAAAATAACGCAGACAGCTACATTGCAGGGCTTTCATTCCTTGAGTAAGAGGGCTTCCTAAATAGTGCAAATATACCATACAAAAGGTAAAATTAACACAAAATCAAACTACTGGGTTTGTTGTACTACTTTGTTGTGTTTTTTTTGTTTGATTTTCCAAAAAACTAAATTTTCCTTCCACATAAAAACTCTAAATATACTCCTAAACTACCTAAACTATCTACACTACTCCTAAACTACTCTCAAATTCTACTCAAACTTTTCTAAAAACTAGTAATAATCTCTCTGTCCTCTCTCACTCTCTCTCTCTCTCTCTCTCTCTCTGTCCTCTCTCTCTCTCTCTCTCTGTCCTCTCTCTCACTGTCCTTTCTCTCTCTCTCTGTCCTCTCTCTCTCTCTCTCTCTCTCTCTCTCTCTCTCACTGTCCTTTCTCTCTCTCTCTGTCCTCTCTCTCTCTCTCTCTGTGTCCTCTCTCTCTCTCTCTCTGTGTCCTCTCTCTCTCTCTCTCTGTGTCCTCTCTCTCTCTGTCTCTCTGTCCTCTCTCTCTCTGTCTCTCTGTCCTCTCTCTCTCTCTCTCTCTCTCTCTCTCTCTGTCCTCTCTCTCTCTCTCTCTCTCTCTCTCTCTATATATATATATATATATATATATATATGTATATGTGTCTCTTTGTCTACTCCGTCAATCTCCCACCTTTCAATTTCGCTTCTTTGCTCAGTTGGCTCCTCCTCCACTCCCTAAAATGTGCAGCCTGAAGAGCAGAGTCAGCAGATTCACACATTTTTCTCCGTTTTGTTTTATGACAAAAACCGACTAAGTAATTAGAATAAATGCAACCCCTGTCGCATCCCATCTTACTTTCTTTTACGAACGCGTCCATATTTTCAAAAATTTTTTAGATAAAGTTGAAATAATCATATCTCCGTTTTTACTTGGTCTATCAACACAAAACAAAAAAGTAGAATAGAGTTTCAAGCCAGCACTTTCGACAGAAGTGGACGGCAGCGCTCAACTTTGTTTTTATGCTTTGACGTCTTAAATTGGTCAAGTTAAGAAATAAGTCAATAAATTTTTTTAGGATAAATTCCAAAGAAGTTTGTAGGAATGTCCTGAGGGCAATTCTTCAAAAATTCTTCAGAAGTTCTCAAATATTTTCTTAAGAAAATCTAATTTTAAATTGCAGTTAAGAAGAATTTTAATGTGTGAATCCGGCCCTAGAGAATTAATCAGCAAATGTTCCATTCAAAAAGTTTATTTAAAAAAAAAAAAAAAAACTAGTTAACACTGCTGTGAGGGTGTTTCTAATACAGCGGCTGTGGGAGTGACGGTAAAATTTATATCTTTCTCTCTTCTATTGTTTTCCTCTTTTTGAAAGTGTGAAAACGTTATTGTGGAGTTTTCTTTTGCTATTTGAGCAAATGGGAACACAACATATATTTAATGTGGTCTCTCGTTCACTGCTGTAGAAGTTTACCCAACTATGACGACTTCCAATTCTGAAAAACCTGGAAATGTGAAAAGGTTCAACTGCTAACCTCGTGACTAGCATACTACTTCTGCTATTTCTGACACATATGGAAGAAACAATAGGAGTAGAATGTTTGTTTGTGAGTTTAAGAGAATAATAATACACTATTCTGAATTCAGCTAAAGCTAAATTATACTATGTATACTGATACTATGCTAACATACTACCCCTGCAATTTCTACAATATAAGACAATAAAATGCTAGTATGCTATTCCTAATTCAAAGTACACCATACACACTACTATGCTAATATACTATCTATAGGCCTACTAATACACTAACATACAAATTCTGCTATTTGTGCCATATTTGGCAAACATAATAAGAGTAGCATGCTATCTTGCTATTCTCAGCTCAAAGTCAGTAAATTAAGACAGAATTTTCATTTGGGTGAACTATCCCTTTAAATTCAGATTAAGTCACACCAAAATCTTTTTCCAAGTCAATTCAATCAACAAATCAACATTTTAAGTGATGTAAGTGTACTTTTACTACACTATTTTCCCTCTGTTTGTGATTGTTACATGCTTGTTTTAATTGTATTTTTATCCATCAGAATGATTGGCTAGGGAGAGTGTAATCAGTCTAGTGATTTTCGTCAAATCAAATCACTCATAGAAAAATTTAAAGGGATATTCCACCCCAAAATGAAAATTCGATCATAATTTCTCACCCTCATGTTGTTCCAACCCCGCAAGACCTTGGAACACAAATTCAGATAATTTTCATGAAATCTGAGAGCTTTCTGTCCCTCCATTGACTGCTACTCAACTACCACTTTAACGCTTCGAAAAGTTCATAAAAAGATCGTCAAACTAATCCATAAGAATTGACCAGTTTAGTCCAAATTTTCTGAAGAGACATGATCACTTTATAACATGAACAGATTTAATTTAGGCTTTTATTCATCAACATCAGTTGTGGTAAACAGAAGCTCAAGCATGTTCACTTGACATGCGAGAACAAATGAGGTGTTATGCGACACGTTTGAGCTTCAGCAAGAACCAATGAGGTTTGTTCTCGCGTGTCATGCAGGTTCGGTTGAGCTTCTGTTTATGTACACTGATCAATGTTTATATGTTAAAAGACCAAATTAAATCTGTTCATCATATTAAACAATCAAGTCTCTTCAGAAAATAAGCTGGACTAAACTACTGAATTCATATGGATTCGTTTTACGATCTCTTTATGAACTTTTTGAAATGTCAAAGTGGTAGTTGCATAGCTGTATGGGTAGGCTCTGGCTAAGTTGTAATATAAACGAAACGCTATTGGCCATTTAAAAAAAAAGGGAGCTGGTCACATCAAAATTACATCAAGCATTGAGTAATGCTGTGCATTTCAAGGCACTTCAGTGGGCCTTTAATAACTCACACATGCCACATTCATATTGCGGGGAATTACCACTCCCATTTTTTATCTAGAACATATCCAACTTATTTCTGATGAGCTTTGAATTGAATTGAATTATGGGTGGCACTTCCGGTTTGGGGAACTTCCATTCAAAATGACTGAAAAGAATAATTTCAAATCATAAGGTTGCCCTACATACAAAGCTTATCTGTCAGTTTGACTCAATGAACTATCCATTTTCTCTCATGTTTTATTTAAGAACAACATGAGAATAACGTAACACTTGGTATTTTAACGTGACATGTTATAACAAGAATATCTATGGCAAGAGCTCTTTTCAGTCACTGCTTTCTTTTTCTTTTGCATTCTGCTGTAATAGTATGAAAAAGGTCAACATATAATGCACATTTGTGGTCTGTTCTCCAGATTTAATTTACGATATATGCCATTAATAATTCAATGCACGAAAAATCTCTCTATTTTTCTGTCCAAATCCTCACGCCTCTTTCCAGGTTTGTTTTTACAGGTACATATAATTTATTATCTGTCAAAATGACTGATATCACTTTGAAATAGTATCACACAATGCTGAAGTAAATCTTTTTTTTATTATTATTATTAATAAGGCAACGTGTGTTACATAATACAGATTACCACAGTGATATTTAACCGTCCGATTTTGCTCTGGAAAGATTCAAGCTTTTCATGGTCTGTTAAAAGTAGGCTACCTTGTTGATACTTATACACTTTAAAATGTCCTTTTAAAGCTGCAGTCCATAGCTTTTCTTCTTTGTCGCCATCTCTGTTCGAAATCTAAAATTGCAGTTATTCGCAGAATTATCTTTACGTTGGGTTGGCACAGCGCGGATGAATCCAATATTTTGCGGCGAATGTGCTGTCAGTCACCGCGCTGGTGTGGATACTGGCATTCAGAATCACAGATTCTACTTTTTGAAAGTATGACCAACATAAGAATTTTCACTGGAAAATGAACAAGCAAGTAACATCCACTTTTGTTCTGACCAACTAAGGGGAAAAAAGCATTGCAGTAAATCGCGCTGATTAAATCTAAAGATCGCTTATATCACGTCAAACCGTGCAAATTATACTTTGTTCTCAAATTGTTAATGTTAACAACATCAGCATTGCGTGACTACATTTAACGTGTATTAGGGCTACCAGTAGTTCAGTACTCCGTAACTGTATGAATTAAGCGAACAAGTGTGCTACTGTTACATAATTGAACCATTGAAATGTCTTACCTGTCCAGCAGAAAAAATAGCCGTCTCTGCGTTAGCTTTGAACCCCTTCAAAACACGGAGTTCACGCCACCTTTCAAAAGCCATTTCTATTTCGCATGGGCTTGTTGCAGTCTTTTTTTTTCTGTAGCCACTCTGAAGTCTTTTGCATTTTACAACGGGTGAATCTCCAGTTGTCACTGGTGATTGTCGTTTGAACCTTTCTGGATCTGCCATCAAATTGATAAGTTTAATTATATCAAGTGCTGTGAGAAAAGGCTATAAATGTCCACCTCCAACATCCTCACACGCAATATAGCCTACTAGCCGAAACACCTTTATGTGTACAGATATGACGTAATGACGCAAAGGCATGCTTGAATTTCCCGCGGAAATCCACAAGTACCACTGGAATTAAAAACATTATTACAAGCTTACCGTTTTGAATCGAGCAACGCCAAGCAGATAGTTTTGAACACTGGCTAGTTATGTACTTGCTCAAATTTATTTTTGGATAAATGTTAACCCCAAAAAGTTACGGACTGCAGCTTTAATGTTCAATGGTTAAAGGGTGAGTAGAATAATGTCATATTCATTGTACACAGTTTAAAAATATATATATTATTGCGTCCATAGAGCTAGTCTTTCACTCATTGTTTACAGCTTAACGGAAGTTACACCCATAATTCGCGCAAAGCGTCATGAGGCGAAGGAATAATGTGGATAAAGTGAGTCCATTCAGCTCCTGGAGTGCCACTGTCCTGCAGTTCCCCTTCAGGGATTGTTCAGCGATTGTGAGCATTGCTTTCCTCTGAGAACTCTGCGCTCGCGCCGATCGCTCTTTGAGGAGAGTGGTTTGCTGCGAGCTCCCCAAGGCTCGGGTCCCGCTTCTGTTGAGGCAGAGCGGCGGCGCTTGTCTTGGGGTTCGCAGATGGATCTCACCGGCGACGTTGAGACGGGCCCCGCCCTATCTCAGCTTTCTCCGGCGGGATCCAGTGCCTCTCACCCGGCTCTGGAAGCACGCGCTGCGGCGGTTACTTCCGCCCGGGTGGAGGCACATGATGATGTTGAATTGAGATTATCCAGTTCTGAGGAGCTGGATGTCGAAAGTGTTACATCACAGCAAACTAGTTTATCACATTATACTGCAAATGAAGAAGGTTTGATGGATGTGTTATCTCGGGCTGTTGAAAAGCTCAGTATCGAGTGGCCAGCTGATAGACAGGAGTCCAGAAATAAAAGCAAACTAGATGATAGATTTCTGTCTGCACGACCTCAACCTTCTCGCCGGTGCTTACCGTTCTTCCCAGATCTCCATGCTGAGGTTTCAAAGACCTGGGTTAGACCGGTTTCGAGTAGAATCTATACTAACCAATCTAATGCCTATGGTAATATTTTTGGTGCAAAAACTGCAGGGTTTGTGACGTTGCCGAAGGCAGAGGAGACGCTCGCTAGCTATCTCTCTCCTGCTTTGTCATCTTCGCTTAAAGCACCGGCTCTTCCTTCAAAACCATTAAAAGATACTTCTGCACTGGTTGGGGAAGGCTTACTCGGCAGCGGGGCAGGCGGCTGCATGTTTACATACTATCGCCATTATGCAGGCTTATCAGGCCGACCTGCTTAAAGACGCATGTGAAGGGGGTGAAATTTCTGCTGACATGATTAATGAACTTAGGCAGACGGCTGATCTCACTCTCCGGGCCACCAGGGAGACCGCTAAGTCCATTGGCCGGTCTATGGCAGCCATGGTGGCCACAGAAAGACATTTGTGGCTGAGTCAGACCTCTATGAAGGAGAAGGATAAGACTTTTCTTTTAAATGCTCCAGTTTCGCCTGCGGGCCTCTTCGGTGACGCGCTAAAAAGAGAAGCTGTGGAGAGGTTCCAGGAAGAGAAGAAACATGCGGCTGCTTTTCAAAAATGTATGCCCCTTAAAGTGCGTGTCGCTGGGGCTGCTGAGCGAGGGCAGTCCCAGCAGCCGAGTACCTCAAAAAGAGCGCAGCAGAAACGGAGTGTCGCGTCTCGTGCCCCCCCGCAGAGAAACTGGAGGGACGAGGCGGGGCGCTCTCCGGCGCGACCTTCTCGGGGTAGGGCTGATCTGAGGACAGTCATTATCGCCAAGAAGGCCGCGTCGAAAAAATCCTGACTCTGAGGGTGGTCCCCATCGGGGAAGACTTGAGTTCACTGCACAACAACACGGTGCCCTGTCTTTCCCGGTGCCCTCAGGGGTCTGCTCTACTAACCCTGCCTATACAGGGCGTAGAGAGGCCCGGCGAGTGACTTCCCGAGGGACTCTCCGAGGAGGGTTGTGGAGTGCTCAGACCAGCTGTTCCCTGCCAGTACGTTACAGGGTGCTGTGTCTGTCACTCGGGATGTTCATCCAGAGGCCAGCCTCGAGAGGCTGGTTCCCTTAGTAGAGTTCCTGGCGGAATGGAAAATTCTCCCCAATGTTTCTCAGTGGGTCCTGAATACTATAGAGAACGGGTACGCTATTCAGTTCAGAACGCGTCCACCTCGGTTCAGAGGGGTTCTGCCCACAGTGATGGGCCCCGAGCAGGCTCTGGTATTAGAACAGGAGGTAAAAACTCTGTTGCTAAAAGGGGCTATAGAGCGGGTTCCTCTACCCAGCAGGGAGTTAGGATACTACAGCCGGTACTTCATCGTTCCAAAGAAAGATGGAGGGCTGCGTCCCATTCTAGATCTGCGCCTCTTAAACCGCGCTGTAGGGAAGCTCAAATTCAAGATGCTCACTCTCAAGCAGATCGTGTCACAAATCAGATCCGAGGACTGGTTTGTCATGATAGATCTAAAGGACGCTTACTTCCATGTATCTATCCTCCCTCAACACAGGAAGTTCCTGAGGTTCGCTTTCGGGGGCGAAGCGTACCAATATCGGGTCCTTCGTAGCACTGTCACCCCGCACGTTCACGAAGTGTATGGATGCAGCTATAGCTCCGCTCAGGCTGCAGGGCATCCGTATTCTGAACTATATAGACGATTGGTTAATTCTAGCTCAATCGGAACAACAGGCGGTTCGGCATCGAGATGTCGTTCTTGCTCACATCAAGAGGTTGGGGTTGAGACTCAACGCCAAGAAGAGTGTTCTTTCTCCATTACAGAGAACCACTTTTCTCGGTGTAGTGTGGGATTCGATGACGATGCAGGCACAATTGTCACCTGCTCGTGTTGCTTAGATTCTCGCCACAGTAGATCAAGTCAAGCTAGGCCGGTCATTCACTGTGAAACAGTTCCAGAGACTGTTAGGCCTCATGGCAGCTGCGTCCAACGTAATACCTTTTGGCCTCCTGCACATGAGACCGTTACAGTGGTGGCTCAGAACCAAGGGATTCTCCCCGAGGGGAAATCCGCTTCGC
Organism: Meda fulgida; assembly: GCA_030578275.1. Lineage (NCBI taxonomy): Eukaryota > Metazoa > Chordata > Actinopteri > Cypriniformes > Leuciscidae > Meda > Meda fulgida. The sequence continues at coordinate 14,301,823 of CM060626.1, forward strand.
ATGATCATGAGTTTGCGACGGTGTCATCGCGCCCTGATTGTGTGGAGAGATCCTTGGTTTCTGTCCCAAGGCCCTGTGCTGGGAGCTCCTTGTCGTCGTGTTATGCTAACGACAGATGCCTCTCTCACGGGTTGGGGGGCGATCATGAATGGTCGCCCGGCTCAGGGTCTGTGGGAGGACCATCATCGTCTATGGCACATAAATTGCCTAGAGATGTTGGCGGTGTTTCAGGCTCTGAAACACTTCCTCCCAGACCTAAGGGGCCACCATGTTCTTGTCCGGACAGACAACACATCGGTGGTCTCTTATATCAACCATCAGGGGGTCTGCGTTCTCGCCCGCTTTACAAACTGGCACGTCAGATCCTTCTATGGTCCCAAGGGAAAATTCTCTCTCTCAGAGCTATTTATCTCCAGGGGTATTTGAACCAGGGGGCAGACATCCTGTCGAGGTAGGGGCCGAGGCCCGGGGAATGGAGTCTTCACCCCGAGGTGGTGGAGCTCCTATGGGAACATTTCGGTCGTGCCGAGGTAGACCTATTTGCGTCCCGAGAGACATCACACTGTCCACTGTGGTTCTCTCTCAGCCAGCCAGCCCCACTGGGGTTGGACGCGATGGTACATCCGTGGCCGAGGTCACCCCTGTACGCTTTTCCCCCGATCGCTCTGCTCCAGGGAGTTCTGGAGAGGGTTCGCCAGGACAGGCTCAGTCTCCTGCTAATAGCCCCGTTCTGGCCGGCCCGAGTATGGTTTGCGGACCTAGTGTTTCTCCTAGACGGCTCTCACCTGGAGATACCCGATCAGGAGAGATCTGCTCTCTCAGGCGAGCGGGTCGATCCTTCACCCCCGCTCAGAGCTATGGAGGCTGTGGGCTTGGCTCTGAGGGGGCCCAGCTCATAGATTCTGGTCTTTCGGCTGAGGTCGTTGAGACCATCCTCCAATCCAGAGCTCCCTCCACGAGGAAGTTATATGCCGCGAGGTGGAAACTTTTCACCTCTTGGTGTGGAGAGCGCCAGCAGGACCCAGTTAACTGCCCGGTTGGTACAGTGCTGGATTTCCTGCAGGACCGTCTCTCCACAGGGTTATCCCACCCCACACTGAAGGTGTATGTGGCGGCCTTAGCTGCTTACCACGCCCCTTCAAGTGGAGGTTCCCTCGAGGAACACCCACTTATATCTCGCTTCCTTCATGGCACCTTGAGGCTGAGGCCTACAGTGCGCACGAGGGTACCAGCTTGGGATCTGGCCATCGTCTTAGAAGGTCTCTCCCTTGCTCCTTTCGAGCCCATCGAGGAAGTTTCGGAAAAGTTTCTTACTCTAAAGACTATCCTTCTTCTCGCTATCTCACCTCTTAAAAGAATTGGAGATATTCAAGCAATTTCGGTGGCTCCCTCGTGCCTGGAATTTGCTCCTGGTATGGTTAAAGCTTTTCTCTGTCCCAGACCAGGTTATGTTCCTAAGGTACCAATTACTTTTGTTAGACCTATAGTTCTGCAGGCTTTCTGTCCTCCGCCTTTTCTGACGTCAGACCAGGAGAAACTTAATTTGCTGTGCCCCGTTAGGGCTTTAGATGCTTATGTCCACAGAGCTGCCCTGTGGAGGAGATCAGAACAACTGTTTGTCTGTTTTGGGTCACCTAAGAAAGGTTGTCCTGCATCTAAGCAAAGGATGACCAAGTGGGTGGTCGAGGCCATCTCACTTGCTTACGGTTCGGCCCATCAGCCTTCACCTTTGGCTGTAAGGGCTCATTCCACCAGGAGTATGGCTGCCTCTACAGCTCTTCTTTCAGGAGCTTCTCTTCAGGACGTTTGTGATGCGGCAGGCTGGTCCTCACCGCACACTTTCGTTCGATTTTATTCCCTTGATCTCAGCTCCACTCCCGGGGCTCAGGTTCTCTCGTCGGTTTGTGTCTCCTAATGACACACGATGGGGATTTGGTCGTATGGGGATGTGGGTATTGCGTTCCCACTGCGATTACACGCAGCGGTAGTCCCTGAAGAGGAACGTCCCGGGTTACGTATGTAACCCTAGTTCCCCGAAGGAACGAACGCTGCGTGTCCTGCCATACTCGCGGCATCCCCTTGGGTCGCTTGCTTCAGTAACTTTTAAGCTGGCGTATTGTGTGCTTAGGGGATATTTATAGCTTCCTGGTTGATGACGTCACTCGCCGTACGCTCATTCTCTCCATTGACTGATTTCATTCATGCTTCAGATGCGTCACGCTGGAGGGCGTTCCCACTGCGATTACACGCAGCGTCCGTCCCTTCGGGGAACTAGGGTTACATACGTAACCCGGGACGATTTCAGCTCCAACCCCAATTAAACACCTGAACAGCTAATTAAGGTCTTACTTAAGCATTCCAGAAACTTACAGGCAGGTGTGTTGAGGCAAGTTGGAGCTAAACTCTGCAGGACAGTCCATTCAGGATCAAGTTTGTGCACCCCGATATAGAGAGACACGCAGAGAATATAGTATTCTTCATTCTTTCTGACAAATAGCAAAAGCGGATGTGAATAATAGTCTGTACAGTGTTTTGTACATTTTTACATTGCAGTGTACAGTGTTTATTATAAGGGGGGATGGAATCCGCAGCTCAGTACTCATTACTCACTACGCATGAGTACTAAATAAGCAATTCTTTTACTCTTACTCGTCTAGTTTTTTTGGACAAGTACTTTTTACTCTTCTCACAGCACATTTTTTTACATTTACTTGAGCATATTTCTTCAGTACTCTTTCAAATTCCGCTCAATCTTAGAAATGCACTGGGGACGCTATTTTAAGTTGCGCAAGAATAAGAAATTCTAAAATCTCAAAAAACGCTGAATGGTATCATTCACTTATGCAAAATTTCTTAAAAAATATATTTCAAGCTGACTGAGCCAAGTGGTTAGTGACACTAACCACTATATGGCACAAATCTATACCTTGAATCCAGTGCAAGTCATTATAAATGAATAAATGTAAATGTATTTCAGTCTTTACTCTGCTGTTTCTAAAATAAAAATAATATAATAAAATATACACAATAGCCTTAGCTGTTGATCTAATGCCGTTTGATTTCAACACCACAGCTGGCACTGCAAGCATGATGTATTAAAAATCATATCAGTGTTGAATATAAAAAATTGTACAGTGTAATGAATGAACAGCCTGTCACCAGAGACTCTCCCAAACGAATGGTCATGGAATTAATGACTGAGCTGAATTTAATTGGAAATCTTTAATAACTCATTCAACTCTTCTGCTCCGCATCCCTCTCTCCCATCAGTCCTATCCTCTTCTTTAATTCTTTGGAAGTGACTCATTTCCTCCCTGTAAAGATTAAACTATCATGTTGTTAAACGTTGGGTTATGGCTATTTCACTGCTGTTGGCACACGCTGGTGCAGCTGGAGCAATAAATACAGCTAATGACTCTCCCGCTCTCCATGCAGTGCCTCCCTTTCTCTATTCGTAAACTGTTATGTTCCAAACTCTGATTCACAGAAGCTAAATAAAGTACCTTAGTCCAGTTTTTTTACAGTCTCTTTGTGTGCTAACTGTAAAACTGCTACAGGCTACACACATACAACCTTAGATCCACCTCACACCTGCCTGTTGCTGGTAACTATAGCAACTGACAAAACACAGACCCTTGTCATTGAATCCATAGGTAGTAATTTACTATCACAGACACACACATGCTAACTATAATACTAGATAATGATGGCAAAGGCTGGGTGGTATCAATCTGCTAAAACCTTACTGGCATACAGCGTTTTCCGCCACCGGAGTGGGGGTGGGGACATGTGGGGGGAAGGGAAGCTTATATGATTTAACAGACGACTAGAAAAAGTCCATGTTCTGCAGATGTAAAAAAAAACACTAAGCTAGAGGTTAAAATTGACTCGGAGGACTTTATTAGAGCCGACCTAAGCCCTGCGCTCGGATCAGAGAGAGGTTTACACATTTAAATTGACTTCTCCTACGTTTAGGAGGGCACTTGAGAGTTTTTCAGCATGGTCTATATAAATTGTTGATCCTCATTGTGCATCCTCCCATTAAAGTGCCAGTCCTCGCTGTGACCTTCCTAGTGCAGATGCTGAAAGCACATAATTCCGGCAATAGCTCTTCCATAGAGAGCTATTTCTCACAGAGAAGGGACTCTGCTTCCCTTCACGCTCAACGGAGCGTCGCATTTGGTTTTGTTCGACAGGAGAGTCAACATACCATGTCCATGGCTTCTTTTTTTTTTTTTTTTCTCTGTTTACCAGTTTGAGAGACAGAGACAATAATGAGTGGGAGAGAGAGCTCGTGGGACACAAGAAAAGCTTTTCAAATGGCACTCAGCAAGACAGAAAGCAAGACTGTATTGTTTGACTCATAAGCTTTAGTGTAAAATAAGGGGCTTCAAAATGATGCAATTTCTAGCATATTTAGTTGTGTAGACAGCATATCGTTTCAAAGAACAAATATAATGATCTACAAATATATTGGACAAAGATCAAGCAGCAAGTGTGAATCAGCTACTGGTTTGAAAGCAAACCACTTAGGACGTTTTCACACTGGCAGTTTAGTTCAGAACGGGGCCCAGTTCGCATAAAAAATCGCTAATGTGAAAGCTATCATGCGGACCCGGGTGAGCAACAAGGTACCGAACCTGAGACTACCTGAAGGAGGAGGTCTGAGTTCGGTTGCTCTCAAACTGTGGAGCGATTCGCGTGAATGTTAAAGCAACCCAGACTCGGGGGCTCGTTTAGGAAGTAAAGTAACCCGCGCATATGTTTGCAGCAAGTTGTAACATTTTGGAAGGTTACAAAGACTTTACGTTTCAATAAAAAAAAAACTTGGGAAAAAGCAATAAGAAAAATTGTGTAATAAGACCAGGAACATATAATGAGTAAGGAAATAAATTAATTTCATGTTGACTTTAACTGATATTGAGACAAAACTTTGCTGTTTTCATGCAAGTCGGTTTGGTAACACTTTAGATTAGAGCCCCCGAAGTACTGCATGAGTAAAATTAATTTATAGCATACCTTTCTGTAATTATAGTGTACCTATAAAGTACATACATGTAGGTATAAGTGAACAATATTTAAATTTTGGGGAATAAAGGGGTAACAACCAGGAATATTAAATTATTTATAATGGAAGTATTTTAGAACTAAGGGGTAAGCCTCTCTCCTTTTTGTAGATGGTCAGGGAGTTACGTCCAGTCAAAGGCACACGTTTTTCGGCTTATATCTCGGCCAATCTTTGATGAATATTCCCAAGACTCCTCCTCCCCCGAATTTTAGCTCTCTGGGTCTTCGCGTTCTAGAGATACGAGAGATTTTCTTCTGAGAACGTGACGTCACCGGCGTCCGCAATATTGCAGTGTGCCCGATGGTTCTCTTACGAGAGGTTCTCTCGTATTGCGTAAGTTTAGCTTACGCTACGGGAAAGATTCATCTTCTCGAGATATTGAAGCCAAAAAAAATTATCCTTCATTTTGTATTCATTGTCAACGCAGTGCAGCAGCTAGCAGACCTAGAGCAGGCCATCTCGCGTGCTCATTGGCTGCCCTCGGGCAAGGCCACCGCCCACCGCTGCCCACCGCCGGCGTTGAACAAGCGAATAGCCAGCTTAGGATAGCGCTGGGGAAGCCGGCCGTCTCGCCACCTTCAGCCATCCATGCGAGCTACGCTATCCGGCGACGTATCCTTTTTACCTTGCAAATTCAAAAAGAGCAGCGAGTGTCTTTTTAAAGATGCCTCGCGTTTCCTGCGGCTCGTGTAGGGCCCCGCTCAGCGCCGGAGAGCACCATGTCATCTGCGCTCTCTGCCTTGGCCTTGAACATGCGGAGCTGCGAGCTCTGCGAAGCGCTTCCGCTGTCGACCCTGCGGGCTTGACTCGAAGCCTTCAACTCGGAAGCAGTCACTCCGCCTTGCCCGGGACCGCGCAAAAAGAAGCGCCGCTCCCAGAGACAGCCGGAAGCTATGGCCACTGCGACTCGCTCGCCGGAGGACCTCCCTCGAGCTTCGCCTTCACCTCCCCTCCTCACCGACGCGCAACTGCCACTTACGAGCCTCACTGCCGTCGCATCTGAAGATGAGGTCGAGGAACACGCCACAAGTGACTGCTGTTCCATCCTGGCATCGGATAGCGAAGAGTGGTCACTTCACTCTGACTCCTCGTCGATCCAGGAATCCAGCCGTACCCGCGCTGGAGCTGATGCGGAACTGATGCCCCTGTTAACACAGGCTGTTAACGACTCGGGCTCGAGTGGTCGCTGCCGAAGGAACCCGTGCCGAACAGGCTCGACGGATGTTTCCTCCAGAGCCACCGTCGTCCAGCTTCAGCGAGCAGGCCCGCTCTGTTCCTGCCAGAACTGCACACGGAGCTGACGAAGTCTTTGAATGCACCGTTCTCCTCGAGACTTCAGTCCCATGCCTCCGCGTCGCTCTCCCAAGTGGACGGCGCCGCCGAGAGAGGGTATACGGCTATTCCCCTGGTGGAAGAGGCGGTCGCAGCGCACCTTTGCCCGCCCTCCGCGAGATGACGGTCACGGTCAGCCCTCCCGTCAAAAGCCTGCAGAGCCACGTCCGCCTTGGTCGGCCGCGCTTACGCCACCTCCGGCCAGGCCGCGTCTGCTCTCCATTCCATGGCTGTGTTACAGATCCTGCAAGCCGACCTCCTCCGTGAGTGGGACGAGAAGGGCCGGGATCCAGCTGCGGTCACAGACCTGAGAAGTGCGACGGATCTCTCTCTCCGCGCCACCAAAACAGCAGCTCAAGCCATCGGACGAGCCATGGCCGCTTTAACCGTCACAGAGAGGCACCTCTGGTTGACGCTCGCGGATATGAGGGAAGCTGAGCGCGCCACTTTTCTGAACGCGCCGCTCTCCCCCACTGGTCTCTTCGGCCCAGCGGTGAAGGGGATCGTTGACCGTTTCTCCGAGGTACAAAAAACTACGCAGGCCATGAAGCTCTTCCTGCCGCGACGCTCAAGCTCCGCTACAGGCCGCTCTCATGAGAAGCAAGGCCAGCCTCCTGTACGAGCCAGCACACAGCGTCCAGCACAGCCTCAGCCTTCGTAGCGACGCCAGGGCGGCCGCCCTAGGTCACGCTCAGACAGCCGTCACAGACCGTCGCCCCCCAGAGGAACTCGGCAGAGGATCGTGTTGAAGTCTGAGCACGCGAAGCCCTCCTAACAAAGAGAGAGAAAAGACGCACTTGTCCCGCTGCGGCCGGACCGCCGTCAAAGTTAATTTCCCTGTCAGTCCCCTACATACAGGCTACTGCAGTGGTTCATTTAGCAGCCAACGAGCCGGTTCATTCACCCTCTCGCCTGCACACAAACGCCGTTTTCACAGCGAACCAGAGAAATCTAAAAAAGAGTACAATATCTGGTCCGGCTCACGCCGGTGGTGTTTTAAGTGTAGTGAAAGTGCCCGCGCCCCAGTGTTCACCCCTACACACAAGCACATCAAATCTCATGTCGATCACAGAGCACACTCTCATAAAGCGCAAAAAAGCCGCTCGAGTGTTGAATGTAAGAAATGTAGCCACAGGTCTGTGCCCACTATCTGCCCGCTCTGTTACACAGTCAAAAAAGCAGGTTATGAATGTAAGTCTCGTGCCCGCTAGAGAGCGTTCACACTTACTAACGCACACCTCCCCTCGGGCGCCGCCCGCGTGTTTAAGTGTTATCACGAAATGCAGGGCATTGATAAGACGCTCTCCATTCAGTGCGATCGGGGCGTCAAATACACTTGTAAGTCTCGTGCCCGCGCACACGCGCTCACGCTTACAGGAAGGTTTTCCGCCCAGAGCGCTGCTCGCGCGTCAAAAAGTGAAAAGAAAATGTTCCCAATCCCTTATGATTGGGACATCTCACATAAATCAGCCGGTTTCGGTTTTCAGCGAGCAGCCATTGCCCAGAACCGACAGCACACGCGCCGCGCTTTCGGCTCCGGTTCAGTTTCACAAGCCAGCAAATGGCAGCGAGTTGAACACGGAGGCCATTCGCCCCCTAGCGGCTCACATAGCTGCGTGGGAAAATATCCCAGGGATTTCAGAATGGGTGTTGGGCATAATAAAGCAGGGCTATACGCTCCAATTCCGTCCCCCGCGCTTTCGAGCCCGGACCGCGACGATAGTAAATGCGGAAGTAGCACACCTACTTCATGCAGAAATAGCGAAGCTGCTATGCAAAGGGGCCATAGAAAAGGTACCGCCTTCTCTGACCCAGTCAGGCTTTTACAGCCGATATTTTCTAGTATCCAAGAAGGACGGAGCCTTCAGACCTATCCTAGATCTGAGACATTTGAACAAAGCACTTGTGAAAAGACCGTTCAAAATGCTTACGACCAGAAAAATCCTTGCGCACGTTCGCCCGAGGGACTGGTTTATTTCTCTAGATCTGAAGGATGCCTATTTCCAGATTCAGATAATACCCCGTCACAGGCATTTTTTGAGATTCGCCTTCGACGGTCAGGTATATCAATACACCGTCCTGCCGTTCGGCCTGTCTCTAGCACCCCGTACATTTACGAAGTGCATGGACTTGCGTTGGGAGAATCAGATATGGTTCCCGGAACTAGCACGGCTGTCACACACAGCTCCGTGGCCGATTCTGGTGAGGGCGGATCTCCTCTCTCAGGCTCGCGGTACGATCTTGCATCCCCATCCAGAGCGCTGGTCTCTGCACGCATGGTTGATCAACGGGTACTCGTTACCCTGCCAGAAGGAGTGATGAACACGATCACGCAGTCTAGAGCTCCTTCCACGAGAAGGCTCTATGCGTCTAAATGGTCGGTGTTCTCCAGATGGTGCACCGACAGAGGTCTGGACCCTCGGACATGCGGGGTGGCGCATCTGCTCACTTTCCTACAAGAGTTTTTGGATAAGGGGAGGTCCCCATCCACACTCAAAGTATATGTGGCGGCCGTGGCAGCGTTCACAGAACCGACGCACGGCCAATCACTAGGAAGGCATGAATTGGTCATCCGCTTCCTTAGAGGAGCTAGAAGGATGAACCCCCCGCACCCCCGTCGGTTCCTGTGTGGGATCTTTCATTGGTCCTCGAGGCCCTGAAAGCTTTTCCATTTGAGCCACTAGAATCCATTGAGTTGAAATATCTAAACCATTTTTCTGACTGCACTGTCGTCAGTGAAACGTGTGGGGGACTTGCACGCGCTGTCTGTCAGCGCGTCGTGTCTTGAGTTCGGGCCGAATGACTCTAAAGTCATCCTCAGACCTAGACATGGCTATGTTCCTAAAGTGATGGGCACTCCATTCAGAGCGCAAGTTATTTCACTGTCAGCTCTGCCAGCATCTGACAGCGAAAGCGATGTGAATCCCCTCTGCCCTGTCAGGGCGCTGAGGTGTTACGTTACGCGCTCCGCCTCCTTCAGGCATTCAGAACAGCTTTTTGTTTCGTTTGGTGGGCGCACCAAGGGTCTCGCCGCCTCGAAACAAAGCCTGTCCAGATGGATAGTGGACGCTATAGCAACGGCATATGCGTCAACAGGTCTGCAATGCCCTCTTGGCATCAGGGCTCATTCCACGAGGGGCGTTGCCTCATCATTGGCGTGGTCCAGTGGGATTTCTATTCATGACATATGTGTAGCGGCGGGCTGGAGCTCCCCGTCTACCTTTGTCAGGTTTCATAACCTAGAAGTTCCCGCCTTGCAGGCTAAACTTTTGTCAGTCTAAAGGAGATGTGTATTCTGCCCAGATCTTCCTGCTCAGATCACTCTCACGTGACTCAGCTCTCCTGGTTGAGCTGCACCAGTAGGGTATGTGCCATGTGCCTATACAGACCAGCGCGCTGCTCTGTATTCCCTTTGTGTGCTTAGGTACAAGTGATGGCCCGCATGGCTGGCCACCTTATTTCTTCCATTTATTGGGTTCCTCTGAAAGTTCGGGGACTCATGGTGGATGCTTGGCGCGCACGGCGTTGACAAAGTGTTCCAGTAGCGTAAGCTAAACTTGCGCAATACGAGAGAACCTCTCGTAAGAGAACAATACTCGGTTACTTAACGTAACCTCGGTTCTCTCTAGAGAGGGAAAGAGTATTGCGTAACCGGCCGTGCTCGCGCCACGAGCGACTTTGCTTCAGTCGACGAAAAACAGGGATGTCACCCTACAGCCCCTATTTTTATACGCTAAGCCACGGCCATTCTGGCGGGCTGTGACGCTATGAAGGCACGGGCGCCCTTCATTGGGCGTGACGTCACGCCGGGCTCACTGGTAGGCTGCAGCAGTTGCCCGCAGGGCAGCCAATGAGCACGCGAGATGGCCTGCTCTAAGTCTGCTAGCTGCTGCACTGCGTTGACAATGAATACAAAATTAAGGATAATTTTTTTTGGCTTCAATATCTCGAGAAGATGAATCTTTCCCGTAGCGTAAGCTAAACTTACGCAATACTCGTTCCCTCTCTAGAGAGAACTGAGGTTACGTTAAGTAACCGAGTATCGTTTTCGGCTAATATCTCCGCGAAAACACCACCAAAAATTATGAAACTTATATGGTTCTTTTCAGGGCGACTAGACGATTCCAACGATCTCAATGCCCGTCGAGTATTCGCCAAGATATTTGCGTAATAGACGGTATTGCCTATGAGTTCGAGCATGAGTGCTCTTGTAAAAATTGGTTGCAATCTGAAACATCACTGCTAGAGGCCACTAAAAACTACATATAGCCCCTTTAAGTTACAGGGGCTTACATGATGTGACATCTGGGGGCTGTAAATTAAAGTGGTACTTGTTACTTGTTACCCTCTTGTTCCATTAAGACTACCGTTGAAAAGTTTGGGGTATTGATTGATTGATTGATTCATTAATTCCTTCATTCTTTCATTTAAATGTATCTAAATTAATTTTACTTTAAACATATTAATACTTTTATTCAAGGATGCATAAACGTAATCAAAAGGGAGTAAAGACTTTGTTACAAGTCTGAATGTACTGCAACGTTTGCATTTGTGTCATATATACGCTCTGTGCACTTATAAGACTTCCTGTCATTGTTAGCGCATCCTATTGAATTTATGATGGAATGTGCCTGTGTATGCGTGCGTTCGCATGTGCATGTGCGTGTGTGTGTGTGTGTGTGTGTGTGTATTACCCAGGTGCCCACTGGGTTGATTGCGTGGGAAAGGCGGTTGGAGTTTCTCACTGAGAACAGCTTCCCATTAGCGATCAGTAAGCCCTGGGTAGAGACACACTGCTTTCATGTCCCTCGAGTCTCTGCCTGTCTGTCTGTCTCTCTTGCGGTCTTTCTTTTCATGTCTTCTGGATGTTATGTTCGTTTTATGAGTGATGCTGCCTGCGTTCCAGCATTGATGTTTGACAGTAAAGCAAGCGCTCCAGACTTCAAACTTTGACTGAGCGTTCACTGAAAGGTAATTGTGTAACATTGTATAGTCATTAAAACCCTGCATGTTAAGCAGACACTGAAATATTTATCAATTTGCTTCTTTGAAAGCGTAAACAGGTTTCCATATGAAACTGCCAAGTCGTAAACAGTGTAAAAAACAAGGTAATTGCCTCTTCATATTTTACATTTGCATCTTTGTTTCTTGTAATTGCAACTTTATTTCTCACAATTATGACTTAATATCGTACAATTGCTACTTCATATATTTCACATTTTCAACTTTATTTCTCACATACAATTATGAACTATCTAACAATTCTGACTTTATTCTTCCCAAGTACAACTATTTGTCATAACTGTCACTTCATGTCTCACAATGTCTCACAAACATCTCATAGCCTGGTTTCACAGACAGGCCTTGGTTTAATTAGGACATTTAAGTAGCTTTTATAAATGTGCCTTAGAAAAAGTTTTATAACATGTTGTTCTGAATATAAAAAGTACTACTGAGGCACCCTTAATTTGAACCTGTCACGATTAGCCACTCACTCCCTGGGTTATCACGGACTACATTTCCCATCATGCACCTCCCTGGACTGATTACACCAAACACCATACACCTGCACGGCGCTGATTACACACACCTGCATCTCATTCACACACACACATATAAACCACTTCCACGCACCACACCAGTGTGAAGTCTTGACTTTCCTGGCTGTCATTCTGAGCGTTTATTACTGTGGATTATTTATTGCCTTGACCTTGGACTGTGTACCCCGTTTCTGATCGTTCTCTGCCTACCTCGACTTGGATTGTTACTGGACCTTGCTTCTCGCCGCCTGCCCCGACCATTGCTTGTTATCTGGTTTATCTCTGCCTTGTCTCCATTGCCCTGTTTGCTGTTGTTGATCCCTGCCTGTTTGACTACTCTATAAATGCTGCAAATGGATCCCCTAGTGTCCGCTGCTTCATTACAGAACCCATTTGGAAAGGATGTAGTTCTAATTCCAGAAGTACTTCCAAATCGTTGAAATCTTGTTCTCCAATGATCATTTTTAATACTGTCAGCATATCTAAACACCTGAACACATACTGCTGTCCACCATACCGTCTTAATTCACATAGAAACTCTTGTGCATATATAGACTGTTATGTAACCGATCACAGAAGGCAAATGGATGTGTAATCCCAGATTACAAACAAACCAACAAAGAGCAAATGAAGTGGTCATCCTCCTAGTCCCTTTATTCAAGCACATGCTCACAAACACCAGTTCATAAAAAATAAATACACTCATCAAGGATACACATACATCTGTGTGTGCTTTGGTCATTAGTGGTAGTGTTAGACAATTGTTTGCTGAATCCACACAGGCAAGTGTGCACGAATGTAGCGATTTCCGTTTCAACTCATTTCTTTCCAAAAAAGTAAAGGATAGAAACATAAAAAGTAAACGGTATGAATATATATTCAAGTGTGAGGCATGTGTATGTGCAGTGGTGCTCATGTGGGAGATACAGGTTTGATTTCTGCAAACAAAAAAATCTAATTACATTACATTAAAAAATAATGTAATAATAATTTGGATCATGACATGAGAAAACACATTTGACTTGATCTCTTGACAAATAAGAGGTAAGAGATACCATTAAAGCTTCTGGACAGTTTCATAGCTTAAAGGGGTCATCGGATGCAAAAATCACTTTTATATGGTGTTTGCACATGTGTCTTTGCATTGTGTGGACACAACCACCAAATCCATTCACTCCTTTTTTTTAATCCTCAAAAAGTCTAAACAATCAATGATCAGGCTGTTTGGATTTTCTGAGCACTATGATGTCATAATGCTCATGCTCCACCCACGACCACTGACGGACTGTCCCATATTAGCATATTTCTGCCCTCAGCCATTCGACACCCCCCATGGAAGAGAGGGGTGTGGTGAGCAGTTGCTCATTATCATTTAAAGAGACATGCACCGAAACAGGTCACTGTGAACAGAGCTGGTTTTGAGGAGGTAAAAAGGGTGTTGTTTTACACAACCATTGAGGAATACACAAGACATCAACGAATAGTTATACATCATTGCACCATAGGCCCCATCCACTGTATTCAGTCACGTATTTATTTCGGCTCCCATGTGAACAGGTTAGAGCTTGCACACTGCCTACATGACGAGCGCGTGTCTCAGTCGCGCAGAAAACGTGTGCATGCTTGAAATAGAACCGACACCTATTATTCACGCGACACGCAAGCATGTTGGAAGCGTTTCCAGGCAAAATAGAATAGGAAAAGATGTTTATATGTCATTTTTACACGAATACATATTAATAAATTACATTTTGATGTTTGAAAGTCTAGGTTTTGACATAAATTCAGATATAAATGTCATAATAAATAATTATCGATTTTCAAATATTGCCATTATTTTTGCCTATACATATAATTTCATGTCATTTTATTTTTTAAACAATCGAGTCTTGGTGTCCACTACAGAGGTCATAGCATACCATATGAATAAAATATCTTTTTTTTTCTTTTTGTTTCTTATGCACTTAACAATGTGATTACATGAAAACATAAATTAAAAAAAACTTTTGAAAAAACCCTTTCTGGGCCTCAGGAGGATATAAAGATAGGATAGGCTATGGTAACAAAGTAGTGTGTCTTCTGAGTGACGGTCCAACATCAGGTAGGCTAAATATAGGCTCTTTAAAGCTACAAAAAATGTGTAAATGTTATTGAAATAAACAGACAGCCCACTTATTTTTCGGATTTTGGAAGATGTGTGATAACAGTTGAAATTGTTGTCGTAAAGACAAGAGCAACACCGCTAATCCAAATGTAGACTGATCTGTCGGCGCCCTCCCTGTACGCCACCTAGCAGCAGCAGCGCCGCGTCAGACACGTTTCTGGTGTGCAAAGACACAGAAAACGCGACGCAGCTGACACGCAACAGAAACGCCACGCTCACGCCACCCAGCCAGTGTGTCACCGGCCTTACTCCAAACACTTGTGTCTGTCGACAACAGGACAAATGGAAGAGTTTGTTCAGAACATTTTGTTTAGTAAACAAGGCACATATAAGGAAGAGTTCACAAAGAAACTTGTTGAAAGATGAAGCAGTCAACTATATTGGATCTGAGAGTAGCTGCATCACAACCCATAAGTAAAAGATTTCATAATGCTTTGCCTGTAAATGATGATTTTATACACTTACACATTTGCGATAGCGACTAATGAGTGGCCGCTGATACCGTTTCCTATTCAATGACGTTAACCAATCATAACAGTGGCCATTTATTGACAAGCCTTAAAGGAGCCACCCCTTAAAAATTGATCATTTCAAACAGAGGGACAAAAAGAAGGTTCAAAATACGTTTTCTGCATATAAATTTGTTTAATTGTGCAAAAAAAACGTTAATAACATTATAGTTAACCTCAAGGAACATATTATTATAACTAAAAAAAAAAAATCCATGTCATGACCCCTTTAAGCATGTGACTATTTAATTAGGCCTATTTGAATGTTGAGCAAGCAATCTTATTGGCTGTAGGATCAGCTGAGGCCAATCAGCTTGTTTAATGCGAAAATTATGCGATTGCATGTAAAGACCAGCCTTTTATGACTGAACTAGATATTTATTAAAAAATACATTTTATAATTAAATATATATTATCTTTAATTTTCAATCTGAGCTAATTCCAGAATTCTTTTGCATGGATTTTCAATAACAGCCTATGTGCCTCTCTCACTTGCAGCTGACCCAAGATCAGCCAGCGTTTGATTCTGAACCCATCTGGCCTATTCAGCTAGTAGGGCTCTTAAGGCCATTTTGATGCATCCGTCTACACTACACATTAGCTGTGAGAGGCACCTCGGCAGACCGTTCACAGACAGAGAGCTCTTATCTGGGTTATGGTTTGTCTCTAACACAATGCCTTTCAGATTCGTGCCCTCCCAAGCGCAAGGCGGGCGTTGAACAATCGCTTCTTTGCTCAGCGAGGGAGTGGAAAAGAAAATGGATTTGTGGAGAGATATATCAATACACTCTCGAATAATCTTCCTTTCTCTCTGCCACCAAAACAACAGATAAATGGCTAAATGCAGTAAAATAGGTATTTGTTATAATACAAGACTCAAAGAGAGGAAATGATACTGTCATTGTTTTAAACGAGGGCTGTAATTAATGCCACGTCTATTGCATCTGAAGAATAAGCCCTGTAATTTAAATTGAGCGAATAATTGTCATCTTGACAAGACAGACAACAGTTTAAAGGAGATTTATCATATCACCTCTGAAAATGCTGCTGTGTGATAACGTAGTGCTATTATTCTCTGTGTAGACTAGACTGTGGTGGTAAATGATGTCATACAATAACTCAATCAACACACTTGTAAGGGCATCAAATTACACAGCTAGCAGCTTATTTCTTTAGTATCACCAGGGAGAGATACCTTTCAGTAAAATATTTCCATCGACCAGAGAATTATGGCAAGCAAATTGTGGCAAAAAAGCTCTCAGTTACCACCCACTCCCATGAAGCCCTGCAAATGATGTAATGGAGTCTGTCTGTCTGCCTGTCTATCCATGTAAAATACACTCACCTAAAGGATTATTAGGAACACCTGTTCAATTTCTCATTAATGCAATTATCTAATCAACCAATCGCATGGCAGTTGCTTCAATGCATTTAGGGGTGTGGTCCTGGTCAAGAAAATATCCTGAACTCCAAACTGAATGTCAGAATGGGAAAGAAAGGTGATTTAAGCAATTTTTAGCGTGGCATGGTTGTTAGTGCCAGACGGGCCGGTCTGAGTATTTCACAATCTGCTCAGGTACTGGGATTTTCACGCACAACCATTTCTAGGGTTTACAAAGTGTGAAAAGGGAAAAACATCCAGTATGCGGCAGTCCTGTGGGCGAAAATGCCTTGTTGATGCTAGAGGTCAGAGGAGAATGGGCCGTCTGATTCAAGCTGATAGAAGAGCAACTTTGACTGAAATAACCACTCGTTACAACCGAGGTATGCAGCAAAGCATTTGTGAGGCCACAACACACACAACCTTGAGGCAGATGGGCTACAACAGCAGAAGACCCCACCGGGTACCACTCATCTCCACTACAAATAGGAAAAAGAGGCTACAATTTGCAAGAGCTCACCAAAATTGGACGGTTGAAGACTGGAAAAATGTTGCCTGGTCTGATGAGTCTCGATTTCTGTTGAGACATTCAGAGTCAGAATTTGGCGTAAACAGAATGAGAACATGGATCCATCATGCCTTGTTACCACTGTGCAGGTTGGTGGTGGTGGTGTAATGGTGTGGGGGATGTTTTCCTGGCACACTTTAGGCCCCTTAGTGCCAATTGGGCATCACTTAAATGCCACGGCCTACCTGAGCATTGTTTCTGACCATGTCCATCCACTTATGGCCACCATGTACCCATCCTCTGATGGCTACTTCCAGCAGGATAATGCACCATGTCACAAAGCTCGAATCATTTCAAATTGGTTTCTTGAACATGACAATGAGTTCACTGTACTAAAATGGCCCCCAGTCACCAGATCTCAACCCAATAGAGCATCTTTGGGATGTGGTGGAACGGGAGCTTCGTGCCGTGGATCTGCATCCCACAAATCTCCATCAACTGCAAGATGCTATCCTATCAATATGGGACAACATTTCTAAAGAATGCTTTCAGCACCTTGTTGAATCAATGCCACGTAGAATTAAGGCAGTTCTGAAGGCGAAAGGGGGTCAAACAAAGTATTAGTATGTTGTTCCTAATAATCCTTTAGGTGAGTGTATATTGTCTCTATATACATAATCAAATATCTCAATAATTTTATATTTCTCCATCACTTTTTATTTGATTATGTCATTCACAATGCTTTGTGTGATTGTAGTTATTTTCCTCATTCCTCATTTACACATTGTCTTGTAAATTTGTTGCTTTGTCTGATGTGCGATTCCCCCATAGCTGGTGGATTTTGTTCATGGCTTATAGCTCTTTTTTTTTTAATCCCTATGTTAAAAAAGAGTGTGCCGCCACTCAAAAAGCTGATTAAATCTTTCAACTAAGGTAGGGACTAAAGGCACCATCATTACAATGTCTCCCATTCATATGCATTAACATATACAGTATAATATGTGAATATATAATATTCTCCTTATAATATCTCTAGTAATACTAAGGGAATACCACAGCTAAACACAGATACCACAACATATGTTGTTGGTCATCATATCTGGCACTGAGGTTAATATAAAGTCTCTCCATATTGCACAAGCTCTTGTAGTTGCACTCTGCCCTAATTAATGTCTCTATATGTGTGTGTGTGTGTGGGGGGGGGGGGTTGTTTTATTCTATGCAAAACTCATTAGCGGCGTAATTGACTGGGCTTTAGATGTGCATGTGTGCTCACTGTAACAACCTTCCCTGAACAGTCTTTCTGTTGTGCCTGCTTGTTTGTATCTAAATGCGTGTGTATTTGTGTTGGTCTGTCAACCGTTGTTTGTTGGTCTGTTGTGTTGGTCGGTCTTTGCGTGTGTGCGTGTGTGCGTATTTGCGTGTGTGTGTGTGTGGACAGAGAGAGAGAGAGAGGACAGAGAGAGAGAGAGGACAGAGAGAGAGAGAGAGAGAGGACAGAGAGAGAGAGAGAGAGAGGACAGAGAGAGAGAGAGAGAGAGAGGACAGAGAGAGAGAGAGAGGACAGAGAGAGAGAGAGAGAGAGAGGACAGAGAGAGAGAGAGAGAGAGGACAGAGAGAGAGAGAGAGAGAGGACAGAGAGAGAGAGAGAGAGAGGACAGAGAGAGAGAGAGAGGACAGAGAGAGAGAGAGAGGAAAGAGAGAGAGAGAGAGAGAGAGAGAGAGAGAGAGAGAGAGAGAGAGAGAGAGAGAGAGAGAGAGAGGACAGAGAGAGAGAGGACAGAGAGAGAGAGAGAGAGAGAGGACAGAGAGAGAGAGGACAGAGAGAGAGAGAGAGAGAGAGAGGACAGAGAGAGAGGACAGAGAGAGAGGACAGAGAGAGAGGACAGAGAGAGAGAGAGAGGACAGAGAGAGAGAGGACAGAGAGACAGAGAGAGAGAGAGAGGACAGAGAGAGAGAGGACAGAGAGACAGAGAGAGAGAGAGAGGACAGAGAGAGAGAGAGAGGACAGAGAGAGAGAGAGAGGACAGAGAGAGAGAGAGAGGACAGAGAGAGAGAGAGGACAGAGAGAGAGAGAGGACAGAGAGAGGACAGAGAGAGAGAGGACAGAGAGAGAGAGGACAGAGAGACAGAGAGAGAGAGAGAGGACAGAGAGAGAGAGAGAGGACAGAGAGAGAGAGAGAGGACAGAGAGAGAGAGAGGACAGAGAGAGAGAGAGGACAGAGAGAGAGAGAGGACAGAGAGAGGACAGAGAGAGAGAGGACAGAGAGAGAGAGGACAGAGAGAGAGAGAGAGAGAGAGAGAGAGAGAGAGAGAGAGAGAGAGGACAGAGAGAGAGAGAGAGAGAGAGAGAGAGGACAGAGAGAGAGAGAGAGGAGAGAGAGAGAGAGAGAGAGAGGACAGAGAGAGAGAGAGAGAGAGAGGACAGAGAGAGAGAGGACAGAGAGAGAGAGAGAGAGAGAGAGAGAGAGGACAGAGAGAGAGAGAGAGAGAGAGGACAGAGAGAGAGAGAGAGAGAGAGAGAGAGAGAGAGAGAGAGAGAGAGAGAGAGAGAGAGAGAGAGAGAGAGAGAGAGAGAGAGAGAGAGAGAGAGAGAGAGAGAGAGAGAGAGAGAGAGAGAGAGAGAGAGAGAGAGAGAGAGAGAGAGAGAGAGAGAGAGAGAGAGAGAGAGAGAGAGAGAGAGAGAGAGAGAGAGAGAGAGAGGACATTTTAGGAGATATTGTTAATAGCATTTTTAATTAGGCTCTCCATTCAGTGCATGGGTGTGTGTGTGCCGGAGACAGTGAGCGACAGCAGTGTAAGACGTCTGACATGGTCCTACTGATCATTAAGTATGTGACAGCATGCACCTTGTCATCATGACTAATAAACTGACTGAACTACCATTTTTGAAGCAGACAGCACAAAAAGCACCGTGAGGAGTTTCCACGTTTATTTGCCGGCATGAGCAAGTCCTGCATGAATAGAAATCGCAAGACATGTGAATTAGCATGTCACTGCATCATAATTAAAGATGGGGGGGGGGGGGGGGGGGGGGGGGTGCTCACTAAAATTTAGCACAAATGTATAAATCGAAGATGTAAATGCTGAGGGATTAATAATCTGTCTCTGAGCTTGCTTCAGCAAAGTATTTAGTTGGATAGGTTTAGTGTTAAGGTTAGGTGAGTTGTTTTCAAAAGTGAGAGTATTACCCTTTTAGCGGAAATATATCTCACCGGACATTTCATTTCCGAACTGCCACAATACGTACAACATAATAAAACATTGCCAGAGTCACGATCATCTGGACATTTCACATAGAAAGTGTGGCGAATCATGCAAGAAACAGCGTAATATAATTTTGCAGAAATCATTTTTCCAGTGAGCCAGGGTTGATATAAACGGTTCTGGTAAAATGTTAAGGTTAAATGTTACATGTCAAATTAGCGAACTTTCAGGCAAAACAATGGTAAATGTGATTGCAACTTTAGATAAATACCAAAAACCAAATCTTGAGATGATTAATGATGAATAAAAATCCATTAATTCTGAATTCAGATTCATCTTGACTAAGGCTAAGTAGAACTATAATGACAAAGCAATATACAGTGTTACAAAAACACAATTGTATACCAAAGGCAACCTGCTGGTTCCTGATGTTTGTCTCACATGAGTCTTATCAGTGAGGACACATCAGTGGCTGGAGAATAACTTCCCACAGAGAATCTTTTTATTGTCCCAAGGCACTGGCTCTGAAGACAATAGCAGCAAGCAAACAAGCCCCTGGCGACAACCAAATAAGACAGACAGACTTGTTTTTGACCTCTGATTGAATGAAATGAAACTCACAGTGAGACTTAAAATGAGGCGGATCTAAAATTCAAACAATACATAATGTATTGGCACTCAAATATACATGTCACAATTATAACCTCTCCAAACTATGATAAATGTTTCTCAATAAGGCACTCATGGATCTGATGAACACTCATAAATTATTCAAGATCCTGACATAAAAGACAACTTCATTCTGTCAGAGCTCTGTCTTTAATTCGAAGCCAGGAGAAATGTCTCAAAAACCAAGTCTTGATCTCAAACATTGTACTAATGTGGCACGGCTAGTTTTCCGGATTAAAAAGCCTTAAATCTCTATACACTGTCATGAAGAGACAACTAGTAAAACAGATTCCATCTTTCCTGAATAACAATCGTGTACTTTTTCTCATGGGATCGGAGGAAATGCCTAATGGTATTGCTATTTTCATGGTATTGGATATATTCACCCTTGTTGACAGAAACCCCTGAAAGCAATGTTGCATCAAATAAATTGTGTTTTCTATCATCGTAAATGTGTCTATGGAGGTTTTAAGGTTTGTATGTTGCCAACAGACCATTGACATGTTTGTGATATTCATTATTTTCACAAAGCCAACTTGTCAGTGCCATGAACTTCCAAAAAGCATCTAGATTTATGCATCTTTATAGTCAGCAAACACATAAAACAAGCATTCCAAGGACAAAGCATCCAAATATAAGTTATATATTTATAATGCTACTCTCCCACTAAAAGGTTTTCTGGGTTTTCTGGGTAGTAATCTGCTTTGGCCAACTAACACGCCACGATCACCGCTACCATTTAATCTACACCAGTTTTACGTCAAAAACATACAGTGTAAGCTGTATCCCCTTTTCTCTTTAACATGTTGCAAACTCAGTCAACAGATGTGCTAAAGCAAAGTAGAACATGACATTGAGTGATTGGAAATGTCTGCCAATATGCTGTATCGGAAAACGTGTCAACCGTGAAAAACATGGTAGTGCACACTAGAAGTCACGGCTCCTTGTTTCTGTGGAAAACTTTCAGACCAT
Organism: Meda fulgida; assembly: GCA_030578275.1. NCBI lineage: Eukaryota > Metazoa > Chordata > Actinopteri > Cypriniformes > Leuciscidae > Meda > Meda fulgida. The sequence continues at coordinate 14,323,173 of CM060626.1, forward strand.
TTTGTGAACATCTCTCTCTCTGTCTGCTTGAATTTACAGCCTACAGAGTGTTGCACATACACAGTCATTATCTTTTTGGTTCTGACATCCTGATATGTACTGAAAATGGGGTCTCTGTGAGTGCTCAGGTCAAGTGGCAGGGTAACAATTGTTCCTTGCACAACACTTTCCCACAGGGACATTTCCTCTATAGGTAAACTTTGTACTGTTTTTGTATTGGTATCTAACCTAATGTACCTTAAGGCAGAGTTTTTCAAACTTTTAAATGCCAAGGACCCCCAAATGTTATCATCCTCATGTGAGGGACCCCATCCTAAAATTGAAAAGCCATCTATATAGCTTCTTGTATAAAGACCCAATTTATACTGTGAAAAAAATCTTAATAATAATGTCAAAATATTATTTAAGTTACATTATTATTAGCTTATTAACTTACTTTACATTTTGTATATTTGTTTTAAAAATTCCCACAGACCACATAGCACTCTCTTGTGGCCCTCTGAGGGTCCCTAAACACCACTTAAAAAAAAACTGCAATTTTTGTGCAATTTTTGGTATCAGAAGAATCAGAGAATTTGCGATAAAGCTCCTGACAGTGAGGTTAATGCTGATATCTTTTACATTATATTTTTAGTTACACAACAGAGGGGAAAAAAGAATAATGTTTAGACCTAAAGCGTTGGAAAACAGGAATAAATTAATATCCTGATGCATTTTTATGTTGATTTAACTTAGGGCTGAATCAATCATCTCTCCTATAGGCTATAGCCTATATTGTTTTGCACTACAGCCGGAACATCTGCTCACCAATTCTTCATTTCAACAGCAATCTGTTGCATGCGACTTTGCCCTCTTTACCTTTTGCTGTCGTCTCGCCATGTCGGTCGGCTGCTTCGCGTTAAACGGATAGGCAATACAGCGCATCACAAAGACGTAAAGCTGGAGCCTCTTCTTTCTCTCCTCTTCCTCCCTTTGCATCTTTTCCAAATCATCCTTTTCCTTATCGATCGCAACTGAGGGGCTCGGGCTCGTTGGACGGGCATTGGTGCTTCGGCTTGGCTGCAACCCACCGGAGCTTTCGCTGGTCCTGCTTGGAGACACCCGAGGACCACCAGCTTTAGGCGCCGCCACCACTTTGCGCTCTTCTTCCACAACCTCCTCCGCCTCCTCCTCGCTGGATGATGGGTCCAACATTTCAACGTAAGTTCTTGCTTCCCTGAAATCAAAAGAGAGATATCAAGCGGCGTCTTTTTTTTTTTTTTTTTTTGTAACAAAACCCCTCTCTAACTCGCTTCAGGGGACGAAAAAGTATGGAAGACGCTTCATTTTCCACAATCTACAATCCAAACGCGACGGGAAAAGTGTCACTTACCCTCAGCGAGAGTGAAAAAGCTGCTCCAACAGCCAGTAGTCTTCCACCGAATTAAATTGTTGCTGCTTACGTGTTTTCTTCGTTTAACTCTCCGTTTACCATAACGGGTTTAATTGAGAATAACACGGGGGGCGGGGGGTCGTAAAACGATTCGCGGCTGCTGTTTTTCTGATTTCCTCCGATAGTCATTCAATTTAGTAGCGAACGGTAGCCTACTGACAATTTACTGACAATGATAGCGGCGCGCGCTGAGAGCTGACCGTGGTTCTGAACTGAAGCGGGAGGGGGAGGGGGAGGGGGTCATTGACGTGATTTCCGCGACAGCCGCTATCGCTGTTTCACCGTTTCTCTCGCGCACGAAATTCACCGCATGTAACTGACCGTTAGCAGTTCCTAATATTAGACACAATCAACTTTCTGTTTGTTTTTCTACTATTAAGAGAGCAGAAGTTTAGGAATTAATCCACGACTTCGTTTTGGTTGGACTTAATCCAGCTGCGTTGTGTGTGTGTGTGTGTGTGTGTGTGTGTGTGTGTGTGTGTGTGTGTGTGTGTGTGTGTGTGTGTGTGTTTTACTGGTTTTGAAAACAATATTAAATTATTCAACATTTTTGGTAATGAAAACAAGCTGTAACACCGTCATTGGGCTATATAGTAACATCTTTGTGTCCATCAATTTCTAAACTTTAGTGAATTTAGGAATTTGTTTAATTTCTAAACAAAAACCTAAACTTCTAAACATCTGTTCAGTTGTCTATGTAAAATAAGACACAATCTGGTAAATCTGGTGCTAAAAAGCAGTTTAAAACATTTAACAAAATACATAGCATTATCATGGCCATGTGTGGGCTTATTAAATTAAAACTAGTGAAAATGCAATGAACTGCAGGTCATAACTTTGATTTTACTTTAGATTTTTTAAGTCTAAAATTAAAATGTAAAAGTCAGTGTTTTTAGAATAGCATATTTTTATTTAAGAATAGAGTAAATTAAAGAGGTTAACAAGTTACATAGCTATAACAGTGCATTTTGAAATTAGCTGCTAAATAAAGACTACAACTACCACAGCAATGTGCGTTTACCTGCTTGATTTTTATTCAACCTTTGTACTTCTAGTGGCAACTTGTGTGCACCATATAGTTTTTTTTTAAATCACAGCAGCTTGAAAGGAGGTATGTTGGAGATATTACTGTAATTTATTGTAGTAATACATATTACTCACAAATAAAATCCATTTCCGAGCATTGGGTTGGCCTAAAAGTTGACGTAATTCCTGAACTTTAGATGATTAAAATATTTATAATAGGCTATTGTATCTGGTCTAGGGTTCTGTACTGAATGTCAACAAATTCTCTGAATGACTCTCAGCTCAATTGCATCTTTTTGAATGTTAATCATTATTGTCTTTAAACTGTTTCCAATAAAGGTGGGCTTGTTTTTAAAAGCTTTTGTGATATGAAGAGATTAGATATGGCAGTTTTGCAGATTAGACAGTTCAATACTGCCAACAATTCATGTTGATTACATTTAAAGAAAAGTCTTTTGATCATGACATAGCCTAAAAGCTGACCCTGCTGGTTACATTAGTCTTTGACCCTTCACAACAGCCATACGCAAATCCCACCTGGATCCATGTTGAAATCTCACCTAACTATATGATGTATACATAAAATGTAATTTTAAATATTATTTTAGAATAGCTTAATTCAGTTTTATGAGAGTTTGATACCTGCCCATGATGTGCCCAATTACAAAGTGCCAAAACACCTCTCTAAAGGAAGACCAAGATAAAACATGCATATGCATATGTTGGTTTAAGCTTAGGGTTTGTTATTTCAGCAGTGATAGCAAAACTGAAAGTGCTACCCTTTCCAAGAAAGAGAAACTTTGGCTTTTGAACGCAACAGGCAACAAAAGCTTTTCGTGTTTCAGAGAACAGGGGCGTTTTCCGCTTTCTGATGTTATGACCCCGCCCACTGTTACATCACCGAGCGCGAGCTAGCGTAGCTTTCATACGTCTATTCTGACTCCGCCCCTTTTCCACCCCGTTGTGTCTGATACTGGACTATGCGACCCAATACGTGCGAGCCCTCACATATACAAGAGACCGAGGTGATCGTGTTTCACTACATTTTCTCTTGGCCAACCCGAAAGGCATTGAAAAGAAGGTTATTGAGACCAGTGTCACACGGCTCGGACTACATATACCGGAGCGAAGCGACATCAGTTCGCTTTTACTTTGTCCTCGATGATGGCAGCTCAGGATTTCAATTTTTTACTTGCGACGGACTCTTATAAGGTAGGAATTACCTGGCTTCAGTCGTTCGACAACATAAACACATAGGCGCATGACAGTACTTAGCCGATTCTGACAGTGGATCTTTGTGCTGCTGCAGCCGTTACGTATAACTTATGTGCGGTAAAAAAAAACAGCAACTTTGACCTTGTGAATCTATGAAGTCTTAATGAAAACATGGTTTAGATTAACCTACAGATGTGTAAAAATCGGGTCATTTCTTCTTGTTTTGTTGAAGGGGGTTGGTGTTAGTCCAGGTTCGTTTTAAATGCCCCACTCATTGAACGCTGAGCGCAGGGGGCGGGGCTTATGCGCAATGACCTCGTGCTGCTTCAGCTTCGCCAAAGGCCACAGCGGTTGACGTCACGTTACACACAGCAGTCGAAGAATCGAAACTCATTTTTTAAAACGTTGTTAAAAATGTAAACACGCTTTTTTTTCTTGAGGTGTCTTATTATGTGGTGTAATACTGGTAGTTTACCCAAAGATAATCAAAATGTTTGTTATAGTAAAAGTAGCCTGTCAAATCATACTAGTTGATATAAAATATGGTAGTTGGATCTTTTGTATTATGACATGTCTTATGATTCCTTATCTGGACCTTCCACGCAGACTTACAACAAGGGACAAAGTGAAATTAAACATGGTCATGTGGCTATTAGCCATGCAAAAAGTTGACATAAAAACAAAACAATCAGCACTCTCATTTATAGCTGATAACTATAATTCATCAACAACGTTCAGTAGGTCCTTCAAACTCAAAAGGAAATTTGTATTTCATGTGGGATTAAATGGGTTAATGCACATTACTATGTGATTGGATAAGACTATGAGGTTTAGTTGTTTAGATTATATGGTAACACTTTACAATAAAGATTTCATTGGTTAACATGAACTAACAAAGAAAAATACTTCCACAGCATTTATTATGTTAATCTCAACATTTACTAATACATTTCTAAGATCATGTATGTTGTATGTTAGAGTTAATGCACTATGAACTGACATGAACATTTTTATTAACTAATATTGTCAAAGGTTAATAAATGCTGTGCGAATGTATTGCTAATTATTTGTTCATTTTAGTTAATGCATTTAACTAATGTTAACAAATAAGACCTTATTGTAAAGTTTTACTGATTATATTTAAAGTTAGCTATATGAGAAGTACTGTATAGAAAAAAGGAAATATATACATGTTGTATTACATACTGCTGAAAGCATCTTGGGAGGTGATTATTAAATGTCCTTAGCCAGGTTTTAATGGTCTTTACGGCAGTTTTAGATTTCGAAATTTCACCTCCTCAGTCGCCAATGCTGACTGGCTAATGCTGTGTAATCTTTGTGCTTCACATTATTCTTTAACCTTTCCCTTGACAGACAGCCACAAATCCCATCTGTGTCCATGTTTAAATCTCACCCAACAATATTATGTATGTATTAATAAAATGTATATTTGTTTTTGATTTGACAGTAGCATAATTAATTGTTGAATGAGTTTGATACTCACCCATTTTGTCACTCACTCAACATTCCTCAAGTGGTGTAATCCATTCAAAAACTTGATCTAAACTTGATTAGTCAGTCAGGTTTGGGCTGATGTTCAGGTCCACTCAGAATTTTATGGAAAGCTCAGAAGATTTGGTTAGAAGTGGAACACCACCCAGCACTCATAAAATGTTTCACATCAACATTCAACAAGAGTATTGTATAATACCCAAATTCCATTATGGGGATCAAGAAAGTACTAGCCACGTGTTGTATGCATATTATACCGCAGGGTACTGAAGGCCAACAGCTTTTTAAGTATTAAATTTGCGTCCGGGATACAATGGTAGGTTTTTGCTAGAATTCAAGACACTGTTTCAACCCATCCCAGCTGTATAGCGTGACAGTATTGGTGTATAGTAAACAAGACTTTGAAGAAATGCAGAGAGATCCATGCACACAACTTGAAGTTAACAGATTCACAAGACTGTGGAAGTGATGCTGGTGTGCATTTCATGTGTAATGGGCCTAGAGTTTTCAATGTGATAGTGAAGCACGCTGCCGTTCAAAGGTTTAGGGTCATTTTTTGTTTTAAAATAATTGTACTTTTATTCAGCAAGTGGATATTAGATTACTCAAAAGTGACAGTTTATAATGTTATGAAAGATTTTTATTTCAAATAAAGTTTTTTTATTCATCAAGAAATCCTAAAATAAATATATCACAGGATCTATAAAATATATTAAACTGTTTTCAACACTGGTAATAACAAGAAATGTTTCTTGTGCAGCAAATCAGCATATTAGGCTAGATTAATTTCTGAAGGATCATATCATGTGACACTGAAGACTGTAATGATGCTGAAAATTCAGCTTTTCCATCACAGGAATAAATTACTTTTTAAACAGAAAACAGATATTTTAAATTGTAATAATATGTCACAATATTCCTGTTTTACTGTTTTTTAATAAAAAAAATGCATCCTTGATGAGCATAAGAGATTTCTTTAAAAAACATAAAAAAATTTTTTTACCAAGCCCAAGCTTTTGAACGGTAGTGAATAATTAATGAGTACTGGTGATTTTGTGAGTGTGTAAACAATTCTAATCTTCAAAGCTTCTCTCTTCTTTTCAGATTACCCACTACAAGCAATACCCTCCCAATGTCAGTAAGGTGTACTCCTATTTCGAGTGTCGGCACAAAAAGGTGGCGCAGTTCAGCGAGGTGGTGTTTTTTGGCCTCCAGTATCTCCTGAAGAAATACCTGGCTGGTAATTTCATCATTGCGTAACTCCTGCAGTGATCACGACTGTTTGTTCATCTATTGGCACTAACAAAGTGTTTTTTCACGTAAAGTCACTCACCTGATTGGGCAATGGAAAACTTATCCCAAAACTGGTAATGACTCACATTCAAGGACAGTTTTAAAGGAAAGTCATGCAGTCAAAACAAGCTGCAAGAGTTTATAAATGTAAGGTTAAAAGAGATAATTTGCTCCAAAATGAAAATTGTGAACCATGCATTCACTCTCATTTCATTACAAAACTGACTTTTGTTTTTCTTTTGTGGCACACAAAAGAAGATATTTTGAAGAATGTTTGAATGTTTGTGACAATGAAAGCACAGACATTTTTTAAAATATCTTCTATGATGTTCCACAGAAGAAAGAAAGTCTTACAGGTTTGAAATGGCATGAGGGTGACATCAGCCCTATGTGGTTTAAATTGCCCCTATTTTGCTATTTTGTTCCTAATTTGGAGATCTCCTACAATATGTTTACATGCATCCAAGGTAAAAACAAAACAAAAAAAACACACACATATACACACAAAGAAACCCATAGTCTAGAAATGGTGAATGTGATTTCACCAGGTACCACATGTTCCTGGATCAACATCTTTGTTGATCCTGGATCAACTTTCTAATCAACCAATCAGGTTTGAGGGACAAGTTTACAGTTTATGTCAAGTTTAGGCTTAGAACCAGGGTGAGGTACTTAAACATCAGTGTTATTCACCTATCATTACCCTCTGATTTTAGGGAAAAGTTATGGGTAGGGATAGGTTTAGGGGTAGGGATTGGGTAAGGAAAACATTTTGGGACAGGAATGTGGATCCAGGATCAAAAAAATATGTTGATCCAGGAACATGTCTTACTTGGCAAAATCACAGTGACCGGCTAGAAATATGCACATTTGTTGCATCGGTATCTAACAGGAAGTGAAACTGGAATTGCTGACGACTCGTATCAATTCTTTCTTTTAGAGAAAATAACCTTTTTTGTCGTGCACTTTGATCTTTAAAACTTCGCAGACCTTTTACATTCACAAACAGCTCTTTTACACACAGCATGAAATGTAATATTCAGACTTCAAAAATTTTAATTTTCAAAGTGTATTATTTTGGACATTTTGACTCTTTTACCCATGTAAATTTGTATAAAAGTGGCTATGAACAGGCCAGCCCTGTTAGAGTAAGTAAAAATAAGCAGAATACATTGTCATCATACAAGTGTTACAGTTACATAAGGCTAATCCCCTTAAGCTTCACATTTCAGTATTTCAAGCCAGAAAGTGTTTGTTTTATGGTGTGTTTCAAACTACAACCATGGACAGAATGTGTGAACAGCAGTGTTTTATTTTGTTTGTTTCCACTGATTTAATTATTTTTTTCAGGGACACACTATTTGTACTCACTCTTTGTACAATGAATATTTCATTTAAATTATTCTGGTATTGCACTTTATTGCATTCTCCTTGGAAGAAGTCATGGCTCTTGTAAACTTTCAATTAACTACAGTATATTGAAAGTGCCTCTTGATAGCTATAGTGTTTTTATATTTAGCTTGTTTTGCTTTATACAGTGATACTTAAAATGCAAAACAATTCTATTTTTCACGTGTGCTCATCCTAGAATCTCTGAACTCATATATTTGTCTAAATATCTTGCAGGTCCAGTTGTCACGGAGGAAAAGATTCAGGAGGCGAAAGTCTTTTATCAGATGCACTTTAAACAGTCCGTGTTCGATGAAGAGGGATGGAGAAAAGTTTTAGAGGTGCAAACAGAAGTTCATATAAAAGTCAAAGTTTCTTTTTAGATATTTCACCATTACATGACTTTGAAGTCTGCTTACTTTGTTCCGGAGATGAATGCACATGAAGATAACGGCCACCTGCCTTCTTCCTGTTCCTAATTGTGTTTTCAGAAATATGATGGCCGCCTTCCAATCCGTATCAAAGCAGTTCCCGAGGGAAAGATCATTCCCAGAGGGAACGTTCTTTTCACTGTGGAGAACACAGATCCAGATTTCTTCTGGCTCACCAATTTTATTGAGGTATTACTTGTCTTTTATATATTATATACCGTTTTTATATTATAAGGTTGCCAATGCAGATAATGGAAAAGGTATATGTTATAATTAATAAGTAATTCAGTCATATAGGGAATGACTGAATTACTTATTACTTATTACTTATACCTTTTCCATTTTATATATATATATATATATATATATATATATATATATATATATATATATATATATATATATTCCATTTTATATATATATATATATTATGTAAAATCTTTACGGTCACTATCAATTTAATATGTACTTGCTGAATAAAAGTATTGATTTTTAATATATATATATATATATATATATATATATATATATATATATATATATATATTGTAATACTGTAGAATCCCAGGAAAAAATATTACAGTTTCCACAAAAATATTAAGCAGGGAAAAAAATATTTCAACCTTGATAGCTGTAAGAAATTATTAGAATGATTTCTGAAGGATCATGTGACACTGAAGACTGGAGTAATGATGCTGAAAATCCAGTGTTACCATCACGGGAATAAATTACATTCTAAATATATACAGGTCCTTCTCAAAAAATTAGCATATTGTGATAAAGTTCATTATTTTCCATAATGTAATGATAAAAATTAAACTTTCATATATTTTAGATTCATTGCACACCAACTGAAATATTTCAGGTCTTTTATTGTTTTAATACTGATGATTTTGGCACACAGCTCATGAAAACCCAAAATTCCTGTCTCAAAAAATTAGCATATTTCATTCCGAAAAAAAAAAAAAAAAGCCAACCTTCAAATAATTATGTTCAGTTATGCACTCAATACTTGGTCGGGAATCCTTTTGCAGAAATGACTGCTTCAATGCGGCGTGGCATGGAGGCAATCAGCCTGTGGCACTGCTGAGGTGTTCTGGAGGCCCAGGATGCTTCGATAGCGGCCTTAAGCTCATCCAGAGTGTTGGGTCTTGCGTCTCTCAACTTTCTCTTCAAAATATCCCACAGATTCTCTATGGGGTTCAGGTCAGGAGAGTTGGCAGGCCAATTGAGCACAGTAATACCATGGTCAGTAAACCATTGAACAGGTGCCAGGTCGTGCTGAAAAATGAAATCTTCATCTCCATAAAGCTTTTCAGAAGGTGGAAGCATGAAGTGCTCCAAAATCTCCTGATAGCTAGCTGCATTGACCCTGCCCTTGATAAAACACAGTGGACCAACACCAGCAGCTGACATGGCACCCCAGACCATCACTGACTGTGGGTACTTGACACTGGACTTCAGGCATTTCGGCATTTCCTTCTCCCCAGTCCTCCTCCAGACTCTGGCACCTTGATTTCCGAATGACATGCAACCACTGAGCAACAGTCCAGTGCTGCTTCTCTGTAGCCCAGGTTAGGCGCTTCTGCCACTGTTTCTGATTCAAAAGTGGCTTGACCTGGGGAATGCGGCACCTGTAGCCCATTTCCTGCACACGCCTGTGCACGGTGGCTCTGGATGTTTCTACTCCAGACTCAGTCCACTGCTTCCGCAGGTCCTCCAAGGTCTGGAATCGGTCCTTCTCCACAATCTTCCTCAGGGTCTGGTCACCTCTTCTCGTTGTGCAGGGTTTTTTGCCACACTTTTTCCTTCCCACAGACTTCCCCCTGAGGTGCCTTGATACAGCACTCTGGGAACAGCCTATTTGTTCAGAAATCTTGCTTGAGGGTGTCAACGATGGCCTTCTGGACAGCAGTCAGGTCGGCAGTCTTACCCATGATTGCGGTTTTGAGTAATGAAACAGGCTGGGAGTTTTTAAAAGCCTCAGGAATCTTTTGCAGGTGTTTAGAGTTAATTAGTTGATTCAGATGATTAGGTTAATAGCACGTTTAGAGAACCTTTTCATGATATGCTAATTTTTTGAGACAGGAATTTGGGGTTTTCATGAGCTGTATGCCAAAATCATCAGTATTAAAACAATAAAACACCTGAAATATTTCAGTTGGTGTGCAATGAATCTAAAACATATGAAAGTTTAATTTTTATCATTACATTATGGAAAATAATGAACTTTATCACAATATGCTAATTTTTTTAGAAGGACCTGTATTATAATAGAAAACAGTTATTTTAAACTGTAATATTTCACAATAATATACTGTTTTACTGGATTTTTGATCTAAGAAATGCTGTCTTGTTGAGTATAGACTTTTTTCCTCTCTCTAAAACCTTTTAATTGGTAATGTAATCTAAGGGCAAAAACTGAACATGTAATCAACCTTGAAAGACATTGTGAGAAGAGGATGCTATTCGAAGTGTCGTTGCAAACTAAAGGGAGACTGATTCCCTTAACAAAGGACACTTTCTTAAGGCTATTAGTAAAGGATTCCTTCAAGAAAGTAACTTTATTGTCACGTCACATGATCCTTACATATCTTCATGTTTGTATGTTTGAGGCACTATGATACAAGTTAAAATAAGTTTAAATTTAAAACTCAAAGAGGCCATATTTGATGCAAAAGATTGTTTTGCTACAACAATCTTAACTGCAACACAAATCCCCATGAATGTCTCACTGTCAGCATAGTCCATCAACCTGTTGGTGTGGCACTTTACTTCATATTGGATGATTCTGCCATACTGTTGTTCAGGATGACAGCAGGCTTTTATTTCCAGCATGCTCCTAGCCGCTGATTCTGGACAGAATAACCGAGGGAGGTTCGGACAGGCTGGTGGGGTCAGTGAGGGCATGAGTTCATTAGGTACTGACCTGCCCTGCAGACTCACGCAACTGCTGTGATCATTATCATTATGAAGACATATTGTTTGCTACCGGGTCTGAAGATGCATACTTACAGTCCATGATGAACGTTATTTTACGCAGTTAATATAGAATTAAACCTATGAAGGTTGGATATGCATTTTTATTCTCGCATTTGGCATATGCTTTTACCCAAACAGTTTATCCATACATTTTATCTGTTCATGCATTCTCTGGGAATTAAACCCATCATTTTGGCATTGAAAGCACCATGCTCTACTGTTTGAGGCACAGTCACACTGTCGGTGCGTCCGAAATCGCATATTGTAGGTACTACATTTACGTTTGAATTTGCGACCATTATAAAAGTATGTTCTATATAGTATGTTCTAAATTGTCTCGTACTATATCCGCCATGTTGCTACTGTCACGTGACCTACCAGCGTCATTCATAAATCCTCTCCCGTGGACTCATGGGATAGTAAAGAGTTCATCAAATGAGCACTTATTATGAGCACTATATTAGGTCATCTGGGTGCTTTTCACCTACAGTTTTTAGAATACTACTGTGTGTATTTGGACAAACTACTCTGTTGGCTTACTGTATATAGTATGGGACGTATTTGATTTTGGACGCAGCATATGTGATACAGTATTTTTTCATTATGGTGCATGATGGTTCCATCACAATGAGATACAAAGTTCCTTTCCTGATCCATCACTCTCTCTGCTCACTTTAAGAAACAGTTAAAGACACAACTCTTCCACAAAAAATTCCCTGGATCTGCCTGCAATCGCAATCAAAGACATTTCTGGGTTACACTTTATTTTGATCGCCCACTTTAGACGTTCTACTAACTATATATAAGTAACTTTGCAACTGGATGTCAGTTAAATTCTCATTAATTTGCAACTACATGTAGTGGCAAAGTTACTTTTAGTCAGTATAATGTCTGTTAGGGACCAACACAATAAAGTGTTAGCAGATATTAAGCAGACAGTCTACTAATACTCTAATGATTGATAGTTGACATGCATTAGCAAAGTTACTTAAGGTTAGTAAAATATCTAAAGTGGACTATGGAAATAGTGTGTTATCAATTTCTCTTTTACCTTTCTGCGCTTTTACTTAATATAATCTTGAATATTGACTTTGCAGTATTGCTCTCCTTCATTGATGTCCCTTATTTGTAAGTCACTTTATATAAATCTGTGTGTGAAGTAAATGTAATGTACAGTAGACGTCCTTGAGCAAGGCATTTTATCCCAGGTTGCTTCCAGGTGGATCGTCCCTGTAATGAACTGTGTAAGTTGCTTTGGATAAAAGAGCCTGATAAAATGTTTTACTTTTATTGAAGGTGTCATGAAAGTCAAACCTGAATGGTACACCTAGATATTGCCGGTTAGGCTGATTTTTCTTTACTTGAACAAACCCTATTGGCATTCTGTCAGCTTTTCAATGAGTACAGTTTATGTATTGATGTCAAAACCAGAGAAAACACATAGATCCAAACAATCTTTGTCAGTTCTGTTGTGGAAAAATTAATATTTTAGTTTTTCCTTTTGACATAGTGTGGGTTTTTCTTTTTATCATGTATTTTCTCCCCTGGAATATTTGCATGGTGGGAACAGAGACACACACACTTAAGCAAATAGTCAGACAGAGGCTCTGAATTTGTTAGGATGGGTAATCAGGAAAGACAAAGGTTATTCAGCCCTTTTGACCTCACAGGTGTGAGGATAGCAAAAGCCCAGAGAGAAGGGGGGTTTAGAGGTGTTTCAGACCATTGTATTCCTAACCAACCAGCCAGATCTGGTTTTACTGGAATAAGCGGAAAAGTACAGAAGAAGAGACTTTGTCAAAGGGGGTATAAAAGCTGCTTGGTTTCTGTGTGACGCAGGTCTGTGTTCCTACCGTGGGGTAGCTGCCATGGTATCTTTTGTGAACAACCTCCTTTAAAATACTTTAATAAACTTTCTTTTAAAGTACAATTTGAATCTGATGTCTCTTACTGTGATGCTTGTTTGTTAATTATTGTTTTTGACACAACATTTCCTGACATGCATGTCCTTAAGGAGCCACAGATCAATGAGTCGTGATTTAAATGGTCACGATGGTATCAGGGCCATAAAAATTGCGAGTGCAATTACGAGTCATTTTTGGTCTTCTCTGACGCACGTTTGTACACTCTGTTTTCTACAGACGATGCTGGTCCAAATGTGGTATCCCATCACCGTGGCAACAATCTCCAGGGAGTTCAAAAAGATTCTGGCCAAGCACCTAAAGGCCACGTCAGGGAGCCTGGAGGGTCTGGACCTCAAGCTGCATGATTTCGGTTACAGAGGGGTGTCTTCACAAGAGGTACAATAGACGTGGGTCAATAATTCCACTTTTTGTTCAGGACATTTAACTAAAGCTAAAACAATTTAAAATATTTTTTTAGTAAGCTGAAATAAAATAAAACGTGAATATTGGATAAAAAAAAACTTTACAATAAAAATAGACCCTATACAGTTTTTTAAGTTAGTTAAAAAAGTTAGTAGTTATTTTCGCCGTTATCAGGAAGGAAATGCAAGTGATTGGGCCTTCGCCGACCCCAGAGGGTTAATGAGAAACTAACAATGAAAAATACTTCTAAAAAAAACTTTTTGAAAAAAAAAAGACATTTTTAAATGTTGCCTTAGCACCTTGAAGTACTTAAATTACTAAAACTAAACTGAAAAAAAAATGTATAAGCTTTGTAGAAATAAAAATAAAAAAGACAAAAGCGCATAGCAAAATTATTAGTAATTCTGAGATATAAACTCGCAATTGTGAGATAAAAAGTCGCAATTATCTTTTAAAATGTTATATTCTGTGGAGGAAACTGAAACGAAAACATAAAAATAAAGCTACAATAATAATAAATAAAATAATGGTATATAAATAATACTATAATAACACTGGATCAGCACAGTGAATATAAGCATTATAAGCAGGGGCGGACTGGCTATCGGTGGGCCGACGTGCTTTTTGGGCCGATACATCTCATACTTAAAAAAAAAATATATATATTTTTTTTTTTTGTCTGAACGGCCCATAAAACTCGTACATCGGCGGCCCATTCGTTTAGTTTTGTTTTGTTTAATTGGCGGCGCTGGGATCTTTGTGCCAGTGTAATGCATTGGACAAAAAAAGTATGTAATATTAAGTAAGTAATATTATAACTATTATTATGTACTACTGTAATGTAGACAGACACTGTGTCACAACTAAAAGAGTTTTGAGCTTGTATTTGTTCAATTTGCACACTGAATATGGGTTGGAACTCTTAATTTTGAACTTTCAAAGTGCACCAGATTGATAAATTTAACATTAAAAAAGCACACAATGTTCTTTTTAAAAAGAAAAAAAATGCCCCCGAACACCCCTACAGGGACAGAGGTTTTAGGATTCATCACTGTAGAGTAGGCTATAGTTCGTTTGTATTTGACACTTAGTAGTTATTTCATCTGTTAACTCTTACTCATTCCTACTCACTCATTACATGCCATTAGTGGTTTTAAGGAATAGGAGTTGGTATAGATATTCAAGGGCGTGCAAAGATCAGTTGTGTTTATGATCATATGTAGTGGGCCGATCTGGGCCAAAATGCCAGGGCTGATTTTTTTTGTCCCAGTCTAGCCCTGATTATAAGTGTTGTGTGAGATATTGAAAACAGTGCCCTATGTTTCATTTTTGCATGATGCCATGATAGTAATTATGGATGTGTAAATCTTTGTGTTTTCATAATCAACCAGGAATGCGTTTCCCTAAAGCATCGTAAGCCTAAGTAGATCGTAGAACAATTGCCACCAATGGTTTCTACCATCATCTTAGCTCACAATGCTTTTGGGAAATGTAGCCTAGTCTGTTTTTGTTGTGTTGTGTTGTGTGATACTTCCAAAAACAATCTTTTATGCATTTATGACTATGAGTGTCTATATAGAAAACTAAAAAAAGGACCATTACCGATTACATGACGTTATTTTGCCCTCAGGGTCTTATTTCTGTAGCCATTCACAGCACACTCTAAAGAAGACCCCTCCAAAGCACTGAAATATATTTAAAGTCAAACAGGAAGTGCCTCCAGTGTTAAAATCTCTTCATTTATTCTTTTTTTTAGCCCTGAAATCAAAGCTCAAGCCGAATGGGGTCTTTCTCTCTTCAGTGCTTTTTAAAGAAGCCAGGTCTTCTGGGGCAAATGAAATCAGACATCACTCGGTGAAAGCAGAAAATCAATTCATTATGAGACAAGACCATTCCATTTAATCAAAAAGAGATCAGACCTGACCTTTCGATACGCACATGACGCTCTCCTTTTCTGTGGATTTCAAAAGGTAGGATCCCTGATTGTTGGCTTTGTTTGAGTGAGGTTGTCACGCTGATGGGTTTTGGGTCGTCGGGTGGTGCTGTTTGAAGAGTTGTGTGAGTAAAGATGACTGTTTGGCTCTTGTATCGGTCTGTCTGTTGTATAAAGGTCAACTCTGCCAGGTTTCATCTATATCACACCGTGGCAGGTTCAGGTGTTATGTGACTAGTGATAAGCAATGAGTTTGTTACTGACTGGCTGGGCGTGCTGAGACCTTTTTGTGTGACTGTGTATGAAGGTGAGACCACTAGATTCTAATGAGGTGTGACATAACCCCTCTGTGGTGCCCTTTCCAGACCAGTATGCCATCATCTAAAACTGGAGATGGTGACCGATTAGAAAAGGCGCATTTTCTTTTCAAATTGAAAATATGATTAAAAGTTTAGGTCAAATCACAGGCTGGATTTTTACATTTTATCTTATTAATGAACTTAAACCTATTCTTTATTCAAGGCACAAATAAAGTGATGCTCAGGGGCATAACTATACCTTGCTAGATTCAAACATGTTCATGACACTGGCTCTTAATATATATTCACTGACATACAATTGTCAGTTACCTTTGTTAAAAAATAATCAAGGTTTCTATGGGATTTGAACTTGCAACCTTTTTAGCCCAATAGCAAATATATATACCCTACCGTTCAAAAGTTTGGGGTCGGTAAGATTTTTTATGTTTTTAAAAGAAGTCTCTTCTAATCACCAAGGCTGCATTTATTTGATTAAAAATACAAAACAAACCCAGTAATATTGTTAAATATTATTTCAATGTAAAACAGCTGTTTTCTAAATGAATATATTTTAAAATGTAATTTATTCCTGTGATCAAAGCTGAATTTTCAGCATCATTACTCCAGTCTTCAGTGTCACATGATCCTTCAGAAATCACTCTAATATGATTATTTGATGCTCAAGAAACATTCATGATTATTATCACAGTTGACAACAGTTGTGCTGCTTCATATTTTTGTGCAAACAGTGATTCATTTTTTTCAGGATTCTTTGAAAGTTCAAGAGAAAAGCATTTCATTAAAAAATAAATATTTTGCATTATTATAAATGTCTTTACTGTCACTTTATATAAATTTCATGCGTCCTTTCTGAAGAAAAGTATTAATTTCTTTAAAAAAAAAACAAATTGACCCCAAACTTTTGAACGGTAGTGTGTGTGTATATATATATATATAAATATTTTTTTATTTTTTTTTTACTTTTCAGAGATTTGAACTTTCAACCTTTGTAACCACATAGCAATTATAATAACGTGTCAGGTTACAACTGTAACCTATGTTCCCTGAGAACAGGGAACGAGACACTGCGTCAAAGCGCTAGGGGAAACGCCTCTGCGTGACTGATGACTGAAACACTGTATAATCACGACAACCTTGTTGGCCGGCGTCAGCCATGACGTCATACTCTAGCGTGACCAGGAAGTATAAAAGGGGCACCTAGAGAACATGTCACCCACTTCTTCATCTGAAGGGACTGTAAAAGCAGACCGGAGGCATGGTGACGAGACGCAGTGTCTCGTTCCCTGTTCTCAGAGAACATAGTTTACAGTCGTAACCTGAGACGTTCCCTTTCGAAGGGAACTCGCACTGCGTCAAAGCTCTAGGGGAACAATCTACCCACGCTGCCATGCTGAGGGGATGCTTTAGCAACTATGGATACAAGCAAAAATACATTAACACAAAGTTAAAGCCCCTTACTGCTTACACATCAGGCTAACAGTAGCACTACTCCCTACGGCCACTGCCCGAGCTTCATGCTAAGCTAGGGGGAACTCCGTGAATCACACAAAGGGCTTGCCAGCTCAAGGGCATGGGAACCACAGCCCGACTTTCAGAGGTTCCTTTAAGGGAGTATGGCCCAGAGCCTATGGGCCCTAGCCTGCTACTTTCGAGGGGACAGAGTCAACCCCCATACCAGGGAGGCTATCATGCTTAATGCTGAAACCAACAACCTGCTTACTAGTATGGGAAGCGGAGGCCTCAGCAGGATGACTCAAGAGCAGAGGAGGCCTGCCCACTTACACCAATGTGGCTCTTCCAGAACTTAATCTAAAACGTGAAAAGTTCATAGTTTTAAGAGCTCAGACAAAGGGCCTAAAGCAACTCTGTTATCGATAGGGCCCTTTTCTGTACTACTACCTGCAATTCTGTTGCATGGAGGCCTCAGCAGGATGACTCTTGAAGGAGAGGAGGCCTGACACATGCTAGAATACAGCGACAGGCTTGTCTGGAGGCCTCAGCAGGATAACTCTATTATGAAGAGTTGCCTGCCAGACTTACACTGGCATCTACTAAGCCGCAAATATGTAGGCCTCAGCAGGATGACTCTAGAAGGAGAGGAGGCCTGACAAATGTAGCTAACAGGCTGTATATATGTAGGCCTCAACAGAATGACTCTTGAAGGAGAGGAGGCCTGACACATGTAGATAGGACAGCTAGCTTGACAACCAGCAGAGCTCAGGGAGCAAAGCCTAAAACACCTCCTCAGAGAGGGAGGGACCTCTTCTCAAGCTCTATCTGGAGGGCTGTTTGAATGAAGGCCTCAGCAGGATGACTGCCGAAGGCGAGGAGGCCTGACACATGTAGATAGGACAGCTAACTTGACTACCACCAGAGCCTAGGGAGCAAGGGTCCTAAAATACCTCCTCAGAGAGGGAGAGACCACTTCTCATGCTCTACATGGAGGGCTGTTTGCATAGAGGCCTCAGCAGGATGACTCTCAAAGGAGAGGAGGCCTGACACATGCAGCTAACAAGCTGTAAACATCAAGGCCTAAGCAGAATGACTCTCCTAAGGGAGAGGAGGTCTACCATACCCTTTAAGAATCAGCCGAGCTCTAGCTAATCACAACACAGAGCTGAGGAAGCGAAGGCAAAAATATAGCTCTTTGAATTAAGAGAGAGGCTTCTTCTCGATGCAGAGACCAGATCTATCTGCTCAGAACTCTGGAGGATGGAGGCCTCACCATGACAACTCTAAGAATGAGAGGAAGCCTACAACATCCTTACTCAGCATGACAACCCTAAACTTAAGGGGAGTGCTGGAGTCTGCATTTGGGGCGGCCTGGCCGCATAAGGGAGGCTAACACCGGGAACCTGTCACCCTAACACACTTGCCTACTGGGAGTATAGGGGACCAAACTTTGTGAGGGGCTGCTAGAACTCATCCAAAGGTGAAGTACTCTGCATAATGACCCAGAGGAACCAGGGAAGTATTAGGCTTACTCTGCGGCTATCTGAGAGACGGAGCACTCTAACAAAAACACCCTTGCATAAAGAATATAAACACTCTGTCGAGCTCTATAGAGCGGAGGCCTCAGCAGATAACTCTGGAGTGAGAGGAAACCTAACAACGCCTCTGAGCCACGGGGAGGGAACCTGCTACCTGTGCTTATCACCACTGCAATACCAGCCGACTTCCGATCTGGCTGCCAGAAACTCAGTGAACCAAAAGCGACAAAGGCCCTGTAACAAACTCACCACACCGTAAGGGAAACCCATCCTATCCAGGAGGGGAACGGAGGTCGATTCCGCTTATCGGTTCGGCTCGTTGCAAATGTGTCATGACGTCACACACGCGCTGCGTTGTTTTGGTTCAGAACGCAGCAAACAATGGCATCGAGGCAGAAGTGCTCTACAGTTTGGTTATATTTCACGTGAAAAGACGACAATATATGAGGCGCCGTCTAGAGCTTAATCAAACTTCATTCACGCACACATATATGAACACTTGCATACACATATACTACGTAGTCAAACATACATGTATACTGCTGAATCCGCAAACAAATACATATGAAATGCACAACGACACACCTAAAGTCGCTCACGCACATACTGTACACGCAAACTCCACACACACGAGATGCGCGGAACTCTCCAAGCACATACTCATATGAGACGCGAGCACACACACACACACAAACTCAAGCACATAATCAACGAGAGTATGAGGGCGCCTCATAACAGTCATTTGCAACACGTGTAAAATTTCCATTTCGTCAAAGGGGGGGAACTACCTCCAATATGCATAAATATTTGGCCACACAGCAACACGTGTAACATTATACACTGATGAATGAGCGCTGCTTTTAAATGAATTTTTTTTTAAAAACAAAATTTATTTGACAGAATTTCATTTTCTTAATGGCATAAACAGACTTTAGTCCCATTAAACTTAAACTGGAATGTCACTGTTTCTGTCACTGTGACTTCCTGAACAGGCGAACACGGCACACATCACTTTTGAAGTCAAATTGAAAATTGATGATGCAGTGCATGTAATGCATCGAGATATCGAATTGAACTTAGTCGATGACATGATAATCGTTATCAAAACGAACCGAACCGCGAGACCAGTGTAGGTTCACACCCCTAATACTCTGTGCTGTGTCTTCTGATCAGATATTAAAGCGAGTTAATACAAACAAACAATTTGTACTTATTCCCTCACCCAATGAGAATCGATAAGAGAATCGATAAGGAATCGAATCGATAAGCAATATCGATAATGGAATCGGAATCGTTAAATTCTTATCAATTCCCATCCTTAGGAACAGCCTATCTACGTTTGTTTAAACTTGAGGAGGCACCAAGTGCTAATTACTCCACTAACGGCACTGTGGGGCTACAGGGGATGTTCTCAGTGATCGGTTGGTCTTTGGTTGGTTACACAACAAAAGGCCTGAGGTAGACCGTCAGAATAGATTATCATCATCGATCCGGCTCGTTGGTCCTGATGTTATGGACTAAAGGGGAAAGAGGAAAAGGAGGGTGTGCACAGGGAAGGAGGCGATTACCTGTCTCTGCTCGTGCCAGTACGCTTACATCTGTCCTGAGCTACTTCCCTGACACCCTGCTTCTTCCTCTTGGACTCGCGCCACCTCAATGACTTACTCCTGGCAGGAGGAGGGGCATGAGTGGCAACTGAGTCCCGCTGGCCCTGACTACGATCCTCGGAACGAGATGGGCCAGGGCCCCCAGTCTGGGTGTGGGCCTGGACCGATGCGGTATACAAGATCTATATGCCGCTGAGCGCGCCTTCGCCTCCCTGAACTTTCCGACCACCGCCTCAACTGAGGTCCCGAAAAGCTCAGAGGGCGAAACCGGGGCGTCGAGGAGAAAGGTCTTTTCTTTCTCCCCGATGCCTGCCAGGTTCACCCACAGATGCCTCTCCGTGGCCACCATGGCCGCCAACGATCGCCCGATCGCGGCAGCTGTCTGTTTGGTGGCCCAAAGAGCCAGGTCTGTGGTGCGGTGCAACTCAGTCACCGCGTCTGGGGTTAGACCCTGCCCCTGGTCCCTCAGCAGGTCAGCCTGATATGCCTGCAACTCGTCCATCGTGTGCAGCACCAGCATGACCTGCCGCCGGGTATGCCTTGCCACTCAGACGAAATGTGGTCTGGAGTGGTCTAGATGGCAGGGTTTGAGCTCTTAGTGTCGATGTCTCCCCTTGTGAGAGATAGTTCGCAAATGTCTCCTCAACGGGAGGCATCGCCACATACCCGTGCTCTCGCATTCCCTCCACATTTGAGTAATTGGAATGTTGGAAACTGTGTATGCGAGAGGAGTACGGGTTCTTCCATGCCTTCACAACCTCTGCGTTGAGGTCGGGAAGAAATGGAAGGCTCATCGGGGCTGTAGGGGTGTGGCCAGAGAGAAAGCGCTCGTCAAGCATTCCACTAGCGGCTTCCCCTCTGCCATGGCAACTCAAGCTTAGCGGTGGCGCGCTCCATCACCTCCACCAGCTCCGCATACGCTGGGCAGAGGGGCTGAGCAGGTTCAGCCATTTCAGTATCTTCACCTGCTTCAGCCCCATCCTGCTCATCTAGGCTCGAAGCCAATAGAGCACTGGCTGTTGGACCAGAGGATGCTTCAGAAAGCGCGTCCCTGCCGAACAGCACGTTCTTGTTACCCTCCGATGAGTTTTAGAGATTCACTCCTCTCTCAAACTCATCGGCGAGCTCCCTCTGGGATCCCCACGATCTGAGTCTCCTCCCAGCCTCTGTACGAGCGGGACCCGGGCCGTGGGGCAAAGATGAGTGTCCTCCTTCCCTCGAGAAAAAGGACAGACGAGAATCCCTGTCCGCGCACTCTGTCCCCTTGAGAATAGAGTGCACGTGCTCTTCACCCAGACAAAGCACGCAAAGGTCGTGAGTGTCACTAGGTGTGAGAAATCTCTCACACGGGTCAACACATTTTCTAATGCGCTTGTTTGCCATAGTTATCTTTTTACTCACAGTACAGTAAAACAGTCCCTGAAGACGAAAAGAGGATGACATGTTTTCTAGGTGGCCCTTTTATACTTGGTCGCGCTAGAGCATGACGGCATGGCTAACGCCGGCCAACAAGGTTGTCGTGATTATACAGTTTTTCAGTCATCAGTCACGCTGAAGCGCTTTGAGGCAGTGCGAGTTCCCTTCGAAAGGGAACACCACTGTACTGAAAATATTTTATTTTATTAAATATTTTTATTTATTTATTTTTATTTTGTGGTTTAACATTAACTTGCAACCTTTATAACCCCATAGCAAATTTAATACCACTCTACTAAAAAAAGATTTTGATTAAATACATTATTTGATTTATTACTTCATTTTATGATTAATCAAGGTTTCTCAGAGATTTGAAATTGCAGCCTTTGTTGCCCCAGCAAATATAATACTGCATTGAAAACGTTTTATTTGATTTGATTTTTATTTTATGGTTTAATTAAATTATTTAACTTTGCTAAAAAAAAAAAATCAAGGTTTCACAGAGATTTTAACTAGCAACCTTTGTAATCCCATAACAAATATAATACAACTGCAATAAAAAGCTTTTTTTATTTTATTTATTTTTATTTTTTATTTTTAATGAATGGTTTAATTTGTTTCTGTTTTTTATTTTACTTCACTCTCCCTACCAAACCTTGTCATTTATGTTGAGCCACGCTAGTAATGATCAGTAGTGAATTTCATGTGTTGGGTAACGACTGTCCAATGAAAAAACGGACATCTGGTCAATGGTGTTATATCTGGTTTTATGGAATATTTCTCATTTAACTGTCAGTGTAATATTGCTATTGTGTGTGTTTAAGCCTATTTCATCACTGACGATTATATGAAATATGTCGTTTCCATGTCACGCTCATGCATTGCAAGGCTTTGTAGGGAAAGTAAGTGTAAAAACGATTTCAAGAAAGATTTAAGGAACAGGATGAAGGGAAAAACATCAGTGTGGAATTTAAGAAAGCCTGAAGCTTTTCTTCCTCAGCTGCTGGTAACAGACTAAAGCATGCTGTGTAAAACTATCAAGTCTTCATTAGGGACAGTGGGGTATTGATAGTGTATTTTCTAGGTTGTGGCTGACTGGATTAATGATGGCTTCAAGAGGAGATTAA
The DNA here is from genome assembly GCA_030578275.1 of Meda fulgida. Lineage (NCBI taxonomy): Eukaryota > Metazoa > Chordata > Actinopteri > Cypriniformes > Leuciscidae > Meda > Meda fulgida. The sequence continues at coordinate 14,346,173 of CM060626.1, forward strand.
TGATGCCAAACAGAGTGTAATGCCTCTGATACTCAGGGTTCCTGCTCACTCTCCATCACTCTTTTCTGATCAGGGGACAAGCAGTGATAGATTTTAATGCTTTTAAAGTAGCAGGTCACCCACAGTGAGAGATCTCTTCCTCATTTACTCCCCCTCAAATCCTTCTAAACCCGTATGACTTTCATTCTTATGGGGGGGGGGGAACAAAGGGAAGTTTAGCAGAATGTACTAGTATCATTATCAGTGTTGTTATTGTTAACTAAAACTATTATATATTACATGAAAAACTAGCATTTAAAAAAACTTCGGATGACTACAGATAAAACTGCTATAAAAAGAAATGAAAGCTAAATAGAATATTTAAAATGACAAAAACACATAACAAAATTGCTAAAAACGAAAAATGGAATAATTATTATTATTTTTAATTAAAATATTAATACTATACAAATAATGCTGGCATATACTGTGATTCGTCATTGATCTATCATATTGCACGGGGCTCTTGACAAATTGACAAAAATACATGACGCATGAAAATGCATTGAGAAATACATGACGCGGTCCCTAAATCCTTGCTACAATCAAAGCTGCAGACTAAAGCCTTGCTGCGGATCTAATTTCCCTGGGTTAATATCAAGTTCATATCTCATCAGTTCTTAAATGAGAAAAAAAAAAAGAAATAGTCTCCTCAAATTCCCATATAAATATACACCGTGTTGCAGAGCAAGAAATATTGATGCTCACCTCAGGAGGCTAAAAACATTTAGCTTGGAATCAAATGTATACTTTTCAGAGCAACAACCTTCCCTTGACTATCACAATGAATGAAGTGAGACACAGTCAGTAACCCGAGTGTTAAATCAGGGGAATATAGAAAATGTCTTCACACAATTGACTTTAAAAGGTCAACGTCATTCTTATTATTTGCTTCTTACAAAAACAGGATAAAAAACGCTAATGTTTTCACAACATTAATATTTTGGATTTCACTGGAGACAGTAATTTTGGGGGCTATGAGTTTGTTTCAATGACTTCTTTCTGTTGTGTTCTTTCACTCTTCACTGTAGTCGGCAGCGCTTGGTGGAGCTGCGCATCTGGTGAATTTCTGCAGCACAGACACAGTTGCGGGTCTGCTGATGGCACAACGATACTATGCATGTCCTATGGCCGGATTCTCCATCCCTGCTGCAGAGCACAGGTAATGCACATTAGGAATCTCCGAATGTGTTTGTGTTAACATCCTGCCTAAAACCTGAAGCTGAAAGAAGTAAACTTTGACACTTTATTAAACTTTATAACACGCTTCAATTTCTACTAATACAGAAGCAATGAAGTCATTATAAAGCTGAAACAACATAATATATAAATAATACAATTAAAATTACTAGAACTAAAACTGAAATAAAAAAATAAACCTATATAGAAATATAAAATAAACTAAAATAAATAAAAATGACAAAAGCACAGAACAAAAATTAAAATGGAATCTCAAAATATAAAAAAATATAAAAGCTAATTTAAAATGTATAAATACTATAATAGTATTAATAATACTAAAATAACACTGGATCAAGATTGTTATAAATTATTTTATGATGCCTTGTTAATGTAGCCTGTCTAAAGCCAGTTTTAATTTATTTAATTAAAAGGAAAATTATCTGTATTAAAAAAATCTGTTTAAAATAATTTACAATTTATTAAAAACATTTACATGGCCTTATATTAGTCCAAACTCGTATTACTTTCTTTTGTCCCTGATAAACACAAGGAAAACAATGTGTAAGGATGTACTGGTTACTTCTCTTTCTTTGCTTTGTAAGGAAAACTGGGTTTGTGTAACATTATCTAACCTTCCCCCTTTGTAGATTGATGTTTCTTTTAATAAACTCTGACAAAAACAGTTACGCAGAATATAAGATGGTAAATATTTAAAGGAATAGTTCACCCTAAAATTAAAATTCTGTCATTAATTACTCACCCTGATGTCGTTCCAAACCAGTAAGAATTTCGTACATCTTCAGAACACAAATGAAGATGTTTAATTAAATCTGAGAGCTTTCGGTATACTCTCTGTTGACGCTACGCAACTACCACTTTGACGCTTCAAAAAGTTCATCAAGAGATCGTAAAACTAATCCATATGAATTGAGTGGTTTAGTCCCAATTTTCTGAAGAGACACAATCACTTTATATGATGAACAGGCTTTTATTCACATATAAACATTCATCAACTCACACATCAGTTATGGTAAACTGAAGCTCAAGCATGTTCGCTTGACATACAAGAACCAATGAGGTTCATTCTCAGGTGTTACGCAGCACGTTTGAGGTTTGTTCTCGCTCGTCAAACAGGTTCACTTGAGCTTTTTTTTTCAGTCAATAGCAACTTAAGTTTTGGTCTGATCACTTCAGAAGACTTAAAATATAGCTTACAAGCTTTATGGACCACTTTCATGATACCCTTTGAAGCTTTGAATCCATATTCATTGTGATTTCTGACCGGTCTTTAGAATTGTGTTCCACAGAAGAAAGAAAATGAAATGTTTACAACAGAATTTTCATTTTTGCCTGATCTATCAATTTAAGGCTGACTGGGCAGCGAGTTAGACAGTTGCCTTCGGTTATAAACAGCCAATATCTTGAAATTCAGCTCTGACGTTCAACACCTGCGTGTTCATTTACATTTGTTCCATTGATTCAAATTTGTTCTATTAGCATTCACCCATCTCACAGCTGTTTCGCCTTTTGTTTCTGATGTTGATTGCATTTCTCAGTAGAGCTCACTCTTCACACGACTTCTCAAATCACACGACTTCTTCTGTGACGTCATTCCAAGTTTACATTTAAGTTTTGCAACCATCACAACATTACATTTATCAGTCAACTGGAAGATTCTGTGAATCACTCAGGGATTTTTATAGCTCTGGCTAAGGATCATTAGACACGAATGACTCATAAGCTGCAAATGATTCTATCTAATTCTTTGTCTGGTAAAAGTAAAACCCATTTATTTTAGTCGTACCCTTTTGCTTACCTTCAGACTAAATAAAGCACTTCGTTTATAAGTGTTTCAAGTGATTTGACGAAGGTTTGTCTCACTTTGTTTTTCCTGCCTCTGTAGTAGCATCATCTCCTGGGGCAGGAGCCGAGAGAAGGACGCATATGAGTGTCTGCTGGACCAGTTTCCCTCTGGGCCTGTGGCTGTGGTTAGCGACAGTTATGATATTTTTAAGGCTTGTAAGCATATCTGGGGGGACAAGCTGAAAGAGAGAGTGATGGAGAGGAGTGAGAATTCTCCCCTTATTATTCGCCCAGACTCCGGGGACCCCGCTGAAACCCTCATCGAGGTGTGTGTGTATCATGTACCAAGTGTGTTAGAACTGTAGGAGTGTTCGCTACAGACCATAAGGCAGCTGTTTCAGTGACTGAACTTTATTTTTAGTGAAGTAACGACTCAAACAAATAGCTTTGCTTGAAGCTTTTTCTAGCACTGTGCTGTTTTGTGACTGATGGGGCTTTAAATTCTGTTGCTTTGATGCCTGTCTGAAAGAAATGCCTTAAGATTTGCTTGTACTGTGGCATAGCATTGCTTTCCGATTAGTGTGTTGCTCGAGTTTAAATTGATTAGCTGCGTCCTTGAATTCTTACTTTCTTCAATTCTAATTTTTCTCTTCTGTCTCTCTTTTAGGTGATAAAGATTTTGGAGGAGTGTTTTGGATGTTCTCTGAACTCAGTGGGTTACAAGGTGCTCCCATCATACTTGCGCATTATCCAGGGGGATGGAATTGATCTGAACTCGATTAATGAGGTAAACTAAACCTCAGACCAAGAGAGAAATTACTATGCACTACCATTCAAAAGTTTGGAGTCAGTAAGATTTTTGCACTTTGCAAAAAAAAACAAACATTTCGGACCTCATTCTAGATGTGCTCTTACGACTAAAAAAGCTTTAACACATTGGTTCCCAAACTTTTGGAGTGGCGTACCCCTTGAGGCTTTTAACATCCTTCTGCATACCCCCTCTCTTCCACTTAGTCTGCAGTCACACCTTTTCCATTAAGGGACAATATTTGCCACCTTAAATTGAATATCCAGTGAGTTTTTACCTTTATAAATAGCTTAATAAAATAAATAATATTTTAAATAAAAAAATATTCAATAGAGAAAAATTTAATAATAGTTAAAACGAAGTGATGCATTTAAATATTCAACTAAATCGAGTCATTCATTCATTCAGTAACGAAGCAAGTGGCTGTATTTATGAATGGGTCAATGAATCATTGACTCTCATCATTATCCGCTATGTTCCAGTTTAGCTGTGGCTTTACTTAGAACTGTTATTTCGTCGCAAAATAATGTTTTGGTCTTGAGACGTCTCTTGAGACGATTTAGATCACTTCTATTATTGGTTGATCTCAGGATGTGAAGAGAGTTTAAACCAGTTTAACAAAAAAATGTGTATAAAACAAAATGCCTACCCTTCCTTTAAGTGTGTGGAATAGTGTATCCAGGGGAAAACTTGATACTGGCCCTGAATGTTTATTAACCATTTATGACTGTTAGATTATAAGCATTATTACTGATTACACAGTGGTAAATCAGTGATAATTCGCTGATCAGAATTACTGTTTATTTTGACTAGTGCAGATTCTGGAGAAACTGAGCGATGAGGGCTGGAGTGCTGAAAATGTGTTTTTCGGTTGCGGAAGCGCTCTAGTGCAGAAAATCAACAGAGACACACTTAACTGCGCTTTCAAGTGCAGCTATGTGGAGGCCAATGGCAAAGGCGTGAGTTGTTGTTTTTGTTTTTTTACTTTCAAAACATTCTGTCACAAAATAAATTTGAGTTTTAACGTTATTTTTTTTTTTTTTACTATCATGTCATTTGTGTTCGCGTAGATGGACGTCTGTAAGCAGCCAGTGACGGACCCATCTAAAGGATCCAAGCGTGGACGTCTCTGTCTGAGGAGAAACTCAGACGGCTTCATTGAGACAGTGGAAAGAGGAGCGGGCAAACCAGAGGAGGTTAGATCAGCTGTATACACTGTAAAAGTGGCAACGTCTAATTGTCACCTAAAAGAGCTTTCGTGTTGGATTCAAGAGAGACCCGAAGGTTGCCGCTTGGATTTAACTCAAATAAAGTACATTTGTTGGTATATGTAATGCATTTAAGTTGATGCAGTGATGTTTATTAATATTTAGACTTGAATAAAACTAGTTCATTAAATGTTACTATTGTTTTCAGTGTACCTGCTCTTTGCAACATCTGGCTCTTAACCCATTAATTATCCGATGTTTCAGAAAAATATTTTTTTCATATGAACATACTGTGCCATTTTTTACGGAGACCCTAAAGGGACATGATGAAGAAAAAAGATATGAGATGTGAGGAAAATTGATCTGGCAATGCGAGCGAATTCAAAGTTTCTCGGGGGAATGCAAAACATTTGAGAGGACGCAAAATCATTGCCAAATAATTTTTCCTCCCATCTCATTTTTTTTCCCCCCTTTAGGGGCTCTGTATTTTTTTTTTTGCATTCCTAAACATAATTATGATGATTTAAATATTGTTACTTTGAAAATTGCTTTTACTTCTATGAACAGGCTGAATTTATTTGATCAAAAATACAGTGCAAACACTGTGAAATATTACAATTCAAAATAATTGTTGTCCATTTAAATATATTTTTGATTTGATTTATTCCTGTGATGGCAAAGGTGAATTTTCAGCATCATTCCTCCAGTGTCACATGATCCTTCAGAAATCATTCTAATATGCTGATTTACTGCTCAAGAAACATTTAACATCATCAAAACACTTGTGCTGCTTAATATTTTTGTGGAAACCAAAATTTTAGTTTAGGATTTATTTTAATTCGAAATTTCAAGAGAACAGAATAATACATGTAAATACACGTCTTTATACTGACCTACAACTTTTGAATGGTTGTGTATGTGAAATTATAAATGCAAACATTTATAAGTAAGTTAATGCAGATGAATTTCACATATGGTGATATTCCCCTAATTTGGTGATCCTTAGTAATATATGGTCTTCTTTTGTAGGACATGTTGGTGACAGTGTTTGAAAACGGGACCATCCTGCAGGAGTACACTCTGGATGAGATCCGTAAAGCTGCTCAGCTTTTTTGGGAGGATGACGTGAGCCCTTCCCAGCACAACAAAGAGGACGGCACTACTCTGGACATCCACCAGAAGCACATAATGAATGGCGTGCATTAATAAACACAGAATGTACGCTGTTCTCAACACTGCCGCTCACAGACCAACCACTGACCTATTCCATCAGTACACGAGTATAGCAGAACACAGTGCTGCCAATACACAATACAATTACATATCACATCTGACTTTTAGACTTTTGAGGCAACTCTTAAGGTTTGGATTTGTTGGACACATTTTTTTTTTTTATTAGTTGCTGCTTTATTTTCACCTCACTTAGAGATGCCAAATGTCTTTGGTGCTTCAGCATGAATATGTTTTAGCAGTATACTGACGGCAGGGTTTGCATTCGGTTGATTGTAATGTTGTGAAAGCATCGTCTGGGTGTATATTGATAAATTATGGAAACTTAATTTGAGGTGATCTAATGATCGCATCTGGGCTTCTGTACCAGCACATGATTCTGGTTTCTGACAGGACGTACACTGAAAATACAAAAATTCGATTTAAAAATCAATATCTGTTTAACTTTTGAAGGATTTGGGGTTTTCTTTTAATCATTTTTGAAGATGCCTATAATGCCAAGATAGCAAAGAAGCATTTTTCACTTTACAAAAATAGTTTTTAAGCTATTTCCATGTTGTGTTCAACATATAGATACAGACTGAAGATTAGCCACCAGCTTTATGTCTTGCTGTTACATAACTCCCTTAAAGTTGCTTCCTAAAATTTCAGAACAATAATTTTTGTTTGTAGAAATGGAGAAGTGTCTTCTCTGGAGTTTGATTGGATGGTAAATTGATCCTGATGTTATGATCACACTCTTAATGGAGTAAATGCTGCAAAGAAAAGAATCAAAAGTTTTCCTGATGATACTTTTAATGTGATTTATGTGGAGTTGGTTTTAGACTTCCATCTGAGATGCACGGAATACATCATACGAACACTTCATTGTGTTCTGTCTCCATACAGCTGCTGATGGTGCCTTAAAAACCACTCGGACCTCAATGCCCGTCACTCTTTTGCTTTGTATTTTCCTCACTTTAAAGGGATGGTTCACCCAAAAATTAAAATTCTGTCATCATTTACTCACTCTCATGTTTGTTCCAAACCTGTATGAATTTCTGTCTTCTGCTGAACACAAAATAAGATATTTTGAAGAGTGTCTGTAAACAAACGGTTGATGGACCTCATTGACCATCAACCATTCGGTTACCCACATTCTTCAAAATATCTTCTTTTGTGTTCAGCAGAATAAAGAAATTCATACAACTTGAGTGAGTAAATGATGACAGAATTTTTGAGTGAACCTATCCCTTTAATATTGTCCATCACGCTCATCCTTCCCTATGCACTCATGTGACTCACATAAGAATGATGTTCAGTGAATTTTTTTTTTTTTTGCCTTGTGTTTTTTGCTGTTAAGCTTTCGTCACGTCTGACTTCTGTATGCTGATGCTGAATGAGATGTGCAGTGGGTTAAATAACGGTGTGTACACTGATTATTGTCATCATCTTGGTGTTCAATCAAGGAAAGCAGTTGACCCTACCTCTTTTTTTAACCAATAAGACTATATTAATATGATGTGATGATCATTACACTTAAATAGCATCTATTATGTTGTGTAAATACTCTTTAATGGTAGTTTGAATGATAGATTTTGCCTTGAAGTTTTAGCGTTCCTGTTGCATTTTTGTTTATTTTACAAAAGTGATATTTTGAATGACAAAAAGTTAAAATATAATAATAAATATAGATTGAACTTCTTCATCTTAACATTTAACATGTCTCATCCTTTCTTGTTAGGGTGTGTTTTTGAAAAAGTAAAGTAATGGTTTTGTGGTTGAAAAACCATGGTTTTGAAAATGAAGAAAAAAATGGAAACAGAATATTTACTAAAAGCACTGTTGGCCACGATGGTGCCAGTATGTCTGGATTCTGTCCCAGTTTTTAATTGGATAAAAACAGTGTTCCCTTTTGGACAGCCATCCTCCTCCATTGCTGTCATAGCAGAAAATGAATGGAATGCCAAAGGAAGAAATGTGACTTCCAGAATGATAACAATAGGCTACGTGTTGATTTGCTCTGAGTGTTGTTTTGAGTTGAGCAAAACTAAATAGAAAGGCCCATATTTACATATTCCATTTCATTTTGACAAGTTTATATTTATCCGAAGATGGATTTGTTTAGCAGTGTCATGTTTTATTGTTGCACATTTATATTGTATTCACATGAAATGTACTTTTTAAGCACATTCTAGTTGGAATCCCGAAACTACTGTCATTGCAATGCAGTGATGCGTTTTTAGTTTGTCTGTTAAGCAGGACATCAGAGTCATAGTTCTAGCACAGCAGAGTTTAGGTGAGTTTGTTCATTAAACTTTGTGCAGCATATTTGTATAATGCAATTTTGTCCACAGACGAAATAGTCACATTCATTCTATTTAGACAAGGTTTGAATTGTGTAAGTGAATAAGCATGTGTGCAAGACATTTTTAGACAAAACAAAATATTCAAGTTATTTCAAATAGTTAATATTCTAGAATTTAGCATTACAGATAAAACATTTGGTAAGTGAGATTTTTTTTCAATGTTTTTGAAAGAAGTATCTGATGCTCAGTCACCAAATCTGCATTTACTTGATCAAAGATACAGTAAAAATTAATATTGTGAAATATTTTACAATTTAAAATAACTATTTTCTATTTTAATATATTTCAAATGTAATTTATTCTTGTGATGCCAAAGCTGAAATTTCAGCAGCCATACAAAAATGCTGATTTAGTGCTTAAGAAACATTTATTATTATCATCATCAACATTGAAACCAGCTGCTTAATATTTTTGTAAAAAAAACATGATACAAGAGCATTTATTTTAAACAAATCTTTTGTAACATTATAAATGTCTTTACTGTCACTTTTGATCAATTTAATGCATCCTTGTTCAATAAAATTATCAATTTTATAGTATGTTTTTTAAGAAACCTATAGTTCTACGGTTTAATTGTAATAATCCATCTGATCCAAATAATTTGCATAAAATGAAACAATTCTTTATGAAAGCTAAGGATAGTTTTTGTTCATACATTATAGATTATAAATAGCCTACTGTAATGAAAGGGAGCCATCTATTGATCATTTTGAAGAGTGCACTTCTAGAAGGACCAACTTTATACATCAGTAAATCTAAAGTTACAATCACACGCACCACAATACAATCAGAAACATATATATATATATATATATATATATATATATATATATATATATATATATATATGCTATATCCGCCGTTATTCTCTCATTATACTAAATTGTCCTCTACGACAATCACGCGGTAAAAAAATATGATCAATAAATTATGGCAACATAAAAAAATTAAAGTCACTTTAATGTAATTTTAGTTGAAATTACTTAAACAACCAAGTTGATTGTACTTAAAAAATGTATGGCAGCAAATATGTTTTCCCCCTTCAGTGTAAGTATAATCTGAAATAAATGTCTTGTGTAATTTTTTGTTATAAAAATGGCATTTTTTATGTTAACATGCCAATCAGTACACCTCACCTGGCATACAGGCCTCATAATTCTTCATTAACATTAATTATGCTACGCACTGAATCCAGAAAATGCAATCTATGCTTACAAAAGCTGCTGATGCAGGCTTGCGTAATAAAACAAAGCTTACTTTTGTCATCTAATGCCTGTCAGACATAGATAGATAGATGCATTGATAGATAGATGCCTTTTATTCATCCCCACAGGGGAGATTCAGATGTCCAGCAGCAGTGTGTGTGGTCTACCTACAAGCATTCTCACCACAATACACTCATAAAAACACAGATGATAACAGTTAAATCATTATAAACAAAGCATTGTAGATCAGAGAGCAAATGCCATGTAGGAAAGCATATTCAGAGCAAGTATCTGTTAATTGGCTAACGCTGTCACTACTGATAGGCCGCTCGGCTCTCATTGGATTAGTTGCTAAGCAACCTATTTGCTAAACGTGTTGTCATGGATTCAAACGTTCCGGACGCCCTCCGAAACTGTCTGCTGACCACTGATAACAGGGTGAAGGTAGTGTAACACTCCAGCTCGGGATGCCCGAGGATGATTGTCTGTGTCGCACCTGTCTGACATCTGCAATTGTTCAAATATCATCTGCGAGCTCGTGCTCGTCTCTCGTGATGCTGCGTCGTGATAGACTGCAAGCATTGTGTAGACACGCACATGAACAACAGTCACAGCATTTGTTCATTTTTTTTACGACGTCTGTTAACAAAGAAGAGCAAATCGTAGCGGCAGCTACATTAATTGTGTCTGTGCGTCTGCTCATTATATTTGGTTTCTCTCATTTGTGCTCATTTCACCCCCGGAATGCAAATTTTAATCCTGATTATTTCCGCCAGATTAGTGGTGCAGCAGAATAAGAGGAGGTATAATGCATTTACACCGAACAATTCCAGAATCTCACGTTTTGTCTTTTATAGGCCCGTTTAAGCGTATTTCGCTTCCTTTGTGTTTTGGTATGAGCATGGTGATTGGTTTAGCAGCCTGGTGTGAAAATCGTACATTAAAGGTTTCCACCATCTCCTATAGATGGTTGTCCAAAATATCTGAAATTCAAAAGAGAAGTGCTCATTCAGAAACAGCCTGAGGGTTAAATACTGCAGCTCTACACCAAAGGTTCATTCAGGCCTATAAAATGCTCCATCTCAGTTCTCCCAAAAAAATGTACAATAATTTGCAGACTTTTTTTCATTTTTGTAAAGGTTTTGTAATATCATAGTAGCTAGTCATAAATTATTATTCAAAACTAAATGAACAGCAAATGTAACAGCAAAGGAGGGCAAATAGGATACAAAAGAAAGGTCAAATTTACATTTTTGTTCAAATGTAATTTTTTTTGTAAATATACAAAAGAAAGAAAGATCAAATGTACAAGCAAAAGAGGGCAAATATGCAGTGAAAGAAAAAAGAAAGGCATACAGACAGAAAGAACGAGTGAAAGAAAGAAAGACTGTACAAGCAAATATGCAAAAGAAAGAAAGAAAGAAAGGCATGCAGACAGAAAGAAGGAAGGAAAGAAAGATCAAATGTACAAGCAAAAGAGGGAGAAAGAAAGAAAGATCAAATGTACACGCAAAAGAAGGCAAATATGCAAAAGAACAGCAAAAGAAAGGTCTCTCCCCCCCCCAAAAAAAGTCTCTCAATTGTGACTAAAAAGCTGTATCTGTTTGTTTTGTTTGTTTGTTTTATTTATAAAGCACTTTTACACAACTGATCTTTGAATAAAGTGCTGTACAATATCTAAAACACATAAAGACAACCATAAAAACACAACACTAAACCACAGTTAAATAAAAGTGAAATAAACCCCTCAGTTTTAATAGCCTACACAAACAACTACGATACCCCATTAAATGCATCTAAAATTTCTTTTTGGTTTAATAACTGTTCTTTAAATTAATAAAGATTTTGTGAAAATACTCTTATTGGGACTCCGTTATGATTATATTACTGTGCTATGCTGTAGAACAAGTGTAATTTTTACATTTGGAACATACAGTATAGTGGCCAAAACTAAAGTGATGTCCGGAGGGGATTTTTGTTTTTAATTCCCCTAAAGTTCGATTAAACCATCAAAATATTTGGAAAAATATTTTATTTTGTAAAATATTTTAAAAATTAGGGAAGAACAAAACACTATAAATTAGGTTAAGGTATTTATCTGACAAAATTCATTTGTCAAAAAAGGGTAAACTACAGCTACAGGTTTTATTTAGCAAAAAAGAAACAATTATTGAAAAATTAAAAGGTTACAGGATTTTAAGATTGCATGGTTCTGTCTTGTTTTTGCATGTGTTGATCATTTCTTTGTATGACAGCCTGGCCAAAACATGTTTCATTGCGTTATCACAAATAAAACAACTGACTCCGAGCACAACTACACAATATGCTCACAACATCTTTAACACATTTTTTTTTCAATAATATTTGAATAAAGGTTGAAGATCTCAATTTTCCTAGGCCAGACATCACTGTAGCCACCACTGTATATAAACTTACATCAAAGTATACATTTTTATCAGTAGGCTGTGTTTCCTGGGAATTGACCCATGACCTTAATGTTGCTATCTTTTTTACTGACATAATCGACAAAAGATAAAGAGTTTGCTTTCTCCTTTTAAAAGTAGACACGCATATTTATGTTGCTATGTGGTTATGATTTAATTTACATATACATTTAAGCACCTGACCCACCAGTTAACCAGCATGGAAAGAACCAAACTTCATCCTCACTTTACATGGATTTTCCTTCTCTTCCCATTCATCCGCTCAGAACCCTGAGGTGCGCTGTGCCTGGATGCGGACTGAACCGGATTTACCGCAGGCTTATTCAGTGTGGCAACTGTTGGCACAACTGGAGGAAGGGATCCAGCCATGTCGTAATTGTTGTGAGAGGTGCGCTGCGCCTCTCAGACTCTCAGTGCAGGTTAAGTGACTGTCTTGGCCACTGCCATGATTCCTTGGCAAACGAGCAGCGGTGTGAAACAGAATGATGTTGATTGTTCCCCAGGTCGCTCCATCATGCGTGTGGATTCCCGAGGCTTGTGTCTGCGCTATTGTGCAGCGCTTTACTCCAGATGCCAGTCATGCCACATCTAGCCTCTTCCCAGGCAGAGAAATCAGAAGTGACGAGTGGCACCATGCCACCACACATTCAAATATTATTACTGAACCTGAGGCGGCATTGCAGCATAGAAGGGTGTTATGTAACATCATTTACGTACTGGTATTATATAGTATACAACAAGTGCTCGAAATTATTGTGAATATACAGTAGCCTATGCGCTATTAATTAAATTACCATTTAGGCACCTTTGTCCAAAGCGACCTGCAGTGCCTTCATTGTATTTTTTAATCCCACTGTTAAACAAACAAAAAAAACTTGCTGCTTTAAATTTTTAAGTACAATCAACTTGACTGTGTAAGTCATTTCAACTTAGGCTAAATTGCATTAAACTGGCTTAAAAATAAAGTTTAAAATGGCTTAACTTATTTTGATGAGTTGAAGTAGCCTAATGTAAAAACAGATGTTGTCATGACTTATTAACCATGTCTTTTTTTTACTGTGTGCTCTAACAGAACACAGCAACCCTGAAATTAACATCGATAAAGAGCATTAGGCCTACATGAATGCAAATCTAGCAAAAGCGCATTTGACCGTTCGCAAAGACCCGCCCCCTTTAGTTACTGTTGCTATGTCTGACAAGCCACGCCGCTCTCTTAACCCCTCAACTGTAACCCCCTCCTTTTTGAGAATAGACAGAGAATAAATGGTCTTGTTTTAAAGCTACACTGTGTAGGATTTTCTCCCATCTAGCGGTGAAATTGTATATGACTACCAACTGAATATTACTTTCTAGTCCCTCCCATTCCGAGGGCGTTTTTAACTCATACGGTGGCCATATTATTGTAAATCTGCCGGCAGTCGCGAGTAATCTCTCCCTCGCATTCGTCACATTAGAATTCAGGTGACAGTGATCTCTGTGACTGAGTGGTGGTAGAGCCTGGTTGGTTCCTGACAGTACCCCCCCCCCCCTTCACGGCCCGCTCCTGAGGGCCGTGGACCGCGACGTCACGGTGGCCGGCCTCTGCCTCGAGGTGCTGGGCGATCTGGGTGAGCCTTGTGGAATGTGGTAAGTAGAGTAGGGTCTAGAATGTCTTCCCTGGAGTCCATGAGAGTTCTACGGGTCCATAGCCCTCCCAGTCTACTAAGCATTCAAGCCGTCCACCACGGCGTCGGGAGTCCAGGATTTCACGGACGGTGTAGATAGTATCATCTTCGACCACCAACGGAATGGGGGGTTCCTCTGTCTGACCAGGCTCTGTGGAGTGAACAGAAACAGGTGGATGATAGGGTTTAAGGAGTGATACGTGAAATGTGGAGTGGATTCTGTAGTGCGAGGGTAGTCTTTGCTGGTAGGTGACCGGGTTTATCTGTCGAAGGATTGTGAAGGGGCCAATGAATCTGGGACTTAGCTTCTTGCAGGGCAGGCGCAGCTTGATGTCCCGAGTAGAAAGCCAAACCCTTTGTCCTGGCTGGAAGACAGGTGGTTCTGCTCTTCGTGTGTCAGCTTGGATCTTTTGTCTGCGCACTGCCCACTGAAGATGATGGTGTGCTTCGTCGCAGACCCTCTCACTCTCTCGGAACCAATAATCAACGGAGGGTAAGGCAGGTTGACGTAGGGAGTTCTGTGCGTACTCGGCCCAGTGTAGAAATTGGTTCCAAGAGTTCTGGTGGCAGTGGCAGAAGGTTCGTAGGAAGCGTCCAATCTCCTGGATCTTCCTCTCCGTCTGCCAATTCGTTTTGGGATGGTACCCTGATGACAGGCTGATGGTCACACCTAGGAGTTTGAAGGCCTTCCAGACCTGGGAGATGAACTGCGGACCTCTGTCCGATACTATGTCCTCCGGGATCCCATAGTATCGGAAAACGTGATTGAAGAGGAGTTCAGCTGTGGTCATTGCCTTAGGTAAGCTCTTTAGTGGTATCAAATGGCATGATTTGGAGAACCTGTCTATGATGACAAGAATGCAGGTATTACCATCGGAGGGAGGTAAGTCAGTGGCGAAGTCTACTCCTAGGTGTGACCAAGGGCATTGAGGAATGGGCAACGGGAGGAGTTTAGGTGGCGCGGGCTTTTGGACATGGCACACTCTGGACATTCCTGGACGAACCTTCTCACATCCCTTGCTATGTTGGGCCACCAGAAGCGATCTTGTAGCAGTGAGAGAATACAGTTGGCCCCTGGATGGCCAGTGCCCAGGGAAGAATGTGCAGAGTGCGTAAGGTTGTTGCGTTGTAATCGGCGAACATAGAGGTGACCGGGTGGACACCCCGGCAGAGCAGGTTCGGAGACACTGGAGGAGGAGAGTTTTGATCGATGGACCATTTGATGGGGCTTAGAAGGATTTGCTGGGGTAAGATAGGTTCTGGATCTTCAGCATTCTCTTCATGACTGTGGAGATGGGAAAGAGCATCAACTTTTGTTTTTTGAGCCGGGTCGGTAGGAGATGGTGAAATTGAAGTGGGTGTAGAACAATGCCCATCTTGCCTGTCTGGGGTTGAGATGTTTTGCATCACGAAGGTATTGAAGGTTTTTGTGATCTGTGAGAACTGTGAACTTCTCTTTAGCACCCTCCAACCAGTGTCTCCACTCTTCCAAGGCGAGTTTAATGGCTAAGAGTTCCCGGTTGCAGATGTCATAGTTAATCTCCGCCGGGGTGAATTTCTTTGAAAAGAAGGCACATGGATGGAGTTGGGCTGGTTTCCCCTGCTGCTGAGACAGCACTGCTCCTCCTCCCATGGTGGAGGCATCAACTTCGATGATGAAGGGCTTGTCAGGATCTGGGTGGATGAGGAGCGGTGCTTTGGTGAAGGAATCCTTTAGGCTCTGGAAAGCTTGGAGTGCGGTGGGATTCCAGGACAGAGACTTGGGCTTTTTCTGGAGGTTTGTGAGTGGCGAAGTGATGAAGCTGTAGTTCTTGATGAAGCAACGGTAGAAATTGGAAAAACCTAGGAAGCGTTGGAGCTCTTTGATAGTGTTGGGAATGGGCCAATCCTGAACAGCTTTCACCTTCCCCTCGTCCATCTGGATGCCGTGTTCACTGATGTTATAGCCGAGAAATTGCAGTGTGGATTGGTGGAAGGTACAATTCTCGGCTTTGGGGAAGAGGTGATGTTCTCAGAGGCGTTGGAGGATCTCCGCAACGTGGTGGCGATGTTCGGCCAGGCTCCGGGAATAAATCAAGATGTCATCTACACTACCGTTCAAAAGTTTGGGGTCGGTAAGATTTTTTATGTTTTTAAAAGAAGTCTCTTCTGCTCACCAAGGCTGCATTTATTTGATTAAAAATACAAAACAAACCCAGTAATATTGTTAAATATTATTTCAATGTAAAACAGCTGTTTTCTATGTGAATATATTTTAAAATGTAATTTATTCCTGTGATCAAAGCTGAATTTTCAGCATCATTACTCCAGTCTTCAGTGTCACATGATCCTTCAGAAATCACTCTAATATGATTATTTGATGCTCAAGAAACATTTATGATTATTATCAGTTGACAACAGTTGTGCTGCTTCATATTTTTGTGCAAACAGTGATTCATTTTTTTCAGGATTCTTTGAAAGTTCAAGTGAAAAGCATTTCATTAAAAAATAAATATTTTGCATTATTATAAATGTCTTTACTGTCACTTTATATCAATTTCATGCGTCCTTTCTGAAGAAAAGTATTAATTTCTTTAAAAAAAAAAACAAATTGACCCCAAACATTTGAACGGTAGTGTATGTAAACAATCACCGTGTGATGGAGGAAGTCCCGGAGCACCTCGTGCATGAAATCTTGGAGAACGGATGGGGCGTTGACCAGGCCATACAGCATAACCAAGTATTCGTAGTGGCCGGTGGGTGTTACAAAAGCCGTTTTCCACTCGTCCCCCTCACGTATTCGAATGAGGTTGTATGCGCTGCGGAGATCCAACTTGGTGAACACGGCTGCACCACGAAGTTGTTCCAGGGCTGCTGGGACGAGGGGAAGAGGATACCGGAATTTGACTGTGATATTATTAAGAGCTCGATAATCGATACAGGACCGCAAGCCTCCGTCCTTCTTAGCCACAAAGAAAAAACTAGAAGCAGCAGGGGATGTTGAAGGGCGGATATAGCCCTGTTGGAAAGCTTCCTCAATGTACTCCTCCATGGCCTTCTGTTCAGGAAGTGACAAGGGGTAAATTTTACCGCGGGGCACTGACGCATCCGGAAGGAGGTCGATGGCACAGTCCCATGGTTGGTGTGGCGGCAACGATGATGCTTTTCTGGGGCAGAAGACGTCACTGAAGGAGGTGCAGCAGGCTGGTATGTCCACTGACTGTTTTTTCACCGGGCTTTCTATGGATGAAGACTGGAGCTGGAGCGGAAGAATAGGTTGAGGTAGGTTTGGAAAACAGTCAGGGAACCAACTATGACCCCACTTCAGGTCTTCCCCTGTAGTCCAAGAGAGATGGGGATCGTGTTGCACCAACCATGGCGCCCGAGTATTATACCAGCGGTGGAGTTCTCCAGAACCAGGAAGGAAATTGACTCAGTGTGGAGTTGTCTTACTTGCAGCTGGATAGGTCCTACGGAACTGTGTACATTGTTCAAGGTGAGGGGTTTGCCGATTATCGAGTTGACTTGATATTGGATCTTGTTGCGTCTTTTCTGAAGGTTGAGCTGGCGGCAGAGAGATCTGGCGATGAAGTTCCCAGCTGACCCAGAGTCGAGGAGGGCGGATACTGTAAAGGAGTGATTATTAGCAGAAATGAGGACTTCAGTGGTAAGTGATTTTATGTTTTCTATGGAGGATTGGAGAACACTTACCAAAGGTTGAGGTGGTCGGATTGTGCAGTTGGAGATGTGATGTCCACTAGCGCCACAATATAAAACATAGACCCTGGGTCATCCTCCTCTGCCGTTCTGCCCGGGAAAGATGAGTGTTATCCAGCTGCATTGGGACTGGTTCTGGAGAGCTAGTAAATTCTGGTTGGCGTGGCGGAAGAAGTAAGTGCTGGCCCTGTAGAACTTCCAATCAAGGCTGCACACGACAGTCAGTTCGGGTAGCCAGGTGGATGAATCTTTCTAAATCCATGGTGTCGTTGTATGCACCGAGATGCAGACGCAAACGAGGATTCAATCCTTGTCGGTAAGTGGTGAGAAGGGATCGTTCATTCCACCCACTGGCCGCTGCGAGGGTGCGAAATTGAAGTGTGTATTCTGAAAGGCTCATGGTACCTTGTGTGAGGTGATAGAGTTGCTCACCGACAGTGGAATCTCCCTCAGGAAGACCGAAGACATCCCGGAAATGAGCGACAAAGTTGGTAAGGGTTTGTGTTACTGTTGTATCCTGATACCAAATGGTCTTGGCCCATTGAAGTGCTCATCCTCTCAGCAGGGGGCAAATAATGTAGCCCAGCGGTTTTCAATAGGTGAGGCGCGCCTCCCCTGGGGGGCACGAAGAAAAATTAACTCTCTATACAGCTCTATTAATATCGCAGGGCTCCGGCGTGCGGCCGTGAGAAAAAAACAACAACAAAAAAATTGGGAACTTGCATGCGGTTTAATATTTTTGAGTCAATTGATTTCACCTACCAATCGAGGAACGCAGCTCTACACGTTACAAGCCTATCAGAAGCAGAGCAGGGAGGGTCCTGGCAACACTATGATTGAGATCCATAAGCCCATGCATGTCGAGATCTCTTTCGCGCTTGAACGAACAACACACACATTTATGCCAAAATATCTGTTTTGTCGAGTATCCTCACAAGAACAGTCCTAAATGAGTTAAAATCTTAAATGGAAGTAAAGAGTAGTGAGAGAATGAGACGCGTGAGATCCTGTCAGCAGCGGCAGATCTTAAAGGGACAGCAGCCACTAATTCTCTCTGTCAGTAAAGTTAACTAAAGAACAAAGGGAACAGAAAAATTACTCACTACTCTTGACTAAAGAACGCTTGTAGCTTTAATAAGTATTAATCTATATTTCATTTATTATTTATGCAATACGACTTTTATAACATTATTCGATTTCTGTATATTTCATACCTGTTAGACAGGAAAGGTACAGGTAAATATGACATTTATTGGGTTTAAGTGAGGATTGTTTTAAGTTAACTTAAATTAAAAGTTGTTATATTTTTTTGAAGCCTAATAAATATTTAAGAATTATGATTAAAATTTTAATCATTTTCATTGCATGATTTAAACATCCACCAGTGTGAAAACACCAACAAATTTAGAAACACTCACTTTTGTTCCCTAGAGACCTCCTACTATGTGGATCTGTTATCCTCTCGCAAAAGTAATTTACCTCTTCTTATTGACATTAATTTGCCGCCATACATTGCTGTAAATGAGTTTTAGATTATGTGATTGCTGTTTACTTTTACATAGCCTACTGTTTTTTGCCAGCACTTTTTTTCTGGGCCCTATGAGAGGGTTATAAACATTACTGATTAAACGTTTGGAATCAGTAAGATTATTGAAAGTCTCTGCTCACCGAGGCTGCCTTAATTTGGTCAAAATACAGTGAAACAATAATATTGTGAAATATTATTACAACTTAAAAATAACTATTTTCTATTTTAAAATAGTCATATATTGTCATATATTCCTATTTTGGCAAAACTGAATTTTCAGCATCATTCCTCCAGACTTCAGTGTCATCCTAAATAAATTATTCTAATATGCTGATTTGATGCTCAAGAAACATTTTATTATTATTATAAATGTTGAATCGTGCATTTTTTTTAAGTTAGCTCCAAAGAACAGCATTTATTTGAAATCTTTTGTAACATCATGAATGTCCTTACAGTCACTTTTGAGAAATTTAACGCATCCTTTTGCTGAATAAAAGTCTTAAAAAAAATACCTTGCTGAGTCCAATTGTCCTCCATTTTTCCCTAAAGCAATCTGAATCCAGGTGTTGTGCTGTCTCAGGGTGAAATGAGTGGACACCTGTCTGCGTGATGCACCTGGAATATTGCTAGTGTTACTTATATCACCAAAACGTATGCATACAAAAAAAACAATACCAGAGTTCTGTGACATTTCACGTTTGCTGATTCTGAGAGTCCTTTGTGCAGGAGAAGTCGAGAGCAACTGAGATGACATCAGATGTGTGTGTGTGTGTGTGTGTGTGTGTGTGTGTGTGTGTGTGTGTGTGTGTGTGTGTGTGTGTGTGTGTGTGTGTGTGTGTGTGTGTGTGTGTGTGTGTGTGTGTGTGTGTGTGTGTGTGTGTGTGTGTGTGTGTGTGTGTGTGTGTGTGTGTGTGTGTGTGTGTGTGTTTGGGCTCTTTCTCATAATAAGTGAAAGAACAGTGATCGGGGTAGACTTGACCTTGGACTTGCAGGCAAACACAGATCTAATACTCACTAATACACAGTGAACTTTAAATGAACAGTGCCTAATAATAATAATAATAAAAAGCTCTTTGGGGCCCATGTCCCTGTAGGCTTCATTCTGACACTCACACTTCCTGAAGTATTTTTTCCCTCATTCTCTGTGACTGCTTTAGGTCCCTTGAGCAGTATATGTGGTCTGTGTGTGTGCGTGTGTGTGTATGTTTGTTGCAAGCAAACAAACAAACAAAAAAGCCATCGATGACGTGATTCAAGCTGTTTATCTTTGTACAGTAGGCCTATACATGGTGACAAATATATTATACATCATTAATGAATGAATGGATAGCCTACATTTAGAGTGCACTGACATTTTTAATAAGAGTTGCTCTTCTCTTTTTAATTTTTTTTTTTTTTAAATGGGTTTGTAAACCCAAGCAAACTCAAACTACACATCTATACATACATAACATCTCCAAGCATATTTTTCATGTTATTATCTTAATGCTTTGCCTGGCCTACTTGGTCGAGTTAAAGGAGATCATGATTATGTAATGTAGCTGTGTTGGAATCTGTACTGTTTGCACACACTTGAATGAGCTTTAAGAAAATGTCACTGGACATAGAATTATGCATACAAAATGCTGAATGGTAAACTGAATAAAACCAAATGTAATAGTCATTGCTAGACAATTAGAGAATGGGTTTATCTTGTCAATGCTAACGGCTGAGTTTGAGAGGAAACATTTCCCACTAAACTTACAATAACACAGACATATTCTGTCAATATCTGATTCCCAGTCAGCAAACGTATTTTGGACTGACAAAACAATATTTTATAGTGCAAATAAATCGTAATTTGATAACATCGTCCAATCGAGAAAAACATTATGGCCACGGTTCATTTTGTTAAATCCAATCGGCGTCTGTCTCCATGGAGCTCTAGAGCGTCTCTCAATGCCGAACACACTCGGCTCTTTCCGTAAAGAAGAGCGGATTTTGCCGAAGACACTCGGCTCTTGGCCTCTTATGGAGAGATTTATGACGAGGGTAGTTACTCTGCTTTTTTGTTGTGGGGGAGTAATTAAAACCGGCTCTCGGCTCTTTTCGTTTCGAGAAACGATTTATGCCGAAGTCACTCGGCACTTTCCGTACGGAGGCGCGATTACAGCCGATTTCCTGCTCTGCGCTCGCGACTCTGGCACATCACTCATTAAGCGTTGTTTTGGTCTTGACCTATCTACTTACAAGCGCTTTTCTTCCCAACAAGAAAATGGATACCGCTAACCAGGTAGGAAATATGTTAATGTTTGTGCATTTGACAATATCTATTGAAAATAACGAGAAGTGTTTAAAATGTAGTCGACTGAAATGTTCTTAATCAAACTGCATCAAATGACGTTATTGATCATGTTCATTGTTATTACTACAGATTGTGTCACTTGGGACATTCCAAGTTCTTAAATTACCTCTGGGATTCATCCGCGTTCTGGAATGGGTAAGTGTGCGTAAAGCACGCGTTTTTCCTCTCACCTTTCTCAAACTCTCTTTCCTTTACTTTTCTCAGTTGGCTCAATTAACTTGGTCCAGGCATGTGTAAGGGAGAGGGTTATTTTTACTATCGTTTTCTTTTCTTTTTTTTTAACCATCATTCTTATGTTGTAGTCAGTTTTGAATAAGTAGCTAAATGTGCCACCCACAGCCATATTTATAATAGGAGCCTTAATCCATTTTGGGCATTTCTTACTATCGGAATTGGGCACGTTAAAAGGATATCTTACATTTCTAAGTTTTGAACCGTGTTATTTATTTTAAACATGTAAACTACTCCTCATAAGTGTAAGTGACATATTCTGCTGATGACATGATCAATCCCATATAAATGAACCGAGCGGCTCGGGTTTATATAATGCACCAGCAGTCAATTTTTTCATGGGTTCTGCTCTTCTTACTCGTTTTTTACTGCAATAAAGAGGAAATTGGTAAATGTAAATTGAGTCAATTTTAAGATTACCTCCAAACTTGATGTCTTCGCAAATTGAGTGCAAATTGTAAATATATAATTGGTGATAGTAAGGTTTACCATTATAGTAAAATTACTGCAGTTCTTTTGCTTTCTGCACATGGTCTGTCCATGCATAAGAGAGCTGATGTGTTTTTAAACAAGCAGATGTGTAAATACATAGCAAAATACATTTGCTTTGATATTTATTCCTTGTGGCAAGCTGATATTTGTGCAGTATATGCAATACATAATGGAGTATGTACTGGGACTTGTTTGTTTGCATAATGTGTCACTTATTTTATACTTGATGTACGTGATATACTGTGTAACCAGAAATTACTACTACGCCACTAATTGTAGCCTCTAGTGTGAAAAAAGGAAAAGCTAAAATGTGTTTTCCCACGGCCATCTGATGAGTGTGGGTCTGGGAAGTGTGTGCCATTCGACTTGCCATGGTGTCACACTCTGGTGCTCTGACATAATCTAGTTGATGAGACTCAGAAAGTATCTGCTCTATAAGAACATGTCCAGATGTACAGTGTATGTGTGTCCATCTGTTAGTGGCCATATGTGGCTTTAGTACCCTATTATCAGGTTCTTTGCACAACAGCAGGATTCACAGAAAGCAAAACTTATAGAAATGGTCTTTTCATATGGGATGCTATCATTACCATATAACAAGACATTATGTGCAGAGCACTTGTAGCTCTTAAAGGTAATTTACTGTGCTAAGAAAAACAATTGTGGCCTGGTCTGCCTTAAAAAAAACTATTTAAAATGGCTAATTTATTGTGTTATGACCTGTTAAGATTGAATAGAATAGAATAGAATAGAATAGAATGCACTCTTAGGAAAGGGCTACAATATGTGTTCTTGACTCAGTTTTAAAGATCTCTTGCCAAAAATGTCTAAGGAGAAATCTCTTAAATGATTGCATTTTTTCTAGTGATAAAGCATGTTTACCAACTGTTTAATTCATAAAATTGTATTAAAATAAAAAATAATTAATTAAAACTAAATTCATTAAATGATCCCATTCTCATGATGGGAACCCCTAAAAGGTTCTATATATCAAGCGCCTGACAGAACCTTTTGGTTTTTCTTCTAAGAGCATATATATATATATATATATATATATATATATATATATTTTTTTTTTTTTTTTTTTTTAAATGAGCAATGTCTTCTAATTTTGCAGATATTTTATTTATTACATCAAAAACAGCCTCCCCTGTGCCATCCTTACTGTTCGCTGCAAAGTCAAAAGGTCAATTGCTCTCTCAGTCCCTTTTTCCGTCATCAAACTGGAGAAGAGAAAATTAAAACATTTACAATGCCAACCATAAACGGCTCTGAGCTATGCAAATGTGAGGCAGGCATAAGTGGCAGCGCCATTTTGGATAATTATTGGAATTGAATGCTGGGGGAGTGGAGGATGCGATGCATCTTCTCCTGAGGAAATTAATCTCCCCGTTCTCCATTTGAAGTGTCCTATGAAAAAAAAAAGCTTATCACTGGGGAAACATGCCGTCTTAATCACTTTTGGTCACACAGTGGCTTTTCTCTGTATGTATGTATGTCTGTGTATCTCTCTCTGCAGGTCTTTAGTTTTGTCTCTGCCTCTAGTTTCCTCTCTGCCAGTGTGTTTTTTTTTTTTTACACAGTGATACCCCCCCCCCCCCCCCCCGTCTCTCTAAAGCAATTATTTGTGAATCGTGATAATTAACCAATTATTAAGCTGTTGAAATTAGATGACTCGGTGAGACCAATGACACATATTACAATATGCAAAATTATGTATAATGGACAAGTGGATAAATGGTTGGTTGGATGGATGTATATATAAATGTATGGATGGATATATAATAATATAATAAAATAATATACACTGTAAAAAAATAAACCGTAGTTTTTACGGTAAAAACCCGTCAGCTGTGGTTACCAGAGTTTTCCCGTCAAAAACACGGTAGCAACGTTACTGGTTATACAGACTTAACTTAAAATTTACAGCAATAAACAGTATTTTATTATCTGATGTAATGTATTATCTGGTATAATGTATAATGTAATTAATGCATTAATATCTGTTTTGTACCCTTGTAATACATTGACATCCAAGAACCACAGTGGTGGTGAGTCACATGATCAATCAAAGCTCATCAAAAGCAGCTCTTCCACATGAAAGATAATTCTAACATATAGAAGCTGCACAGTGTGATTCATCCAAACATTAAACACCATCATGGTAACACACATGAAATTTTAAAAATGCAATAAACATTAATTTAACAACATTAAATGTTACATAAAACCCTAATGTACATAACTGATTAGAAAAAAACGAAGAAAACTACGGAGAAACAGTTATTTCAACAAAAATACATCAAATGAGAAGTCACGCAGGGAATTGTGAGAATGTCAATTTACGTTTTTTCGTTGTAAATTATACAATGAGTTGTTCTTTTTCACTTTCAAAAACTGTAAATTTAACGGTATTTTACAGTAAAATTACATTAAATGTACAATTAGATCTATCACAGTTATTTACCGTATATAGTAAGGAAACTTTCTGTTAACCAATTAACAGTTTTTCACTGTCTTTTACTGTTA
This sequence comes from Meda fulgida, assembly GCA_030578275.1. Lineage (NCBI taxonomy): Eukaryota > Metazoa > Chordata > Actinopteri > Cypriniformes > Leuciscidae > Meda > Meda fulgida. Next base: position 14,370,924 of record CM060626.1, read on the forward strand.
AAATCACAATCATTTTTTACAGTGGAGTGCATTCAACCATGGATTATCCCGCTTATACTATGGACTTTTTCCAGCATTGACAAGTTAAAGCTGTCATTTATATTTGCAGATCTAAATTTGACTGGAAAGGTTAAAATTTTCATTCGTTACATCTAGCATTCTGTCCTCTTTAAATCAGACACAGAAATAAAGTAGCACGGTGACATTCATTTGTATGAATTATAACATTTGTATGAATTAATTAGCATATCTCTGGATCAAGAAAGAGAGAGAAAGAGAGAGAGAGAGAGAGAGAGAGAGAGAGAGAGAGAGAGAGAGAGAGAGAGAGAGAGAGAGAGAGAGAGAGAGAGAGGCTCTGTTTACACCTGGTATTAAGATGCATTTTGGACTGACCTAAGGAGTAAACATTAGGAGAAGTGTGCTAGCCACACGGCCGGGATTTAAACTTTGCTGGGTGAAGACCCAAGTTTTGTTTTGAAGAGGAAAAACGTACCAGGCACAATGTTCTCTCACCATTGATGATTTCTAACACGGACTCACAGCGTTCAGCGTTGTCTTGCGGCTGATGCTTTTGTGTTTTTCCGTTGTCTCTGGGCGTGATCATATGTAAATTGCGCTAGCTTATTTTGTCCATTAGATCGAAAGATCTGAAAAAAAATGAAGCTGTGAGTTTAATTATTTCAAAAATAGAGACGTTAAAACTTCCTTGCTGATTAATGTAACATGGCATTTTAGTAGAAAAGTTAATTTATTAATAAAAGTCACGGGCAGCATTGACAAGTTTCTGTGCTGCTGTTTCTGTGTGTGTGCAGCGTGATCTCCAATGTATTCGAGTGACCTACATGTCTTAGTGTGTGCTTCAATGAAAGCAGCGCTTTAATATAGAACAATGATTAAACTGACTTGGATCTATTGTGCATTAAAGGGGTGGTATAATGCCCTTTTCCTCGGGCGGGGTTTATGTAAATGTTAGGGTTTGTGATGTCACTAACCAGGGAGGAATGTCGTGTAGTCCCTACCAGCCGTTTGTTGAAGTCCTTAAAAAGCAATTACTTTAAAAGAAAATATCTCTCTTTTCTTTGAACTTTGAGTGTCGAAACCTTGCAGATATTTTTTATGCTCAAACAGCAACATTACACACTAACTAAAGTTAGAAAAGTGAAATCATAATCAAGGATCCCTTTAAATTTTTTTATCCATTTTATCCTTTTACAAAAAGCTTGTTCGATGTAAGATTGGGTGGATTCTGGAATATTATATTATATTATATTATATAAATAGTATTATATTACAGACAAATACAATACAAATTGTATTTACAAATCAACAAAATTATACAAATTATTATTTGTTTTGGCTAAGAAACCTTAAGTAGTTTATGAAGTCAATTCATACAGTTGATTTATTTGAAACGTTTTTTGACTGCTGAGACTGAGCAGACTGGTGATTCACTGAAGTAAAGTTGACTGACAGGATGGTAGAGGGTTTTACAAATTCACAGAAGAAATGTTCTTTGACTTTAGAAGTTCATCAGTTCACTGGAAAGGTTGACTGACTTTGGGCAGATGTGCTTTGGCTGCCTGTCCGCAGATGTGCAGAAATTCATCTGTGAAAGGTTGGCTGCCTCTCTGTTTGTCGATCTCGAATGAGGCAGTGGTTTCATGACCCACCTTTTTGTCACATGGATAAGACACAACAGAGGAAAGACTGAAGAGCTAAACAGAATCACACCACATTATCTTGTTGTTGAAGTCCATTAAAATATAATGAATAGTAGAACAACAGCTGTAAATCTATAAAATATTTTTGTTAAAATCTTTGAAGAAGTTATTTTACATGTTTTGTGATTAGTTTATGACAAAAGCCAGTGGTACCAGGGTCAACACATTAGCTCCAACCTATATACAAACATACGCAAACAAATATACAGTCGGATCGCATCCTGGTCGGGTGGCCGATACTGACTAACCGCTGTGACAGTCACCTCAGGGCAGGGGGAGGGGCTTGTGATATCATGTGACCAAGTAGCCATGGAAACTCCATAGGGAGACAGCAACTGAGGAAAAGAAGGGGGGACAGTGTTTTAAAAATAAAATGAGATTTTATGCCTACTTATGATCAGTGAAGCATACAAAGAGCGTCAAGATACACACTGGCTGAGTGTGTACAGTATAGGCCTGAGTGCATTGTACAGATGGGAAAGGATCTTTGGGACCATCCAATGAGTGTTCTTCTCATTTCAACACAGATTATCTCATAAAACAATAGTTGCAGTTTGCAAGAACGACTGGGAGCTGGAAATTGTGTTCCAGCTGTGTAGGAAAAGACACTCATGTTCCATTTAAGACTTATTTAAATCCCTTAAACATTGTCTGTGTTCATCAGGTTATCTGGTTAATGCTAAATCACTGTTTTTAGCCAGTCTGACATCTTGTAACTAGTGACTGATGCTTCCGTGCGAGAACATGGGATATTTTTACTCTTGCCAAATACTGTGGGAATCATTGGAATGAAGCGTGGCATGAATGCAGCGGTTGGGGGATGGAAAGGTTGGGGGGACTTTTGTGTGCATGTGTATATATATATATATGTGTGTGTGTGTGTGTGTGTGTTTACATTCAGCAGCATTTAGAAACATTCAGGATCAGGAAGTACGCTGTCTGAGAGTTTAATATGGGCTGAAAGTGAAGAGGTTAACAGGCACGTCGCTCTTGAGCGTGTTGTCTGTGTTCACTCATGGATAAGAGATGAGTGGATGCTTTAATGTGACACAGGTGCATTCTGATCTATATCCACTGACAAAAACAACAAAATATTTTTTTAAAAGTAGCTCAATAGTAGCCCTATAAGCTCAATAGTGCAGTGATCATGGTAATCGACTAGTTAGTTGGTTAGTTGGTTGTCTGTACAACTAGTCAAGTAGTCAAACCCTATATAATTAAGCTGGTTTAAGGTCACCTGCACTAGATACCAATCTACTTTTTTTTTCTGCCATCTTCAATTTTAACAACTGCCCTTTTCCCTGAATTATAATAATATATTGTACACATTTCATGCATTAAATGCAGCTAGGTCAGAATAAATAATATATATACACACTATATACTAAAACTATTAAAAATCATTTAATAATACAAAATAAAATAATATTAATAAATATAAAACTAATAAATATTAGATGACACACAGAATTTGAAGAATAGAAATGTTTAATACTAATATTTCTACAACTAAACTAAAATCAAACTAAAGCTAAAAAGAAATATTAAAAAACCTACAACTTTAATTAGAATAAAAACTGAAAGTATAACATAAAAGCTAATTCAAAATAGTAATCATTACTAATCAAACACACACACACACACACACACACACACACACACACACACACAAGAAAATAAAAATAATATCTCGGTACAAAGATTGAAATTTTTATATTCTCTAAGCTGTTTGGTGCTTTGAACACACCAGTATTACTGTAAATCATTCATGAGATCAACCCGAAAACTCAAATAAAAACTAAAATATCTCAGGCCCTCCTTTTTTCCTTTCCCTCCATCATTTTGCTCCTCTCTCTCTCTCTCTCTCTCTCTCTCTCTCTCTCTCTCTCTCTCTCTCTCTCTCTCTCTCTCTTGCTGTGTGTCTAAAAAGTCAGTGGGTCTGTGTTGGCGTAATCTTCTCCCCCTCTTCTCCTCTCTGCGCTCTTCATCTTTGCCCTGCAGAACACAGCTGGGAAAGCTTGATAAACAAGCCACGGCATCGTAACACTCACCCGCTCGTAGTCACACCAGTGTGCGCATGTGAGAAAGAGCGAGACAGGGAGAAAGTGAGAGCGGAGGGATGGAGAGGAGAATGCAGCTGTAATGGATGAGAGGAGAGGGGGTGGGTCTCCAGAGTTTCTCGCCATGCTTGAAGCGAGTGTGTTTGGGGCTTAGTTTGTGTGCTTGTTTGTTTGGGCAAGCATGTGCTTATTCATGTGAGAGTGTGCATCTAGTGCAGTGATGTGAGCTGCACTGGCTCACACTATCACACACACGTTCACACACATGCTTGAGACTTTGACTCCTATTGTACTGACACTTGCTGCATAATTTTTACTACCACAAACATAATTGTGATGTTTTTTAAAGATAAAATTTGGGTTACAGTGAGGCACTTACAAATAGAAGTGAATAGTTAGTTTGTGTAGCTATAAACAATTTTACAACTTCATTGTCACAACAACATACAGTCTAAAAACCTAAAATCACTGTACATTGACATGAACAAATTTGCAGCTCAAATAATACTCAAGTTTTAACTGAAAATTCTATAAGTGCTTTTATAAAAGCTGTAACTTCAAGAATGGAACCCATTTACTTTAATTGTAAGCACCATTTATTGTGGTAATAAAAATAATGCTACAAATACTGTTAATTTAGCTTAACCCTTATTAAGACCTTTATTCACACATTTAGTTCCCCACAAAGTAGGCAAAAACTGACCCACATACAGGGCCGTCACTATATGGGAGAAAGGTGGTGACGATTCAAACTTTCTGTGGCCTCGCGATTTCAACCTAGGCATTTCAACTTGATTTCAACCTACCCCACAGCAACAACCTGAACCGGGGCCCCAGATACCCTAGCCTAGCAAAGGCCCTGCACACACACACACACACACACACACACACACACAAACACACAAGCGAGCCACATTAGGATGAGTTCCTCTGCTTTAATTACTGCAAGTGAGTAAGTGGCAGTATCTGAAGCAGGAATAAATTAAAGCATCATAATTATGACTCACCTGTATCTTCTGGCTCTTGATTTAAACTCCCAGAAGTCCACATTAACTGTACTACAGAGATTCTGCAGAAAATTGATCAGATCAGACCACACTTATTGACTTAAAATTAATTGGTATTTTGTGTGTAATTATTTGATACGTTATTTCTAAGCTAAGAGGTAAATGTCATGAAAACAATCCCCTACAAACATATCTGTCTGTGACTGTAAATGCTCAAAGTGTTGAGGCTCATCTTGGTGCTGCCACCAGATGGCACTAATTGCTTCATTTTCATTGCAAGTTATCACATCCACTATTGTATAATAATCTTCTTCTTGCATATTAATATACAGTCCACAGTCCAAATGGCAGAGGGTCCAAATGATGACTACTTAATGTCTGAAAGAAATGACAATGTCAAAAGAGCAACATTCTGATACCAGAATATATTTTGTGGTATCTGCATTCAAGATCACTTTATGTGTATTATATATATATATATATATATATATATATATATATATATATATATATATATATATATATATATATATAGTAACAGATTCAGCCATTCCATCAGCTCACCTGAGCTCACCTGAGTACTGATTCTGTCACCAGCATCTGTCACTAATCACCTTTGACTTGCCTATATAAACACCAACATGTAGTGGTCTTGTCTCCACTATGTGCAAGATTTACCTGACTCTATACCTTATTGTTTACCTTCGTCTTCATAATCATAATCATTATCATACTCATAATCATCTGCTGGCTGCAACCTTTTTCCGAGTTCCGGGTCATCCTGCAAAGACAAAGAACTATCATCAAGTTAAATCATTACAGTGCCTTTCACCATGCTGTGATACTTGTGCTTTTTCTCTGAATCTCTTCAATAATTAGGCTACCTGAGAGCATTCTCTCCATTTTCTTCAGTATCGCTGACAGAAACCCAGACCAACTAAGTGAAATGGATCCAGGGACTCCTTCAACTTCTCCCGCTGATCTGTTCTTCGACCTGATCCATCAACTCCGTCAGTCACTCCTTCCGCAAGCCACCTCTTCCTCACCTGATCTGCATGCCAGTCCCATGGCCCTACCAGCAACATTCTCAGGCGCGGCGGCTTTCTTCTCCAATGCACTTTGCTGTTTGCAACCGCAACGATTTCCCACGGATATATCAAAGAGCGCATTCATAATTTCTCTGCTTTCAGGCCATGCGCTCTAGCAGGCCAAAACCATTTGGGAACAAGCAGGCAAGGTATAACACTCTGGATGCCCACTTCACTCAATTTACAGAGGTTTTGATCAAACCGTAAGTTCACTATCAGTTCACGATCAACTGTTTAGACTAAAACAAGGCAAATATTCAGTGGCTGAGTAGTAGATGGGATGAAACTGCCCTTATCACTGCTTACTGACAGGGATTGTCACCTTCTACTATTGCTAGTATACACCTGGAGGTGCTACTATTTTGTCCAAGTTGGACCTAGCGCGTACACTCTCATCGGGATATGGAGGGGGATGAATGGAATACTGCCTTCATAACACTGTCGGGGCACTATGAATATCGGGTCATGCCATACGGGCTGTCCAACTCACCCTCTGTGTTCTAGGCCTTTGTGAATGAGGTGTTCCGGGAGTACCTCCATCGTTTCGTGATCATCTACATTAAAGGGATCCTAATCTACTCCTGTAGCGAGGCAGACAATCGCCTCCACGTTATGCAGCTCCTTCAGAAGTTAGGAGAAAACAATCTTTACCTTAAGTTGGAGAAGTGCAAAGTCCATGGGTTATCCATGCAGTCTCTGGGCTACATCGTTAAGACCAGGGGAAGGTAGACGCAGTGCAGAATTGGTTCACTCCCAGTACCGTAAAAGACCTTCAATGATTCCTGGGCTTCGTAAGCTTCTACCACCGCTTCATCTTCAATTTCAGGACTTTGTCAGCTCCTCTCACCTCCCTATAATAAAAGATGCCCAAGTCTCTGTCCTGGAGAGGCATTCCATCAGCTCAAGCTTGCATTTAGCACCGCTCCCACATTAATCCATCCTAACCCAGATCTACCATTCATCGTTAAAGTTGATGCTTCCTGAACTAGTGCAGCAGGGGGACCCGCCAAACTCCATCCATGTGGCTTTTTGCTATCAAGCTGCCGTTGGAAGAATGGTGTCACTGGCTGGAGGGGGCAACCCATCCATTCAAGGTCTCATCGATGTAAAGTGTTTGTGTTTGCCTTATTCTCCTGTGAATTTAATAGACAGTTTGTGTTTAGATATTATTATTTGTTGTACATTTGACAGTGTTGACCAGTTCAACCTGTGTTACACTGCTTAGACATTGAGCTGCAGCCTCTTAGTGGACCCCATTACAGTGAGCCAGTGTTAAAGTCACATTCAAAACAACCTAGCAGTTCTCTGATGAGCATGAGAGCGCTGCCGTTACAGGGCCACTTCTTCTGCCGTGCTCTACCAATTCACATAAATGAGAAATTGGATTCCCTGAGTCTCTCAAGCAAAGACCACTGGGTTTAAATAAATACTTCCATGTAACTCAATACTAACCACAAAATAAATTAATTTAAAGCACGGATTCAAAGGCTCTGTCTAATACACTCAGCTGTGGAATATGAGGGCTGTATGATTTACAGCTCTGCAATAGGGGTCCCGGATGCATTTTCTAGAATAATCATTGGTTCAATTCATTTTTAATATTAAAATACAAGTCAATCCCAATGTTTGCTTGTTTAGATATTCTATCATAAAGAGCTCAATTGTAATGTTGTTAGTTTACATAATCGAAATTGTGTAATTATTGTCTATTGAACATATCTGACTTTAAAAAAGCTCACTTTATGAGTGTTTTGGTAACCATATCTATAAATAAATCAGTTTTTTTTTTAAAAGGGCAGGGAGAGAAAATGGCAGAATAATTTTGATGAAGTCATTTAGTGCAGTTTATTAATGACATAAAGCACTCTAGAGACCTCTAATTCTAATCAAACAATACTGTAATATAGCTATGTAACGTTTATCACACCATAAACCAGTTGACAGTTTTTATCCATAATGATTTACTACTAAACAACTATTATACTAGTATATACTATTTTATATCCATTCCAGCATGTAACATCTCTCCCGAGAATGTTCTGTATCCCTGCAATACATTTCAATGACATGGATCATTGTCAGCGTACAATGCAGCTAGTGCAGTGTTCATCCTGTCCTAGCTTTCTGGGAAAGTGTGAGGGTGAACATCTGTGCCTGTGTGTCTGAAGGTGTTCTCTCAGTCTGAAGGTGTTCCCTCAGCTCAAGTTTCAGTGTCTCAATGATAGACACCTTAACAAGGGATTGTGGGAGCTGTTTGCAGCGACACTGTGCGTAGGTGGCTTTGAAGATGCACATACTGAGTTCTTCATTGAAATGCATTTGTTACCATTGATATGAGATCAGAGTTATCCCGATATACTGTAAGTCTTAATCAAAAACTGTACAGAAAAATGTGGATGCCCAGAATAGATGTTAGATGTAACTTCAGTTTGGTTTGTTCTGTGGCAGTTTCTTATTAGATATGTAAAACTATTTTAAATTTAAAGGACATCCTAAATAATCATGCTACTTTTAGGTTTACTTGATGCATTTCGTAATGAGCCCAACTTTTCTTGACGCAACTTTTCTGATTGAGTTTTAGTGTGCAAATTCTCGGTTAACCGTTTAAGCAGTACACTATCAGCATGCTTGTTAAAAGAAAGTAGTCAACTTCTCTAATTAACTAGATGATTGTTGGAAAACTTTTTCATACGGTTTTCTCATAGTTTAAAATTTTTATATTTATGTTTTATGTTTAATGTTAGCCTATATTTCTATAATATTATTTAATTGTAATTTTTTTTTTGTTTTTTGTTTTGTTTTATTATTTCACAGCAATTCCAGGACTACCAAAAATGAAAGTATTTTACATAATGATTGCCATAGAAATGACCTGGAAAGAATAATGTTTTATGGATAGCCACAAGAACATGTTTATTATATATTATTATTATTATTTATTATTTTTCTATATTGTAATTTAATTGTAAAATTTTATTTTATTTTATTTTATCTTATTTTATAATTTTACAGCAATTCCCGCACGGCCAACAATTAAAGTTCTTACAGAATGATTGCCATAGAAATTTGAAGAAAAATATATGTTACAGAACATTATGTTCTCATCGTTTTATGGATAGCCACCAGAACATCTTAATGTGTTTTCTCAATAACCTATTGAATTTATATGTAGTAGAGTATCAGAGTTTCTCTGGGGATTTCAAGAACTATATTGTGATCCACAAGCACATAGAAGAACCATGTTGTACTTACAGCTTTCTCCTTAAAATAAGGTAATCTATTTCTGTGGAAGCCCTTCATCTTAAAATTGAAGTGAGGCATTCCCCAAACCCCAGGCCACTCTCACCCTCCACTGAAGATAGAAGCATGACACAGTTTCTCTCTGGCACAGATTTAAGTCGTCTCATTACTCTGTTGGTTAGAAACCGTGAAAATATTCTGGTGGGGAAAGACAAAGACGGGACACCTCTCCTCATTACCAGCTCAACAGGTGCATAGGCACATGGGTCGCTGAGAGAGAAGCATCCTTTCTGCTGGCTGTCGAGCTCCCACGCACTGCTCACCCATTTGCCCATGGGTTTCTCACACCTCTCCATTAGATTCAACCAAAGTGGAATGTGATTCTACCTCTGTCAGACACACTTTCATTTGATTGCATCAGCACAGGCTCTCTGGTTTGACCCCTTGTGGTGAGTGGATAAATCCGTCACAATAGGATATCAGCTCTTGGACTGGATACTAAGTAGAGTCTAAAGGCCACACTGGGGAATCCTTAGACTCAATACTTAAGTTGAATTCTTAAATGGGAAATAATAGTGAATAGAAGTTTCCTTGTTTTTTAAGATAAAAGAGTTTGGTGTATATGGAAAACGTCTCGGCTTACGTATGTAACCCTTGTTCCCTGAGAAAGGGAACGAGACACTGTGTCGGTTACGACACTAGGGGAATGCCCTTCAGCGTAGCGCGTCTGAATTTATGAATGAAACTGAATCCAATCCTATTGGCGTTGCCAACTGTAAAACCTCATGAATGTGTGCGGAGTGGCCCAGCCAGCCGCCTCACATATGTCATGTATAGAAACCCCTGAAAGAAGGGCTCTAGAGGATGCTATGCCTCTGGTGGAGTGAGCCCTCACGGCCATAGGTGAAGGCAAGTTGCGCACCTGATAGGCCAGGGAAATAGTCTGAACTATCCAGTTGCTGATAGTCTGCTTAGAGGCAGGAAGCCCCTTCTTGGGCGACCAGAAACACACCAGCATTGGTCCGACTTCCGCCATGAGGAGGACCTCTGGATATAACATCGTAGTGCTCTGACAGGGCAGAGCAGGTGAAGTTTCTCCTCATCCGCCGTCACATGAGGTGGAGGATACGAAAGGTTCTTGGCCTCAGCCCACTCCAATGGTTCGAAGGGGGCCTCGGCCGGCCCTTCGAAACCACTGCCAGGTCCCAAGATGGAACCCTGGTGCGAGTCGCAGGTCTCATCCTCCAGGCTCCACGGAGGAAACGTACGACCAGGTGATGCCTCCCCAGAGGACCATCACTCAGAGGAGTGTGGAATGCCGCAATGGCAGCCACATAAACCTTGAGTGTGGACGGGGTAAGCCGGGCAGAAAAGCGGTCTTGGAGAAACTCCAGCACTGAAGCCACTGGGCAGTGAACTGGGTCCAGATCACGCCCCCTGCATCAAATGGAAAAAAAAACATTCCACTTAAGGCGTATAACTTCCTCGTGGAGGGAGCTCTGGAAGTGAGTATAGTTTCAAACACTTCTGCTGACAGGCCGGCTTCTAGGTACTGTGCCCCCTCAGGGGCTAGACCCACAGTTTCCACAGCTCGGGCCGAGGGTGGAGAACTGAGCCCCCCGCCTGAGACAACAGGTCCCTCCTTAGAGGGATCTGCCATTGCGGGCCTGCCAGAAGCAGGATGATGTCCGAAAACCATACTCGGGCCGGCCAACACGGGGCTACTAATAGTAGGCTGACCCTGTCCTGACGGACCCTTTCCAGAACTGCTGGGAGCAGAGCGATTGGGGGAAAGGCGTACAGACGCAGCCTCGGCCACATCTGCACAATGGCATCCAACCCCAGCGGGGCTGGATGTGTGAGGGAGAACCACAGTGGACAGTGTGTCGTCTCTCGAGACGCAAATAGGTCCACTTCCACTGGGCCAAACCTCTCGCATATGAACTCCACCACCTCGGGGTGGAGTCTCCATTCCCCGGGCCTCAGCCTCTGCCTCGACAGCATGTCTGCTCCCTGGTTCTGGTCCCCCGGGAAATACATCGCCCTGAGAGACGGCAGTCTCCGCTGGGACCACAGGAGGATCTGATGTGCCAGTCTGCACAGAGGGCGCGACCTCAGACCGCCCTGATGGTTTAGGTAAGATACCACCGACATGTTGTCGGATCTTACTAGGATATGGCGACCATGGAGGTCTGGCAGAAAGCTCCTCAGAGCCTGGAACACCGGTAACATTTCTAGGCAATTTATGTGCCAAGAGGAATGTTGGTCCTGCCAGAGACCTCTCGTAAAGCGGCCGTCCATGACCGCGCCCCAGCCCGTGAGGGAGGCGTCTGTCAAATAGATATTCGGCGACATGAAGCTCCCAGCCTGGGAGCCTGGGACCCTGGGACAAATTGATAGGGAACGAAGGCATCTGCGCGTAACCCTTATCAAGCGGAATGGATTTCCCCTCGGGGAAAACCCCTTGGTTCTTAACCACCACTGTAGGGCTCTCAAGTGTAGCAGGCCAGAAGGTATCACGCTGGACGCTGCTGCCATGAGACCCAACCCTCTCTGAAAGTGTTTGACAGTGATGGCTTGGCCTAGCTTTATCCTGGACACTGTGGTCAGGATGGACTCGATCCGAGCAGGAGACAACTGCGCCCGTATCGTGACCGAGTCCCACACCACTCCCAGGAACGTGGTTCTCTGGGCTGGTGTCAAAACGCTCTTCTTCGTGTTGAGTCTCAACCCCAGGCTCTGGATGCGGGCGAGGACGACATTTCGATGTCGAATCGCCAGCTCTCGCAACTGGGCCAATATCAACCAGTCGTCAATGTAATTGAGCACCCTGATGCCCTCGAGCCTCAGGGATGCTAAAGCTGCATCCATACACTTGGTAGAGGTGCGAGGGGAGAGTGCTAGGCCGAACGGAAGAACCCGATATTGGTAAGCTTCGCCCCTGAAAGCAAACCTCAGGAACTTCCTGTGAGATGGAAGGATGGAGATGTGAAAGTTGGCGTCTTTTAGATCTATCATGACAAACCAATCCTTAGATTGCATTTGACTCACGATGATGGGAATAGTGAGCATCTTGAACCTGAATCTCCTCAGAGACCGGTTCAGATGTCTCAGATCTAATATAGGACATAACTCTCCATCTTCCTTTGGAACTATGAAGTACCGGCTGTAGTACCGGACAGCCCTCCAAGGTCTCACACTGAGTACACACGACGGTACTCAGATCCATCTTCTCAGGAGGCTTTGGGCGAGAGCGCCACCTAGAGTCCCAAGCTCAGCTTTTTTTTTTTTTTTGAGGGGGACCTCTAGAAGCGATACTCTCCTTCAGATGGTAGGCTGAATTAAAATATCTAACCAAGTTCTAAGTTAGATACAATTTTTAATTACTTTAACTCCTCAGAATTAAATGCAGCCATAACACCAGAATACTGTTTTATATTTAATTATACGATCTCGTAACCTAGACGCTGCCTCGGCAAACGCGAGATTCGAGCCGTAATAATTTGGCTTTCTTCCCTCGAGAAGAAAGTCAACAAGCGCCAGACTGAAACACCTGACAGCGCACGGCCGTACGCGTCAAGATATTTCTCAATGAACACAGCCAGCACCCTCAGGAGCTGACTGTGAATGCCTCGCACCTAAACAGTATTATTTATCAGATCGCGTGTGTCCCTTATATTGCAGACCCGTAGCGCGCTGCCTTAACCAACGCGAGATCCGAGCTACTAGATTCTGTATTGCAACTGCAAGGCAAACATTAAACCTACGCGCTGCCTCGGCGAACGCGAGATCCCAGCCACAGAATCTTATTGCAAAGTACACCCGAAATCTAAGCGCTGCCTCGGCAAACGCGAGATCCGAGCTACTAGATTCTGTATTGCAACTGGGTGAACGTGATTTCACCAAGTACCACATGTTCCTGGATCAACATCTTTGTTGATCCTGGATCAACTTTCCAATCAACCAATCAGATTTGTGGGACAAGTTTACAGTTTATGTCAAGTTTAGGCTTAGAACCAGGGTGAGGTACTTAAACATCAGTGTATCACAAAATTTGTATCACCTATCATTACCCTCTGATGAGTAGGGTTATGTTTAGGGGTAGGGATTGGGTAAGGAATACATTTTGGGACAGGAATGTTGATCCAGGATCAACAAAATATGTTGATCCAGAAACATGTCTTACTTGCCAAAATCACGGTGACCATTGCAACTGCAAGGCAAACCTTAAACCTAGGCGCTGCCTCGGCAAACGCGAGATCCCAGCCACAGAATCTTATTGTAAAGTACACTTGGAATCTAAGCGCTGCCTCGGCAAACGCGAGATCCGAGCTACTAGATTCTGTTGCAATGCAGACTTTAACATGACATACAACACCAAATAGTTGCACAATTGTACACAGATACAACGAGCGCTTGCTGAATAGCAAAAAGCTGACATTTTTGTGTGCCGGCGTGCTTTTGTATACATCCGCTTATGCCGTCACATGCTACGTCATCGCGCAACGCCAATAGGATTGGATTCGGTTTCATTCATAAATTCAGACGCGTTACGCTGAAGGGCGTTCCCCTAGTGTCGTAGCGACGCAGTTCGAGTTCCCTCGAAAGGGAACATACCGGTGCCTTCAGAACACAACTGCACTTCCTGCCTGAAGAGTGAAAACAGCATTATATACTAATTTTTATTAAATTGCCCCTTTAATATAAGCCCTTTAATATAAGCTACAGTCCGTAACTTTTGCCGCTCAGTTAATAAACAGAACTACATGCGTCTTGCAGAAGAACATTGTAGCCTGGGATGCTCCACAGTGGTACGACCTGATCCAGTCTAAAAAAAGTAAAACAAACACAAACTCCTATTATAGGTGTTCCATATGATTCAGATTTAGACAAAAACACGGTTTGGAAAATGGATTCACGATGTACTCGCTCATATAATATTTTTACATTTTGAACAATTTTTAAAAATATATATAAACTGCAAACACCATAATTTCCAGGTTTCTGTAGCAAGGTTATTGTTAACTAAAACCATTAAAAAACTTTTTTTTGACTTTTCCTTGGATGAAACTTCTTGAATGTGTGAAATTCACCACCAGTTCTGGTATGTTGCGGGTTTAACGCACATCATGAGACTCTAATGCTTATTTCCATTACCTAGACATAAGCTTCATTGTTAAGGGTTGTAGCTTTTCCAAGTTATTTTGGCATGATATGTGAGCAGGCAATTTGAGGTTAGTCTTGAGAAGGCATCATTGTTTTTGCCATAATGACAGGCAGTGAATTCTTATATTAGTAGCTGTTGCCTATGGTAATTAATCATGTTGTTTATTAGCAGAGCTGGCATTTTCCATACATCTAAAATAGGCGTCTACATGACAGTAGCAATAAACTCTAACATTATCAGCATGTCATCTAACAGTTTCATAACATACAACATCATTGTTGTAAATTACAGCTGTCACGGAAGGTCAAAAAGTGAAGCGAGGATTCAAGTGCAGGTAAGATATTTATTAAATAAACAAAACAAAACTACAAACAAAAACCTCCCCATTGGGGGGAAACGAGACAGGCTTCAGTCAGGAAATATAACTCAAGGGAAACAGACAATGAACCAGCACAGGACTGCAAACACAAGGAGTTTAAATAGTAAGCAAACAAAAGGTAACGAACAAGGCAGGTGGGGCAAATTAATCAAAAATCAGGTAACAAGATGGGAGGGGCCAGACAATTGATAAGAGAGCACATAGCACAATGAATACAAGACAAGCCATGTGCTCACAACAAACCAGACTAAACACAAACACATGACAAACCGGGAATGTCAGAGCTCTGTCACCAAACAGATATAAACCAAACAGAGGTGACAGAACCCTGACATTACCCCCCTCAAAGGGGATGCCACCTGGCGTTCCCAATGAGAGACACCAAAACAAGACGGGAACCTGACATACAAGCGAACACTACAACAGACAGATCAAAACACAAAGACAAGGAGGGGAGGGACGGAAGGGAGCCAAGAATGAACCAGTCTGAAAGTCCATATAAAAAGTCCATCCATATAAAGTCCTTTGCGGAGACCAGGGTGGGACGGGAGGGTTGCGCCAGGGATGCTCAGGCGGGTTTGGACACCTGGCTGAGAATCAGTACGGTACCGAGGGGAGAGACCAGGGACACTCAAGTAGGTCTGGACTCCTGGCTGCGAACCAGGACGGTGCCGACGGGAGAGACAGGGAAGCTCAGGCAGGTCTGGACTCCTGGCTGAGAACCAGGACGGTGCCGAGGGGAGAGACAGGGAAGCTCAGGCAGGTCTGGACTCCTGGCTGAGAACCAGGACAGTGCTGACAGGAGAGACAGGGAAGCTCAGGCGGGTCTGGAGTCCTGGCTGAGAGCCAGGGCGGAGCAGGCTTGGATCATGCATCTAAAGTGCTTCAGAAACATTCCATGAACAATCCATAAATAACTTTTTAAGTTAATGATAACATTATTAAAGACCAGACAACTCTGAACGAATGTTCTATTAACATTACTGGAAGAATATTTGTTCATAACTTTGAGATAACCAAAGCGTTAGCAAAAGTTCTGAGAACGTTCCCTGTTGGTCTGCCCTTATTGCTTGATTTTGTTTATTTCATCTGTAGCATTCAGTGTACAGTCTGACTCATGACTTTGTGAAGTGGTCTGTAGTTAGGGAGTTCTTCTGTGTTCTGGCATGTGTGTTTGTGACAGTAGAGCAGAGCAAAGGAGGGAGTGCAGGGTTAGACTTTGAGAGCCACACAGAAATGCCAACCCTCTCCTGAGCTAACAGTCGAGGAGACACAAGCTCACAAGACGAGGAGATAGAGCAGAGAGACGAGGATAAGATACAGATACTCTTTAGAGCATCTACTATGTTCTGAAGCTGGATATCTCTTTTGCTTTTAAATGTGTATGGTCATATTTGCTCCGGTAAGTCCAGGCTTCAGAATCTCTGCATGTCTGGTATAGCAGCCATCCGGTGGTACATAGTTATTGATTAATAGAGCTAAATGTACCTAATATTAGTATTCTATGGTAGTTTTTGTTGGTAAGATCTGAGATTTTTGTAAGTTTTGTGGTGCAGTTTCTTCAGTTTCTCCCAACATCTCATTTGTCATCTCAGACCTTTTAGGTGCAAAAATTCCTCTCTCACCATACTGAGTCATTCATAATTCTGAATAAGTTAGATCTATTTCTGTTTTATGAATGACTCATTATTCATGATCAATGAAATATATGCAAAAAAAGCGATTGAGTTTCCAGTGTTTCTCACAGTGGATGGTCCTTGGACCCAAATGGAATCTCTGCCGCTTTGAGCTTTTTTGAGGTTTAAGAAACTGGAAACTGGAAACTGGATTAGGAAACAAGAATGTCTGTAACAGCTGTTGAGGAGGTACACTGCATATGTCTTATGTGTTACCATGGTGACTGACTATTAATCGTTGAAGGTGTCTTGTTTGGAAACCTGTATCCTCAGTAGACTTGTAAAGTATAAGCTAGACAAATCTATTAAAATAGTCTAACAAAGGACAATATGAAAAAGTAAGTGATCCAAGATGAACATAATAATCAGGAGAGCTTCTGATGTCTGAGAAACTGAACCTTAAAATTTGTTTTGCATCTTTTTCCAACATTTTCTATTCTGATTTTGTGGAAAATCTCTATCTATATATTTAAACAATGTGTAGGCCTATATTATACATGTTTTATATACATATTAATTAATATAACACACACACACTACTGCTAAGAAGTCTCATATATCTCTTCAGAATTTATTCATGTGATGCAAAACTGAATTTTCAGCATCATTACTCCAGTCTTCAGTGTCACGTGATACTTCAGAAATCATTCTAATATGCTGATTTGATGCTCAGTAAACATTTCTTATTATTATCAATGTTAAAAACATCTGTACCTCTTATTTTTGTGACCATGATACATTTTTAAGATTTTTTTTTAAGAATGAAACATCCTAAAGAACAGCATTTATTTGAAATAGAATCTTTTTTAACATTGTAATTTCTTTTAAAAAAAAAATCAGTACATTTGTTACCGTGGCCTGTAATAGAAACAACCAATGATGTGAGTTTGGGACAGGACTGCCTGTTCGGCTGGCCAATGTCAGATAAGTATTTGGGGGAGCCTGTTTGAAAAAAGATCATATTTTTGCAATTCCATTTGGTGTCAGTAGTGGAAGAGAAATGACACAATTCAATTTTAATTTTTAAGGGAATAAGTTTGTATTGCAGTGCTCATTTTATAATTATTTTTTACATTGACTGACACTATAATTGCATCATTGACAGTTTTGCCACAGGATTTTTTATATTTTCCATATTGAGCACTATCGATCATATGCTTTTTCAGTCCTTCACATATGCTCTCTATTCTCATCATTGATTTTTTTTTTCAAGCTGCATATCTCAGAATGACTTCTATCTGGGTTCAGTGAGATGTATCACCTCCTACAGAGAACCCATTCTCAGATCAGTGTTGCAGAAATGTGTTTTAGGCGAATCAGATTTGCTCTCAGAGAGCTTGTCCTCTGTGCCTAATAAGAATAGCCTTCACAATAGATCCACAGCCTAAATAAAAAAGGATAATGGACACATAAAGAGAAAAAGATTGGGAAAGAGGTGAAGGTTATATAAGAATCTGTGGAAAATGTTAAAGACAAGATAACTGGAGACAAAGAGTGATAGAGAACACCTCTTTGTGTGTGTGATCATGAAATTAGTTTCACTCAGTGTTTGCAAACACCCTTTGGAAATGTGCTTGACATCTGCGGATGAGAATTAATCACCTGTTTACAGTGACTCCGACTTAATTGAAATTGGCCACAGTCTCATGTTGCTGCAGATAATCCAGTATCTAAATAAAACAATGATTAGAACAATTAACTCTACTAGGTAGAATATGTCCTTTACGCTGGTGTGGAAACAGTAAAGTCAACATTGAACTTTTGTAATGTATGACGGATTTCAGGGTGAATCGGATATTTGAAAGGAAAAAATTTGACAGAACTTGAATTGATTCGTCAGGAAATGATTGGGTGAAAAGTGGTCTCATTATAGGTGATTGAAGGGGAGTGCTTGGTGACATCAGTTGAAAAGGAAAGTCACTTCAGGTCAGGGGAGATGCAAGTTAGTACGAACATTTTTGTAATGAGATTTATAGTCTTATCCCACGAGTTTGTTATGCCTGTATATAAGCACAACCTCAAAAGAAGTGCCTATAATACGTCTCTAAATCGAAACCGTTAACAAAAGAGTGAGACTTTTTTTAGGGTATTGATTTGATACATTAGATTCCTGATGTTAGATTTTTTTATTTTATTCAAACGTTCAATAAAAATGTAATATCAAGCAATTTAAGTTTTAGACACAGTTTTGTTTGTGTTACCCTAACAAAAATGTTAAAAAACTAAAATGTTGCAACGTGCTGAAGTGGTGTTTCTTTAACAAATGAATCAGTTTTTGAACAGATTGGTTGATTGAATGATTCCATGACTCTGAGCTGAGTGCTTCCTAGTCCATTCCTTCAGAGAATTTAGAGTTTAGAGTCCTCCTGAGCATTAAACGCTAGAATGAGACGGTTTGTAAGTGTGCATAGCTACATCATGAATATTTCCTCCCCCGCGGTCACAACGCAAAAAAATACTAAAAATACTTAATATACTAAAAATATAAAAATACTTTATATTAAAAATATAAAAATACTTTATATTAAAAACCATTAACTGCCTTTCTATTAATGCAGTACAGGTAATGACAACCATCTGTGATCGCTCGGTGGTTTACATTATGCAAAGTTTAACATTATGTGATTAACTCTTTCCCTGCCATTGACAGAATATTCCATCATTTATGAGACAACACTTCCCCACCATTGGCAGATTTCTCTGGCTTTCCATGTTTTCACTGTTACACGGTAGGGGGCGCTATTACACATCTCTTGAGCAAGTACTGAATATCTGGATCAAAACAGGCAAAAAAGGAGCAGAAACAAACGATAAAAGGATTGTTTATGCACGTTGTAGTCGTTGAAAAAAATGCAATTTTCTCAGCTTTTTGTTCAAAATGTTTCTTTTTTATGAGTCTTACCCACATTACCCCAAAAAGAAGGCATGCATAAAGCTAGAATAAAACTGTTATTTTTGTTTAAAAGCAGAGGCACTGTTCTTTCTTTTGTTATATGAGATGCATGTTCAGATAATCATACAAAAAAATATTCTACGGAGCCATTCAGTTTTTGTAAAAAAAATAAAAAATAAATAAAGATAAAAAAACGCTGATGATGGTTGGCAACTTAAAAAAAATAAGGCATTTATCTCCAAAATGGTTTTTTGTTGTTGTCTTGCATTATGTTGCAAAATTGAACAAACTCAGTGCTAATTCATTTTCTGCTAATTCTTTGTGAATTGAAATGTGTGCAAGGATTGTGGGTTATTGGAGGACACGAAGGATACACTTGATGCATCCTACAAAAAACAGGTTGTGCGCAAGAACAAATAACAGAAGAACGTTAAATAAAGGCTCCCGTCAAAAGATCCTTTAAATTGAGACATCCTTTAACAGAGATTGATGAATTGATTCAAATCAGTAGAATAAACAAATCAATGACTTACTCACTTATCGCCACCTACTGGCAAAACGATGTACTGTAACCTGCAGAAATGCACCACTAATGTGCAGACTAATAACTTGAATTTTCCACAAATTTAACTAATAGCTTTTATTTTCATAAATTGATAGGAAATAATGATAATAAGTCATAATTCTTACATTTAAAGTCACCATGAAATTCAAGTTGTGAGAGTCTTTTCTCCCCTATAATGACGCATATCCATGTGAAACAGCTTCTGGAACAAGGAAAAAATAGGGTGGGACTTTATTTTGTCCATTGGGTATTGACTGGATCGTTGGATGGTTGTGGTTTGCTATTACTGTGATCTCATGTCAGTGACAGGTTGTCCCGCCCTTGCGGGAGAAAACACATCATCAGAGAAGAGAAGAGATGTCGCTGCAAAAGGGACGGGAAGTTATTTTGATTAAGGCACATGAATAAAAACAATAATAATGTGTATATATAATTTCTAATAAATGTTGCTATGATTCATTCCACACACACACACAATTAAGAATGGTTCATTTTGATTTCATGGTGACTTGAACTGTTCTGCATGTTATATCTCCTCAGCTTTTTGCCATCTTTGCATTTGCAACATGTGGAGGTTACTCTGGGCAACTGCGGGTTAGTGTGGACTGCATCAACAAGTCCGACAGCAACCTCAGTATTGGCATCAACTTTGCTTACCCATTCAGGTAAGGCTATTAAAGCACCCCTGCGTATACTCTGCAGAGCAATGGAGAGAGATAATTACCTCGCTTTGGTTCAGTACTCTAATACACAGGAGCATTTAATTATGTGCTAATGGTTTTATCTTTATATTCTCTGTGTGCTGCCAGTTACAAGATTTGTTTCTCTGTGAGCACAGCTGGCTTCAGTGTTTTGAACGGAAACACAACTCTCAGTATCAGAGCTAATTTGTAAAATTAAATGATTGTGCTATTTTGGCTGATGTTTATAGAACCTCAGTATAACCAGATATTGTTTTCTTCACAATAAACATGTCAAAATGAATGATTTATACATCATTTAAGCGTCATCAAATTGCTTATATACAGTGGCAGTCAAAAGTTTGGAATATTTACGACTTTTTTTATTTTTACTTTGATTTTTTTAACTTTATCTGCTTACCAAGGCTGAATTTATTTGATCAGAAATACAGTAAAGGCATTGTGAAATATTGTTTCAATTTGAAAGTTTCCAGTTTTCCAGTGTAATATATTTTAAAATGTAATTTATTCCTGTGATGGCAAACCTAAATTTTCTGCAGATATTAATTCAGTCTTCACATGTGTCACATGATCCTTAATTTTTAAAAGTTTAAAATGTTATTTTTTATTTCTTTCATTTTGTGATACTTTTTATACAGTATACAATGGATATATCAATTTAAAATACTAATTCAGTTTGAATCAGTGAATCAAAGTAGTATATTCAGTATTTTCATGACCTAAATATGAAATAATTGAAAGATTAATAAATGTATCATATTTCATATATTTCAAGGCCTGTTTGTCTGTGTGTGTGAATAAATTCATGGTTAAATGAATTTTTTAGAAAACAAAGCCATCTTCCATTTCAATTTTCCAAAATATAAAGTATTTACAGCTCTGTTTTAAATCAATAAATAAAAATTCAGCACTTTCAGAGATGATAAATTATTTCTGAGAGACAGAAACACACTCACCCATTTGTACTCAATAAATGCTAGAATCATGCATCAGGTCTGTTTTCATTGTTATCCATTGTGGCAATAAAGTTACATGAAATCATACCATGTCAATTTAAAGAACAGAAGACAATAGAGTTCTGCATTGAATCACCACTATAATTCTGTGTAGGCTGAAAATGTTTTTTTGACAGACTGGTATTCTTCTGTAGCCTCATTATGAGTCCAAGATGTTGTTATTTATTTAATTTTTTTTGCCCTTAAAGGTCAAGAACACACACAAGATGCCCACAGTAATGCAAAGCTTTGAAGTAGCCCTCAAGTCCTGCTGTATTCACTAGAGTTGACAAGTTCATAGTAATCAGCAGAATTAAGGAGGATACGGCAGAAATAGACAGGAACTAAAGTAACCCTGTGACAGGAACTAATTTTTTGGAGGTCTCCTATAATGTTTATATGCATCCAAAGTCAAAAACTTGAATTTTCTTATAATAAACATTGCAGCATCACTTCTTTTCTCACAGTGTCTAAATCCAGTCTTTCTAAACCCCGCCTTTTTAAAGAGCCTACTCTGCTCTGATTGGTCAGATAGTCAAATCTGCTGTGATTGGTCTACCGCTTACAGCGTGTGTCGGAAAAGAAATGGCAATACCATACCTGAATTTCAGCTCCGGGGGTTTTCTCAGCACTTGTTTACACAGTGATATGAACAGTAACAATGGCGTAACAATCCTCTCAAAGTGCATGCAATGTGGATTTGCTTTCGCAGCATAGAAAGCAGCGTCTTTCTTGACAAGCTGACAACACAAACCAAACACTTCCAGGTCTCAGCTACAACTGCAGTGTATGAGGGTAGAAGACAATGACCCGTGTACTTTCTTTTGGAAGACAATAGCTAGTGCACTTAGATCTTTGAAGCTTTACTGACCATTTACATTCATTTATATTACACATCAATTTTGGATGAAAGGTAAAATCCAAAATAGCATAAAAGCGGCATAATGTTATAGCCTGGTGTTGACACTGGAGAATTCCTAATAATACTGCAAACTGTATAAAAGAGCATGATGTTTTTGTGGCTTACATTAAACAGGTTGAACCGGGTGGATTTTGACGTGCCGATGTGTGAGGGAAGGAGGCAAGAGCGGCTTTTCCTGATCGGAGATTTTTCTTCCTCCGCAGAGTTCTTCGTCACCATTGCTGTCTTTTCCTTTCTCTACTCCCTGCTGGCCACAGTGGTCTACATCTTTTTCCAGAACAAGTACCGCGAAAACAACCGCGGACCTCTCATTGTGAGCCCTGGTGTTATTTTAGACAAGCTAAACACTCAAACCTTTGTGGGCTGTCAAAGACTAACATACAAGACATGAGCTGCTATGTACTGTAAAACACCCACATTAAATGTAGTCCTACTTAGCATATAGTAATGTATCCTTGCATGCAAATCCTTTTAATTGAGTTTAAAGCTGCAGTTTGTAATTTTATGAATGTTAAAAACTTCTGACTGAATTTGACAAAAAATACATGTAACACACTTTCTTCATGCTCCCCAGGACTTCATAGTGACGGTGGTGTTCTCATTTGTGTGGCTAGTGAGTTCATCTGCATGGGCAAAAGGGCTTTCAGATGTGAAGATTGCAACTGATCCAGATGAGGTGGTTCTGCTCATGTCTGCATGTAAGGTGCAGACAAACAAGTGCAGCTCAGTGTACGGACCCAGATGGTCTGGCCTGAACACGTCTGTGGTAAGGCTTGAGATACTAAGATTTTTGACACTCTATAGCCACACATATCTCTTGGGTGTCTAGACTTTCATTTACAACTATTGATACTGATAAGAAAAAATAATCATATATCACTGTGTGTACAAATATTTTACAATCATTTCAAAATAAAAACATACATAAAATGTGCTTTATTTTTTACTTTAAAATCAATACAAAAGTTTGGGGTCAGTAAGATAAAAAAAAAACTTTTTATTTAGGAAAGAAAGAAAGAAAGAAAGAAAGAAAGAAAGAAAGAAAGAAAGAAAGAAAGACTTTTAAATAGTTTTAAGTAAATGCAGTTCATATCATGGTTTCCACAGAAATATTAAGCAGCACAACTGTTGTATTATAAAAATAAGAAATGTTTCACGAGCATCAAAGCATGACCATTTGTGTGTGTGTGTGTGTGTGTGTGTGTGTGTGTGTGTGTGTGTGTGTGTGTGTGTGTGTGTGTGTGTGTGTGTGTGTGTGTGTGTGTGTGTGTGTGTGTGTGTGTGTGTTGAAATACATATTATATATTAAATAAAAATAATTTCATATAATGATATTTTAAATTAAATAATTTACTGAAGTTCAACTATTTTATTTAAAACACTTTAAAAAAATAGATATACTCATCTCTTGTATTCATCAAGGCATTTTTTCCACAGGTGTTCGGCTATTTGAACTTCGTGCTGTGGGCTGGAAACATCTGGTTTGTGTTTAAAGAGACTGGATGGCACAAGGGAGGCGCAGCAAGGTACCCTGCCCCGTCCTCAGAAAAACAAGCCACGACTTTCAACCAGCAGGTCTACAACCAGGGAAGCTTTGATCAATCAGGAGCTGCTTTTACCGGAACGGGGGACTTCGCCCAATCAGAGTACAGCCAGGTGGGAAATTATGCTTCAAGTGGGCCCGTCTCCTACACCAATCAGTGACCCCATCTGCCTCTTTGTAATCCCCTACTACAGGGGGGACCCATTTCTAACGGCAAAGTTCAAACATTGAGCACCAGAGAGGAAGGAAGAGATTAGTTTAACAGATATATTACAAGTACATCCTTTATTTCTGATTAGATAAATAACTAAAGGCTTGTTTGTCCATAATACTAATATGTTTTTAAAACGAATGAAAGGGATCCTCAGATATTGGATGGTTTTTCGAAACCTATTTTACTTCCATAATGTGACATATTTTACATAATGGAACCATTATGAATACACAGTTGCTAAAAATGGTTTGGTAAATGGCCATTGGTTAACACCATTCATCGATATGACAATGCTGTTTCAGAGACAGAGCAAGTTACCACATTGCCATCAAGTATCCTTATGAATATCTTCATAAATATAATTTATATTTGTGACTATCTTTTGAATAACATTCACAGATGAATCTTCCCCGATAAAAGCATGTGCTTTAAGAAAGTGAATGGGGTCCGTTTTGATTTCATGTCGACTTTTAAGTGTACCTGTCCTCATGAGTATGCAGGTGTTTGTAATTTACACTATATAACAAAGATTTCTGTTTTAATTTGTCAGTAGATGTTAGATTGCTGTTTGTCGGGTCTCTGGATTTCTTATCCCTGGAATAATGTCATGCCAGTGGTCGTTGGTTTGGTGTTTGCACCATTTATATGGCTCTTTAATGTTTGCACTGTATTTATGAACTGCATGAAGTTGTGGCATATTAACCTGGTTTCAGTTTGTACATAATTTCTCTCCTCACTAACAGGGTCATGTTGTATTCAGTGACCTTTATTATGATCACAAGGTTATTGAAATACAATCAGCACTCAATTTCCCTGCTTTCTTGTGTGTTCTCTTCTTCCTCGTCTGTTCTTTTTAAATGCATGAGGCTTTATTAACCACAAAGACTATAAAACAAGACAAAACATCCCAATATATGTTAATGTTCTTGTTCTGATTGGTGTTGCATTTCAATGTGAATGAGTTTCTGTCTTGATATACAGTACTTGCATTTTCGATCAGTGGGTGTGAATGCTTTGATGCCAATAAAGATATTGTGCATTCCTCTAGACTGAACTTACTGCAGTGTCTTCTGTTCTGTTGATGAATCCTCAGTCCACGACAATGTATCAGCTGTCTCAATGACAAAATGGAGTCATGCAAAGGAATTTGATGACTATCTGACTGCCATTAAGTTAATAGACAAGGTCAGTAACCAGATCTAAATTCATCAGGAGCAGGAATTGACAGACAGTGCAGTATACAAGTCTCTTACGGTATCTGATTTCTCATGCCTTGCTTACATAAGATTTGTGATGACTGTTCTCATCTTTTCTTCTAGCCAAGGTTTATGTCTATATAGAAATTGACATTCAAAATTACACCTATGCTAAGAAATGGAATAAGAAACAGGATAAGACATTCGATAGCTTTCCTTTTTTTTTTAAATCCATGCATTAAAAATGTATCTCTGGGCCAATGATATGATTTTTTTTTTTGAATCTGTTCATTTATTCTAAAATATATTTAAAAATATATTTCATAATTGCAATGACTTGAACACACCTCTTTATGACAAGCATGTTTTTAAGTTCTAAATGATTAGTCTATTAGTCAAATTAGTCTATGTTGTAAAATATCATGTGACTTCCCAAAAACCTAATCATAATAACTCATGATATTTCTGAAAACTTTTTTTTTTACCTTTAAAAATATATTAAAAATAGCTCTTGAAAATAATGATTAACCGACTTTTCTTGAAAATGCGATAAAAGTTTTTCAAAACCATTTGAAACTAAAATGAATAGAACAAGCACATATAGAAATAGATTTTTAAAAGCTTTTTCTGTATTGTGAACACTATTATGTCAATGATCCTTCCATCAACTAGTAAAAAAGTGATTTGAGAAGTTCTCTTGCCAAAGATGCAAGCTGCAACATTTCAAGCTCAGAAATGCTCAGGTACTTCACATACTTCACTTCACATCATGTGCTGCGAGTGTCATTGTTCATCGGACAGCTTTAGTGGGTGAATGGATTGCCAATAGCGGGCCATTCTGACCCAGTCCTGATCTAATATTCCTGTGTTACAGCACATTGGTTTGACTTCTTTTCATGTACATCTCAGTGCCGTTACCATAGCGATGGAAAGATGTGCCACAGCATGTTATAGTTGCTCTCAGGGAGACGAGCTCTGTCTTTCAGAAAGGAAGAATAGGACAACCTGGAGTCACGTTTACTGGTAGAAAAATAGAGGGTGAAATAAGAGAGTATGTGGAGTGAGGAGAAACAGGCACAAGATAGATTAGTTTTGTGACCTCTGGGCATTTAACTTGGTTTAAAATAACTGTAAAATGTGGCAACAAAAAAAAAAATCACGTAGCTTTAACACATTTCTATTGGCATAGATTATTTCAGGGTGCAAATAGATTTAAACATTGGGTTTTCAGTAGTCTAGTGGCAAACGTGGCTTCTTGTTAGCATGTCCATCAAGAGGAAATAATGGCCTCCATTGACTGAGAATGACATTGACACATTGTGAAATGGGGAAGAAAAAAAACCATGTTTCCATACCTTTTCTAATAGGCCCATTATCACAGAAGCCCTCGGACAAATCACGCCAAGCAAAGGCTTCCCTCATGACAATAAGATTATGCTGGAAAAGTATTGTTTACTCGGAGAGACAACGTTCTTCATGTTTATCTATCCAACATGAGTCTGAGTCATCTGGATGTGTCTTCCTGAGAGCTGATCTCCCTTTCCTCAGGGCAAGGGGAATTTGGCTTAAACGTTTTAAATCAGGAACCCAATTAGAAGCACTGCATTGACTGCTGGGACTCCACTGGATTATTCATAGGATGGATGTGGCAGAATGCGCATTCAGCTCTGCTGCAATTAGACAGTGGAGAAAATCAGATGTTGTACACGCGGGAAGTGTTTACCTGTGTCGAATAAACCAGATAATGGAGATTTGGCTCTTATGGTGACATTCCAGGTAATGAGCCAATATTTTTGTCATTTTTCTGAGATACACAAGGTAAGTATATGACAACACAGACACAGTCTTTGTCTGTTACAGAAACAAGAGACCTTCAAGAGTGATTTGAGCATAAATAAAGCAAGCAACAAAAAAGAGCACTGCGAGTAATTTTCTTCCAGTATTATGAATTGTTAATGTGGTTACACTTTATTTAAAGGTGTAATTGTTACACTGTAATTATACATTTAGTACTGAGTAATATGGACTTACTATGTATTTATGCATCATTTGCTGTTATTACTATGGTAAGTATATGTAACATGAAACAAGGACACTAAAATAAAATGTTAACATTAATGTTAACATAAATATAAATGTAATGCAATAAAACATGAAATTGATATTTATTAAAAAATATGTTTATTAAAAGTGTGTGTGTGTGTGCATTGAATCTTATTTTCGAATATTTCGTTTACATTTTTTGAGATCTTTTTTAAGATCCACACATTTCTTTAATAAAAATGAAAGAAAATTACGGTGTGAGTGTAACAACACATTCAAAACACATCTGTTTACCTATGCATTTACTGAATGAGAACTGTGCCACTGTTCGTCCGACTGTTTTTACTGTATTTTATTTAATTTTTTATTCTAAACTGTTATTCTTTAATTATTCTTATTTCTTTTGATTATTTTTATTTCTTTATTCTAAACTGCTTTAATTATTCTTATTTCTTTTGATTATTTTAATTTCTTCTATGTAAAGCACTTTGAATTACCATTGTGTATGAAATGTGCTATATAAATAAACTTGCCTTGCCTTTCCTTGCCTAACATTTCTATCCAGTGATTCTGGCATTCATGTCAATAATGCCAAAACAATGAATAATTGATTAATCAATTGAATCATGTACAGTATATATATCTATCAAAAGTATATTTATCTGTTCTCTTTCTCATTGTTCCTACACATATAAGAAAATACACAAACAAATACAAATGTAGTATGCATCCCCAACCAGTCTTAAAAAGCCCAATGTTCCTTAGAAAAGCATGATTTGGTAAATGCCATTGTTATGGTGCTGTATAACAGCTCTGAATTATTAAAACGGCCAAATGAGGCCTTGTTTGTTACCTTTAAAATACTACAGTTTTGTGCAAATTGTAAATACAGACATTTGTGATTTTTGTAATTATCCTCTGACACTAAGCTGCTGATTAAAACAACCACAAACTGTATTTTAGGCATAAATGAAGATGCAAAGGGCCTTTGCCAAAGGCCATAAAAGGATGACCTTTCTTTTAACATGCCATTTGAAGCCTTCAAAATACAATATGTGAGCCAAAAAGTCCATTCCATTTAAACAACATAATTACATCAGTAATAGTTAGGCAAAAATGTATTTCTAACAGCTTAAAGCGATAGTTCACCCAAAAATGAAAATGTTGTCACCATTTACACTCACTCTCAAGTTTTTCCAAACCTGTATGAATTTCTTTCTATAAATCTCCAATTATCTGAGATTGATAGATCATCTATCACGTCTAGTCGTGTTTAAAAAATATTGTGGCAGTAGCTACATCTGCTGGTTGAGAGACACATAGCGTATGAGCTGTTTCTTTAAAATACATGCTTCTTGGTTTGATATTTTGCGTTATATATAGTTATTCTAAATATTGAATAGGTGTCCAAATACTTTTAGATTTACCCTTGTTACAGCAAACACATTAAAGGGAGATTCATCCCAAAAATGCTAATTTTGTCATCATTTACTCACCCTCATGTTGTTCCAAACCTATACGAGTTTATATAAAAATAATAATATATTTGATACAAAATAACAGATTTTGAAGAATACTGGTAACCAGACAGTTGACGGCACCCATTGACTTCCATAGTATTTTTTTCCTTCCATGGCTGTCAGTTGGTGCTGTCAACTGTTTGATTACCAACATTCTTTAAAATATCTTCTTTTGTGTTCAACAGAAAAAAGAAACAACATGAGGCTGAGAAAATTGACAATTTTAATTTTGGGGTCAACTGTCCCCAATTTTGGGTGTAAAATGATGTTTTTATTGCATTAATGCGCAAATTCCTATTTTTATGTAGCGTACAAAGTTATTTTGGTCTGACCTCACCAATATATAAAACCACAGTAAAAGTGGTAATATTTTGGTGATGTTTATAACATTCTCTCTGTACTACGACAGTCAGTTTACAGTAAAAGTAATTTAGTTTATGAAGCTTCTGGATTAAATGGCACAGTACACAATTACTGTACACAGGTACATATTTGTTTAAAGATGGGTTGTTAAGCTCACAAGCCCAAACGTTTACTTAGAAGGGGCCATATGCTAAAATGAAATAACTTAAACACAGATTCAGTTTGTAAAGAAAGCACTTTTATTCTGTACATGACCAACAAAAAAAGAAAGACTAAAATGAGAGAACATCTGGTGCTCATGAAAATAGAAATAGGTACATCCTAATGCAAAAGTCTAGTCTCCATTGTCATTCAGACTCTCTTGGGTGTCGTCGCTGTCCATCTTCTCATCATCTATAAAATTAACAATCACATATTTAGATGATACAACAGGAAGTATAACAACAGCAGCCGATAAAAACATGTATTGAAGTAAACTATAAATCAATATAACTGTGTTCCTTAGAATTTATTCGGATAAACTACTTACTCTCCAAAGTCTGTTGAAGTTCCTGAATGGTGGTGAGAAGGACGTGGAACTGTTTATTACGAAGTTCCAACTGAAGATGGGTTCATGAAAAACAAGAGAGATCAGAGTAAATATTGTAACATGCATGATGGTGCATTTCTACAAAATCATCAAGAAATACCACATTCCCTCACCTTGTCCTCCACATTCTCTTTGATGTGTGAAAGCTGCTGAAGCTCTTTGTCTAAAGCCTCAAGCTGCCTGCAGAAATAAGAGCAGAAAAACACTTCACTGTCCTGTTTGTAAATGACACACAGACTACAAATTTAACACACAGTGAATAAAACGTGATTTCACCCAAATAAGATTTCAAACTTACTTTAAGGTCTCATGTCTGTCTGGATGCTGCTTGATAACTCTGGCCAAAGCATCATACTCTACAAATGAGACATGCAGTAATAAATTAGTGATAAAACCTAATAAAAAAATTAATTAGCATTTCTCCGAATGAGCTGTATTGAACCTTGGCGGTTTTTCCGTATCCGTTTCGCTCTCTGGATTTCCTTTTTGCACTCCGCAATTTTTTCATGGGCTGATGTTATACTTGTCTCTGTATTGGAAGAAATGAGAATATTTTGCTACGTGATTGAAAAAATGGTGACGTCACCAAACAAAGTCACACAGGCACATCAACTGGAGGACTTACCAATATCTGCATAGATTGCTTCATAATTCTCCATTTCTTTCAGGTTCATGTTGTACACGAGCAGGGTCTTCCCCATGGAGAATTCACATTGAGCCAAAGATGTCAACATCCTTTGATACTGGGAGAACCTGCACCAACAAAGTCAAGCGTGAAAAGTATTTTAACCTAAAGCTATGGTAACTAATTGATATAAGGTCAAAGTATATAAGGAAAATTCAATCTATTTTGACCCAAGCTCACACATTTTAATAATAGATTAAATTACCCTTCCTCAGGTGAGAAATTGGAGTGGCACCATTTGGAGAAGCTCTTCATGAGCACATTAATGCGCCTATCGTCTCCAGCTCCATCTCCATCGATCAGAAGACGCTTCCGAATGACCTCATCTGCAAAGATACAACGATACCATTTAAGTCAAGCTGTATATGGATTTAAACCACATAGTAACAAATTTGGTGGGAACTTAGTTATTACAGTTTGAATCTTCCAGTATGCAAAAGTCACACAACATGCTTAATGACTGTTTTGGATCAAAGAAATCTTCAAAGAAAGACAAACTTTGATACAATATATAAAATAGTTTGCATATATATGTATATAAACATACAATTCTGGTATACACAAACACACCACACTGAGTATTTCCAAATGCACAATAACTTCGATGGAATCGCAGTAACTTAAATACAATAAGAGATACATACATCATGTTTGTTCAATTCTTTAGTGAATCAGTTTTAGCATATCACATGGCTAAGTAGCAATGATTCCTCATGTTGATCTCATTTCATCTCATTAAGTTCCTTTAGTTACAAAAACACATAGTCGGGCACAGTTGTAATCAGTCATACAGGTTTACCAAATAAATAGCAAACACAAAATAAACACCAAAACAAAGAAATTCTTACCATCAGTGATGCTACCCATTCTCCAATAAGCTAACTGAACTATTCGAAAAAACTTTATTGACAGGCGCGCGCGCTTAAACACAAGGCATCAGCGCTCCGCCTCTGTTGCGAAGCAAATGAGCCGAACCTGCCAACCCCACGGCACGTATCACAGCAAATATTGTTTTTATGGTTTTGTTTAATCATTATTGAGTCAATTCAAAGTTGTGAGTAAAATACTCTTTCAAAGGTTTCAACCATTCGTATGACTTCCAGAAATGCTGTATCGGTAAGTAGTTCAGTAGTTTTTGACAGTGGTTCGAAGTCCGGCTCGTTTCTGTGAATCGGTTCACTAGAACAGTTCGTTTAAAAGGACCTTTTCAAAAACCGATTCAGCAATTCTTTTACGCCATAACGTCAGTTCAGTTTGTTGTATCCATGATTCAGCTTATAAAACCATTAAGTCGTATAGGACATACACATTTATTGTAAGAAATAGTAGGCCTACAACGGGTTAAAACAACGTAGCAAGTCTTTACCCATAACATGATTCAGCTTCTAAAAAACATTAATTAATATAGGCTAATATGGAAGTCATTGAATATAAATATAGCCTCATATGCATATACATTAAGAAATATGACTGAAACTGTTTTTCATGTTTTGTTTACTATCAGCTCGCTCTCAACTCAGAAGCTGCATCCTTCGAAGGCCACGTCTTAATAGGCCGTAAAGTTCGGACTGAGCGTGGTTAAAGCCGGGGACACACTTAACTACTAGCTGAAACATTCTAATACTGAACTGAACACACTTACAGACTTTTCAACAATTGGAGCAGATTTTAAACACAAGTCAGAGACAGTTGCGTTCAGTCGGTGTCCACAGTCGGTGTTTAAAATCTGCTCCAGTCATTGGAAACAGTCTATAAGTGTGTTCAGTTCAGTCTTAGAATGTTTCAGCTAACGTTAGTCGTTAAGTGTGTCCCCAGCTTAAATGGGAAGCGGTCTGGCCTACTGAGGACTGTTCTTGTCGCCTAGCAACTGTGACGGCTGCAATTGATGAGTGACAGTTTGTAGTTTTTTTTTGTTATTAAACTGTCTGAAAACAAAACAGGGTTCACAAACTGTCTAAATATGTTCACCATGGTCCATTTCTGTATATAATAAAGAGTATAAACTAAATATATTAACATCTTAGTAAGTTAAGGCCACATTTGAACCACTTTTTTTTATCATTTTTTATTTTTATATTTGAGTATGTTGAAACCCAATATTTACATTTAAAAGTGTAAAAAAATTCTGGGTTAGGCAAGGCCGCATGTCACGGTGATGTAATCGGTCTTCGAATGCACCCACCGAAAGAAGGATGCAGCCTCTGAATTGGAACGCAGCAATCGGTTCTTTCCGAACTGGACATAAAATGCATTTCAGCATGTCGGTTGCACGATTTTGTGAACAAGTTCAACTTATTCACTGAACAGATCCAATTTAAAAGTTACAGCCTAACTACCATTTTTTCTCATTGTTATATCGGCAAAAATTAATTTCAAAATTGTGCGCAAACATTCCAACCATAAGTATGTCTTCCAGAAATGCTGTAGGTCTTTAGGTAGTATGCAGTTTAGTAGTTTTTGACAGAGGTGCTGTGGTAGGTCCGACTTATTCGGTGAATGAACTGTTTAAAAAAAAAAAAAAGATTTAGCATTTCTTACACCATAACATTAGTTTCGTTTTCTATAGCCATAATTCAGCTCATAAAAGCATAATTCAGAACAGGTTTATTTTATTTTTTATCGGGGACCCCCAGGGTACCACAAGGGAATACTAGGGGGTCCGTGGAAAAGTTTAGACAAAAGAATACTAAAAAAGATTCAACTAAGTACCTAAATAAACAAATACATTCTATTAAATAATAAAGTAATTTAAATAAATACATTTTAATTTACCTAACTAAATAAATAAATTGTGCGCAAATGCATTAGTTTAACAAATACATTCATTTAAATAATAAACAAATTAAAATCAATACATTAATTTAACTAAATAAATAAATTAACAAAGTAAATAATTTGTCATTTGTAAAAAATCATTTTTTTTATTTAGATTTTAATAGCTGTATTAAAATATATTTAAAAAATATAGGCCCTATTTGATTAAAATAGTAGTCATACTACAGAGAGAAAACACAATGTAATATAATCAACATATTTATAATAATAATTTTCTTTATACAAGAAATTATGTAGCCTAACTATTTTCATGTTTTAATATAGCCTACTCTTAATAGCTCACTCACTCATCGGTTCATATCCGAAACGAGTCTTTGTGAACTGGTTCAACCGGATCCGACTCACAAGATTCACTAATCGTTACAGCATATCCCTAAACGGCAAGTTTTTTCTTCTTCTAATTATTAGATAGCCAAAGTCATTTTAAAGTTTTTTCGGCATTGTGTCTATGATTAGTGTGATTTTAGTGCTACATTTGTATGCAGTTTAATAGTGATCTAAATACCGAAGTGCAGTAGGCTGCGTTTCAAAACCCAGTGAGCTAACGTTACCTACTAAGAGCCTATTTGGGCACCAAGGGCGCGTCTGAAATGCTCGAAAAGCTGTTGTGAAAGCGTCCCAACTGCTCAAATGACTCACAAATACGCATAGGAAAGTAACAAACACGCATAGGAAAGTAACAAGTGCGCATACGACGCCCAGAAATGCTGTCTAGGCAGGCAGCGCTCTCGTTTTTGACACACCACCATCCTGTCCAGTGACAGGCGTGCTCGGTGCATGCGTGCTGGAGTCAGCCAGTGACGTTCTTGTCCCAGAATGCTGCCTGGTAAACAGACATGGAAGCACCTGGTGAAGACCTCCACAGTCACTGAGCACTACACTCGCTCTTTGAACTGATCTTCATTTTCAATACACCCTAAAGTCTGCGCCTTTGTTCTCTCTGGCACTCTACCGGGACCTCCGAAGTCCAGGGCATTGGTAAGAGAACAATGATGACATCGAGATCAGCTGCTAATGTCTGTTCTGCCAGTTAGCCAGTTGCATGCTACAGCAGTGCCACCAATGGCTCAGCTGCTCAGTTAGCGAGGAAGCTAAATCTGCTGCTGCCCCCCCTCCCCCTCTTATGTGTGTATTTTGGTGATGTAATACTCAAGTTTACTTTGTTCGTTTCGCACCGACGACAAACCCGCTATGTTTAGTCCTTGTTGAAAACTTGTTGTAGGAGCCTTTCTAATGACTTGTGGATCTCGCCATTATTGCTTTCACTTTCCCAAGTGCACTTGCTCATTTTTGAAGTTACATAGTGGATGCGAAAAAGTGGACAGGGCAAGAAATTAATGGAGCCATAAGAGTGGAAACATTTGCAAAACACTTTTAAAACTTCAAGGACATGACGTTTGAAAGAATGCTTTTAAAGTTGTAAACTAAACTTTACTCAAAAGGGGCATCATTGAGGAAGGGACGATCAGGTGTGTTTTCAGACCACACACTCAAACACACAGGTTATATGAAATAAAATTATTCTGTTTATATATATTGTGTGCATACACTGTATATTTTTTAGTAATAGTTTACAATAAGGTTTCATTTGTTAACAATTGTTAACTACACTAGTAAACATGAACTAACAATGAAAAATGCTTCTAAAACTTATAGTAACCTTAGTTCATGTTAACTTCAACATCTACTTATACATGCTTAAAATCAAAAATTGTTTCTGTTAATATTATGTTATTTAATGGACCTGCACTAACATGAACTTACAATGAACAGCATTTGTGTTAACTAACATTAACAATGATCAATAAATACTGTAGCAAAACGTTAGATCGGATGGATCTCACATCAGAAATATATCAGATCTGACCCCGGCTCCTGTCAAAAGATATTTTGGCTGGTGTCCAAAACCAGTACAACCTGTCAAAAGCAAGTCTTGTCTGGTACCTAAAACTTTAATAACAGTTTTCAATCCGCCGGAGAGTTTGGCTGAGAAAGTCAGGAAAGCGCAGGAGATGTAGTGATGATAATAATAATAAAAAAAAGAAGAGTTTAATGAAAAAGCTTAGTTTTCTAAATCGTATGTTTCAATGCTCAGACTATGTCTGACCAGTACAAATCCAACAAGTGTTGTTATACCAAAGCAGAAGCGTTTACATCCTGTGATGTTTAAAACCTCGAAATGAAGGAATTCTCGTATCTTTTGCATTGCATTCTATTACTCATAAAGACAAACATCCCTTGAAACTTTCAATCGTAAGATTAAACAACAATAGAAAGGAAATATAGTAATATAAAATATACAAACATAAAATAACAAATCAGTAAACATAGTCAAACAACGAATAAATGATTAAAATATAAATCAAATGGTAACTACATAATGACTAATGATTTTAAAATTAAATGTATACGCATAACAGATTGACTAAAACCTCTGATGGCTCATCTGTCTTCAATGTAGCTCAAAGATATTAGAACAAACAAGCTTTGTATGTAACGCCTTTAGCTGTGCATGCCAAATTTGGAATATTAATTGTTTTTAGTGTTACTCTGTTGACAAAGAGTTGGTGTTTGCACTGGAAACGGAAAGATCTTTCATAGTTCTGTTGAATGGTAGAATCACTGTAGGGGAAATCTTTGACATCACAAAGAACATCTCATCATAAGTCATCATAAGTCAACCAGCCTACGTTTCCCTCAACACTTGATGCGTAATGCATTCATCACCTTCCATTGACACAAACAACAGGCTAATAGTCATTCAGTTAACATCAGAATGATGCAGTTTGTGTATGTCTATTATTTACTTATAATTTTATTGTAATGGCTCACCAGAAACATTTTACATAAATGGATGAAGTCATACAGTGTGAATTCTCCTTTTTTCATGTAAGTTAATTAGGTTGTGATGTTGAACTGAGCATAAGAAAGTCAAAACATTTTTCAGTAGTTCCTTATATCCCTGAGACGGATTATCAGGCTGTCAACTGAAGGGCTCTCAGATGGTTAGCTGGGGATAGTCGTTATTGGATTGGATTACTCTGTAGCGACGGGCTCCTCCTTAAGTAGATCTTGAGCTAGTAAAAAACTGTAAGTAAAGAACGCTAACATTCTGTTGGCCTTAGGTCAGGAAGGCTCCTCTGTCAAAAACAACACAGTCTCATGGCAGTTCATAGCTATTTTACGTTTTGGCAAATTGTCTAATTTGTATGAATTTGTATGTTCTTTTTCGTACGTGTTTGTACAATCTGCTTACTCCCCAGTTGGCTGTTAGGGAATGATTACCTCATGCTTACTTTTTTCTCAAAATCTTACATTTTTGTATGCTTCACATTATATGAATTTGATACGAAATTGCCACCTGGTTAAATAATTATGTTTTCCCTTGAGATTGGGTTAGTCAAAAAACAAATGGCCAATTCCCTAAACTGTGATTAGTACACACTGAGTATGGAAACAATGCTGCTAACATGCCATTCCTTTGTTTCCTTTCCACAGATTCCCTCACCAGCTTGTGTGGCAGTCTGGAATCACCAAAGCTGATGAGGATCTACTGACTTGACCAGTGTTGTTCCAATTTTTACTTTTGACAAGGTATGATGTGTTAACAAAGATAAACTTATGAACACAATTTCACTCTAGGGTTTTTATTTTTAGGTTTATCTTTATTTTATCAAACCATCAGATAGATTAATTGTGTAGTTCCAAAATTTGTTTAGCTAATTTTTAAGTCATAGCGGGTATAACTATATCTATGGTAGTGAATTGTTAATAGATTCATTATTATACAGTAAAGGCCTGTTCATACCAAGAATGATAACTATAAAGATATAGTTCTAAAAATCATTCTCAATATTAAAGAATAGCAGTTAACACCACAGCCATAACGATAACAGTACAGATGTTGGAATCACTTTCAGAATTATTTTATCCAGCTGATGAATGATACAATCATTGACAACCAATTAGAATCCATCCTGCTGTAACAAGCTCGAGCATTTAAAGTGACAGGCATGCATGCACTCAGAACGATATCGTCCGCTGGTGCTAATATAGTTGGGGTGTAACGATACCCTCATATCACGATACTGAACTCATGATACAATATTATTGCGATACTCCAAGACATAAAAGGTTAACAAAAAATGCATTGATTGATTGATTAAAATGCTAAATTTGGTATTACTTTGGGGGTGAAAATGAATAGGCTTTGAAATGGTGCTGGTAACCCAATGGTGACACTAGAATAAAAATACTCATGATTCTGAAACTGAAAATACAGAATTATTTTAGACAAAAATGCTTGCACTTTGTCACTGACTAGATATATTTAAAATAATGGAGGCCACTTTTTATTGGTAACATAAAACATTTGGCATTATCAGGACCCACAAATATTCCCCCATTGCATTATTATATTCAGCATTATATATAGTAGTAATGTAGTACTGACACTAAATCTCTGTAAACTTGAATTTTTTCTCACACAGTAATTTTAATTTTGGTTGAGCTATGCACAACGTCAGTATCCAAGATACACACACATATATATATATATATATATATATATATATATATATATATATATATATTTTTTTTTTTTTTGTATTGTGATATATTGTGACAATGTATTGCTACACCCCTATAATATAGTTATCTTTATTGTTATCGTGCTTGGTGTGAATGGACCTTAAGGACTAGTCCTCTTATATTTGCACATATGGCATTCTTTTTCACAGTGGAAACAAGTTTGAATACATGTAAAGGTGCATTGTGTAATATTTGGGAGGGTCTGTTGAAAGAATATCTTATGCATAACTATGTTTTCAATGGTATATAAAGAACTTACTTAATGGACCATTATGTTTTTATTACCTTAGAATGAGCCATTTCTATCTACATACACCACGGGTCCCCTTACATTGAAATGTGCCGACATGTCTCTGCAGTAGCCCTGTTCTTCGTGCGAGGAAGCTTGCTAAATTCAGCGAATAAAACACTAACACAATGATAAACAAGTAACAATAATATTCGCAATAACAAATAGTTTTACTGAATAATTAAGTAAACATAATTTCTTAATCTATCTTTGTAAAGAAACCTCATTGCTTAACTGACTACTCTTTTCCTGTCGGCCACCGTAACTTTTGTTGGTTGCAATTCACAACCTCACCCCTAGATGCCACTAAAAATTACACACTGCACCTTCAAAGGGTTAGTTCACCCAAAAATGTAAATTATCCTATAATTGTATAACACCCTCAAGCTATCCTAGGTGTATATGACTTTGTTCTTTCAGTCAAACACAAATAGTTATATTAAAAATATCCTGGCTCTTCCAAGCTTTATATTGGGAGTGAATGGTACCATTTTTAAACCCCAAAAAGCGCATCTATCCATCATAGAAGTAATCCATATGGCTCCAGAGGGTTAATAAAGGCCTTTTGTAAGAAAAATATCCATATTTATAACTTTATCAACTATATTCACTGGCTTCCGGTTACGGCCAAACGCGAGTCAGGTGGAAGAGTGAACTCTGACCTGGCGCATGTTGTCTTGATGAACACGGAAGCGTAAAACGAGAATTTTTTTAAGAGAAATGCAGGGAGGCATCTACTCTCAACTAAGCTAACGCTACTCCTACATCTCGTGAATGCGTGAACTAACGTTACTGGAAGCTAGTAATTACCGTCTATAAAAGTTATAATTATGGATGGTACCATTCACTGCCAATATAAAGCTGGAAGTGCCAGGATATGTTTTAATATAACTCCGATTTTGTTTGGCTGAAAGGAGAAAGGCATGTACACTTAGGATATAAATTATGGGATAATTTTCATGGGGAAACAGAGTAAATACTGTTAATAAAAATATTTTTGCAGTACATTTTTTAAATTACCCAGCTCTTGCTCTACAGACTTACTTTTGTTTAATATAAACACATACATTTAGGTAATGACTTGTTGTAATTTGACTGCATAAATCAAAAAATCAGCTTAAAGCTATCTTGCATCTGATTAAGCCTCTACTATCTGTTCTTATTCTAGATGAATTGGCCCAGACATATTTGATTGTGTATGAGACACATTCTTGCAAGAGGAGAAATGGCTAAGTATAGACTAGAAATGATTTGCTAATGCCTGTGCTCCAAAATATGATTCATAACACGTGGCTGATCAGAGTACATTAAATTTAGAGCACGCACATATTTATATACTTTATAACAGTCTTACCTCTAACTTTAATTATCAACCAGGTAGTGTTTGTGAAAGTTTGGTAAAGAATTGCAGCAATGCCGGTTCATGCAACTGAGTCAAACTGTTCTTTGGATAAATGAAAATGTCAAATCACTCAGTATTTGATGTTCAGTGCATAAAATGATTAATTCCTGGCTGTCATTAAAATGGCCTGCCAACCTGCCATATAGACGTCTCTCCATTGTTTGCCATGTGCACTATTGTTTTAACCTCTTTAATCCTCAATTTCTTAAGTCAAACACGTTTTGCTTCTTGGATTGCCCAATGTAAACAAACTGCATGCATTGAAAAAAAATAGTTTAATAAATTGTTTTTTATTTCTAGTCACAATTGCAACCGGGGGAAACTAGAGAGTCAAATATTTCTCAAAATGCTCATTAAGACCAAACAAACAATAATTATTTAATATTTGATTTTACTATCAAGCAATTGTGGGCAAATTGGAATGGTAATTAAGCACATTTCTTTGGACTTTTATGCTTTATTAATGTAACAATTTATAATGCAAATAAATAAAATGGGGGCTCTGAGTTTTCTACTGGTCACAATTGTGACCATGGACATGTTTACATGTTTTGTGATCAAGTTTTATATGAAAAAGCTATCTTAATAATACAATTAAAATAAACTTTTCGAATATAAATATTTTATAATTATGTATCAGATATGGTAGTTGTATCTGTATGAACTGTTTTACATGCTTCCTTTCAGAGGGACAAACTGAAATTAACTGCTCTAGACTTGACTATTTACACACAAAAAATGTTCTCATGAAATCAAGACAGTATGCACTTTTATTTATATTTTATAACGCTGTATAAAATAAGCTACAAAAACAACATTTTTAGAGCCTTCAAAATCGAAAGTAAAAAATTTGGTCAAAAACGAGTACCAGTGGGATTAGTTTGTTTAGCATTTTGTTTTGTTGGGCAAAGAAAGTCATACAAAGGAATAGGTGTAGGCTAATGTTTTTTTCTTGTTAAAAGTATGTGGATTTCATTTGCCTCGTAGCCTGTTTTCTTATTGTCATGTCCTAAATTTAGGGGCGTCAATATCAAGAGAATGGGGAATTCCCAAGTTCGCTGAGTCGTGTGTTTTTTTCCGGTTTTTTATCATTGTAATTAAAACATATTTAGAAATACGTTTTAATATGTGTGACAGTATAATAAGGGAAACATACCGGTTAAACCTAGATGCCCACGTTATTTCGCGCATACTCGTCAGTGAAAGGAAGTTTTGAGGTCTTCCTTAAACTTTTATCTCTGTAATCTGCTCTTAACGTATGTTTCGAAACACGCCGTCTCGTGCAGGGGGGGAAGAAAGA
Organism: Meda fulgida; assembly: GCA_030578275.1. Taxonomy (NCBI): domain Eukaryota; kingdom Metazoa; phylum Chordata; class Actinopteri; order Cypriniformes; family Leuciscidae; genus Meda; species Meda fulgida. Next base: position 14,411,907 of record CM060626.1, read on the forward strand.
CGACCGAGCTCGCGAGCTCGTGAATGAATCGCTCGTTCGGCTCAATGTCATTCATTGAAGGAATCCGCTCGGCTCATTGCTGTGTTGTTACATTGTAGCGGAAAGAATGTCGGAAAGGGCCGATGATGACGTCAGGGGGGAGCAGCAGCAGCGCAGAGCGGCCAGGCTGAAGCAGCAGCAGACACAGCTCCAGCGGGGAGAAGCCTCCACAGCAATGGCGACTGTGGCGGAGCGCAGATCCCTGCCTAGTCCTGAAATAATGCTGGGACAGCCTTGGAGCAGCTGGGTCGATGCTGTGAAACTCTACGGGAGCGACGGTGAGTTGATCGGCCGCCGTCGGCCATTGCGTTTCAGCGGGCAGCCGCGTCAGATCGCGAGCGTTTGCCCGACTGCGTGCAGTTTTGAAATATTAAGAAACGCGAGAACAAGCCAGCAAGTGTAACTATTTATGTAACTCGACCCAAATTTCTTCCTCAGGTACAGAATTAGAAGAAAGTTTGAAAGAGTGCGGGAAAAATCGCGAAGCCATGAGACTCTGCAGAGACGGTGAGTAGTGTTGCTTTCTCTGGTCAAAGGTGTGTTTTTGTTTTGGTGGTGTGTCCACACTTTTCACGCACCGGTTCACTGTGAAACAAGTGCGGCTGACTTTTGACAGAACTGTCCCTGAAAACTCTGCTCTTATGATTGTCAAAAGTGTTAGAAACTAGCTTTTTAATGTGTGTGTTTACATAGACTGTTCTATAGAAACATTAGTCACTATACAGGGGTAGTCTCAACTGGGTTGCATGTTAGCACGTGTGAGTTGGAGGTAAAATTAAAAGATTTTAAAAGTAGAATACGTAATTGTCATGCTTGAAATGGTTTAAATGTGTTCAGACACCATTATAACATTTGAATAGAAACCTGCAAGCATAGTATATTTGAATAAGTTTACTCTAGTCACACATTTTGTTTTGATACACTAAGTATTTAAATGTCAGAGTTAGGCAGTCTGGATTGTATGCTGAATTATACTTATTTATTACACATCTCTATGGAATATTTAGATTCTGATTAGTCAAATATTTCTCTGTAAAAAGGACAGTTTATCCAGGTAATAATTATGTGTTTCTGCGTCCTCTAAAAGTACAAGACTACTTACACCATTTAAATACAATTTCAATATTTCATGCCCATGTATTTATTTACCTGATAAGTGGACTGTAAAACCCTAACAAATTACGGTAACTCAAACCATTTGAATAAACCAATTGCCTTAAACCATTTAAGTTTTAAAACTAATATTTCTTGATTCCACATAGAGTATTTCTTAAATTAAACAATAAATCCACTTAAATACTGTATGTAAGATTTTTTTTTAATTAAATTGCTTGCCATTGCTTGCCAGTCAGCATCACTGCACTCAGTGTGCTGAAATGTGCACAGCCATTGCTTTTTAAATAAAGCAGTATATAGTCTTAATCGGCCTCATTTATAAAATGTTGTGATAAAACCATCCTACATTTGATCTTACGATCATTTCTCCAATGTGCATACGTGTGATTCAGAGACTGAACGTAAGCACAAAAACCTCTCTTCCAGATGTGAAATCTATAAAACACAAATTATCCTGAAATTGGGTGCAGCTGAATGGTTTCAAATCTCCACCTTGTAAACACCCCCTAATTAATGTAATTAACATATAAAAGATCACCACAAGTCAATGTCCAAATCCTTTACTTGAGAATGGCAAGCAGAAATAATTACTTCCAAAATACCTGCAGTTTGTTCATCTGCTTAGACCCTGACGTAGTGCTAAGCACTTTTCCACGTCAAATATGTGGGTTTTACGTAGATTTTAGCGTACTAAGTTCACATCTTTGTGCATACGCATGTTTTATGAATGAGGCCCAATGTGATTTGGTCAATCCTCCACTTGATCACAGGCATAAGGCACAATGATATCGCCCAAAAACTCAGACATACCAGAAACTCTTTAATTCCAACATAACAGAACATTAAACACTAACAGATATCTCCCTCTCCACAAACCCATAAAATAACACTTCATTTTAACTTTTTAATTTAAACTTGCTCTACTTTTAACAGTCAGGAACAAAGCTTGCCGTGATCTAGAAATCTGCTGCAACTCATTGAGTTTAATATAATCAATTATTAAGTTTTTATGTTAAGTACAATTAAATTTAATACTTGAGTAAAATGAACTCCTTTAGTAAATTTGACTGTTAGATTTTACAGTCAGACAACATAAACAAAGACAGGTTGTTCAGGACTCTGACACCATTCAGAGATTGTCTTCAGTGTTCATGGACACGGCAGTCTTTTTGTCTTAAAATAATCTAAAGGAGTAATTATTTCATTTATTATTGATTTGTTAACTAGCTGCTTCACGTTGAGGTCCTGATCACCCTGTTTATTTTGTGATAATGACTCTGTCTGTATATAACCTCTTACTTAGATTTAAATTAATATAAGTGACAGCGGTATCATTTACATGTATAATGCTCAAGGTAAATGTCGATCATATTTTTAAATCCTCCTTTTTGTAAATTAAATATGTATAACTAGCATATTAAGGATCCATACAAAGTAGAGGACACCTTGCAATTGCTGTCATGCTTGTTTGTAAATATATTACTTTTGAATCGCTTTGATTTAGATCATTTTAGATAATCTTAGCTTTGTCCTAAGTTGCCATGAAGTTAATATGTGTCTATTTTTCTTTCAGTATAGGAAGTGTGAGATACTGTACCTGTCAGGAAACTTATCTAACATGGCATTTGCATTGAGGAAAAATAGAGCCATTATGTGCACCTCTGCTCCAATGCACAGTTTAGAGTAAATAGGAATACTCAAAGATGTCACACAGGAATCTGTCAGATATGTCAACCTTTTGGGTTACGTAATATGAAAAACAACACCTTTCGCCTTTATGGACTGAAATCATTGGTGGTTTTATGTTATGCTTTAATTAGAGTTTTCTATCTAAATTCAGATTTTTATTTTAAGCATAACTGTTCTCAGGTCAGAGTAAAGTCAAAGTCTTGAACACATCTTTATGAAGGTTGTAGTTTCAATTTCAGCTTGGTCTGCGCCTGAAATATTTATGTGTTACTGGATGTATTGAAAGCAGCTTATGTTGTGCTATATATGTGGAATTATTGTTTCTATCCTATACTTTACCTTAAGAGCACCATGTGTTATTGTATAGTCAGGAACTGGGCCGCAGGATGGTCCAAGCAAGGAACAAAATGAGAAGGAAAATAAAAAATATCCTTTAAAAACTCACATCTATATAATATAATATATTATAATATAATAATGATTAAAGGGACAGTTCACACAAAAATGAAAATTCTGTTGTCATTTACTCTGTTGTTATGAAAGTTATTTAGTCTAGAGCAGTGAGTGTTTCGCTCTGCTGCTTGATAGATATTTATTTTTTTCTAGAAATATCTGCTTTCAAGAAGTTAGGTACATTTACCTAGTACAAAAATCAGATGTAAATGCTTTGCTTCCGAAGGACATACACAACGTTTTTTTAAATATCTAATACTTTATTTACACTGGAACAGTTCATTAATATGTATGATAGGTCAATTTAATTTACATTTCTTTTTATTTAATTTTTTTTTTTATGCATTGATGCAGCAATCATTCACATTAGCATCATGATTCATCATAGAAACTAATTCTATTCCACAGCTCTAGTTCCAAAACCTGTCTTTCCTTCAAACTCTTTCTTCTGTGATACTCAAAATACATTTTGAAGGATGTTGGTAACCAAGTCAAATATATATTTTATTATGTTCCGCAGAAGAAAGAAATTAATACGGCTTTGGTACGATCTCTTTAAAGCTTGTACAGTTTTGGTTTTCAGCTGAAACTGAATCTGTGAATGACACTATCACAGAGAAACCCAGTTCATTTTCCAATTTTGAAGTTTGCACGAGTCCCTTGCAGCAGTCATTAAAACATAGACAGGTACATAGAAGAATATTATAAAAATCGATTTTCACGTTTCAGTTTTCCTTGAATGATAATTAGAGATATTAATACTAATCCAGTGTTGCTGCTATTTGACTGAGAAGCGAGCCTGTCGTACAGTTTCCATGTTTAGCCATCATTTTGTGTAAATCTTCTGTTTTATACAGCTTATTAAAAAGCTCTAAATGTATTATTAAAAGAACTAATGTAACTAGCATCCCTAATTGCTGTTCTTGACAATCTCTCACAAACTTCAGAACTGCCCTGAGATTAGTAAAAATCCAACTTACTTGGTCGAAAGTGTTCAAAGGCAGTGGAGGCCAGAAGTTGTAATTGGGCTCTTTATTACTCATTTGTGACTCACTTGAGAGATGAAGGATGACGTAACCGAAACCGACCATGTTACTATGTTACTCAAACAAACCACTTTTAAGTTTTGCTTGTAGTTTTGAGAATGTATTTGAACAAAGATACAAATTTAATTGTCTGTCTTCGTGCCATCATAAACATCTACTGTATGTAGCGGTTATTTTGATTATATATTTAGAATTGAACATTTTGTCAATTCACGCACGTACACAACCGTTTGAAAGTTTGGGGGTTGGTAAGATTTCTTAAATGTTTTTTTAAAATGGGTCTCTTATGCTTACCAAGGCTGCATTTATTTAGTTAATAATTCAGTAAAAACAGTAATATTGTAAAATAGTATTATAATTTAACAACTGTTATTCTATTGTAATATTTATTTTTATTTAATTTATTTATTTCATGGAAAAGCTGAATTTTCAGCAGACAGTACCTCCACTCTTTACGCCACATGATTATTCAGAAATCCTTCTCATATGCTGATTTGGTGTGCGGTAATGTTTAGAATTTTAATATATTAATATTTTGTAGAAACCATTTTACAGTGGCTTGCAAAAGTATTCAAACCCTTCAGACTTGAGACTGTAAAGGTACTTGAAGTACTGAGTTAAGGGTTTGAATACTTATGCAATGTACTTAACCCATTAAAACCAGATCACACATCTGTGCGTAGTCACCATTAAGCCCGGCAAACGCGCCTGCGTCATTGTGAGCGGTGTCGTCTTTTTCAAGGCACGTGGCCAATTCTATGCACTGTGAAATATTCTTGGGGTGAGTTTCAGAGATGCTTAGGGATTTTTTTTTAAGTCATCACAGATATTTTTTTTTTCTTTGTCATTATGGTGTATGGATGGAGTGTAGATTGGCGTGAAAAGTAATTTAAAGTAGTTTAACATAAGCCAGCAACAGGTTTAACAGGCCAATGGGGAGCCAGTTTTGGGTATTTAAGATTACCAGTCCTCATTTCCATCAGTAACTAAAGAATGATTACCAAACCAAAAAACACCTAAACCAGCAGGATCTGAAAGACCGCCAGAAGCTGGTGTTCCCACAAACACACATGAAAACTGTGAAACACTCTATTTCAAACTTGCACGACTGCCGTACGATGATCAGTGAAAGGTGACTGAATGGAGAGATGTGTGGTGAGGATCTTGCAGCTCTTCGTCAGATGAGGAAAAGCAAGAGGGGTGGAAACGCACACACACCACGCGTGGAGTTAAATCTCCGAGTGTGTTCGTGCACTGGGCTTCTAAGAGCTTCTCTACCTAGATCATTTATCAATGACAGTAAAGGGGATGGTCAAATTATCCACTCACAGTCTCTCTCTCTCTCTCTCTCTCTCTCTCTCTCTCTCTCACACCTTATCGCTATCTCTGTCTCTCTCACTTTGTCACAATACCTTTTTCTCTTCCTTTTTCTCCCTCCATTTTCATATCCATCGCTTCCGTCCGCATCTGTTCTCTCTCTTTCAGCACATTCTGTCTGTCCTCCACTTTCTCTCAGACCTGAGACACATGATTAGAAGACACTAGAATATCTGGTTTTAATGCCATTGTCAAGTCAGCCCGGCTCTGATGGAGAAAGCGTATCCTGTCTGCATCTTGGATATGCTGTCATAAGCATGTTGTTGTCTAATGTTGGGATTGATACTTGGAGGAGCGCTAAGGCTCAGGTTTTATATAATTGTTACGCCGGAAAGCTTATTTGGAATTTAAAGGACACGTACTGCTGGTGGTTTCTCTCTGTAGTTAAACATATAGCATGCAACCTTTGAGGCTACTCTGAATGAGTCACTATCTGTGTGTTCTACCTGTGTGCATATAATTTAAATGTGTGCACATTTTTACCCAGTGTAGAAGTACTTATTCTGACAATATAAATATATTAAATATACCTTGCCCACTCATATGACTCAGGCTTTGAATATCTGCTGAGAAAAATCCCCAACATTGTATAGAATTCAAGACGATTCTTAACATACAGAAACATGTCTGGCATATGCATGCATCTGACAGACAGACTTCGGTTGTTGTTACATCTTAATGTTTTTTTTATATATATATATAATTTTTGAGAGGCCATGTCAATTTTTTTTATAATCAATTGTATTAAATTAATGAGTTACATTTACAGCACTAGTTTAATGATCTGGAGTGTGTGTATATACATGTATATACCAGTCAGAACAGAAGCTGGTGTCGGAAAGATTATTATTTATTATTTTTAATTGATAATAAATAACGAATTTGATGAATTATAAGTGACAGTAAAAACTTTATACATTCTTGCAATTTTTTTTTATTTCAAACAAATGTTTTTAGAACTTTCTATTCACCAAAGAATCCTAAAAAAAAAATCATGGTTTGCACAAAATTACACTGCCTTGCGAAAGTATTTGAACCCCTTGTTTTTTTTTTCACATTCATACTGTGGGAGTGTTTTTCAGAGGCAGGGACGGTGGGATTCGTCAGAGTAGAAGGAGGAAATTTCAATACTGCGAAATATAGAGTTAGCCTAGTTCAGAGCATTCAGAACCTCAGACAGGACAGAAATTTCACCTTCCAACAGGACAATGACCCTAAGCACACAGCTAAGACAATGCAAGAGTGGCTTATGGACAAACTGAGTGAATGTCCTTGAGTGTCCCAGCCAGTGCCTGGGCTTGAATCCACTCGAACATCTCTATAGACACCTAAAAATGTCTGTCCACCGACGGTCCCCATCCAACCCTACATAGCTTAAGAGGATCTAAGGAGAAGAACGGCAGAAAATCGCCACATACAGATGTGCAAAGCTTGTCGTATCAAACCCAAAAAGACTTGAGGCTGTAAAGGTGCTTTAACTAAGTACTGAGTTAAGGGTTTGAATACTTATGCAATGTACCTATTTCACAAATCTGTTTTGGCTGTCATTATGGTGTATGGAGTGTAGATTGTGAAAAAGTAGTTTTACTCAAGGGAGCAACAAAAAATGTAAAAAAGAGAAAAAAAAGAAGGGTACTACGAATACTTTTACAAGGCACTGTAAGCTGCACAACTGTTTACAATATTGATAATAATAAGAAATCTTTAATGAGCCCCAAATCAGCATATTAGAATGATTTCTGAAGGATCATGTAACACTGAAGCCTGGAGTAATGATGCTGAAAAATCAGCTTTGCCATCACATGAATAAATTATATTTTAAAAATATATTAAAATAGAAAACCGTTATTTTAAATTAACAATGTTTCACAGTATCACTGTTTACTTTATTTTGCCTTGGTGAGCATAAAAGACCTTTCAAAAACATTAAACAATCTTACAGACCACAAATGTTCGAAAGGAAATGTATTAGCAAGCTTAATGTTCATAAATTTAACATGATGTTTAACATACACCTTAAAGCATAGACTGATATTTGATAAAGTGATTGTCATTTTGCCTGTTTGACCTTTTGTCATCAGATCACGTTTCAACTTTTGAATTGTTTCGTTTGGAAATGAAGACGATTCAGTTGCACTCACACAGTGATGTTTTTAGAGATTAAAAAAGGGAGCTGCTTTTTAATAATGTGTTAATCATTTCATTGAACATGACCAAACTGGTTTGGTTACTTGGACGCAGTTATAACAGACATACTATATAAGGCAGCAACTCACACATTTAATTAGATTAATAATGGAATGTCAGTGCGCCATATATTAGTATATCTCTGAAAAGATGACAAGATTTAGGTTTGCAAACATCTTGAATCAGAATAAGTCTGGATCAAAACCCTAGCCCTGGATATCTACTACTTGATCTTTTGTGAATTCTTGAAGAGGCTATTGTCCTGATTTGCAGTGATTACTGTGAGGGCAACACGGGTACGCTGGCGACTCGATGTCATCTTTTCAGGCAGTGATGGTTTTTGGAGTGTCCTTGTGTCTCTCTGTGAATGAGCTGCAGTGGAACAGCAGTAACAGCGCTGCTTCTGTCCCTTCTCTTAATCACTCACACTAATTAACCTCTTGGCTCTCAGACTAATGGACAGTTAGTGCCTCTCTGAGCTCCACATCTTCAGCTGACAAAACTCTTCTGGATATATCGCTTGCTGCTCGTTTACCCCATTGGTTTATGTTTATGAAGTCTTTGCAAAGGGTGTTGCAAGTTAAATGTGAAGATGTTTTGTCAGTGCATTTCAATATCTAACCCAGTGAAAGTTGGTCGGAGATGTGTTGTCTGAGGAGAGAGATGGAGAGAATGCAAGCCAGACTCAAACCCACATTTGCTGCATGGGCATCATCCCAAACACAATGAGAATAACTGATCTTGTGGCATTGTTTAACAAATAGTTCAAAAAAGGACTCAAGACTCAGTGCAACTGCTAGGCCTTTATATCCCAAACACATTCTCAACGCCATGGTGAAAATCTGATATTGTAGCATTTTTAAGTAATAGTTTGAAAAGCTAGAATTAAACCCACATCTCTTGCATGAGCTCCAAGGCTCATTATGTCAACTGCTAAGCTATGTTTCACACAAACACATTCTCAACAACATAGTGAATAATGGATCTTATCGAATTTTCCTTAATATTACTCTAAGTCAAAATCAAACCCACATCTCCTGCATTAGCACCATGACTCAACATGTCAGCTGCTAGGCCATGATTCAACCCCCATTTTTAACGTCATCATAAATAACTGATGTTGTTGCAGTTTTTTTATTTTTTTTTCTTCAAAAAGACACGCATCTGAATTCAAACCACTGGATCACTGATTTTGCAGCATTAGCCAGGATCTCAAGATTTTTCATTGTGTGGAAAAGATTAACACGTTTGATCTATAATATACAATATAGTTATGCAACAAATGAATGTAACTTACATGATATTGATAAAACATTTAAATTGCATTTTCATGAAGAATTTAAAATGTACTTTTCTTTGTCCATTTTTATTAAAAACTCGTGTATTATTAAATAGTTTTTGGATTTTTACTTATTTGTCAGTTTGAAATGTGATTATTTACGTTTTTAAATGTGAATTAATTAATAAATAAACCGCTTAAGGTGTGTCTATTTATATTCGAAGAATGACATTTACAGTAGCTTTGGTGCCGTTTTCAAATCTCGCCGATTATTTTAATGTTTTGCTCATAAACAAATAATGTTGTTTTTCCCTGTTTCAGCATACAATCTGTTTTGTTAGAAAATGGTAATTTTGTTTGTTTGTAATGTTGTTGACCAAGTCTGGTCAAGTATTTTAGAAGTTTTCTCAGTGTACGAAACAGGTAGTTTGCATTTGGAGCAGGGACCACATTAAGCCTTGCTAAATAGCTAAGAATGGAAGCCATTTTCTTTATTTCCTTTTTTTTTTTTAACATGCAGATTTTTTTTCCCTACTGCTTTCATCTATTTTCAGTGCAGTTATTTGTGTGGTTTGGATAGACTGTTTACCACAAACTCTGCTGTCAATTAAGGGCACTTTCTGAAAGTATGAATCTTGAACGTCAAATGCCACCTACTGTACGGCTCTCCTCCACTTGCTTTATAATCTTTCACCCTTGCAGATTTCACTACTTTACAACTGCCACTCTTAATCTGCAATCTCACTTTCTTTCCTCGTCGTTCTCCCACTCAATTACTCTTTTCCTCACTGGCTCTCCCACACACCTCGCTTGCCAGAGGACCCCCTCCTCGGGCAACCTTTGAAACGCTGGCACAGTAGCTGGCTATCCCTTATCACTTATTTGTTTCCTTTCTGATGAAAACAGAGTAGCGCTGCTGCGAGTGACCGTCTGTACTGCGTGAACTCACCCAGACGCTTTTCCCGGAATGGCCTGGGTGGCCTCACCTGAACTGGGCCGTTGACAGTGTAGTGGAAATACACTGTTTATTAACAGTGTGCTTTGTGAAAACAAGTTAACTTGGGCATTTTGTGTGTGTATAATCTGATGGCAGATTCAGTTCAGGTTCCATTCGCTGGTTAGATCAGATTCTACATTCTACATAAACACTTGTTTACTTCGAGTCCTAATCAGGAGTGACTGGATTCAGCAGGAAGTCATCTGTCTGTCCACAAAGAAAGTGAAAGCTGCACAAGAGCATGCAACCTAAATAAATTTGATCTGTACAGTAGAGTTTGACCGAAAATACAGTAAATGTAATTTATTCCTGTGTTGGCAAAGCTGAATTTTCAGCATCATTTATCCAGTCTTCAGTGTCAGAGATACAAGATCAGAGATTGAACAAAGATACAAATTTAATTGTCTGTCTTCGTGCCATCATAAACATCTACTGTATGTAGCGGTTATTTTGATTATATATTTAGAATTTAACATTTTGTCAATTCACGTACGCACACAACCGTTTGAAAGTTTGATGGTTGGTAGGATTTCTTATGCTTACCAAGGCTGCATTTATTTAGTTAATTCAGTAAAAACAGTAATATTGTAAAATAGTATTATAATTTAACAACTGTTAATATATTGTAATATTTTTTTAATTTAATTAATTTATTTGATGGCAAAGCTGAATTTTCAGCAGACAGTACCTCCACTCTTTAGCGCCACATGATTATTCAGAAATCCTTCTCATATGCTGATTTGGTGTGCGGTAATGTTTAAGAATTTTAATTCATTAATATTTTGTAGAAACCATTTCACAGTGGCTTTCAAAAGTATTCAAACCCTTCAGATTTTAGGCTGTAAAGGTACTTTAAGTACTGAGTTAAGGGTTTGAATACTTATGCAATGTACACGTCACATGATTCTTCATAAATCGTTGTCACAACATTTCTTATTATCAGTGTTATCAAAACAGTTGTTTTGTTGAAACTGTGATACATTTTTTCAGGATTCTTTGATGAATTGAAAATTCAAAAAGTAAATTGTAAAATAAATATTTTGTAACATTGTGAATGTCATCTTTAGAGTCACTTTTGATCAATCAATTTAATGTATCCTTGCTGAATAGTATTAGAAAAGTATTAATTAAAAAAAAAAGTATCAACCCCAAACTTTTGAAAAGTAGTGTAACAAACAGTATATTGATCATATACTTTATTTGACGTGTTTTAAAATAGTTTCTGTCCATTTGCTTTAAATGCTTTTTAAAAATGTAATCAATTTAAAGGTGCTCTAAGCGATGTCACCCGTTTTTTAGGCCAAAACATTTTTTGTCACATACAGCAAACATCTCCTCTCTGCAGATACCCCAGGCTCCACAAACGGCAACAAAAACAAACTGGGCTAACCCGCACCACGAAACATAACAAACTGTTCCAGCCAATAACCAACAAGAAGGATTTGGGGGTGGGGTTTGGGGGGTTAGTGCGTGGATGAGGAGGAGGGAGGGTCGAGCTAGCCTCCGTTTTGTTTGACAAAACTTTAAACATCAACAAGAAGTGACGTCACCCGACATCGCTTAGAGCACCTTTAACTTAGCTACATTTTTAAACAATAATAAAGTTTACTTGTTTATTTATTTGAAACTTTGTCATTTATTTATTTACATTTTTTATATTTGAATTAATAAATTGATCATTTATCAGTTTTAGATGTCTTTATTACTCTATTTGAAAAATAAATGATTACTTGTTAAAACATATTTTGATTATTCAATTTATGTTTGATTCTTAAAAGCAAATTCAATATAATAAAAAACCAAAAAGGTTATTATTATTCTGTCAGCTGATATGAAAAGCCACATTTATTAATTTGTCTTAAATTGTAAGGTTTTTGTAATAAGCAGATTAATAATATGAGATTCTACAGTCATGCAAGTAGCTACATGTGTAACTGCGTTGTTCAAATCGCCTGCTTTGTATTTTGTATTTTGACTTGCTAATGAGTGTTTGTGTGTGTTTTCACAGACATGCCCATCTTTGGCCAATGTCCTGCACAGGATGACTTCTACCTGGTCATGTGCAGCCACTGCAGTCAGGTAGTCAAACCCCAGGCCTTCCAAGCACACTACGGTAAGACCTCCTTCTGCTCTCCACAGTTGACTTGCTCTCTTTGCTCTCCCTGCTGTCTTCAATGTTTTAGAAAAATCTTATCTCACTCAAGGGAATTAAGACCGAAATCCCGCCACAACTATCATAACATGAAGAGGGAAGAACACAAGCCTTTGATACCCACCGGCAGAGTTCTCTTTACTATCCTCGAGTTAATATTTGATGTGCTCTTTTTAGTTGGCACATATGTGCTGTTTTATCCAATCTAGCACATGTAAAACCTCCCCGAAGACATCAGAAAATTCCTGGAATAAAAAATAAAGAAAATCAAAATCACTCCCATTTCAGTATACCTCTGATCTGTGTTTTGAAGAAAACCCTTACTTAGGGTTTTTATTTATTTATTTTTGAGCTGTTTAAAATGTGGCAACAGTGTTTAACACTATCATTTATTTTAGCACATGAACATTGCAAATCCATCATACTTTGGGCATTTTTTGGTTGCAGATGGCTTCTATGATGGAACTGGATTCTTTTTCTTATGTATTAAATTTTGTTAAAATTGGTTTCATTCTTATTGATTTTGAAAACATTTGGCCCAGTCAATTTCTTGCTTTGTTGTTTACGGGTGTGTTCACACTTGTAGGTCTGTTCTTTCGGTTCAGACCAAAACAGAAAGTAATACATTTAGTCCATATTTTACAATGGAAGTTATTGAACATCCAAAACAATGCTGTGTGCTGGGCTAAACGCGCTGGCTGTATGTGCGTACATACGATGCTATATTTACAAGCTGAGAACTCATGAAGAGCTTAGAAAACAGCGTCAGGAATTCCTCCGTTGCCCTCAAACAAAGATCTGCAAGGAGAGAGAGACGTGTTTCCGACTCCTGCACAGAACTGTGAAGTGTAGCTCCTATGATGAGAAGGACCAGATATGCTTGAGCATTCTGTCATTTTTAGGGTCTCAGTTTGTGACATCACGTCCTGTTTTTGGTTCGTTTAGATGTCTTTGGTCCGTGTTGCGTTCATATTTCAGTCGAACCGCTCCAGAGTTTGTTTGGAAGCGGACCGTGTCTCACCTTTTCATGGGTCTCAGGGTGCTTGTTTGATGCACAACAGGGTTCGGACGGCAGCGTTCACAGTTACTCAAACTACACTAACAGAGCAGTCGCTCCAGAGCTCATTTTAATCAAAACAAAGAATCGAATTACTACGATTCTGTAGTAAACCGGTGCACTTGAACTTATTTTTTCAGCATTGGCCACAAGGGGGAGACAAATTTTAATTAAATCCCAGTGGCAAAATGCTTACCAAAAGGCTGTAAAGTAGGACAACAGAAAAAAAAAATACAGCTTTTTTTATTTACTAAAAATGTAGTTTGCATATGTTGTGTGTTACAAAATAAATTATTTGATCTGATGGTCCAACATGCATCTGAGTTGGTTTGCTTTAAGTCTGCAGGGCATATAAGATCCAAAGAAATGCAAAACTCTTCAGATTCAAGTTATATGCTGGCATGCTTATTTTTTAACACCATTTTGTTTGCCCTTTTACTTTCTGCATGTTTCGACCTTTAGATATTTTAGCCATAATTCCTTAGTAGCATCACTGTCACCATTTTCAAGACATAATTACAAAATTTGTCAGAATAAACAAAATGGTTTTATTAATTAAACCTGAAAATTCTTTTTAAAGATTTTGTTTAATTTTTCTTTTAAAATTGTGTAGCATACATAGCATTCTTTCACATTTTTTTTGTATGTCATATTCCTCATATGTGAATATTTGTGTTCAGGTTTTGTAAAACTGTCTGCTTAGTGTACACATTCATGAACCATTCATGACACAGTGCAGCTGTTCATGGGCTATTAGAACCCAAAATAAAAACTTATTTGATTGGAAGATTTCCCGTAGCCATAACTGAATCCAAAAATATGTCACAGGACTGAGAATTTGTGCAGATTGTGAAAGTTGCAGCACTCGAGAGAGCCAAAACATGTCGACATCAGTGCACTTGACGCTCTGTTCAGCTTCCAGAAGATCAGTTTTTCAGAACTGCATTGTTCAAAATATGATCTGTTTATTGCACTCGGACTGAGCCAGTTCTCCTGCAGTTTTTTTTTTTAGAGATCATTACACAATCACTCACTCTAGCGGTGAGTTTTTTTTATGAACGCTGGGACTCCTTTATTCTAGAGACTGAAAGATTAATGAGCAGATTAACTACGCAGACCATGAAACTTTTAAACGCTCAAGTGCTTGACTAATAGTGTAGGGAAGAATCTAGTTCTGGCAAGTGCTTATCCGAGATGAGGATTAATAAATCATAGTGAGCTGAAACAAGCTGCAGTACTAAGGAATAGGCCTATGTATTGCAAACTGCATATGTATCTGCAATCAAAAATGCAAATACATTTTAAGAAAAAAAAAGATGTTAAAAGGATTGGCCTTAGTGAGAATTTGAAGTCATTATATACAGTATATTTGAGCTTTGTGACATGACGCATTATCCTGCCGGATGTAGCCATCAGAAGATGGTACACTGTGGTCATAAAGGGATGGACATAGCCCGCCACAATACTCATGCCGGCTGTGGCGTTTCAATTATGCTCAGTTGGTACTAAGGGGCCCAAAATGTGCTAAGAAAATATCCTCCACACCATTACAACACCACCAGCAGCCTGAACCGTTGATACAAGGCAGGATGGATCCTGCTTTTTTTTTTTTGCCAAATTCTGACCCTACCATCTGAGTGTCGCAGCAGAATTTTGAGACTCTTCTTCGAACCTCATCTTTGTACCTCGCTTAATGCATCTGAGATGATTTGACAGATCGTCTAATCGTGATAATTGATCTCTGGCTAATTTGGTTTTGATTAAAATATCTGCATTAAGTTGTCTGTTATTACTGTGTGTTCATTGGAAAGGGCAGATATTTCAATGCTCCATAATCAGCGATGCAGCGATTGGCTGACGTCAAGACAGCTACGTAATGACGGTGTAATTAAAACCGGAAACAGCTAAGCAGGCAAAGTTACATAAATGTTCTTTCTAATAGATAAATTAAATGTGTTAATGTTTGTTACACTATTCCCTAATTATTTCCATTTTTCACAATTTCTAGTATTTGTACAGGCTTTACACTTTTTTCAGTGTCAGGAGTAGCCTATAGTAATTAGCAATTCATTTAGTTTTACATGTGAAGAAATAATATTTTAAGCATTTTTTTACATTGTTATTTTTTTTTTAAATGTAAGTGATCTGCATCTCCTGCAGTGCATCAAGCGTCCCGTTTAATAGCGGTCACTGTTCAAATAATGCATGGTTCATACAAACACACTACATGTAATGTGTGTAAGGGTCCAGTAAAATTATGAGATAATTATCCCCTCACGAATAAATCTCTCAATGAGTAAAGAAATTGGCTCTATTATAGGCCACATCATTTTGTAATTATTTTCTAATCATTTTTATTATGCATATAAGACATTTCCATTTATAATTTTAATTATTAATTTCCCTGGTCCAAATGGGTGCTCTTGTAAAGAAAGTAGCAATGGCTGGGACAGACTTACACTTTTAAAACAATGCAATCTAATCCTGTTTATGTGAAAAAAGCCTGCCCCTGAGTTTGTTTGAACTACAGACTTGTTGCTATGACAGCAACTCCAGGATGAGCTTTGAAGAACCTAACAATCGTCAACAGTAAAATCTAGATAATTGAGTAATCCACGTATGAAGAACGGGCCTCAGGCAACTTTATTCCAGCCTTCTATTGTCCAATTTTGGTGAGCCCTTGCCAATTGTATCCTTAGTTTCCTGTTCTTAACTGACTGGAGCGGCACCGGTGTGTCTTCTGCTGCTGTTACCCTTCTGCTTCAAGGTGCCATGTGCTGTGGATTTACAAATGCTTGTTCTTTGGATTTCGCCTGCAAAACCGGCCCAAGTCCTTTACATTAAAATCAGTCTAGAGGCTTTCATAGCCAACCTAGGAAGTCAGATAAATTCTTGTTTTTTTTTTAAGTTTCATTGCCAGTACAATAAGTGATTAATTCATATAAATTCTTACATTTAGCCCCTTTAGTACTAAGAATCCTCCTCAACATTCATCGGTTGAAAATGAACTCAAATGTTTCCAGTGCTGAAATTGACCGGCTGACTGCACAATTATCCTTCATTTTCACTGCATTATGTATTTGTGGATACTGTGGGGTTTTGCCGTCACACTGAACCTCAGCTGATTAGCTGATTGGATAGTTAATCTTGCTGTCCTTCAAGCAATGTCAAATTTAAAGTCTTTGAAATGGGTTTACTAGGGCTGCTCCTGAGTAAAGATTTTTGTTGTTGTTGACAAGTTGCAAGTTTATGATATTATTTTAATTACTTAAATATTTACTATGGGGTGGGGGGAAACTGTTTCTGTTTCAGGGCTGAGAAAGAATATTATATGTAACATGATTCTACATTACAGAGAGATACTAAACCCTTATAATGAGCATTTAAAAATATATATATATATATATATATATATATATATATATATATATAATATATAAGTGCTCAAGCGCATGCATAAAACTTGTTGCAACACACCAGCAAAAGTAATGATTATGAACATGTCAGGAAAAAACAGAACATTTGAATAATTTATTCCGTGTCGCCTGCATAGATGATGTTGACGACGCCGACTCACCTCCAGTATAGTGGATATTATAGAGATACTATAGAGAGAATGGCATTAAACATGTCATAGAGTGAGCTCTGTATTATTTCAGCTTCCAAACAAACACTTGGATATGCATCTAATAATAGTGCACATTTATCTGTTAATGTTAACGTGAGATCGAGCGGCCATGTAAAGTGGCTATTATTAGGCTACTGCTTACATGTTTTAAATGGTAAGCCATGTTTGAGGTCATGTTTGAGATAAATGATAGGCGTATGTTTGGATTTCCTGATTGAAATATAGATTGTGTTAACAATCTGTCCGTCACTATTCCTCACGAAGATCCTGACTCCGACCACTGCTGAGAGTGTTGTTTAGATGAATATGTTAATATGTGCTGTGTACTTTCCTTTCTAAAAAATGGATAGGTGTGAGAAAACAGTACTTAAGAAAGCATCAGATCATAGCGCTGTGGATGTTTGCATGAGCTCTGCAGTTCGGCACTCCAGTAAAGCCACGTCATGTGTATTTATATAAGACTTTATACAACAGATTGTTGTAAAAATGAAAATTATTTTCTCACCCTAAAGTTTTTCCAAACCTGTATTAATTTCTTTCATCTGCTGAACACAAAAGAAGATATTTTTAAGAATATGGGTAACCAAACAGTTTATGGGCCCCATTGACTTCCATATTAAATATATATATTGGGTGAAGTACCCATTAGAATTAGAATTCCACACTCTCTAGTGTGTTCATGTTTTTGCTCACGGCTGTCTGACCTTGAGTGACTGAACAGAAGACATGAACCAGAGATTTCCACGTCAAAGAAGCACACCTACCTATTATTGAATCACCACAGACCAATGGTAGTTTGAAGGTGTTTACTGGCCAGAGTGAACTTTTCCAGAAATTTCACTTTGGCAAGCTGTTTTAATTATGGTTAATTTTAGGGATGTTCGGATACCACTTTTTCCAGAACTATACAAGAACTATATTTCCAGCATCTGTGAAAAAATTGCTCTGTTGTTGATGTTTCTTTGCAATAAGCACTGTACTATACACGCTCCGTGGTATCAGTGTTTGGTATCGGAGCATTTCTTTTTTATTGATTTTTGTCAATAAATTTTAAAGGTTAAAGTTTTGAAAGGTTGATGGCTTCTTAAATTGTTCTCCATTTCTATTTTCAAAGTAAAATACAAAATGGTACATTTCTACACTGTGCCTTTGTCCACGCACCATCCTTCATTTGCACGAGGCTCTTGATTTTATGTTGGAACTTCCCTGTGGTCATTTGTCATGTTGCAGTATTTGGTGTACAGTTTCCTTACAACAGTCCCAGATTGCTTTTCAACATGGGGCAAAATGATATTACGGACTGTTGTGGTCTAATTGGGGCTTTGTCGATTTGGCCTTTGGTTACTCAAATTGATGTTGGCTCACTTTCTCGGAGCAGCGCCAACAACCCGGCAAGAAGCCACAAGCCTCTGTGAGAAATAAAAAAATCAAGGATTTCTTCCTGGTGTCCTCCTTTTATTTTTTTATTTTTTTGTGCTTTTGCTGTAGTTTTATCAGCACAGATAAACACTAGCGAAACATCAGACTAAAGTGTGTGTGTGTTTGCCCCTGGTTTGCTGGAGGGCTTAGTGACAAGCACTGGGCCAGAGCAGCAGGACTGTGTGTTTTTGACAGGCAAGTGTGGAGAGACCGAGATGTTTGTTAGTGCAGCACAGCAGTTCATTCCTCTTGCACATTTGTGTCTTGTAAATTACGACTGAGAGAGAGCAAATGTTTATTTAGAAGAGGAGTGTCTGAATATGCGTCTGAGCATTAATCTACTACAGGTTAGGTCAACTTCCCTTTAAAATGGTTATTGTGGACAAAGTGCAAAGCTAGACAGAATTATTTATGGTTCAAAGCTCATCGAACTCCAAAAGTTAAGCATATATTTGTCCCTGGCTTTTCTTGTCTTGCTTGTCTCATTTATTTTCTTTAGTCTTTGCTTTTTTTTTTACACTGAAACTTCATCAGTTTCAACATCATTTTTGTTACACTAACAACATAGAATACATAATATATATATATATATATATATACGTGATATGATATTGTTAACTGAGAAAAACTGAAACAAACATTTTCATTACAAATAACCATTAAAAATAATGTTTTTGGTTTTTGATTCTTAACTATATTATAAATCTTGAAACTTTTACAACCCACCTGCTTTAAACAGGAAAATGCCACTAAATATCAATAATGCTGGACTGTTGAGAAATCTACCATTACCCTACTGGACATCTTAAGGCCCGTTCACACCAAGAACTATAACTATAAAGATAAATATATTCGTGTCCACACCAGCGGACAATATCTTTCTGTTTATTCTAAGTGCATGCATGTCTGTCCCTTTAAATGCTTGAGCTCATTACAGCAGGATGGATTCTAATCGGCTGTCTATGTTTTTATTTTTCATCAGCTGGATCAAATCTTTCTGAAAGTGATTCCAACGATACTGTTCCTCATTGCCGTTATAGCTGTGGTGTGAACTGCTATTCTTTAATATTGAGAAGGATTTTTAGAACTATTTTTATCGTTATATTTATAGTTATCGTCCTTGGTGTAAACGGGCCTTTGCATGTGTTTATTCACTTACATTTTTGTCTTCAACATGTTGAGCAATAGAAGGGTAAAATCGTTCAAATGTCTTGCCCCTCAGAGAGAAGACACAGCTCCAGCAGCAAGCCCCCATCCAACTATCCCACCTCTGCTGCATTTGCAATCTCTCGAAATAAGGGCAGCATTGGGGGCGGGACCGTCAGTGGAAGCACACTGGCACGCACCTCCAGCACTAACAGCAGCATCCCCACTAAAATCTACAAACCAACCAAAGAGAAGCCTCCTCACCGGAAGCCTCACTTCCCCTATAGGGGGCTGCAAGAAGAGAGGTGTGTATGTGTTTTTTGATTGAGTGTAAGTGATTTTAGTGGATACATTCGTTAAGATAAGTAGCCCGTTC
This sequence comes from Meda fulgida, assembly GCA_030578275.1. Lineage (NCBI taxonomy): Eukaryota > Metazoa > Chordata > Actinopteri > Cypriniformes > Leuciscidae > Meda > Meda fulgida. The sequence continues at coordinate 14,431,868 of CM060626.1, forward strand.
TTGCGTAACACAAAAGATGTAAGATGAAACACACCCACCTTTGGGACAATATAAGGCTGTTTTTATTTCTCTGCCTTCCAGTCCAATTACTGCTGTCAAAGTAGAGAAGGCTTTCCCTCTGAAGGGGGAATCTTCAGCCAAGCTCTCCCACGTGCCCGCCTCTTCTTCCACCTCCACCTCCTCTTCCTCCAATACTGTGAGCACCTCTCCCCTGAAGTCAGGCCTTAACTTCCCCTCCATACCAAAGGCTCCTCTGCTGGCCCCTGGTCAGATCCCTAATGGAAAGGGCCACCTTTCGTCCCAAGACAAGAAAACAGACAGCAGCAATGCCAGTAGCAGAAGACCCTTGTACAAGAGACAAGGTAAATACTAATAGTCACTGCTGTTACTGTATATTTATGCTATTTGTCACAGGAAATTCTACTGGATTGTATTGGAAAAAAAGTACACCCCTTTTCTTGATCTTATGTTTCTGTTATGATATTTTTCTTCTAGAGCGAGAGTTTAATCCAGATATCCATTGTGGGGTTATGGATATGACAGCACATAAGCCATGCACAAGATCCTTAACATGCAAGGTGTGTCTCCTTACACTTGTTTTGAGTTGGAATTATGGATGCACTGTGGAAATTTGGGCCCATAAAAATAGGCAGCTATTTGAAAAATAATTCACACAATAGCTTCATGTGTTAGACATTCAGTCAGACTTTTTAGACCACTTTAAACTTACCAAAAATATTAAACCCAGACATTACACAATAGATTATTTTATTTTTGAATATAGCCGTAATATATTATTATAGTATCAATAAAATAGCAAAAATAATGTCATAATTATGTCATAATTATATTGTATTATATTATATTGTATTTTATAATTTTTTTGAATATTGCCATTAAATAATAATTATAGCAATTATATAAATAAAGCAATATAGAGGTAATAATATAGCAGATAAAAAGTTTCAATATTATCCTGGTTTTATCATCCTTATCAGAATGTTCTTGGCCTATATCCTTATTGTCACCAATATATTGCGGTATAGTGCATCTCTAGGGCATCCCTAATGTGTAAGTGAACCAAACATTTAACTGCTTGACTAAACAGTTAAATATCACCCCCATGTCTCCACAGACACATTCCATAAGCCAGAGGAGGGCGGTGCTCGGGCGGCGGCAACGCTTTGACACGCTGCTCGCTGAGCACAAGAGCAAAGCGCGTGACAAGGAGTTGCACTTCAGGTTGGACCCCTCACACCCAGCTCCCCCTCTCAGGGACCCTCACCCTCCCCACTCCCGCATCCCACAAGACCCTCACCCGGTCTCCCACGGCAATGGCACTGCTGATGCCACCAAGCCTTTGCCCCTCAAACCCAAACCTCATAATTCTGGGCTTCCGCGGTGAGTTGCTTCCTCCTGCCCCACTATTTCTAAACCTCTAAATCAGATTCCTGTTTGATTGATTAGCCAAATTGTGGTAGTTTACAGTCTACATATTTATAGATCTCCAGTTGTTTTTGTTTGGGTCAACCAAGGGAAAGGTTAAGATGCTTTTCTTTATCTTCAGACTCAACAACAGTAACTTTCACAGTGGAGGAGACCCAGCCATGGCCCACGACCAGGCCCACCACTCTCACCCGGCCCCTGTTAGTACTGAGAGCAGCCGCCTCTCCAGCGACGAGGAGGAGAACGAGGAGAGGGAGGAAGCTACGGAGAAACTGGACTGCCATTATTCAGGTTGCCACCCACGACCAGCTGCTGTAAGTACAAGAAACCTTGTGATCTTAAAGTTTTTTTTAGTTTTTTTCCATCAAACTCAAGTGCCTGCATAAACAGTCTCTTGCATTTATTTTGAGTTTTTGAATCACTAAGCTATTCTTAAATGAGTTTGAAATTAATATCCATGGTCTCATTTTAATCCAATTTTGTGGCAACCCACCCTCTTAAAAGTGAGATTCAAGCTGAGTCGGAGATTGAAGAGAATATTCCGAATAACTCCATGTAAATGTACTATTCATGTTCTGTCTCTCACCAGCACTGCACTTTTGGAAGTCGATTGTACGGTAGAGGATGTTATGCGTTTGACCGGCGCTGGGATCAAGTACGGTGTGCTCTCACCACCATGCTGGATAAGCATGTCAACTCACAAATGTGGAAGTGAGTGTTGAGACCCTTCCTGCAAGTAACTGTTTTTCTGATGAACACAGTCCTAATTGTGATTTCTTCCATTAACTTTGTAGGAAAATCCCTCTAGCGTTGGAGAACTCTGCAACAACACCGACAGCCTCTCACCGGACAAGCACAAATTCCCATTCTTCCTCATCCTCCTCCATTTCCGCAGGCTTTCTCAGCCTGTCTTCGTCGCCGCCTTATGATAGCAAGCCTGTCCTGTCGTACGGCACCACCCTGAACGCCCGCTCTTCTCCGCAAGCCTCCGCAAGCGAGCAGCCCGCCTACAGTGGCGCTTCTAGACAAGTGTCAGCCTCATCACCCCAGATGCCTTCAGCCCACTTGTCCTCGCTACCCTCGTTGGGCTCCAACCGACCCCTTAAATCCCGATCTGGTACAAAGTCCTTTAGGGCTCGGGAGCCATCCTCCAGCCTAAGTAACTCTGTCGTCAAGGGTAGTAATAATAGCAGTGTTAGCGTCAGTGGAAGTGCGAGCGGGAGCCTCAGTTCGGGAAAGAAGCGGAAAAACAGTTCCCTGCTAACCTCCCATAGCACTTACACCTCGGAATCATCCTCATCCTCCTCTTTTAAGAAGAACTGCGCAGTAAACGCGGGTAGCCTGGGCAGTGCCTATCATTCCTCGCTCGCCTCCACCCCCACTTCATCGTCATCAGCGTCGTCATCCCACAGCGGGGTGTACAGTGTGGGGGTAAACTGCACCCCAGGCAGGGCCAACTCTCTGAGCTTGAAGCAGGAATCGACGGGACGCGGCCCTCCTTCTGGCAGCCCCGCTGAGTCTATTAAACGCATGAGTGTGGTGATGAACAGCAGCGACTCCACCCTCTCCCTCGGGCCGTTTGTTCACCAGAGCAGCGATCATCACGCTGAGGCACGTCTAGAAGCCAAACGGAGGAAGGGTTCGCCTGGCTCAAGTAGCCTCAACAGCACGGGTACATCTTATCAATACAGATTCACTGTGTTTCATTTTTTTAGTTTTAATCCAGATTCCTGCTTCATTGGAGTTTAGTTTTGATCTAGCAGGGCTCTAGAGTGCGACCAAAATTTGTAAGGATGCGACTAGCATTTTTCTTTGGTCGCACCGGTGCACCTAACGTCCTCACATCCGCTGCCTCTCCACGAACGAAGCGCTTGTTCTCCTTTGTCGCAACTCACACTCATGGTTGGATCATATCGTGGTCTAAACCAATCAGAGACAGAGATGGGGCAGGTCTTTGCCTCTGATTGGCTGTGGTCCAGATATTCCTGTAGGCCTACACTGCTCCGTGCTGTGTGATTGAAATTGCGACCTGAGCACCCGTTTACACTGTCAGTGAAATGTGACCCAATTCTGATTTTTTGCTCATATGTGACAGATCGGATGTGTTCTATGACTGTAAACAGGAAAAAACGCAAGCATTCGGATATTTCGAGATTGGTTTCAGGCCTCGTTCATATGTGGAAATAAATCAGACTGCCAATGCGACTGTCATGTAATCAGGCAGATCGGATTTTCGGAGGCATTAGTCTACGTCTGTTTAATGAAGAGAGCAACCCTGACACACATCTGCAAAGGGACGGATGGCCCAACGAACTTGTGTCGTGGTAGGAGAGGAATGTGGACAAAAATTGACACAACATATCAAAGGTTGGCTTGCTCATCCTAAAATTTCGGACCCACTGCTCCTCGTTAAAGCCCGTCACGATCTCATGAAAATGCGTCTATAGCACGAATTTTATTTATCGTGCCATTTACAGCAAAAATATTGTGTGCATATGGTATGCACTTTATGGCGTGCAATACACACGTTTACAGTGCGTATCATATGCACACAAAAACTGTTTCGGGGTATAAATGGCATGAGAAATAAAATTTGTGCTATGGATAGGCTACGCACTTTCATGAGATCGTGTTGTATGTTCCCACCAGTCCTGAGATCTCTCTCGCTGCGCGTTCATCCATCTGTGCAAGAACACCCTTTCAACATGCGAGATGTTTTAGATCTATGTCAAGTGTAAACACATGAATCGGATATGGGTCACAATTTAAAGAACGTGTAAACGGACAGTCAAAAAATATATAGGATATATAGGCAACAAATCAGAATTGGGCATCAAGACCTGCATTGTAAACGAGGCTACTGCAATCAGCATCAGCAAAATAAACGCACGAAAACAGATGACGAACAATGAAAAGAAATAGACAGTTTTTTCTTCAAGAAAGGTAGGCCTGTTCCCCCCAACACTCTCCCAGGTCAATGCTCTGACAACAGCCCAGACATGGAGCTACTTCAGCCATCAGTTCAGGGAAGCACTTTTAAACAGTTGCACTTTATATTTATATTTCGAAATGTTTTATTTAGCTTAAAATGTTTTAGTTTGGCAGCTCAGTGAAGCACTTTAAAAAAAGTTTTATTTATTTTTTATATATATATAATTGTGCTTCAAAAAAGTATTTACCTACACTTTATTCTTGTTTAAAATCATTTAGATAATATATATGAATGTATATGGAGCGTGCTAAAAAGGTGACCTTAAAATTGTGGCGTTAAAGGCGACGCGGGCCGAGGAAAAATTTGGGTGCACCTAAATTTTGTGCTGGTGCACCTAAATAAAAAAGTTAGGCGCACCAGTGCAACCAAGGCAAAAAGTTAGTCTGGAGCCCTGTCTAGCTTCTCTTTCATTTAAGTTTCACTTAATTTGCTTTCTGTTTCATTTCAGTTTCACTTAATTTGCTTTCTGTTTCATTTCAGTTTCACTTAATTTGCTTTCTGTTTCATTTCAGTTTCACTTAATTTGCTTTCTGTTTCATTTCAGTTTCACTTAATTTGCTTTGTTACCTTTCAGTTTAATTTTAATCTGGTTTCTGTTTCATGTCAATTTGGTTTCAGTCCAAATCAGACTCTGTCTTATGTCATTTTAGTATTTATCCAGGTTAATTTAATTTAATTTATTTTTTATATATTTATTTATTTAGTTTTAATTTGGGTTTTCATTTTAGGTTGTTTTTAATCCAGATTCTATTTCATTTCTTTTTAATTTGTTAATCCGATTTCTGTTTTTTCTGATTTTCTTTTTAGTTTTGATCCCTTTACTATTTCAGTTTAGTGTCAATCCAGTTTCTATTTGATTTCAGTTAAATTTTTCAGTTTCATGTCATTTTGATCTCAAATTGATTTCAATAGTATTTCAATTGAATTGTAATCCACACTCTAATGTCAATTTCGTATTATTCCAGTTTCTATTTTTATTCTAGTTTGTTTAGTTTTTGTTTTGCGTCATTTCACATTAGTATCAACCCCTTTTTCATCTTACTTAAGTTTTGATCCAGTTTTGATCTATATTTCACTGAAATTTACTTTAGTGTGTTTAATCCAGTTTCAGTTTCATACGAGTTTATTTTTTATGCAGTTTCAGGTTAATTTCAGTTTAATTTCAATCTAGACTCTGTTTGATGTCATTTTAGTATCAATCCAGTTTCTGGATTCATTTTGATCCGATTGCTTTTAAATATCAGGTAAATTTTAACGTTGCTTTTGATTCATTTCAGTTTAGTTTTACGGTTTTGTTACATTTCACATGAGCTTTAATGCACTTTAATCACCGCTCTTCAAAGTTTACTTAAAAAAATGAACAGAGAAGGAACGAACTGACTCTCTGGATCTCCATCCAATCCTAGAAACACTATAAACCAAAAGTATTTTGTAGACTTTACATAATTATTATTTGCTGTTTGCTTGAATCCAAAGTGCTGTTTCTTATTCAAATTGTGTAATGACTTTGACAGTGTCTGGAGCAGGAGGGGGAGGAGGACAAGGTCCTGGCAGGCCCAAAATGGCCAAGTCTCCATCAATCAACAACATCCACAGCAAGCACGCTCGCTCTATACCCGGACCACCAGGGCTCCCTAACAATTCACTTATACATCAGGTTAGTTTGTTTACATCGTACGGTTGCTTCATTGTTTTAGTTCAGAATGTAACATTGCCTGTTGTTTCGGCAGCCAAAGGCTCGTCCCTGACACCGGTGTGGAGGCTCTGAGCGTGCTGAGCAGTAGGCTGGACCCAGAGCTCCCTCAGCCCCCTCATGCCACTCTGCACGAGGCCTTCTTTTTCTCTTACTCTTCCCACAATCCTCAGGGTGGAATGCACACTGGGTGGCCCATTTGATGTCCTTCGTGGGGGTTTCCTCCCAAAGCCATGCAGGGGCACTCTCCTGGGATAGGATAATAAGCCAGAGAGATCTAGTTCTCCTGTCGGAGGTTATAATGAATCTATACAATGCACCATTGGGTACAACGCCTGCTTCGTAGAGCTACCCAGCCTGAGCACTTGCGCTGGGGTCTGAAGGTACAGATTTGGGCTGGTACGTAGCCTCACCAACACTACCAAGCATAGGAGGGATGGGCGACACAAACAAGATGAATTCTTCGGTATGTGTGGACTACTGGAAACTGAAATCCTACTCAGCCTTGGAGGAAGTGTACAGGAGAGGAACATCCCTACAGTAGACACACAATCATCTTAAGTTAATCATAACACGTGATCTCTCTCTGGAAGGCTGAATAAGATCGAGCTGCGCTCACTGCAGATAGACATGACTGGAGTGGAGTTTCAACACGAGCAACCTAAACTTAAAAGATTATGCAAACTAGACATTTGTACACCACATTTTGTTTACAGGCTAGCAAATGTATAGCAAACAGAACAAAATACCATTTATCATACACTTTTGGAAAGAAATGAATCATGTTTCAATTTAGAGTTTTGTTTTATTTCAAGGGAATTTTTATGAACTTCGGCTAAAGGCGTTACTTTTTTTTACAGAACAATCCAACCTTGACTTGAACTCTAACACCCTGCATTACCTAAAGCACTTGATTTTTTCCCCCACCCCATTCATTTGAATAATTTCAGGTTTATTAGTAGCCTAGCATCTCTGATCAACATTTGTCTCTTAAAGCTCCCAAAAAATATTAAGTTTTAGGTACATTAAGGGCTTGATTCAGTAAAGCTTTTTAGCACATGCAAAAACAACTGCAGGAACAGAACGAGAGACAGCAGGTGACGTCTCACCTCCTCCAATTACCTATTGTAGCACTAAAGAAGCATGTGCTGAAATCTTAATGTACTAAAATCTGCAGTCTTGCTCGAAAATGATTGTAGGAGAGCCATTTCCTTGTGTCAATGCCTTAGGCATGGTATTGTTTTTTTGCCGTTTCAATCTCAGAAAGGGGCTTATCCCTAGTTGCTGTTGAGCCATAGACCAACATTACAGACACACTATCATCTCAGCAATGGAGTAGACGTTTTCATGACTCAATACTGTGAGACACATATACAGTAGTCTGGCCATCACCATCTCATGAAATAACCTATACTACGACCCAACGTTCCTGCATTGATCCGACACGAACCGATTTAAATCTCATTTTCATTGGGGGTCTGTCAACTTAAAAAGACCATTTTTTTCCCCTTTTTTGGCTCGTTGATCTTCAGAAGAGGTGTTGAGCTGGATTTTGTGTAAGTTGGGGCTTCTCTTTAAAACTCCTGTAAATTCCTGAACTCCACTGATGTCAGTCAGCAATCGTTGCTGAGAAGTAGAGCATGATTTTTGTCTGTGTGTGTGTGTTTTTTTTTCCCTTCGGCTTTTTCGTACACGAAACCGAATACAAATATTGAAGTATCCCTATTTCAGAAATACATATTTTGTTAAAGAATTGTACATATGGAGATGTATTTTTGCACAGGCATTTTCGTAAAACTTTTTGGTACAATTGAGATCATTATTATTTATTTAGTAAATGGAAACATTCTAAGATTATTAGAAGTGGTTCACTGCCAAGCAAATAATGCAATACGCCACTATCCAAACACAGCTTCTTTTAGTCACATGCCGAGTTCCCCCAGACAGATTGTTGCCACAGTAGTGGGAAATCATCCACCGTATATATATATATATATATATATATATTATTATTTTTTTTTTTTTTAGGTGTTAATAGTTCTTTTTCCCCCCTCCCTCATGATGCCTCCCCATCTCAATCCAAGAGGTCAGAGAATGTGATCAAAATAGCCCGTTACAACTGTGCAAAAGATTTCTGGCTGGCTGATGTATTTTGTAGGACTTTTCTAACTGGAAGAGGGAACAAGACAGTTGTACAGTGCAAAAGGTGCACCACTGTTGCCAAATGTTGCAATTGGATACATTGCTTTTTAATTACTTGTTCATTTGCTTTTATTTAACACTAACAAAAAAAAAAGAGAAAGTGCCTGAATTAGTTTCTCATTGACTGTTGTTAAGGCAGAACTTTTTATTTCATGTATTCATTTTTCCACAGTACTTGAATGTTATATAAAGGTTTAGAAACTTTTTAAACCTGCCTAGGAGTCTCATACGTCGCCCTTTTCCCCTTCAAGTAGTGCGGTAACTGATTGATGAAATGCACGGCGGAGGAGTGACACTTGACACGAGAAAAGCTTCCTGTCTGTCCCTTGTATTCTTTTATGACTACTTTTGATATTAGAAATTTTCAAAGCGAGAGGGATAGATATTTTTTTGGCAAAGTCGGTGATTTCAACCAATGCTTTAGGCAGATAAATGTACTGTTTACCTTGAAATTGTAACTCCACTGTTTTCAGATGACGAAAGCTTTGTGAAGATGTTTGATTAAACAACAGATTTGGAATGTGAATCTAAGATAAAACAGTTTGCTTTTTGGGGAAGAAGCCTCTACATATAAACCTATGTACGAGTGTGTATATTTTGATTTTTTTTTTGTATACATATTCAAAAATCATTTGATCAGCTGGACTTTTGTGTGTTGGCTGCTATGTAATTCATGAACAAACACAGTAGGGTAGATTTACCTAATATTTAAAGAAAAGATTGTATAGTATATTTGTTTTGTAACAAGTTTCTGTAAATATATAAAAAAAATAATTTATACAGTTATTTATAAGAAAAATGTGTCAGACTCATCTTTTTCCCCCATTTGCTCACACAACAAAGACAAACTCAAGTTTCCTCCAATTCAGTTTTATTATATACTGTACATAAAACAAAAGACAGGTTGCTCACAAGAAAAGATGGGTATCGATCAATTGCCACATGCTGGACTACATGTTGATCACTCTGGACAGCTTCTGCACTCTGTTGAGCAGGAGATCGCCTTTCTTTATGGTTTCTTGGTATTGCCAGTTCTTACTATCAGGTCTGGGAGAGAAAAAAGGACAAGTAATGCACAGTTGACCATATATCAAACAGGGATTTAAATAAGACACATTAACATTAGGTCTTCACCTGTTAGTTTCCACAATCTCATTAACTTTGTCGATCTTGCAATGTAAACGCCCAGCAGCGATAAATCGTGACAGCTCCCTAGGGAAAGGAAAAGACCAAAGTGAGTGAAGAAAATATGTTTATGTAAGTTTTAGTATAGAGGTTTATATGAATGTGGGAGCGTACTGGTCGATGAACTCAGTGCTGACTCCAAAGGCTTCGGCCATGTATCCCAGTGTGAGGGAGCGGTAGGATTCCAGTAACTGGCTATAGGCCAGGATGCGCATCTCTCGAACATAGTATCGGTAATGAGGAGCAAACAACCAGTCTTGCTTCATCTCCTGTTCCACTCGAGCTACAGAAGAAAACAGATGGAACATCTAACAAACATTTTTAAACAATGACAGAAGACTAGAAGTCCTTTCAATAAACACTACAAATAATATAGCTTACAGCATCTTAAAGTGGAGAGTGGCTAGTTAAGCAATCACAGTCTCTTAAGTGAGTGGCATGTGAAGGCCAAGTATGGTAGACCATACTCAGAATTTGTCCTCTGCGTTTAACCCATCCAAGTTAGTGCGCACACACACACACACTGCAAACCGTGGACAAACACACAAGGAGCAGGAGGCACCCCCGGGGAGCGATTGTGGGTTAAGCGCCTTTCTCAAGGGCACCTCAGTCATTTCCTGCCTGTATTGAAAATCAAACCCACAACCTTCGGGCTACAAGTCTGACTGCATTAGGCTCCACTATTATTTTACTTACCCAATGATTGGAAGAATACAGAATAACGGCACTCGTAGAGCGAGAAGAGGTACTGACGGACAGCAGGTAAACTGTGCAACACCTCCAAGATCTCAGCACCTTTAATCACCTGAAAGAAAGCCAGAAATCTGTATTAGCTTTTAGCCATATAACACTTAAAACGCTTAATAAAGGAAGCCTTTTGTTAGCAGACTACTTCATGAAAATTGCACACTTGCTTTTTAATAATCTCTTATGTAGAGAGAACCACTTTGTGTTACTCTGGATAAGTGTTTGCTAAATGCATTAAATATAATTTTATAGATGTGATTCAATAAAGCTGGGGTTTTCAAACGGGGGTATAAGGAGCCTCAAACGAGTGCTAGTAAAGAGGTCAATAGCAAATTTGAGGGAAAATATTTTTAAGTTTTAACTCATGATACATGTTAATTTTAAAACATTTAGAGAATGTCATATTACCCTTTCCTTTTTATTCTTCTTTCTAAAGACTAGTCCGAAATCATGAAATTAAGCCATAGTAAAAATGTGAGTATTTGTAAGAGTTTCATCTTTAAAATTTTACTGAAAATATCTATCTTTAGCTAATACACAGCTAATATAAAGAGAATATTGTAATATTCTATGATAATAAAATACCAAATTAATTTTTCAAGCAACAAAATAAAATCACTACTTTTTCTTTACTTTTGTTTGTGGGTCCGTGGCATCAAATAGTAATTAAAAAACCCTGATTTTGTATTACTTTTTATTCCTGAATTACTGCTCTAAGAACTGAGGAAGCTGAGAAGACAAATCAGAAGAAAAAAAAATGTCCACACTGTTTGATTTCATGTAAGAGTATCTTTTGCTCACCGATGCTGCATTTATTTGATGAAAAATACAGTAAAAACAGTATTGTGAAATACTATATCCAATTTAAAATTACTGCTTCATAATATATTTTAAAATGTCATTTATTCCTGTGATGCTAAATTTTCCGCATCATTACTCCAGTTTTCGGTGTCACGCGATCCTTTAGAAATCATTCTAATATGCTGATTTGCTGCTCATGAATTACCTCTAATTATTATCAATGTTGAAAACAGTTAAAACAGCTGCTGAACATTTTTGTGGAAACCAAGATACTTTTATCAGCATTCTTTGATTCTGGAAAGTTCAAAAGAACAACATTTATTTGAAACAGAAATCGGTTGAAACATTATACATGTATTTACTGTCACTTGCTGTCCTTGCTGAATCATAGTATTAAATAATAAAAACAAATAAATAAATTCTTACAGACCCCACATTTTTGAACAGTAGTGTAATACACTGGCTTTCCTGTGTATCAAAAATAGCGTTGTAGCCCAAAGCAGGACTTATATCACATTTGTTCATTTGTAAAAAAAAAAAAACATTAGCACAAAATTTGGGCCAGATCTTACCTTCTCTCTCAGGTCAGGCCTCTTCAGTGCGATCATACACACATACACAGTGTATGTAACAAACGTCTTGTAGTCCATGAGCTCATACGAGGTGAATGTAGAGACCGTGTCCAGAAAGAGCTCCGCTGCCTGCTTGAAATCCCGAATGGCCACACAGTAGAGACCCTGATACACCTTCAGACGATTCCTCCGGTCCCAGTCACCACCTTCTTCAATCAGACTGTTCATGCATGCAAAGTTCGTGTGTCAGGCCAACATTTCAGCTTGAGATGCATTTGTTCATTAAAAAATAAGTATGCACTCTATACCACACCTTTTGGCTTTCTCAGTGTTGCGGGTTATGAGGTCGTTGTCCATATAAAACAGGCCGATCCTCAGCAGGTAGAAAACAATATCTAAGCGATGACCAAGAGCAACAGTCTTGTCATACGTCTTCCTGAAGGCAGTCAGGGCCCCTTCCTAAATGAACGGCAGAGAAATATTATCAGTGCATTTAAAGATGAAGATGAAATAGTGTAAGAATCAATACAGCGAAGCTGAACGGATAGAAAGCAGGACATTGAATGCACAAATGCAACATGCCGATGAACAGGTGTAATAATTGTTCAAAAAAATCGTTCAAAAGTTTGGGGTCAGTAAGATTTTTTTTTTTTTTTTTTTTTTTAAGAAATTAATACTTTTATTCAGCAAGCATGCATTAAATTGATCAAAAGTGACAGTAAAGACATAATGTTACAAAAGATTTAGAAGCACAACGGTTTTCAACATTGATAAGAAATGTTTCTTGAGCACCAAATCAGCATATTAGAATGATTTCTGAAGGATCGTGTGACACTGAAGACTGGAGTAATGATGCTGAAAAATCAGCTTTGCCATCACAGGAAAAGAAATTACATTTTAAAATACATTAAAATAGAAATTGTAATATTTCACAATATTACTGTTTTTACTGTACGCTTGATCAAATAAATGCAGCCTTGGTGAGCTTTTTAACATCTTTAAAAAATCGTATCAACCCCAAACTTTAAAATGTAGTGTCTATGTAATTCAGGTATAAAAATTAATTATATTTACCAGAAAATGCAGTCCACAGTTCTTTCAGGAATTGTTCAAATCATCATCATCGCCGTGTGAATTCTTACCTTGTCACCGATGCGTATGAGATATTCAGCTTTGGCCATCATGGCATCCCTGATCTCACTCTCGCCGAGGTTCTTCTCAGCATCTTCCAAAACATCATCCAGCCGTTTCAGCTCGTCCTCATTTTCTTTCTTCATCTTACTCAACAGATCTGTGTCCGCCTGCCATTTCAGATCTTTACACAGAGCTTCATAGTATGGGGCCATATCTACAAAATAGAGTATCACATCATCACCAATCACCATATGCACATTTTAGGAGTTTCACTTATATAATACACCCAAATATGCATGTAAGGAAATGCATTCAAAAGAGGAACAGTAGAGAAACAATTATCTATCCAGGGTTTTCAATCTTTTAGATGTCACAAACCCCCAAATATGATTTTTACTTATTTAATAAATTTAAATTAAATGTACTTTAACCTAACTTAATTATATTAAATAACTAATATGTTATTCCATTTTAACCACACCTACATAAATGTATGCAATTATAGTGTTTATTGGCAAAAATATAATGATTTGATCGCAGTTGTTGTCGTCACAGAATGATCGTATTGTGTATGTGTTAAATACACGAATATGTCGATCACAATTCTCAATAGGTTTTTTGTAAGCAAGAATCTACGGCATGAGTCACTACAGAAAAGTTCATTAAAAAAAACATTTAAAAAAATAGTGTAAACAGACTGACAATCGGCCCTGGATTAACGTATATTATAATATAGCAATTAAGAACATTAATAACCGACATTCAAAAGTGCCAGAAGAAATGTATGATAACCAGCAAATAGAGTAGCAGCTAATGAGCTAGTGTGCTACCTGGCCTGTCAACCAACTAAACCCCAAATGGCAGGAAAACGATAAAGCTCGTGCATGAAACAGCTGAATATATTGCAGTAGTACAAAAACGCTGTAATATATTTGCTAAATGAGCAGAATGTGTGAGTGAATGAACTCACTGTTGAGTTTGATGGCGTCCATCAGCTCGCTCTTCACTTTAGCATCCTGTTTGTGAGTCAGTAAAAACTTCAGCTGAGCTATTCTCAGATTGGGGTTTTTAGGTAAACCCTCTTCCTCCAGGTTTTCCAACGGCATATTTGCAGAGTTAAAAAATGACTACAGAACAACGGGAGAAAATGTTACGGCTGGGAGTGATAACGATGAACCAGTAGTGGCAACGATGACTAGGGGGAAATCTAAACAAAAAAAATCGGTAAATTCACTTCCTCCTGCTCGAGACAACGACGCAGGGTAAAGACAGTCAATGGACGTCAAACAACGTAACAAAAAAAACACTGCCCCCGTCTGGTTGTATGATATATTGCACCTATTCTACAATATTCTAAAATAGTTTTTTTTTTTTTTTTTTTTTTTTTTTTTTTAATCAAATGTATTTATTTTTTACACAGTTTTTCTTTTCCACATACTCCCTTGCGGCCCCCTTGGGGTCCTTGGACCCCAGTTTGAAAAACCCTGATTTTTAGACTCTCAAGTTCGCAGCCTTTCAATGTTCAATATTTTGATGACCCTACAAAATGATACACTGCATACATTTAAAATAAAGCTATTTTATTCTGGACAAATCGTTCAAATTTATATAGCTATTTTTAGAAGACAAAATGTGACGAGTCATTCCAGTGTCAAAAATTAATCAAAATCCTCCCCAAACTGCCTAACAGAGATGACTCTGTATCTATTGAAGAGAAGCAGTCGTGCTTCATGGACACAAAACAAGAATATAAGCATGAAGAGCATATTGAAGGAACTGGTAGGAACATTTTACTAGCTATATAGCCTAATAATTATATTACCAGACCTTTGAAACTATCTCATCATTTAAACAAAATCATAAGGGTGAAGATAAGCATATTGCTGGATCATATGTCTCTGTGAACTATTTCTCTATTTCTTTGAACTAAGTGCAGAGTTAAACTCTTAACCAAAGTTTACTCATTTACTCAGAATGTGGCTCCGTGTCATTCTTGAACAAAAGAAACCCCCTCTGCATGGTTGTGAAGTATCGACATGTTGAATATGAATGTAGTCAGTGAACACTGTGCTATAATTTCAGGTAGGCGGGAAAGCGCTTGTTTTTATCATTGTGCTTGGTTTGGGTGGATCATTTCAGAATGGATTTCATCTCACCGCGATCAGCTCTCCGTCTCCAGTGAGCACTTGTATTTCTATTTATTTTGTCACTGTTATTACATTAAGAGTGCAGGATACATTTTATTTTAAAGTGTCCTTGTTAGTGCCACTCTTAGTGAAATATGGTTCAGTGAGTTTTATATAGAACCCTGGGGTTATTGACCCAATCTCTTAAAAAATTAAGGTTCAAAAGTGGGGTTTTGCAGTGATGCCATAGAAGAACAATTTTGAGTTCCCCAACTTTCCCCAGCATTCAGTGAATTCTTTTACTAATTGTGAAGAACATTTAAATAATCTATGAAAATGGAATGGAACCTTTAAAGGGATAGTTCACCCAAAAATGAAAATCTTGTCATCATTTACTCATCCCCATGTTGTTCCAAACCTGTAAGAGTTTCTTTCTTCTGCTGAACACAAAAGAAGATATTTTGATGAATGTTGGTAACTGTTCAACAGAAGAAAGAAACTCATAGGTTCAAAAGGTTCTTTATAGTGGAAACGGGTTCTTTATAGAGTATTTAAATGTTCTTTACAATAAGAAAAACATGGTTCCTTTAAGAACTTTTCACAGAAAGATTATTTGGGGAACCCAAAATGGTTCTTTTGTGTCATGAAAACCCCTTTTTTGAAATCTTAATTTTTAAGGATGTTAAAGGTTCTTCATGGAACCCCTGATGCCAATAAATAACCTTTATTTTTTAAAGTGTAAGGATAAATGTCTTTAATGATTGCATACTTTAAGGTTATTTTAAAAAATGTCAAGTGATAATGCTTACAAGCTGCTTAATTCATAAAATCTACTCAAAATAAAAAGAATTTAAAACAAAATTAATAAATTAACACCCATAAAATGATGGGAACCGACAGAACCCTTTAAGTTTCTTTATAAAAAGTGATCAGTTGACTTACCTTAAAAAAGTGAGGGAACCCGCTGCCTTACAATTATTAAGTAAATAAACTTCATGCGTAATAAAAAAATGAAGTTATGTGGAATTTTTCAATTACGCATTAAGTTTATGCTACTTAATAACTTTAAAGCAACGGGTTTCCTTACTTTAAAAACAAAAGTCAAATCAACTGATCAGTTTTTAGTTTAGTTTTAAGATGTAATTACACATATAGGGTTCATTAACAACATTATTATATGGTGAGGGATAGGGTTTGGTTTAGCTGCTTGTAATTATGCATAATTTACCATTACTATAGCAAATAGATGTAACGTAACAAAGACACTTTAAAATAGTGTTACCTGAAAGCACTTTATTTTTCTATTGCCAAATATGTACCATCTAGATCAAACATTTCACGATTTGTGTTGAATCCCACAGTACATTCAGAGCTTTATTAACAGAAGCTGGATGCATCACTATGGAGATGTCCCAGGAGAGAAGACCATTACCTTTATATGGTCTGCTGTGGTGGCTCTATACGCTTTTGGTGGTCTCATTGGCTCCATATCTGTCCGATACTTAACCAGTCGTCTGGGAAGGTTCATGTCACCCATCCTCATTTCCTTTCTCCATTCTGCCTTTTAACTTGTGATAAGTAGCCATATCACTCTGGCATAATATTTTCAGGGTAAAAAAAAATGGATGCTCATTTACTGTTCACATTCTTCTTTCAGAAAAGGAACCATGCTGTTGAACAGTGCCATCGCAGTGGTGGCCACAGTAATCATGTACATTAGCAAACCTACATACTCATTTGAGTTGATCCTTGTAGCACGCTTCCTAATTGGATTCGGAGCAGGTATGTCAGACTCTATTATAAATGATACCTAAGATGTAGCTTAATCATAAGTGATGTGTATTGTGATTTGCTTTCGCTCTTTGTTGGTAGGATTAGGTTTGAATGTCCATGCCATCTACCTTGGTGAGAGTTCACCAAAGAAAATCAGAGGCATGGTGACACTCACAGCCGCCACCTTTTTGTCCCTTGGTAAACTGGCAGGACAATTTGCTGGCCTCCGGTAATAATTAAGTATCAATTAAAGCAATGAAACAGAAGAGAAAGATCTTTTCTTGCGAATTGTAACCCAAGTAAAAAAGCTGGCATGAAATGAAAGTTGTGATAGTATTTTCATCCATTTTTGTGACGGCTTCTTGAACAAGAACAAAATGGCTGGACTTGATTTTTGTCCATTGATTGGATTGTTGGATCATTGTGCTTTGCTATTGGTAGATCGCATGTGAGTGACAGGTTGCCCCGCCCTCGCCCCAGTAAACACGTCATCAGAGAAGAATAGAGATGTTGCTGCAAGTGGTAGCGGAAGATATTTTGATTATAGATTATGAGGATGATTTAAAAATGTACGATGTGCATGGATAAAACGGTTATGTTCCTAAAATATCTTTTAGATTTCATGGTGACTAATGAAAAATGCGAGCTTGAAGTCGATTGTAAGAAAGAGGCGGGGTTTAAGCAGGCGGAGTTTCATTTCACTGAAAGATTGAGTTATGACTTTTTGATTAAGAATAACAAACATGCTGAATTGTTCACAATAAAAAGTAGCATTAAAAAATAGATTTTCATTTCATGCCTACTTTAATGTTTGATTTAATTTATGTGGCTTCTGGAAACTAATCTTTTCATTATCAATATTTTTTTGAATTGCTCTAAGATTCTCATTTCATTCATAGGGAAATTCTTGGCCGTGAAGAGTGGTGGAACATCCTGTTGTGCATCCCGACGTTTTTTTGCGTGGTTCAGTTGGCAGTCTTGCCATTCTTCCCTGATGCTCCAAGATATATTCTGATAGAGAAGGGCAACACTGAACAGTGCAAAAAGGGTGCTTTGCATTTAACCAAATAAATGCAATTTCATGTAACTGACGAACCTCTGTATGTCATTGCAACAACCTTTTGTGTTAAATGACGCATATGTGTTTCCATCGGCAGCGCTGCAGTGTCTATGGGGACCGGGAGATTATAAGATGGAGATAGAGGAGATGGCAGAGGAGCAGCTAGTCATTGGAGAGGAGCACAACAAGAGTCTGCTGGATCTTCTGAGAGACAAGCACTTGCGCTGGCAGGTCTTTTCCCTGCTGGTCATAAACGGATGTATCCAGTTCAGCGGCGTCTCTGCTGTAAATCATTTAGCTTTTATCGTCAATTAATCATATTGTGCTTCTATAAAGAAATCTGTTCTGATTCAAAAGTGACCTATGTCATTTCATTGCGTTGTCAAAAAGTGTCCAGGACATCCTTTAATGGTTACAGAAAAATGGTTACAGGTACCTTGTTAAAATGTGATCTTTTACCCTTCTCGCTCATAGATCGCCGTCTTTTCTTTCAATATCTTTTTGGAAGCGGGAATTCCAGTGGATAAGATCCGTTACGTCACTCTGGGCATAGGAGCATCAGAAGTTCTTGTCTCCATAACCTGTGTAAGTTCCAGAGAAGCACACATGAAAGTGTGTGACTTGAAATGGGATTAGGATCATTTTTCATGGAGGAACATCATAAATCATCTTTGTAGCCTTTTTTTATTAGTATTTCTGCTTGTGTGCATGTGTAGGGCCTGTTCATTGAGAGTGTGGGGAGGAGAGCCTTGATGTGGAAAGGGTTTGGGGGAATGTCAGCTATTATGGCATTAATCACAGTCACCCTGTCCCTAAAGGTGAGTTTCATTCATTTAACAGCCCACAGCAAGCACAGAACAGACCTTTATCATCATCTCTATTTCATCTGCAGGACTACAGCTTTGTGATTCCATACATCACAGTCATCCTCATTTTCCTCTTCATTATTTTCTATGGAGGAGGGCCAGGTAAAGCTATTTGCATATTTATATGACATTTAGTTCTGGTTTTTGAATTTGATTGGTCGGTTGGCATTTCAAAAGTGCTGTTGTAACAATTACATATAAGAGGCATTTCACAGTGAAATTGGCATTTCACTGGGCTACATTTTCATTGCTTTCTATGTAAACATGGCCTAGACGAAAGTTTGTCTTTTGAAAATCGTGGCGCTCAAGTTAAACGAAGTTCAGGGATTCACCCGTGTGTTTACTTAGATGACTTTATTGACTTTTGAAATGTCACCGAACTTTCACTATAGCATAATTGATCTGTTGCACGCATATCGCGTTCTTAATCGTATGTGATATTGTTTAAGATAAGAACATATTGGTTATAAACTGACCAGTCAGTGCAAACAACTTAAACCAGTTTGCTCTGAACAGCTGGAACAGCCATCTCGCTCGCCAATGAGATCTTCATCCAGTCATACCGCCCAGCTGCATTTATGTTTACCGGCTTCCTGCGCTGGCTGGGATTCGCCATGCTTGGATTGATCTTCCCATTCCTTATTGTAAGTCCATCAACTAAGCAATACCACAAAAATATGCACCTTTATTATTAGCAATGTTTGTGGATTCAGCCACTTTATTAATGTTAAAATATATAAAGTGTGTGTGCTCCACAAAAGCAGCATTATTAAATGTCATTGCTATTACTGTATATGTTTCAATAATGGTTCATGTAAGAAGCTTTTGCCATCATAATTAAAGCCATTTATTAAGGCTTTATTGTGATTCTCTCCTCTTTATTTTATACAGTCATAAAAGACGAACTTTTTTATGTGTGCCCTATTATATGTCTTCTTCCTGAACAATGTGTAATACCAGGCTTTCATCACACCTTATCGCTGCTCCTGTGAAACGGCTCTGCTGTCTGTTGCTGCACAGAGACTCACTTTAACAAAAGACCACATTTCTCATCCATGTTTCTGCAGGCCGCTCTGAAGTCTCTGAGCTTTGTTCTCTTCTCCTGCGTTTGTCTGATAGCTGCTCTCTACGTCTTCTTCATCCTTCCTGAAACAAAAGGCAAAACCCCACTTGAAATTTCCCAAGACTTTAAGAACATCAGAGCGTGTGGATCCTCCAAAGAAGATGTCATGTGCTTAGAGACAAAGCTTTAAAGTTGCCATATTGATGTTAATATGGATGGATGTTGACTAGCATTACATTACCATCACATTTATTTATCAACATTATATTTATAAAGACAGACTGCTTTGCTAATATTATCAGAAAGTGATGCTGTACAGTCAGTTGGATGGATGGTCTTGAGTTTATTTTATATATTAGACACGTGATAATGGCCGGATGAATGTATGTTATCCAACTTAATGCATACTTAACAATAAATAAATAAATGCACTTGATTCTAGACTAGTTTTTTAATGAATAAAAATATTTGAAATACAAAACTTGTTCTGTTATTTGATCTGCGTGTTTTCTTGCCACTCAAAACATTGTGAAAATTCAGGACCTTTTCATTCTAGTTTCTTTTCTTTTTTTCTCAATAAATGTCTAACATAACGTAATGTCGAAAGTAACCCATGTTTATTTCTTACATGACATAGTTCATTAACCTGGAAATTAAACATTATAATGTTAATGCAATCTCTGAAGAGTTAAGTGAGGTTAACCCCATTGTATCGGCCCACCCAGGTATTTCGCAGGGGCTCTGGTTTGTAGAACCCTGTGAAGGTTCAGCACAGGGACTTCCGCTCTTATCAGTCCCGGACAGACTGTACGGGGCTTCCCAGCCTCATTAGCAGTTTAATAGGTACTGTGTGAACTTCATAGACCAATAATGATTGACATAACTAGAAGCTTTATCACCGCCTCAGCTGTTTCACAGGATTAACTGGAGGAATCATTTAACTGACTATCAATGATTATGGACATTCCAAAACATCATATTGGAACTACTTTTTTATTCACATGTTCCCTAATGGGAATGGCCCATTTAGTTAGAAACTAGTGAGGAGATTCAAATAGGCACAGGGTTTGACACAGAATCTCACAGACCCAAAGTCAATCATTTTGATACTTGTTACTAAACAACATATAACTAATATACCTGCTATGTAGTTTACATAATACAGCATCACATGTATATATTACTTTATTATATATGTAGGTGTTTCTTCAGATTTTGCTAGGTTTTTCAATCAAGTCATTCTGGATGAAAGAGTTCATTAAAAAAATGTATGAAATGAAATGAATAATGGGTTTACATAATTTTAAATATGCAGTCTATTCAAAATGTCATATTCAGATTTCATAATTGAAATCTAAAAATATTTATGTATAATTTGTCTCAGATGTATACACACACACACACACACACACACACACACACACACACACACACACATATATAGAGAATTAATGTATGGTTAAAGGTTTTGTGACAAAAACAAAAGCTGAAATCTGTTATTTTTAACAAAAATCAATCCCTGCATCATAAGTTAAATAACCACCCATCTATACATAATGTCATTTCAATTTAAATTATGGGACATTATACAATATTTCCAACTGCCAAAGGGTGGCGCTGTATATTCACTGCAGGGTTACAGTAAAGCACACTGCAGTGCGATCAGCTTTTAATATGAACCAAAGAGTGTGTTTTTAAATTCCTTCAACATGATACACGAGCATGTTACACCAGAAGCACTTTTGTTAATACCAACTAAGATTTTACCAGTTTTTCTGTTTTTTTGTTTTTGTTTGTTTTTCTTCACACAAGAGAACTTGGTAAAATATAGGCCACTCCACAGATCTTATTGTGCAGTGCGGAGATATGATATGCTATGCTTATGGTTTATTTTTGCTAAGACAGTAAGTAGGTTATTCACACTATACTGTTCAAAAGCTTGAGGTCAGAGTCATGCTCACCAAGGCTGAATTTATGTGGTCAAAAATGCAGTGAAAACACTAGTGTGAAATATTAGTACAATTTAAAACAACTATTCTATTTTAAAATATTTCAAATATTCCTGTGATGGTAAAGCTGAGTTTTCAGCATCATTACCCATTTCTTATTATTATCAAGGCTGAAAACAGTTGTGCTGGAAACTGATTTTTTTTTTATTATTCTTTGATGAAAGCATTTAGTATTCATATATATATGAAACATATATATGCACACACTTACTAACCCTAATCTTTTGAACGGTAGTGCAACATTTGTTTTTTTCTTTTTTATGTTCTCCATTAAGACAACCTAACACAGCTTAAATGCTAACAATGCAACCATTTAGTCACCGCTCAATCACATAATGTCATGATCTCATGAAAAGCTCATAATTGTAACTACAATGTGACACCAGTCCTCTCTCTGGTGTGCATATGGATTTCATTCATTCTGAGTGTCCTTGGCTAGTTAAGTGGTGGACAATTCTGAGAGTGTAAAATGAATTAAGGGCTGAACACACTAATAATAGCTGACCGGCATACTGACACAGCACACAGCAGCAACGGGCAATTTGTTCTCCAGTCATATCGCTGGCACTCCGCAAATGACATAATGCTATGGAATCTGTGAAGAGACGGTCAGACAATGTTAATATCATTAGCTTCATTAACATTCCTGCAGCATATAATTAATGTTCAGTTGCCATCCCATCAAGTGCACAACTGAAATCGATCATTAATCTTGTGAATGAGTGTGCAGACACAGATGTCTCACAAGGTCAATGTGCAAAGCAAATATCCATCTCAGTCAACGTTCACCATATCCTAATGCTCAGTTACTTTCATCTTTTAGAACATTCACAGTAAAAAAAAAAAAAAAAAAGTTATCAAATTGGCTGTACAAGTCAACTAATTTCTTCAAATCTTGTGCATTATAAAAAAAATTATAATAATAGAGTACTATTTCAGGTTTTCTATGTGAAAATTTCATGTTTAATTCTATTACTTGCATTTCTCTGTAATTGTTTGTGAAATTTTCCTAGCAATTTCTACTGTTTTTTAATGTAGTTCAATCTTGTATAACTTCAAAAAATGAAGTTGAAATTGGTTCAATAATTCTGATGAGATAAAGCAATAGAAAAACAAGTTGCATGACTTGATCATCAAGTATATAAATATCCTACATTACGGACTAAATGTTACTTTTATGCAAAAAAAAAAGCACACAACAAAACAGTATAATTTAGAATGATGAAAATTTTAAAGGATATGCAATTATCAGCTGATTTACTTGGATCGGCAACATGCCATAGTAAATGAGCGTAAGTGCACAGATGGGTCTGCTCAGTAAGGTCATTAATGTCTGTAAAATGACTAAGGCTGCAGCTGGAAATCATGGGGCCTTTGGCACTATGGGATTGTCTCCTATGTGTGAGTAAGAAATGAATATCTCTATGAATGTTAAACAGTCCTGAGACCTCCTGATCCGAGGATTATGAGCTCTGAATAGCTCCATTTAGCTGTGGTGGCATCACAATGTAGACACAGCGTTCATTGTAATGGAAATGTCATTGTGGACAATTACCACAGGTTGCTGTATGGGTATTTCTGAATGGAAACAAATAGTGCAAAATGGATTTGAATTTAGTTCATAAAGTAGTGCAGGCAGGGTAAATGCCAATGACTTAAGAAAATTTCCCAGCCATAAATATTTTTACTGCATTAGACAGATTAATAATCCTTATTAAAGTTAGAAAAATGAATCAGCCAAAATCAATGAGTGATTGTTCTGTCTTTAGTTGCTTGATTAACATAAACACAGACACAGCAGCAGGAATATAAGGCTTTAGGATCTAATGCACAGATCCAATATACTGTTACACAAGCACTTTATTTCTCAACTGTTTACGTTCCGTAAAGACATAACTGACTATGTCTACAAGGATGCCAAGGAGAATTTTATTTGAATATGTCTGTTCAAGCGCAAAAAGACGTGAAAGAGAGCTCAATACAGTATTCACACGCTTCGGATACTTGCACACAGAAAACTTCCCACACAAATTGACTTCCCTTTCGCGTCTTCTTGAGCTCGAAAATATTTCAATTGGCAAGACTTTTGTGACAATACAACAACTGCCCTGTCAACTGTCCCGTTCACTTTTTTTTCACATTCATGTTATCACAATTTTGCATTGTTAGAATTCATAAAAAATTACAGGCCATTGCCAATTGGCAATTGACACCGTTTCATAGCAAACACCGATTTTTACTCACATTTGGCACGTGGCGAGTGTTAATTTTAGGCCCTGGGTGCAGGGATGATGTCAAAACCTGGAAGACGAATTCATCATTGGTTTCTTCGAGTTTTTTAAGAACAGTTTCAAAATTTGCATTATCGATATGGGTGTGTGTAATTTAAACTGTAGAGAAAAATGTTCAAGTATCAAGTTATGTTACCAGGCTTTATTTTACTCATAAATTGAAGAACCCTATTATTCCTTTAGGAAAATCTTGAGGGAACCAGTGGCAAATTAGTCTTCTCAGTTTTGACGTCATCCCTGCACTATACTGTATTTATAGATAATGTGTTGTATCATGGATCATTGTTTCTGATAATATATTCACAGTATTTTAAATTAGCTACAAGCATGACGGCTTCCTGTGCATGGATATATGTGTTTTGGCATAACTGACTGAAATGATAACTCCCTCAAGGGGTTTGGATGTCATATATTTGCCGTATGACTGGTGACATCCAGCTGGTGACATGAGAATCTCATCAATGCATGATATCATGCAGACTGAAATTAAAGCTTCATATTTAGTCTACCTCAACATCTCCTGAATGAGCAATGAATCTAAAACCTTATATAAGGACGAGGTTTGAATTATAAGAGGGAGAAATCATAACAAAAGAAAGAACATATTCTTTTTAAATGCATAGTAGAGCACAAAGAAAAATGTAATCAACATAGAATCAATGTCTCTGGCTGCATTATATATATAAACATTGATGATCTGACAAATGTTTGCTCAATAGGTATATTGAACACACCACCAAGTTAGTCAGGTCACATATTTTCTCTGGTAAATAGGCACTGCAAAAATTGCTTCCACCTGATATGGTAACCATAGAAACAGCAGGCAGCTCAAGAACTTTTCACTCTTGTTTTTGGAACAGTGACTAAACATAATGTCAATATATATCACTCTATTACAGATTTAGATTACACACAAATAATGTTAGTTATTAAATGTCTTTAAAATCTAATCTTATAGCGAACAATTCAACTGTGCAGTGTGCAAATGTTTATTTATTTTTGACCTTGTAATGATTAATGAAAATGTCATAACTAGACCTGTGAAACAACAGAGTTCCTGAGTTACGTCGGATGACGACGAATGGGGTTTCGCTTAGAAAGCCTATCAGCTTCGAGTATTTAAAAACGAGCCAATGGCAAAGAAATGCCATGGGTCTGCGGAATTTGCATGACGTAACTCCGCCCCACCTCGTGGGTATATAAGGAGGACGCCGGCAACATGCAGTTATGTTTTCGCTTTGGAGCCAAGAGTTTCTCTTCACTCCACAAGCCATCTCTGAACTGTCAGCTTCACGAACGAGTTCCTCTGGTGTTGGTGTGACGGCGATATCCAGCGAGCGCGCGCTTCCTGCTTATCTGTGCAGTGGTTTGCCAGAGAGTGCGTGTCTCCCCGGGCGCTTCGACACTCAGAGTGTTTCTCTCTTAAAAGAGCTTGCACGCGGCACGTCTTTTTAAAGATGCCTCGCCCGTGCACTTCTGGTTGCGGCAGATTAGTGTCTGACTCTGATGGGCACGAGCGCTGTCTAGTGTGTTTGGGCATTTGATCACGCTAGAGCAGCGCTCGTGGATGAGTCATGTTCTCTCTGCGGGAACATGACCATCGCGTCACTAAGGTCGAGACTCAATGAACTCGCAAGAGTGAGAGTCCCCTCATCCACACCCCGATCTAACGCTCCCCCGAGGAGTGCTACTTCGGCTGGTGGCCAGGGTGACCTGAGGGTTACGGTCTGGAACCAGGCGCCGACTATGTGTCCGCGACCCCAGCCCCCCTCTTCAGTGACGGTGCCCGCTAGTGAACCTCCGATTCCCGCGGGTCGACCTTCGGGTGGCCCGCGAGTTTCGGTTGAAGCTACAGAGGAAGACAC
This sequence comes from Meda fulgida, assembly GCA_030578275.1. Taxonomy (NCBI): domain Eukaryota; kingdom Metazoa; phylum Chordata; class Actinopteri; order Cypriniformes; family Leuciscidae; genus Meda; species Meda fulgida. The sequence continues at coordinate 14,457,693 of CM060626.1, forward strand.
TGTCTGTAGCAGCATCACAAGGTGGGCTTGATTCTTCCGGAAGTGAAGATTCAGCGCAGCTGCCACCTTCCGGTGTGCATACGGCTGTGCCTGAGTCGGATCCGGAAATGACGGCCATGCTTTCCCGGGCAGCCGCGAGCGTCGGTCTAGAGTGGAGGCCTCCACCCTGTCCTGAGCGCTCGCGGCTGGACGATTGGTTTTTGGGTAAGGCTGCCGACCCCCGTGGTCCACGGCAAACCCCAATACCTTTCTTCCCGGACGTGCATGATGAGATCTCGAAGTCCTGGAAGACCCCGCTGTCTTCTCGGGACCGCTCGCTGGTCTCATCCGCCTTTCTTCCCCTCGATGAGGCGGCCGCCCGTGGGTTCACTGGGCTTCCTCCGGTTGAACGCTCTGTTGCGATGGAACTGTGTCCTCAGAGTGCTTCTTCTCGGGGCGAGCCTAAGCACCCATCCAAGGCCTTTAGATTTTCGTCATCTATGGTGGCAAAGTCTTACAGAGCGGCGGGACAGGTGGCTACCTATCTGCATGCTATGGCCACTCTGCAGGTCTACCAGGCCCAGATGCTCAGAGACATGCACGAGGGCAGGACAGACCCAGGGCTATTCAATGAGCTGCGTGCCGCAACCGACCTCGCTCTCCGGGCGACGAAGGTAGCCGCGCGCTCCCTCGGTCTGGTGATGTCCACTGCGGTGGTCCAGGAGAGACACCTGTGGCTGAACCTGGCTGACATGCGGGATTCCGAGCGGACTCGTCTGCTCGATGCGCCCCTGTCCCAGGCCGGCCTCTTCGGCGGCGCAGTTGAGGATTTTGCCCAACAGTTCTCAACTGCACAGAAACAGACTGAGGCCATCAAACATATTCTGCCCCGCCGACCCGCTGCTGCCTCGACGTCGGCCGGGCAGACGCCTCAGCCTGTTTCCCGTGGAACGCTGGTCCTTCCCTGGCCTCCTCTGTCAGGGCGCGGATGATAACTGCGCCCCCACACCGGATCGCTATGCCGTCCACGTCCGGGCCAGTTACTCCACTTCGCTGCCCCTCCGGGGGGACGCCTGTGGTCCGCATGACCCCGCTGGTTCAGTTCTTGGGAGCCTGGCTAGAGCTTCCCCAACTGTCCCGCTGGGTCGCCCGCACCATCAGGTTCGGCTGTGCGATTCAGTTCGCACGGTCTCCTCCCCGCTACAGGGGAGTCCGCTCCACTTTGGTCGGTGGCAATGCCCCATCATGCGAGCAGAGATTGCCACCCTGCTGGCGAAGGGTGCAATCGAGACTGTCCCTCCAGCCGAGATGAGGTCCGGCTTCTCCAGCCCTTACTTCATTGTCCCCTAGAAAACCGGTGGGTTACGACCAATCCTGGACCTGCGCGTACTGAATCGCTCCCTTTACAGGATGCCGTTCAAAATGCTCACCGCCAAATGCATTTTCGAATGTGTTCGGCCCCAGGATTGGTTTGCAGCGATCGACCTGAAGGACGTCTACTTTCATGTCTCCATTCTTCCTCGACACAGACCGTCCCTCCGGTTTGCTTTCGAGGGGCAGGCATACCAGTACGCGGTTCTCCCTTTCGGGCTGGCCCTGTCTCCTCGCGTCTTCACGAAGGTCGTCGAGGCAGCCCTTGTTCCCCTTCGGGTTCACGGGGTTCGCATCCTGAACTATCTCGACGACTGGCTGATCCTAGCTCACTCTCGAGATCAGGTTTGCGAACACAGGGACCTTGTGCTCCGGCACCTAGCTCGTCTGGGCCTTCGGGTCAACTGGGAGAAGAGCAAACTTTGCCCCGTGCAGAGGATCTCTTTTCTCGGTATGGACATCGACTCGGTCGCCATGTCCGCGCAGCTTACGAGCGAGCGCGCGCAGTCACTGCTGACTTGTCTGAGACAAATACAGGGCAAGAGTGCAGTTCCACTGAAACATTTTCAGAGGCTCCTGGGGCATATGGCATCTGCAGCCGCGGTGTCGCCGCTCGGATCGCTTCATATGAGACCGCTTCAGCTTTGGCTTCGCGACCGAGTCCCGAGGTGGGCATGGCAACAAGGCACGCTCCGAGTACCAGTTACTCCGACCTGCCGTCAGACCTTCACACCGTGGTTGAACCTCAGTTTTCTCAGGGCTGGTGTCCCCCTGGAACGAGTGTCTCGCCATGTTGTTGTCTCAACAGATGCCTCCACCACGGGCTGGGGCGCCATGTGCAATGGACATGCTGCCGCGGACTCCTGGACAGGACCCCAGCGCCTATGGCATGTCAATTGCCTCGAGTTGCTGGCAGTATGGCAGTTGCTGAACCGTGCTGCCGACGAGTTGTCACGGCTTCAGCCCCTCCCTGGAGAATGGCGACTCCATCCCCAGTCGGTCCAGCTGATTTGGGACCAGTTCGGGGACGCACAGATAGATCTGTTTGCCTCCCACGACTCGACCCATTGCGCCCAGTATTATTCTCTGACCGAGGGCACGCTCGGCACGGATGCTCTGGCGCACAGCTGGCCGCGGGGCCGCAAATATGCGTTTCCCCCAGTGAGCCTTCTTGCGCAAGGTCTTGCGCAAGGTCAGGGAGGACGAGGAGCAGGTCCTTCTGGTTGCGCCGTACTGGCCCACCCGGACTTGGTTCTCCGAACTAGTGCTCCTCGCGACAGCACCTCCTTGGCCAATTCCTCTGAGGAAGGACCTCCTTTCTCAGGGACGGGGCACCCTGTGGCACCCTCGTCCCGATCTCTGGAACCTCCACGTGTGGCTCCTGGACGGGACGAGGCAGGTTTGAGTACCCTACCACCTACGGTGGTGGCTACCATCAGTTCCGCTAGAGCGTCGTCCACTAGGCACGCCTACGCGTTGAAGTGGAACCTCTTCGTCAACTGGTGCTCTTCTCGCCGAGAAGACCCCCGGAGGTGTTCGATCAGTTTCTTGCTTTCCTTCCTTCAAGATGGGTTGGAGCGAAGGCTGTCTCCCTCCACCCTCAAAGTTTATGTTGCCGCTATTGCCGCTCACAACGACTTAGTGGAAGGTAAGTCCATAGGGAAGCACGACCTGATCGTCAGGTTCCTGAGGGGGGCGAGGAGGCTGAATCCTCCTCGTTCTCCTCTCGTTCCCTCTTGGGACCTCTCAGTGGTCTTAAGTGCCCTGCAGAGTGCTCCCTTTGAGCCTCTGCAATCAGTGGAGCTTAAGTTCCTGTCAATGAAGACAGCGCTCCTGGTTGCATTGGCCTCTCTCAAGAGGGTCGGGGACCTGCACGCATCCTCCGTTGACGAAGCGTGCCTGGAACTCGGGCCGGCTTACTCTCACGTGATCCTAAGACCCCGGCTTGGATATGTGCCCAAGGTTCCTACCACTCCCTTCCGGGACCAGGTGGTGAACCTGCAAGCGCTGCCCTCGGAGGAGGCAGACCCAGCCTTGGCACTGCTCTGTCCAGTACGCGCTCTCCGCGCCTATGTAGACAGGACGCAGTGTTTCAGGACCTCAGACCAGCTCTTTGTCTGTTATGGTGGGAAGCTGAAGGGAAAGGCTCTCTCAAAGCAGAGGTTGTCTCACTGGATAGTGGACACCATTGCTTTGGCATACCAGCAGCAAGGTCGACCGTGCCCCCTTGGTGTGACTGCCCACTCCACCCGGAGTGTGGCATCCTCTTGGGCTCTAGCGCATGGCGCCTCGCTAACAGACATCTGCAGAGCTGCAGGCTGGGCGACACCGAACACATTCGCCAGATTCTACAATCTCCGAGTGGAGCCAGTGTCCTCTCATGTACTTGCTTCAACTAGCTAGTACCGGACCCGCTCAGGTGTCTTCGCTTGCTCGCCATTCCACTCCACGGACTGGATACGTGCGATATTCTGCTCAGGTGAGCTTCTCCGCAAGCCCTGAGTTCCTCCAGCACCCCTGATGCTAGCGCCAGTGTCTATTGCCTGGGCGTCGGCTAGGTGCCTCCCGTGTGCATGGTCCCTCCCCGGAGCTACCCCCACACGTGTATTTCCACTGTAAGCCTCTCTGAGCATGTGTCTTTCCCTCGGCAAGCCACCTTGCCACCCCTGAGGTTGAAATATTCCACCTGCGGCTGGACACCTCAGAGTTTCTCCATATGTTTCCTTCGGGTCATATGTGTATTTCCAAATGCCCCCCCCACTGGGTTGGTGATAATTGCATATTTCCTCTAAAGCTACGGGATATGCTTCCCAGTGTACCTTGGTATTCCTGTGTTAAATAGGAGTCCTTCGTCCTAAATCTCCCGAGGGCTCAGATTTACGCAGGGCACTGGAAGACAGCTGTGAAGGTGGCGTGATTACACTGGTAACCCCATTCGTCGTCATCGACGTTACTCGGAGTGACAACGAAAGGGAACGTCTCGGTTACGTATGTAACCCTCGTTCCCTGAGTAGGGAACGGAGATGTTACGTCTTCCTGCCACTTCCGCTGTACCGCGGGGATCGCCTGAGTTCAGTCTTGGCTCCTCAGCGAAGAAACATAACTGCATGTTGCCGGCGTCCTCCTTATATACCCACGAGGTGGGGCGGAGTTACGTCATGCAAATTCCGCAGACCCATGGCATTTCTTTGCCATTGGCTAGTTTTTAAATACTCGAAGCTGATAGGCTTTCTAAGCGAAACCCCATTCGTCGTCATCCGACGTAACGTCTCCGTTCCCTACTCAGGGAACGAGGGTTACATACGTAACCGAGACGTTCCCTCTGGTGACATATGCAGAATACTTGAATTTCATGTACACAAATTCTGTGAATCAGATTGCAAAGTTTCAGGTTCATATAAACAGATTTTTCAGAAACTGAAAATAGATTGGATTCATTTGGACTGAAGGAAATTGGTGCATGCAAACATACCTAATGTTTTAGGATAACATATTACAATACAATTGTCCCAGCTAGATTGGGTAAAAAAAAAAAAAAAAAAACCTCGATATGGAAAACCCTAAATGAGACCAACTATTGTTCAAGTGCTTTCAAGCTTCCGGTAGTCTGAGGCCAATTTTGCTAAATCTTTAATTTTTCAGTTTGAAAATGGATGACTTTAATAGAAAATGCTTTGAAACAACAGTTAAAATCAAACATTCAAAGGTCCATGGCTTTAACTTCAATGCCCCAGAGATAAATTAGCATCAAAATCTCTGGATAAAAGACAATAATATTTAAATAGGAATACCAGCAGTTGGCTCTCTCAAGTCAACAAATAATGACTGCAAAGGCCATGTCACGTCATTGAAAGTGCTTTTTACATCAGTTACCTCTGACATAAATGCTCTAAAAGCATAAAGTTAACCACAAATTGCAAAACCGACATTTAATTTCCACTATAGATGGATAGGCTATAAACTCACATATTTTATAAATATATTGTTTTTATGGTTTTAAGTATAATGCTCGCTTTCAACTCTGGCCCTTAGATTAATGGAGTCATGGCTCACAGATTAATATTGGGTCATAAGGGGGATGAATATCAACTCTAAGAGTCTATTTCTGGTTTTATGAGGTGTTTCTTCAATAAAAGACAGCAGAAACTCTTGGGCACTGTATTAGGAGTCTTTTATAAATTAAATGTTCAAGGAAAAAATTACTTGTCAGGTAAAACATTATAATCCTATCAAAGATTTCATTAAGATATCAATCTGTTTGAAGGTAAGTCAAGTCAAGTCATCTTCATTTACAGGTCCTTCTCAAAAATTAGCATATTGTGATAAAGTTCATTATTTTCCACAATGTAATGATAAAAATTAAACTTTCATATGTCATAGATTCATTGCACACCAACTGAAATATTTCAGGTGTTTTAATGATTTAATACTGATGATTTTGGCATACAGCTCATGAAAACCCAAAATTCCTATCTAAAAAAATTAGCATATCATGAAAAGGTTCTCTAAACGAGCTATTAACCTAATCATCTGAATCAACTAATTAACTCTAAACACCTGCAAAAGATTCCTGAGGCTTTTAAAAACTCCCAGCCTGTTTCATTACTCAAAACCGCAATCATGGGTAAGACTGCCGACCGGACTGCTGTCCAGAAAGCCATCATTGACACCCTCAAGCAAGAGGGTAAGACACAGAATGAAATTTCTGAACAAATAGGCTGTTCCCAGAGTGCTGTATCAAGGCACCTCAGTGGGAAGTCTGTGGGAAGGAAAAAGTGTGGCAAAAAACGCTGCACAACGAGAAGAGGTGACCGGACCCTGAGGAAGATTGTGGAGAAGGACCGATTCCAGACCTTGGGGGACCTGCGGAAGCAGTGGACTGAGTCTGGAGTAGAAACATCCAGAGCCACCGTGCACAGGCGTGTGCAGGAAATGGGCTACAGGTGCCGCATTCCCCAGGTCAAGCCACTTTTGAACCAGAAACAGCGGCAGATGCGCCTGACCTGGGCTACAGAGAAGCAGCACTGGACTGTTGCTCAGTGGTCCAAAGTACTTTTTTCGGATGAAAGCAAATTTTGCATGTCATTCGGAAATCAAGGTGCCAGAGTCTGGAGGAAGACTGGGGAGAAGGAAATGCCAAAATGCCTGAAGTCCAGTGTCAAGTACCCACAGTCAGTGATGGTCTGGGGTGCCATGTCAGCTGCTGATGTTGGTCCACTGTGTTTTATCAAGGGCAGGGTCAATGCAGCTAGCTATCAGGAGATTTTGGAGCACTTCATGCTTCCACCTGCTGAAAAGCTTTATGGAGATGAAGATTTCATTTTTCAGCACGACCTGGCACCTGCTTACAGTGCCAAAACCACTGGTAAATGATTTACTGACCATGGTATTACTGTGCTCAATTGGCCTGCCAACTCTCCTGACCTGAACCCCATAGAGAATCTGTGGGATATTGTGAAGAGAAAATTGAGAGACACAAGACCCAACACTCTGGATGAGCTTAAGGCCGCTATCGAAGCATCCTGGGCCTCCAGAACACCTCAGCAGTGCCACAGGCTGATTGCCTCCATGCCACGCCGCATTGAAGCAGTCATTTCTGCAAAAGGATTCCAGACCAAGTATTGAGTGCATAACTGAACATAATTATTTGAAGGTTGACTTTTTTTTTTATTAAAAACACTTCTTTTATTGGTCGGATGAAAAATGCTAATTTTTTGAGACAGGAATTTTGGGTTTTCATGAGCTGTATGCCAAAATCATCAGTATTAAAACAATAAAAGACCTGAAATATTTCAGTTGGTGTGCAATGAATCTAAAATGTATGAAAGTTTAATTTTTATCATTACATTATGGAAAATAATGAACTTTAACACAATATGCTAATTTATTTAGAAGGACCTGTATATAGCGCTTTAAACAATGTAGGTTGTTTCAAAGCAGCTTTATAGAGACAAACATATAATTCAAGGTAACAGAGATTGTTTTGGCTTTATAGCGGTTCTTGAATAATGTTATTTCCCAGCTAAAGTTAGTTTTAATTGATTCACTTCCGTCAAAATTATCATTGGTTATTAAATTAGGGGCCGCTAAGATGATGCCGTTCTCTCTAACCAGACTTTAAACGCGAACCTGCGTTCACATGCGCATTAAGAATTTATTCTATAGGTATGTGCGTTTGAATATATGTGCGCAGGTTTGTAATTCCCTACAAACCATGCCTAAACAAACTACTTGTCTTGCCTATAAATTTTGATACAGAATCTTATTTTATTTTATCACTTCGGGTTAGGTACGCAAACCGAATTTCCCCACAACGCTTTATCTGTGAAGAGGTAAAGGGATCCTCCATAGGGAGAGGCTAGTTGACATCAGCACTGCATTGTCATCGGGTCCAGGCGCAGGTCCTTCATCAGATCTGGACACGGCCTGGGTCCGGCAGGCTGCAGGAAAACCTTGGGATAAATAAAGGCACTAAAATTAGCGTAGATGCCATTCTTCTTATGATGTAACGAGTACATCAGGATTTAAGCGAAGTGTTTCCAGTTCCGGCTGACCTAATCTACGCAGCCTAACATTGAGTTATAGAAGTCGATAATGTATTATGTGAATGCTAGGTCAAAGAGATGTGTTTTTAATTTAGCTTTGAACTAACAGAGTGACAGAGTCTGCTTCCCGGACAATGGTAGGAAGACTGTTCCAAAGTTTTGATGCTAAATAGGAAAAGGATCTACCACCAGCAGTTGATTTTGATATTCTAGGTATTATTAACTGGCCGGAATTTTGAGGTCGCAATAGACGTGAAGGACTATAATACGTTGAGAGCTCGCTCAAATACTGCAGAGCTAAACTATTTAGTGCTTTGTAAGTAATCAGCAATATTTTAAAATGTATACGATGTTGGAGCCAATGCAGTGTTGACAGAACCGAAGACTTAACAGAGCAGCCATCAAGTGTTAGACAGGTTTTTTGTCCAATAATTAGAATCTCTGTTTTTCCAGAATTTAGTAGTAGGAAATTACTAGCCACCCAATTTTTTAAATCAGCTTTGCATTCCGTTAATTTTGTGAATTGGTAAGTTTCGTCAGGGCGTGAAGAAATTTACAGCTTAGTATCATCGGCATTACAGTGAAAGCTAATTCCATGTTCCCTAATGATATCTCCTAATGGTAGCATGTACAGAGTGAACAGCAGCGGTCCTAGTACTGAGCTTTGTGGTCCGCCATACTGAACTTGTGATCGATAAGACATCTCTTCATTTACTGCTACAAACTGATAACGGTCTGATAAGTATGATTTAAACCATGCTAGTGCAATTCCAATAATGCCAACATAGTTTTCTAGTCTATTTAAAAGAATGTTATGGTCAATGGTGTCAAATGCAGCACTAAGATCGAGTAACACTAATAGAGAGATACAACCACGATTGGATGATGAGAGCAAATCATTTGTGACTCAAATGAGAGCTGTCTCAGTACTATGGTACGGTCTAAATCCTGACAGGAAATCCTTGCAGATTTTTTCCTTGCAGCTTCTTTCAAGAAAGGAACACAGTTGTGAGGATACTGCTTTTTCTAATATCTTTGACAGAAAAGGCAGATTTGAGATTGGCCTGTAATGGACTAATTCTGTAGGATCAAGTTGCGTTTTTTTAACAAGCGGTTTAATCATAGCCAGCTTAAAGGTTTTTGGTACGTATCCTAGAGACAAAGACGAATGAATGATATTAAGAGGATCTGTGACATCTGGAAGCATCTCTTTCAGTAGCTTAGCCAGTATAGGGTCTAACATACAAGTTGTCAATTTAGATGAATTAACGAATTTGCTAAATTCTTCCTCTCCTATAGCAACAAATTAATCAAAATTTTCCTCAGGGAGACTACAATGCACTCCCTGATGCGATACTGCAGTGGACGGTTGCATAGTTATAATTTTCTATCGATCTTATAAGTGAAGAAGTTCAAGTCATTACTGCTGTGTTGCTTGGAAACTTCTGTGCTTGAAGCTTTCTTTTTCTTTTCCAAGAAAAAGTTAGTTTTCCAAGAAGTTTTCCAAGCAACACAGCAGTAATGAATTTAGAAGAGGCATTGAACTGTGTCTGATTGTTGGTTGTAAGGGAAATATAGATAATATAAAGGTCCCATGTTGTCAAAACTGAAATTTCCTGGCTTTTTTAATGATAACAGAGGTCTAGGGGCTATGAAACTACCATATAAGTTTTCATAACAGTCAATCCACAGACAAATGCACACAGCCTGCATAAAGTAGATGTGCCTTTTCACAAGCCGTTGTCTTCCGTATAAATGTGACGTCAGAACTACTCTGTCACCGCCTTCAGTCACCAGCCTGAACACTGCCCACCATCAGGAAACTACATCATTGCACAGGCTTCCGAACAACATTAATATAAGAGAACAGTGGCTAATATTTATTTATTCAGAAACGCCACAGCAATTTAATTCGACCTTAACCGTCTGTTCTGCATATTTCACAGTGACTGCTTCAATCAGGCAAAGTTCAATGCCGTTTTTTTAAAGCAGCTTCTCATCATGCTGCAGTCCCTACAGTTTATCGTTTTACAAGTTTACCTTGGGCGTCAATTGCAGCATATGTTCTCGCGTTCTGTGGCTCTTTGCACATTTACCACAAGTAGCCTACACCTTTTACAGAAAAAAAGTAACATTGTAAAATAAATTGTAACACATCAACTTACTATATCAGTAGGAAAGCAATAGCTTACTCCACTCTGTGTCTGTCTGCTAACGTTAGGCTACATTATAAAGCAAAGCAGTTAAGGGTTTCAAAATCAGTGTAACTAGCTCTATTACGTTTTTGGAGATTTAAATCGAATTTGACAAAAAAAAGTCTGAGTTCGTTTACAGACAGTTTGAATTATGGTTTACATTAATTCTGTGTGCAGCATTGATGTAACGTTAACAGTTAATGGTAATTATAATACTCTTAATGCCGAAAGTAAGGAGGTGGTTGGTTGTCTCCTGTCGTCGCCGATTCGGGGTCTGTCTGAGTCCGGCTCGAACAAGGCCTTATAGCATTTCCCTCAGCTATGTCCATCATTACAGGTGTTTTAATACCTTACTTGTTGTGAGCATCACCAAGCCACAGCAGGCTACAGCACATGACCCTAGTTACCTGTGGTTGGCCTGGCCGTCCGTCACTCAGAAAACAACAGGCCAATCAGAAGAGAGGCTCATTAATATTAATTAGAAAGGCCAAAATCGTCCTTTTCTTAGCAGAGCTCATGAGAAAGGAAGGAGCTGTAAAAATATATTGGGATGGATATACCGCAAATATATTAAGGACATCAAAACCTAAAAAAAAACGTCAGAAAGGTGTACAATATGGACCTTTAAGCAAAATGTACAAAACTCCAAATAGACCAAGTTGCAAGCCTTTAATTGCCACCTAAATGTGGTCAATGAGAACAGACAGGAGAATTTGCGTATGCAAACACGTGATCATCCAGCAGTCAGGGATGCAGTAACACGGTTGATTGGAGGCCGATTGCAAATTATCTGAAATTGTCAGGGAAAACAGACACGGGCTACTGTCCCTTAACAGCAAAGACAGGTCTGACACTTTCCATTATGACCATAAGTTACGCCTGGGCAGTTTCACAATTTCATGGTTTTGCTTTGTCTGCAGTTATATTAGGCCTATGCAGTCCGTGCCAATTTGCCGTGCTTTCAAAATTGCCCCTGACATACAACAAAAATCACTAAGAAAAACTGTGACATTAAATAACCATCAAACAGAAATGTGTTTCGTGTGTTGAACTGGCATTCATGATGTTGAGCAATTGTTGATCGATATGGAAGAATCAAAACTGCTCCTCTCGGCATTCACGTGCGTCATTGATACAATAAACTAACCATAGCCTATTGTCATAAAAGTCACAGTTCAGTCACCCTTGTTTGTTCAGAACCCCTGTAACTTTTAGACATTTTGAAGAGGTTTATAGGCTACAGAATCGTTTAAGCTTCATAAAGGACACAAAAGCATCACAATTTTAGGTAGCCTACTTTTTTTTTGCCTAGACCTACATGTACGTAAATATCCGACGAGCATCAAGCGCCGAGTCAGTATCGAGATCCGACTCGTGAATGAATCAAACTTTAACTCTTTTCAATTAAACGAATGATTCGTTCATCATTTTTATGCTTACTCAATGAACCGATCGTAGTCAACAGTTTAAGATTATTAGTGAATAAATACACTTAAATTTTGGTATGTTGTTCACACAAAGCTAGTGAAAGTAATCAACAGTTTCGATTTAAAATAATTGTATTTTTTGTGCCAGTGTAAATGCAGTCTTAAAGGGATAGTTCACTCAAAAATGAAAATTCTGTCATCATTTACTCGCCCTCAAGTTGTTCCAAACGTGTATGAATGTATTTATTCTGCTGAACACAATTTATTTATTCTGCTGAACACAAAGGAACATATTTTGAAGAATGTGGGGTGGGGGTGGAAGTACTATGGAAGTCAATGGTGCCACACAACTGGTAACAAACATTATTACAAAAATATATAGTCCTTTGTATACAGCAGAAGAAATAAATTCATACAGGTTTGGAACAACTTGAGGGCAAGTAAATTATGACAATTAAAATTTTTGTGTGTGAACTATACCTTTAATTGTGACATATCTGCCAGAATACACAAACCCTGGCATAACATTAAGTATATGGTGCAAATACTTTTTCTATAACTATTATAAGGATTGTCAATTAATCATTCTCTGAGGTAAAGGAGAGGAAACAGAAAGAGAGATAGAACAGGAAGAAAAATTCTAATATAGTAGTTGAAGTTTATGCAGATGGTTATACCAGAACACCATCTAAACTTTCTTTCAAGACTCTTCTGACCACTACTAAGTACATACGAAGACAAACATTCCTCAGACAGTAGCGCAAAGCATCTCATGTTTCTGGCCTGTCAGGGACATTAACTCTTTGCCACTTTTAAACAATTCAGATACATTTTCAGGCCTATAACACATGGGACTGTGGTCATGGTTTATAGATAAATATCTGAAAACCAAGTAGCTAGCAGTTTTGAAGCGTGAGGTCAGAGGTTGTCCGATGGCAATATCATTCTGAATTTGTGTGTGTAAAATGGCAGTCTCCTATCTTATTGCTTAAATAGCAGCATTACTGACAATGATGGCTTAGGAATCTAAATAGAGCAAAGCTTGAGCTGGAGATAAAAAAAAACATTTCCGTACTTTTAAAATCCCAAGTCGGAGATGTAGATCAAAACTAATCCTTGAATTTTTATAAGCACTGTCATTAGCAATGAGGTGTATCAGTAAACAAGGCCAGCCATTTGGATCCATCGTTGCCCTGTGGTCTTTTGCATTGATACATTGAACAGATGGCAAGTGCGTTGGTGTCTAATCTGAGTCAGAGATCACAGAATGCACTGATGATGAAGAACCAAGAGCTGTCAATCAAATCTCTCACAGAAATACTCTTTAATTTCTAATACAGGACAAAAATCAGCAAATTAACGTGCATGCCTTTACTATTTTCTCTACATTTTGCTTAGTACATAAATGGTTCTATTGATACAAAATATAAAAATATGTGGTACATCATTTACAGATAATTTACATTACATCCTTAACTTAGTAAATTTCTTCATTCAGTTGCCAATATACATCTTATTAATGGGATTTTCCGCCCAAAGCAAACACCATACAAAAACATCACTTTGCCTGAATGGATTACATAACGGAAAATTGCACATTAGTTGTAACAAATGTGGCAACAGTGCTGCGGATTAAAGAAGTCCTTAAAAAGTGTAACATCCAGAATAATTTGTAAATATCACATGGGAAAGCATGCATATGCAATTGAGCCATGAACCAATTAAATTACTGCGTTTAATTCACTGATAGCCTCACAACACCGAAAAAGCCTTTCAAACTATATTGACGGGAACAATCTTGTGCAAGGTTATGCATGATGCAGCAGGTGTGAATTTTAGGAGATAATGCAGTTCTTGCTTTTCCTACGTTTGCGCGTGTGTAACTGTCCTCGGCTCCCGAACTGACCGGTTGCGCCGAGTCCTGAAGAGTTGTATTTGCGTAGAAGCTCTTCGCTGGTCATGTACCTCAGCTGGACTGGTCTGGGAATTGGCTCACCCAGAAAATACCCTTCATCTTCTGACTCGGAAGATGAGGAACAGGTCGAGCACCAATCGTCATCGTAATCGTACTGGTCCCATGAATAAGGGCCCTGGTGTCTATGTAGCGCAGGGTTTTGAAGCGTGAGGTCGGAGGTTGTCCGAGGGCAAGGTCTGAACGGCTGCTGTCTCAGCCTGCCACTTCCACCACCGTAGGAGTCCCGTGGCCCACGGGGTGGAGGGAACTGGTCATAATCCTCACGAACATGAAGTTGAGATCGTTTCGGAGCTGGGCGGCGCTCGGCAGCGAGGTTAAGTGCGTTTTCCGAACGGGAACGCCTGGAGCGGCGAGAATGATGGTGGTGGTGGTGTCGACGTCGTGGCTCTTCGCGGTCGATGCTTCGACGGTGGGTCCGTTCACTCATGGGTGGTAGACGGGCGTTGTTGGCGTTGCTAACCAAACTTGCGCAATCCTCCTCCTGATAGGCAAAACCAGGCGGTAAAGCATTAATTCCAGGAGGTTCACGGGAGTATTGCACAGGGTATTTGACTTGAACCGGGGCTTGAAGCTCCAGGTAGGGCTGTGCGGAGTTCAGGCTGCGCAGAGATTCAGAGCTGTGGAACTGCACAGAGGAGTTGAGGGTGCCCATGTTGCTCTTTTCAGACACGTTCATGCCGGAATCTTTGCTCAAGTCTGGCATTGAAAAGCGAGACAAGTGCTCCTGCCGTTTACTGCCGCCATCTGCAGAGGTGCCTGCAGACATCAAACATGTAAGACAGCTGTAATATTCTCTTGCCTTATAAACTGAGTGACAGTACACGAAAAAGTTGAAAAAGAATAAACTAGATTTGTTAAAATCCCTAATCCCAAGAATAAACAATAGTAATTGCTAAGGCAATCACTACTAAATGGATAACCTTAACATTTTCAGTGCTCAATCAAAATATAAATAGAATTTCTGTTCAAAAGTTTGGGGTCAGTGAGATTTTTTTAAGAACTTAAAGCATCAAGGTTTCCACAAAAATATTAGGCAGCACAACTGTTTTCAACATTGATAATAATTGAGCAGCAAATCAGCATATTCAAATGATTTCTGAAGGATCATGTGATCCTGAAGACTGAAGTAATAATGCTGAAAATTCAGCTTTGCACCACAGGAATAAATTACATTTAAAAATATGTTAAAATAGAGTAGACTTATTTTAAATTATAATAATATTTCACAATATAACTTTTTCTTACTGTATTTTTGATCAAATAAGTGCAGCCTTGGTGAGCATAAGATACTTCTTTCAAAAACTTTAAAAAAAAATCTTAATAACCATAAACTTTTGATTGGTAGAGTAAATTAAAAAAATAATAAATAATAAAAACAATAATAATAATAATAAAAAAAAATAAAATACCTGTAGCATTAGATAGAGCCAGTGACTCCATAGAGCCATGTGGCGTCTGCTCCAGTGGTGTGAGCTGTTCGCTAAAACCAAGTGCACTAATTGGGTTCCTGCTACGACCCATCTGTGGTCCAACATCCTTCTCCTTCTGGAATACATGCAGGCTCACTGAGCGCTTATCCATGAAGCTGTTGTGTGGAACCTCATTAAAGCTCGTCTGTGATCGCAGTGCAGGTTGGTAATAGTCCTCTGGTCCCGGTTGGAACCAGTTCTCATTCAAAGACTGTCCTTTGAGAGCAGATACAGGGGGTCTCTTGGAGGCAACAGGCTCTTTAGGCCTTGGATCTGCTGGGTGACCAGGGGACAGATTTGAAGAATAGGAAGTCCGGATGTTGCACTGACTGAGCAAATGAAGAGGGTTTGATGAGAGTTCATTATGGCTCTCGTACCCATACATTTCAGCCTGCGTCTTCCAGGATGGAGATTCTCTGTTCAGGCTGGGCGTTTGACTGGACAGACTAAGCAAATCCATTTGCAGGGACAGTGGGTCAACATCTGCAGAGTAACGCCCGCCTGAACCTTTCCCTCCCTGGTTCCCATCTCCTCCACTACCACCATTATTGCTCTTGTTGGATTTGGAGCTGCTGCGCCGGGCCTCACGTGAACGGGCGCTCTGGAATGCAGAATCTGACGAATCAGAGCCGTTCTGGTCATCGCCAATGCTACATGACCGAGAGCAGAAGATCTGACCCTGCTTGGGTAGAAAAGGACGACCGAGCAGGGACTTCTTACAACGAGCACAGCTAAAACAGGCCTCGGTGGCATGCCAATGCTGGCCATCATATGTCATCTGACCCTGGTCAATACCTGCACAATAAGAGGACATCCATTACACACAGGTCACAAGCGCCTATGGACAAAATTAAAACTCATAAACTATGGGTCAATGACACACAAAAGAGCCTACTATACAGAAAAGGAAAAACCATCTAGTTTAAAACATGCCAAGTTCTAAAATGTGCTCTTTGAATTCATGCTAGTTACATTTTAAAATATATTTTTCAAGTGAAAATGCAGTTTTTACTAAGGCCCTATTTACATCTGGTATTAAGATGAGTTTTGGTCGATCGGATCACAAGTGGACGACGCTAAATACAGGTGTAAACGGGGTCTAAAATGTTTTGAGCTTGTCCACTTTCGACCACTTCCAGAGGTAGTCGAAAACGCATTCGACTGGATTGCTTTCGTAGTGTAAACGCTCATGTGGTTGAATGCATTCGAACAGCCACTAGAGATCTCCTGCTTTCCGCCTACTGACCTAATGAGTAAACATTATGAGAAGAGTGCTTGCCACACGGGAACAACTTTGTTGGCTGAAGACCCAAATTTGGTTTAAAAAACGTGCCAAGCCGCGTCTCACCGCGGTCGCCTGGTTTTGTGGATGTCAGAGCAGAAACGAAAGCTGCTACTCTCCATTTGTTTTTCTGTAGTCTCCCGTTGCGTTCATATTTAAATTGCGTGATCTTATTTCCTCCATTAGATCGAAAGATCTGAAAATGGACAAAAGAGATGGATTAAAACACCAGGTGTAAACAGGTATGTGTCTCCGTCGTCTACTTATGATCCGATTGATCAAAACGCATCTTAATACCAGGGCGTAAACAGGGCCTGCGTTTTATTTTACCTTGACACCCATTCTTGATGGTTTGTAAAAGTTTTAAGCAGTGAAGCAGTTGAAGTGAAGCAGAAAAAAACTAATATATTAGCAGTGAAGCCCTTTTTAAAACTTTTTCTAATAATAGAAAAATATACAGAAAAATTAAGCTTAATACGGAAATTAAAACCATCCTAGAAGAGGTTTTTTCAAGTTACTGTCCATAAACAAATAAAGTAAACAAATGCAGAACAAAGATGTCATTGAAGTATTGCATCCTTCTCGAGAGGTGTAGACGTGTTTGGAGAAAGCTGATTATACGGTGTGGCACATTTTGCAGAAATACATTCGATTTTAATCACAGCTCTAAAGCAGCCGCGCTCTAATGGACAACATCTGTTTTGAAAACCCGCACTGATGCTTCCTGTTTATAATCAGTTTCATGAAATTACTTTCTGTGGTCCTGTGTGGAAAGTAATTCGGGATTGAATTTCTACAAAACAAGCTGCCAAAACGTTGAACGTGAACACCAGACTAAACTATCAACTTGCAAGCTCTTTATGTTTAACATCTTAACGATAGACAAAAAGCAGGTCAGTCGTCTCTTGGCGTTTGCTACGGTGCGATTTCTGCTAGAGCAAAGCAGACCAGCCTCGCATGGACGCCGAGGGGATTCCAGGTCGGCACTGATAGATGGGCTCTTACCGATGTGTTCCCCGCAGGAGTCGCAGTACTCGGCGTACAGGGACTCAAAGCAAGTGCAGCAGTATGGCCGGCCCTCTTTCATGATGTAACGCTGGCCGCCTAGAACTGTCTCGCACTCGAAACAGCAAAAGTGCTTCATGTGCCAGTGCCTGCCCTCTGCCTCTGTGCACTCATCTGAAAAAATGATCTAAGAGACAGAAGCAGAGAAAAGAGAGATCATTTTTCTGCAGTGGAAGTGACAGGACTGAAGCTAAAGGCTCTGCTGAGGCAACAGACTGAGCTGCAGCACAGCAATAACTCCATTATCACTATAGAGATGAAGTTCTGTAACCATGGTAATCATGCAATGTACTCAAGCTGTCTTTACATAAAATGGGAACTAGAAAAACAAGGCTTGTTCAGTTTAATCTTTAACTGCACAATGAGAGACATCTCCATTTTGATTGCATTTAACAAGATTTTAAACATTCGTTTTTTCTTGTGCACCTTAAGGGCACTGTTACATTTACAGCGAAAAGTTGCGGTCACATTACTGAAAGTACAATGAATAAAGGTCCATTGTCTACTATCAATAGCGTAGAGATGTATGAAACATTGCAGACAGAAAAGTAACTTTAAACCTAGCAGTTTTCTGTCGGATAAAATGTGGCAAAAGATCTTGAAAATGAGAAAATTCCTATTGGGATGACTGGATTTTTTTGCAAACAATGGTATACGTGACCACATTTAATTGCAGTCCTCTCAATAAGAATCCATACGTAAAGTATAAAAATTTCCCTGTATGGATTTCACATCAGAATTCCTTTTAACACGCAACAAATATAAAGCTGCTTGTTTTGGAAGTGACCTCTGAGTGAGCGGTGCTTCATGTATCGCTACACTATTGACAATGGATCTGTGAAAAGCTTTGCCTATGTGACCGCGTCTTAAGATGATGACATTTCCTCAATGTTAAAACTCTAGGACATTCATAACCTCATTTCCTTGAAAAACAGCTTTATAAAAAGATTGATTCAAAATGTTTTGTGCCATTTAGCTTTTTTTTTTTCACTTAAAAAGCACTATATTCCAAATATCTGCAGTTTTACATTAGGCAGCCATGGGTAATTATCACTTCTAAGATACATACTAGTGTTAAGAGGTTCATGTCTTGTAATAGTAGGGAGAGAGCATCTAACCTCATCACAGGCCGAACATCGTGGTTTGAGTCTCTCAGCATGGTGGCGACCACAGAAGATCTTCCCGTCCTGGTAGAAGTAGATAAGATCCACCAGCAGCTCGTCACACATGCTGCACACAAAGCATTGTGGGTGCCAGCACACCCCGTGGCCCGCACGTGACGCAAAGACGGCAATGTCACCTCCGTTTATTTGTCCCCCACACTAAAAATGTGAGAGAGTTAAAGGGTTAAAAAGAGTCTTGTTGACATTTATAGGTCATTTAGCAGGAGGGTACAAGATTAAATCAATACTCATTATCTTGAGACTCTAATATTATGAACAGATGTGTTTATAGATCGACTAGTTGTCCACCTAATGATTAGATATAAAAACAAATAATTGGTTTAATATACATGCTTAAGGAGGGAGTTTAAAATGGGAGAAAAAAAATCTTTAAACCAAAACTTCATTTTGAGACCCCTGTATTTCTGCATCAGGCTTTTTTTTTTTTTTTTTTATTAAGAATGCCTCCTATGTAAACTTCCACTTTGATCAGACAACCCACCCTGCATATCCTATGCACACAAAGGCTGCATTAACTTGATCAAAAAATATAATAAAAACTGTGATGAAGTGAAATATTATTACAATTTAAAATAACTGTTTTTCCATATTAATATATTTTACAATGTAATTTATTCCTGTAACGGCCAAGCTGATTTTCAACATCATTACTCCAGTCTTCAGTGTCACACGATCCTTCAGAAATCATACTAATATGATGATTTTCTGCTTAAGAAACATTTATATTATTATTATCAATGTTGAAAAAAGTTGTGCTGCTTAATATTTTTTGGTAGCTGTGATGCATTATTTTCAGGATTCTATAATGGCCTTTATTTGAAATAGAAATCATTTGTAGCATTATAATTGTCTTTCCTGTTATACTTTTGATTAAATTAAAGCATCCTTGCTGAAAAAAAGTATTAATTTGTTAATTACCAAACCCAAACTTGTGCATGTTTTTTGCATATCTACAGACAAAGAAAAAAAAAAAAAGAATTTGTAACAAGTGGCCACCATATTCTATCTGGTATATATAAAGAAACAGCTGACATTAGCTGGTTTCTTCATTAAAGGTCTCGTTCAGCATTTCACAATATCCTGCATTATGCAGAGAGTCAGCAAATGTTTAATGGGCCAGGCAGATGCATGCCCGTCACCTTCGAGACCAATATTTATAGGAAAAACTGCATCTTTTCAACAGCACTGGGAGCTAAATGGGGGCTTATATCTTTAAGAGTGTCACCGTAGAGGATACATTTAAAAAATGCACAAAAAAAAATCCAAACTGTGTCAGTGTGACATCTGTTCCTGAGAGGTAACAGAAGGGGAGAGAAACAAGGCAGGTGGTCCCAGACATGCATATCCAGCTTAGATTCAGCTCTTATTCACTTACTGGCACAAACATGACATCCCCAGGTGGACTTACACATAAAACCTATAGAGGAAGCCTTAAAACCGACAATGAAAATAAGCGGCTAAGAACAAAACTACCAGTTTCAATGAACCGCTGAAGCTGATCTCTTCCTGTGGCCACAACACCCTCCACCCCAAACTATGATTCATTCAAATGCCACACACACACACACAAATGAACACTTTGCACACCTGTTCACAGATAGCTCCAGTCATGGTCACCGGGAAGGGCCTGACGTTACCGCGGCCCAGGTTCTCCCTCTTCCTCTGGTTGCTGAAGAGCTTCAGCTCTCGTTTTTCCTCATCATCCAGACTGTTACAGTATCGCACCTGCACAACAAGAGCTCAGGTCAGTGGTGTCACGTAAACATGGACAAGACACGTATGAGAAATTATGGCACGCACAAACATAATTGCTTTTTGAGAGGTGACCTTTTCCTGCAAGAGCCCAAGCTGATCTTACCTCATTGTCGTGTGGGGGAAGCTGATGCAGAAGCTGTTTGATGCGATGCTTCTCCCCAGGACTGTTCACGTATGGTACTTTATCCTCCGGCAAAGAGCTGTAATACTGATGTACCTGGAATGACATTGGAAAACAATAGCAGCTCTGAATTACTTGAATTCATGATAGTAAATTAATGTATTATTATTGTTTAAATATATAAAGGAAATTTTGCAAAAGCAGGTTTGAGTGGGCACATTGGCACATATTTTTATGATTATTCTTAAAATAAATAAATACATATGATAAACATTAATAATAAAGCACCAGAAGGTTTAAGGGGGCCACCAAGTCTTGTTTTCACATGGTTTGTTAAATCAAACACTTGGATTTTGGCACTTGGGTGAGACAATCACGAACACAGGGGTGGAATTTCTATATCCCTGTTGGTGTTAACCCCTTCCCCCTATTTCGCCCAAGGTCCTCACCTTTCACACACGCAGCTATAACAGTCAGAGTGATTTATGGATGAGCAATGCACGAGTTAATGGAATCGGCCCCTTCTATCCCCCCTGACGTGTTTAAATGGAGGACCCTTTATCTTCAGATGATAAGAATGCATGTCCATATCCAATCCCAGCTTAATTAACCGTAGCTTTACATTTTTGAATGAAAATGGACATTATCATTATCACAGTTGTCTAATCAACATAATGAAATTTAAGTGTAATTACATCACACATTTCATTTTATAATTGGCCAAATAATGAGAGTATTATTTCTACATTACACTAAATATAATTGTCTGTTGACTCGTGGCTTAAGTACTTTTTGAAACGCAAACAGGTCAGTGAAGAATCCAGACATAGCAGGAGCCATAATAAGGTTCTGCATCCTTAGACCACCCGTCCTAACCTATTACACAGATCTGATGGCCTAATGGCTTAATCTGATATACAGCAGGGGCCATCTGCCTCTGTCGCCATACCATATAAACAACCAGGAATAAGAAACAGTGCTGAATACAACTGTAATGAAATAAAGCCTAAGCAAGCAGCGTTTTCACCATGTCTGAACATATCTGCAAAAACAGTTTTATAACAAAAAACTATTAAAAATAGCTTTTGTAAAAAGGAAATGAAGCTAATTCAAAATATTATTAATTATTTATATAGTATATGAATTATATTAAAATAACACTGCTCCAAAATAATTGCTGTTTTCTAAGAAAATAGAAAAAAAAGATATATAGCCTATATTACACCCCATTTTTAGATTTATGGTTATCATTGAATACCAAAATATCAGTTGCAGTGACACATGAAATTTCATAGCAACTGATTCAACAGCAAAAGCTAATAATTTTCACTAAATACTAATCTGTACTTTTAATTGAAACAGACTGCAGTTCCATTTGGTGTCACTAGGGGTGCAAAAATGACATTCAGCTTTAAAGAACAACATGAATGTCATATTACTACGTTGTGTTTTTACCGAGCAGCGTGAACGAGTGATACGTAAAGACACAGATGAAATACTGCTTATCTCAGAGCCCCATCAAAATGTGTTTTACAAGAGCCAGGAAACATTTCGGATATGGTCTGAAACAAAATGATCAGCTTCTTCTGTAATGTGTGGGATTTGTTTTCAGAGCCCCATCCATGCCCGGTGTAATAAGGAGCTGTCTCTTTAAACGAGCCGATTGCTCTTCCGTTGCTTGCGTTGGCCGGTACAGTGTCAGCAAGGGGTTTCTGAAGGACTTGGGCAGAGGTTCTTTTGGGATAGTTGAAAAATTACACAAAACACCAACTGTGGTCTGGTCCTGGTAAATTACAGTGGAGACATCCAACAATAACACACTCCCTGGGCCAGCAAAAGAACTGTTGTAACGCAGCGATCAGAAGGACATGGACCCAGAGCCCAAAGCACTCACACAGAGGAACAGCTTGTGGAAATAACTATAATCAGCAGGAAGAGATCTGGCAACCAGCCCCAGTGTCAAGGGATCTGGCAACTGCATTTTGCGTCAGACAGAGAGAGAGGGTGAAAAAAATGCAAATGCTCTTGATTTGAGGGCAAACCAACCAGAGCCCAAACAGCTGTTTTCCATTGAACAGAGAAAGGAGACATAGCATACACTGGATGACACAGTAAATATGCACCATCATTTGTTGAAGAAAAAATTGATTCATTAAAAGAACTGTCTCACAAAGGTGTTATTGCAAAACACTTTTGCTGCTATTGAGGTAGAACACGGGTAAGTTAGGGACAGGTTTGGTGGTATGGTTAGGGTTAAGTGTTAGTTTAATTATGTGTGTAAAATTACAGAAATTAAGTACAATGAGATGGAACTGGATAAATATTCTGAATGTTCCAATCCAATCTGACTTCTGACCTATAATGCTGCCTGAATCATAATCATATACTTTTTGTTCGTTGGCTAGAGGAGAACTGCCACCCCGACTGAGCCTGGTTTCTCCCAAGGTTTTTTTCTCCATTCTGTCACCTGATGGAGTTTTAGCTCCTTGCCACTGTCGCCTTTTTTTCACCTTTGTTGCCATTGGCTTTTGGCTTGGTTAGTTGGGGACATTTAATATTCAACAATAATATTGATCTTCCTGCATTGACAAATCAGCTGGACGATGACATTAAGGTTTTCTCCAGAGCGGCTATATATATATATATATATAAAATTAACTAATAACTTTTTTACTACAAAAATGAACCATCACTTAAGCTGGACTATGATGCTATTTTCTTCTAGAAAAACACTTCGTTTCATTATTTTCCTGTTAACACTTTAAAGCTGCTTTGAAACAATCTGTATTGTAAAAAGCGCTATATAAATAAAGGTGACTTGACAATGAAAATAAAAAAGTATGTACACAAGTGCATTGTATCAAATGAATAATTTAAATGTTAGTGCATATTTGTTAAAGACAATAAAAAAGAAACGAGTCAACTGATTGTAAATCAGACTACATGGTTTACGTGGTATATTCTTGATTCACTAAAATAAACCAGTTCATAAGAGTCATTTGTATTCAACATGTATGTGACAAGTGGATCTGCTTAGCTGACTCAAAATGATGGACCATTACATTTCTAAAAACAGATAATTGGATTACTCGACTAATTCACTCATGTAAGCATGTGTCAGAGAGATTTTGGAAACAAACAAGGCTGGCGTCTTGTCAAACATTTTTGGTGGATAATGACTTTGCAAGGCATTGAATCTTTCAAATGAATCCGAGAAATGAAGCAAAGGCCGGATTTAAGTTTGCCCATGCAGCTAAAATAATCAGTTCCTAAAACCTCAGCTACAACAAATCATGTTTTCATGGACTTGATGGTCCCTTTTGAACATTCTGTTGACTATAAGTAACTTTGCAACTACATTACAACTAACTCTCATTAAAGTCTTAGTAGTCTTTCTGCTTAATATCTGCTAACTCTTTATTGTGATGGTCTTCCAAAAGACAGTCTACTGACTATAAGCAACTTTGCAACTACATGTCAACTTATTCTAACCCTAACCCTACCAGTCTACTAATACTCTACTAACTCTAATGAGAGTTAGTAGACATGTAGGGACAACGTTACTTATACTCAACAGAATGTGTTAAAGGGACCATCAAAATAAAGTGAAACCCAGATTTCTTGTTCTAAACCAGATCCCAAATGTACTGAAATGCACAGCAGGGATCTGCCATCTTATCTTATTATGGATGTGGATGGCCTAAATTTCCACACTATGTCTAAGCAAAGCTAATTTGTCATGGCCTGAGGTAATCACTGTCTCTGGGTGAAACTGCAGACACCAGCTTTCAAAGCACAGAGAGAGGCATAATTAATAGCTTGCTAATAACATGGATGGACACTGAGTTCTTGTATCCCAGCAACTTCCTCCCATCCATCTGCCTTAATGCTGCAAAACTGTTGGTATTGACTTAAACCAGAGCCACTACAAACCAAGGGCTCTTGGAATACAGCCTAGAGAATCATTTATCAGTATAATACAGAATATCTAAAGGAGATTATTCTACTATATACACTGGCTCCTATCATTTTTATCAAGTATATATAATAAACAAGAGATGATAAAAAGGCTTCATAATATATCAGTCTAACGTTGACCATCAATTTCATTATCTTCAAATGTGAGCTGATCAGAAGCACATCACGTGACCTCCAGAGACACAATATGGCCGACAGCCGTTGCAGATGGTGGAGGTGCTTTATTACTTATTGACCCGTTTTGCTGTTGCTTTAAAACTCTCTTCAGTTCATCATGCAAATGAAACTCACATCTATAAATGATTTCACTGGCCCGTAAAGAGCTCAACACACACCGGTGCCTTATAAACTTCTTACACCAACCTTCTGAAGCAGAGCATCACTTTAGTAGCAAAAATCAGTGAAGCAGAAATGAGTGATCATAAAGAGGCATTCATCTCAAGGGTTTTTAACTTCTAAACGTTTAAAACCTTTTCGAAATTTCATGCAGATTGCCTCAATGCTTCTTTAAACATACCAATGAAAGTAAAAATTTGCAATTTAAAATAACTTTTATTTTAATATATTGTAAAATTTAACTTATTCCTATGATGGCAAAGCTAAATTCTCAGCACCAATTATTGCAGTCTTCAGTGTCACATGATCCTTCAAAAATGATTTTAATACATAAAATAAAGATCATTTATTGACACTGATGGTTCCTATAAGAACCTTTAACGTCTATGGAAACTTTAATTCCACAAATTCTTTATAGTAGAGGTTTATTTAGATTATTAAAATGTTCTTCACACTAGAATAAATTCTCCAGTGTCACTTGTGATCAATTTAACATATCATTGCTGAATCATTTTTTTAAATATATTTATTTTATAATAAATACAATTTCAGATTCTAAACTATGGAATGGAAGTATAAATGTGATATGGGTACAGGGCAGTAAATAGCGTTACCTGTTCAGGTTTGAGTCCGGGCGGCACCCAGGCATACTCCTCCAGAGCACACCCGGAGTCATCGTCGGATGTAGAGTTCCTCTGGAAGTCATACATCAGCTTGGTCACGGTCTTCTCCATCTCTAGAGGCATGCCGGTCACAACATGCTCCTCACGAGGGCACTTACAGTGGAGACAGATCTTCCTAAACGGCAAAGAAACCAACTGTTAAATAACACAGTAGTACTAGGGATGCACCGTAATGAACATTTTGGCCAATACCAATAATTCCTTATATTTGAAAGCCAATAACCGATATGTAATTTTTGAGAGCCTAATTACAAAATCAATAGTCTCACCATTAAAATCCATGTCCCATGCACACAATTATAATCTTCTCATTATAATTTTATGTAGCCTATACGACATCCTATATGACAGCACATGTTGCACTTAACTGTATTTTCTTTTTTTTAGAAGTAAAACCATCATCAAAACCATCATGGCGAACAGAGCATATCTGAAGTGTCTCAGCTAAAGGAAATAATCCATTATTTATCGGTTGTAATATATATCGGCCAAAATTTCTTATCGGGCCGATAACGATAACATTAAAAATGAACATTTATCAGTCGATGGCGATATGTGGGCCGATATATTGTGCATCCCTAAATAGTACACCTTACCATTTGCCAACAGTCATGATTATTTTGGTTTTGTTAGTCATTAGACCTTTAAATGGACCATTTTGGATAAACTGAGAATCACAATTTTTTTAGTTTGTTTTGTCTCAAATAGAGAGCACACTCCACGTTTCTAAACAGGCAACTAAACAAAATAACATAATTTACTAGGAGTTCTGACTAAATGTTAATTGATGCAATCTATTTAAAAATGATTAATTAATTAGAATTATTTAAAAAAATCTGTTTGAATAAAGAAATTTACTCAAATTGTATTGCTACTGAATACAACAGGTTTAATATCCGAACTATACATTTTTATCCAAGTACTTCTGTGATAATATGAACAATTGTAACAGAAATATTGATGTATTACGTATGAAAAGACTATTAGTGAAGCCGTTTCATACCTATATACATCACAAATGCTCTCTCTGGCTCAGTGGCAGCGCCTACGCAGATTTGAATGTTCCGCTGTGATTTTGTCAAAGGTTTCATAGAAACAGGCGAATCGTGCCATTTATGAAAAAAATTGTGTGGGTGTTTGAATCAAGATCGCAATCTTTTAACGATTAATCTTGCAGCTCTATTCTCAAGCAACTCTCCCATCCAGCTTTTCTCTTTTTATTATTTTACTTTGTCAATCAACATATCCACATTTGGTTATAACCAGGGGCGGCCCGTAGATTCCAACAAAAACCCACAACACGTCCAATGACTCTTGTCAAGATGAAACACACCCTCCACCACTCAAACACGCAGCGTCTGGTTAGCGTCCAGACAAGCAGACACAGGCGTCAAGCTCTGCCAAAACCACACTTTTCAAGCACACCGGCCAGTTGGTCAGATTAACTAACCTCTTAGACCAAAGGAAGAGAAAACAAGCCGCCCACTTAGGGCCAATCCCATTAGCACCTCAGAGGCCTGACAGGCTGCAAGGTGTCAAAGACAGACACCGGCCAGTAACCCAATGATTGACTGACGTTTTCACATTGGCCAGATGGTTAACTTAAGAACATGTTCATCTACGTCAAAGAACTCTAGTTGCTATGGAGGCAAGGCAAAAAAGATTCTGTTGGTTCAGTTTAAGCCATCAGCAAATCTGTTATCATGCCTCTATTGTCCTAAGGATATGAAGAGTGAGTCATGGTATAATTGACACACACTTAAAAGGGAGATTTCATTCTAAATAAAACAATTATTTGTCTTTTTAAAATGTCACGTAAATAATACCTTAGTCTGACTAAAATCACATCAGTCCAGACTTTTGTTAAATCTGGCTACCAGACCTAGATAATATAATTATATCTTGTCTTCATCCAGCATATACATGTTAATCAGACTAACAAGTGACCTTGGGATTTGCTTGAAAAACATGCCACGTTTACTTATTCCTACAAATATTAAATGTCCCACTGCGTTATGTATTCTGAAATAGATGAAGACTTTACCTCAACTGCACAAGACCCCAATGTGGCTCGATTATAACTGTTATAATATGTTCAAGTAAACATACTTATAGTGTCATAAGCAGGTGAGTATTTAAACTGTTTCCATTGGGCTACAAGGATAGATTCTGTTGAACCTACACTACAGTTCAAATGATAGGGGTTAGTAAGATTGTCCCTCTCAAGCTCACCAAGGCTGCATTAATTTGATTTTTAAAAATCTAATTATAAAGAAAATAACCGTTTTTTATTTTCATATATTTTCAAATGCAATTTATTCCTGTAATGGCAAAGCTGGATTTTCAGCATCATTACTCCAGTCTTCAGTGTCACATGATCCTTCAGGAATCATTCTAATATGCTGATTTGCTGCTCAAGAAACATTTCTGATTATTGATCATGTTGAATGATTGTGCTGCTTAATATTTTTTTATAGAACTGCTACAGGAAATTTTTCTTAGGATTCTTTGATGAATAGAAAGTTCAAAAGAACAACATTTATTTGAAATAGAATAATAAGTGTCTGTACGGTCACATTTGATCAATTTAACATGTCCTTACTGAATAAAAGTACTGATTTCTTAAAAATAAGAAAATGTAACACTTGTATAACTGTAATTCATATCTTATTAAGATTTGTAGAACTGACAGTTTATTCACTTGAGAGTGATATGATATTTCATATTAGTTGAGTCTTAAATCATTTTTTATGAACAAATTCTCTTTTAGGTCTCTCAGGGAAAGTTTCACTATAATAGGCAGCAAAATGGTGAAAACCTGTGGACAACAAACAAGATCAAGTGTCTCATTATAATGGCCACTTTAATAACACTAATGTAAAAATGTAACAATGTATCAAGCAAGGGATCTTTTCTTCCCTATTGTAAAGTACATATGAGTGAAATGGACTATACAAAAAAAGTATGGTGGGGCTTGGCTCAATCCATCGGTTGTTGATTGGATGGAGGCAGATCCCAAATGACATTCCAGTATAATATAACTCAAAAGGAATATTCCTTGGCGTTAATGAAGGGGTATTTACTAAAGGGGCTATGGGGGTACATTAGACAAAAAAGGTTGGGAAATACTTGCCTTGAACACAATGGTTCACTTATAAATATTTAAGATGTAGGAAACAACAACAACCTATAAATGGATGAAGTGCTTTAAAACCTGCATGAACCTCAAGTAGTTTAAAAAGCATCTCTTTGAATCAAAATGAAAGACTCAGAGAGAGTAGATGGAAGGTTCTGTAGGAGGTTAACGGTGAGCAGACTTATATATAGGCCATGCAGCTGGTCTCTCTGCAGTTCCAACACCCTTGAGCAAGGACAATTCACCTGCATTACTTGAGGGTGGCAACTGGCAACTTCACAACTCACACTAATACTGAAAACTCACAGGAACATAGAGGCCCTCAAACAGGCCATCTGTGAATACCAAACACTGTTGAGAAACGTATCCGCTCTCACCCACAGTGACTAGTCATTCTGTAGAGCCTAACTAGAAAATATAAAGGCAGGCCAGAAAACATAAAGGAACTGCTACGGCAATCCAGCACTCTTGGGAAATGTAGTCTTCTCTCAGAACACTTTAATATATATATATCATCATCATAACTAATAATGCACGCATCTAGAAAGAATGAACATTTAGTTGAACTGAGATTTCTAAGATGACTCTGAAAGTGTTCCACGGAGATGCCGGGCTGGTTCAGATAAATGAACTGGACAAAAATTAGGTCACCGTAACTCCCTCCTCAGTCCTTAACCACACATAAAAAAGGATTGAGTGAAACGTTCCACGTTTTGACATGCTTCACACATGACTGCAAATTCCAGGCTCAATACCACTGCACGGTCCATCGATAATGCTCTTCCAATCATCTAAATGTGATTTGAATTAAAAAGGATGCCGGGTTGCAACTACGCATGCTGAATTCATTACAAACGTCAAGCTAAAACCCAGTCAATGTGATCTACAAGCCTGCACTGAGAGCCTTTAGAAAGGATTTGTCCTACATAGCAAATATGGAAGACTGGGAATGTAATCTAGGGATGACACAGAGGGTTGTTATGCCCCTGAGGCATCCAAGCGGAACGTGGTAAATGTGATTTATGATCTGATCGGACAATTGCTTATTGTGGGTTAATCATTGCATTTTTAAATTGTTCAGACAACAACAGATGTGGACTTCTGTCTAGCTTGAGGGAAACTTATCCCCTTAAAAACCAGGCCTGTGCCACAACCAGACAATCTAGTTATTTTTAACAATAGCCTATTGCTAGACAACAGTGGCATTGTCATCTTTAACACAACTGCCATTTAATAAGCGAGGCACCAGGTCTGCAGTAGCCAAGGTTGTTATAGTTAACTAAAACCATAAAAAAAACTGTTCCTTGAAATTTAAAAATGTAAATGTTTTTATTTATTTATTTAACCATTTAACTAAAATAACTAAATCTAAAACTAAATAAAAAAGTCGATAAAAATGATTAACCTTTTAAAAAACGAATAAATATTTAAACTATTACAAAAACAAAACACAACAAAATTACAAAAAACTTTCAAATTAAAATGTAGGCCTACATGTAAATTGTAAAAATAAAAATTCAAAATACTATAAAAGTATTTCAATGATCCTGAACACTGGCTGTAGATTTTACAAAATTCCAGTCTCTGATGAGGCTCCCAGGCTTTTCCATGGCATCATTCCGGATGAATTAAATAACCTTTCTAAAGGGCATCACACAGTGGAGAATCTGGTCACAGCTGGATGCTAGTGAAAGCCAATTCACCCTCTTTTCTCACTCGTCTTTTGTGCATATGCAACTGTGTGTACTTTTCCCACATTAAAAAAGACAAATAATTCTGTCAATTTCATATTCAAAGCACTGTTTTGTGGCATTAAATTAGCGTGTGCTTCAATAACACAAAAAACACGACATCTGTATTCACAGGAAGACCGTACTATTGTAGTAGAGTCACATATCTGAGCCTTTATGACTTTAGAAGCTCATAATATAGACAGTGACATAAGTAATTAAAACAAGACAACCTTTGTTACTGATGACCTACAACTATATGAACTTAGATGGATTAATAAATCAATTATTTAAAGAAAAATAAATCAGTTTAATGGAGGCTGCGTTAAATGGACGAGTGGTGAGGGAGGAAACGATATTGATTTAATTGAAATGGTGCTGTAGAATAAGATGGATTCTGCCCAGAGTAACATCATATTGACAACAAGAAAGCGAGTTACGCATCACAACAATGATGGAAAGTCAGAGTCATTCCCCAAATCGGTTCTTTCAAATGGTTAAAAAAAAGATTCAGTTCTATTTGCATAATTGCATCACGACGTTGTCACTGACAGCTGAATTTTGAACTGTTCTGCATGTGTGTTGATAAAACTGACATAACCAGATCTTAAATTTAAATTCAGTACTTTTTAGTAACATTTCTGCCGTTTGACTATTAAAGTAGGCTAATTTTGCCACATTAGTAAAATCCACACTGCACTCAAAAAGCTCCTAAGCCCATTCATACTATAAATAACTATATTGTTTTAGCATACACGCCATGATCATAGCGTTCTGTTTATAAGAGAAACCTGCAGTTATGTTGCATGCTGTTATAAGTGCTCAAGCTCTTAGATAGATTGATTCTGATTGGTTGTCAATGTTTTTGCCCTCCATCAGCAGGAACAAAAATCGCTCTGAAAATGATTCCATCCATACCTTTCCTCTTTATCGTTATCATAATAGGTGTGGACTTTCCTGTTCTCATATAATTAGAAGAAACATTATTAAAACTTTCTAGTTATAGTAGGCTAATCTTAATAGTCATTGTCCACGATGTGAACAGGCATTCACTGTGAGTGCATTAATCGATTCGCGAATCGCGACTCAACTCAACTTGCACGAAAGACGATTCTCAAACGATTAAATGAGTTGTTGAATTGAGAACCTCGGAACGACTACGTTAAATATCCAAACTGGTTTCTTGAACCCTGTGCTAACCAATTAAATGATAATATCAGATTCAAAAGAATAGATTCAAAGATGAATCTGCACTCCCGAGAAGCGCGAGTGTGTGCTATGTGAGGTAAAGAAAATCGCTTGTAGCCTACGAATTCAACAGCCTGGTTTTTCTTTCACTCCCTGGCATTATTCTCCACTTTGTCCCTTTAAGTGTTAATCCAACAAAACATCACCAAACAAAGGCTTAATCCGACTATCAGAAACAGGTCAACAATGACTGAAGATACAAGATAACTGGTGAAAAGTTGTATCAGTCTTTAGCAGGCGTCTAAAAAGGTTTAGCCTATTTTTTTTAACACCGTTTAAACAGACGTTTGGATCCGTAACATAAGCCTATAGACGGAAACCGTATCAACGTCCGATTTATAAAATGTAGTTTATGTATCAACTTTCTCGGAATAGCTCGACCACATCACGCAGCGAGCGAAGGGAAAAGTCATCACGTAGATTTTAAACGACAGACCCGATTGAAGTACCAGACCGAGCCACGTACGTACGCTACACTTACCTTTTACCATGAACGGAGAGGAGAGAGTTCGATGTCGCCAGTTGTGAATCGATCTAAGCACGCGCTACACATTTCCAGCCTGAAAAGCGATCTGTTGGCGCACTTTCACTTCTCCACAAACAAGCGCTCGCTGCGATTCAATCCGCGCGTCTTTATCAGGCACTAGACTGACCAGCCTTAGTTCGTTCAAAGGTATCGTCCAGGAAAGACATGCCTCGAGCTCTGGTGCTTTGGATAAAACATCTACAGTAACGTGAAAGAACGAAGCGTCCCCGCAGATCCAGCGCGCTTCTCCGTCATAGTTCCAGCAGCATTCGGGGCATAAAGCCATGAACAGCCTGCGCTTCCCCTCAATAACAGGCAATGAGAGCTCAGTGAACCGTGGCTTGGACTCCACTGGCTCGCTGTTCGCTCTGCCCACTCGAGCTTGTAAATGGTAATGAGCGTCCATGATGTCAGCAAGTCAACGTCCCTACATTAGTTTAATTAGCACAGTGAATAGCTGGTGTTTTTGGAATCATTTACATGCAAATCAGTCTCTTTCCCTCTAACTGTAAAGAGCCCAGACAATACACGCATTTCACAAGGCAAAAAGGAGGGGAAGAACACCGTCTATATGTAAATAATGTAGGTAGGCTACACGTATGGATAACATTTTAATTTTCATAAATAAGCCAGAAAAAAGTTTAATACTGAAAATATTTGAAATGTTCTGAATCAACTTCAACATTAATAATTGTTATAATAACATTATAATATTATAATTATTATAACAATTTGACAACATTCATATTACCTCCCACACACAAAATGTATTTTAGTTTTTAGAAAATAAAATCTGTTTAATTACAGGCAGCTGTATATGAAGGGCTCTTTCTAAATAAATGATCATGTGAAGAAGAAGAAAAAAAAGCATATCCAATAAATAAGTAAATAAATAACACCCAGAGGAAGCCATTTGTGGCCAAAACATGAGTTTGCAATCCATTATAATAATTATTATTATTATTATCATGAAATAGCCAATTGAATAAATGCTTTTAAAAACTTTTTGGCGAAGCTTTATTGGATTTGTATCCCTTCCCTAAAAAATAGGGTTGTTTCCCCAAAACAATTGAGCATGTCAGATTCTTTTTTTAAATAATATGCAGTTTGCCAGATTAAAGGAGTTATATTAATTACCAACTGACACATTTCACCAGATTCTCCCCAAATCTGAAATATCATGGAGAGACAACCAACACCACCAAAAACCAACACAGATGATGCTATGATGCATGAGCTATGCCTGGTTGGGTAAATCAATACTTATTTCAAAAGCTCTCTCACAAAACCAGTTCGCAACAAAGAGAGAAAAAAAGAAAGCCAACAACAGCGGTTAAATTACTTAAAACATCCATAAATCTATTTGAATGCAGCTGGCTCTTTAACTTCCAGTTGGCTTAAGTTCTCTGTGTGGATGTGCGGATGTGCAGCCATCTGAAAAGAGGGTATCTCTTATTGGACTGTGCTTCTCATTTACCATGCCAGCCTGAGCCAAACCCCTACACACACACAGTAGTATCAATTACCCCCGTCCCAGTGCTTTAGGCTTGGAGAGTAACATGGACTGACAGCCACTCTGTTCCCCACAGCCACAAGCTCAGTGACATGCCTGGCCACAAGCCTATACGCTGCTCTCCAAATCATGCGGCTGATGGGCTTCTTTTATAATCGCTTCTATAGGTGTGTGTGTGTTAAATCACAGTATTCTGCCTGCATGTCTGACATCAAATGAACAATACAGATTGAATGGCTTGATCCAAGTAAACACAGTGTAGTTAAAAGCATGACAGTTTTACCAGATTCCCCGCTTCTAAAGCGCTTTGAGTGCTTAGAAAGCACTATATAAATGTAACAAATTGTTATTAATCCTTATTACTATATAAAACAGTGAATCATGCTTGATTTCTGATCAAATATTTCTCCTTTCATTTTAGTATTATTTATATCATGTATTTTTATTTTATTTATTATTTCGTATTTTTTTATCCAAATGTATACAATTTACAATTTAGTTTTATTAATTTTTTTTTTTTTTTTCAGTTTTAGTTTTTATTTCCAGTTAGTAATTGTAGGGCTTTAACTTAAAGGGATAGTGCACCCTTAAAATGAAAATAAAGTCTTAATCTACTTACCCTGGTGTTGTTCTAATGCCATATGCACTTCTTTCTTTTTCTGACCACAAAAGGAGAATAAAAAAAAGGTCAAGCTCGCTCTCGTCCATTATATATATATATATATATATATATATATATATATATATATATATATATATATATATATATATATACATATATATATATATATATATATATATATATATATATATAATCCATGTTGTGCTTTTTTGATTTCTCACAACTTGTGTGCTTTTTCTGGTTAGTTGGAGTGAACTGCGGCGCTAATAGAGTCTCACGAACGCTCACGTTGTGCAGCTGTCCACAGAAGACCAACTTTCTTTAAATAATACATTAAAGTTCAGGATGTTTTCTTTACCAAACCTGATTGTATACCCCCAGAACACTTGGAATATACGGCACGTGCTGCATGGGATCATTCTGATACCTTTGGGTATTTAAAAAAAAAAAAAAAAAAACCTGATGCTGGTCACTATTCTCTGCCATAATATGGAAGAGCGCAATTGCGAAAGGTCATACGACATTAGAACAACACCATGGTAAATAAATTATGACTTTATTTTCATTTTAGGGTCCACTAAATCCTTTTAAACTTATTTCTTAGCTGAAATGCTGATGGCTATCATTCTAAGTCAACACTAGGGCAGATGTACAGCTCAACAGCTGATTGCCGAGGAATGCTTACTTCTCTTTTTTCTGGTGAGACCTCAGGATGAGATAACCAAATTCCATCCAGGGAATGAGCTTCAAGGAATCAAAGTAAAGCAAACCACCTCTTCCGCTTTCCTTGCAAATGGCTCTTTTCCCCCCTTGATAAAAATTCACTGTAGGCTACTAACTTTATTATAACAGAGCTGTTTTTAATATAATTCAGGCCTTTGGATAGCTTTTCATGCAGTTATGCTGAAGCCTGGACATTCTTCTCATGTGTCAGGGTGAATTATGGAAAAATGTTTATATGTGTGGTATAAAAAGTGAAAGTTATTTTTTTACGGGTTACAACCGAGACTGTGCTCAATTTGGAGTTTCGTTAACTATTTACAATCTGTGCGGTGAAGAGAGGAAAGGAGAGACAGCAGGCTGTGTAAAACATTAAGCTATCCAATGCTGCGCTGGGACACTGAGCTGTGTGACCTTGTGAATTGGCTGGCTATTTCTGCCCCACTTCTTCCACTTTGAAAGGGGTCGTCACTGTACGGAAGTACTGCTGTGCCACATCCATCAATGCATCAGATTAAAGGGAGGACAGCAGCTGCAGAGCACGATGGGAAGTTTTCTAAGCCATCCACATGCATTTTTCTGACTCAACCCAAAGTTGGGCATTTTTGCTTTGACGATATAAGTCAGGAAGTATTTTACCGCACTGAAGAGTTACAAGTGGCGAAACAACATGGACTATTATATTGCACATTTAATGGCTTGTTTTAAGATGAAACAATGAAGTGTCTCTAAAAAAACACTAAGCATTCGGACAGCACTGATGATTCATGTACTCAGCTCTCTCCCTCTCTCTCTCTCTTGCACATAGCAATCATATGCACAAATATAAACCTGTGCTTTCAGTCAGAGCAATGTGAGGGGGCTGGGTCAGTGACTCTCAAAGGGTCTTACATCACATTCCAGGGCCCATTTCACTGAACATCCATTCATTCACTAGAGAAAATCCACTCAGAGATGGTTGTTACATCCCACAGCACAGCATGTTATTTCTCACAAAATACACAGGGGCTTTGCCAGTGGTCCTTTTAAAAAGTTAAGAACTATATGCACCTAAATTGGCATAATGTTGCCAGCAAGCTACTGAAATCCTTCAAGTTTTAGCAAATATAAGAATAGATAAATTGCCTGAGCTGGGTAGATTACTTGCTGATTCTAAATTGCATGACAAAAATTGTAGTTAGTAATGTAACCCATTATATTACAAATTGAAGGTAATGTAATCTAACTACTTTTTGATTACGTTTAGATTACTTTTGACCCAACTCATTTATCACATTGATTTGAATAGGATAACCTCGTACCATATTGATTTTAAACTACAAAGAGAAAGAATATTCCATTCTTTGTTATCAACATTAGTGCATTAAATTTAAATGCACTTATGTTGATAACAAATAATGGAATACTCTTTCTCTTTGTAGTTTAAAATCAAGGGTTCCCCAAACTGGGGTTCGTGATGGAACTGCTGGGGGTTTGTGAGTTTAAAAAAAAAGCTAATCATAAAAATGTAAAACTAACTAAATAATTAGAAAATAAAAACACTTACAAAAACTGTGAAATATTTTATGTTTACCTATATGTGACAATTATCCGACATCACAGAACCATGAACCTTAAAGGTGCTGTATATAATTTTTTTGAAAGCATAAAAATACCATCATATGTTTGCAGATATGTATGAAGCATGGTAAGTTCACATACTTGTTTCTCCGTAGCAATGCTACAACCAGGTATTAGTTATTGGACTTTGAAATGTGTGTTCCGTGTCGGAATGTCTGTTTTTGTTTTGGTCAATGTGATGACACCCACTACCAATTAATACAAATAGAATTTTCGACAATCAATGAATTATGAATCCTTTACCATTGAGAGAATAACATATAATCAATAAAATAGTAACTGAAGTCTGATTACAAGCATTTTAAAATTTAAAATAATCTAATTACATGTTCTTAAGTTTAGGAATATGATTACGTAATACAAATTACATGTAACCATTCAGTGCCCACCACTGTGAAATTCTACAGTAAAAAAATATGACTCTATACAGTGAAAAACTATAAATGGTTTAACATAGCATTATATGAAACATAATTTAATGTGAAAAACAGTAAAAGGACATTCCCAGAAATCACAGCGTGACATGACATGTTGTTTTATAGAAATCATTTTTGTTATCAGTAAATTTGGGTGTTTTGTGTCCCATTTTCAGTTAATTAGTTAATTCCTCAAATTAATTGTCTATACACGAGTATTGGCTATGATTTATGGAAAGGGCACAATGAACTCTGATTCATCATGTGGTATTGTGCCACCTGTATTGTTATGGTGGTTATCAATATATACATTTTATAAGGTAAAAAGCAGCTTTAGTATATGAGAATGGTATATTAACATTACTCCCTTAATGAAATATACAATTGTAAATTGTAAAATATACAGGCATCAATATGCCATCCAGTATATATCCATTTCTTATAAAGAATCTCTGGAAACCACAGCTTTACACAATTTCATTTTACAGTATCGTTAGTTTTGTAAATATCCTGTTCATGTATATTACAAATATATAATGCACATTATCTTGTAAAACAGAGCAAAGGACTATTTTGATAATTATACACTTATATGGGAGGAAATCACTGAGGACAGCGTTCTAGCTTTCATTTAGTGATGGTTTCAGAGCAGCAAGTTAAACTTTAAAGTTAAATAAATGGGAGCACAAGTATGCCCTGTTTAAATATTTAGTTTGGGGAGGCTGCAGCAGCCAGGGAACAGTCATTTACACAGAGCCGGGACTGAGATAGGCCTGACATGTCCGGAAGAGTGAAAGAAACAGATGGAGAGGAATGGCAAGATAAATGAGCATGATAAGTTTGTTTGGATATATTTTGGCAGAAAACAGAAACTACAGTTGAGACACACTTACGCTCCACTTTATGACTGATAACACTGTGTCATATTAAACCTCTCTAACTCATTTAAAAAGCTTAGACTCAAATTAGATTGAATTCAGATAACAGTTCTTATTGATCCTAATAAGTTACAATTGTCCAAAATTATTTGTAGCCTAGCAATATTTAAACCACACCTAAAGTATGAATATTATAGCATTAAATAACAAAACATCGAACGAATTGCCAGTTACCTTAAAGAAAGATAGTACACAATTTCCATCACCCATCTGGTAAATGCATTACCAGAGACGTCTGACCCCTCTGTCCAAAATGTTCTACATACACTTCCTTCTCACGGACAAACCATGTCAGGACTCACTTTCAACAATTCATCTTTAAAAGAGATGTATTACACCTCTGGACAAGCTTCGCACCTTTGAGATTTCCAGAAGCCAGAGGTGGAAAAACAAGAATAGTGTCCATAGTTTGATTTCACCCAGATATGGGCAACAATCTATTAGAGGAGGAGGGAGGTTCAGGCTGCTATGGAAACAACAGGAGATAATATGAAAGGACAAAAGGACATTACAGGAATGACATAACAAAGAGGAGGAGACTTAGAGAACACTTTATCTAAACTATTCATTATGGCTGTTAATCTATTAAGAGCTTAAAAGGCATATGACGAACCCATTCTGCTACAAGGCAGAAATCCACAACATTCCGTGCATGAGACATGGCAGAAATTAAACTAAAGTAAGACTAATTAAATTAGAGATGCTAAAGATTAGAGAATAGAGAAAATAGCATATTCAAATGGTGTCTCGCTTATACTGACAGGTGTAGCAGTGAGGGGTAAAATCGAAAGCTGAAAGGTGAATTAAAGTTCAAACTGACATTAAACTATGAAAAATAAAAGCCAGAGGCTATTGGGATTGATTGCCAGCGGTTCTTTGGAGGAACGCTGTGTCTAGTACGATTTTATACACTACTGTTCAAATATTTGTGGACAGCAAGCTTAAGAAATTGTTAATTTCAGCAAGGATGCATTCAATTGATCAAAAAAGACAGTAAAGACTTTTACAATGCACAAAAGATTTATACTTTGAATAGAAAGTTCAGAATAACAGCATTTATTTGAAGTATCCTGACAAAAGGACAAAAGATTTAAAAAACTTAAAGCAGCACAACTGCCTTTAACATTGACAAAAATAAAATTGAATGATTATGATTTCTGAAGGATCATGTGACACTGAAGAATAATTATGCTGAAAATTCAGCTTTGATCAAAGGAATACATTCCATTTCAAAATATATTAAAATAGAAAAAAAGTATTTAAAATGTTTATATTATTTCACAATACTACTGTTTTTACTGTGTTGTCCTTCATTTAAATGCAGCCTTTGTGAGCAAAAGAGAGAGAAAAAATCTTAACGACCCCACACTTTTGCACAGCAGTGAATACAATATTCAAGAAAGTAAAAGTTAACACATAAATATGACAAAAGAGTAAGATGATAAATATAGTGGAAAGGAAATATGGACTATATTCTTCCATATTAGCGCCATAAATCCTCCTTGCACTTCAACAGTCCTCATCTCTCTAAATCTCGCCCTGTGGTTTCTGCTTATTTACATTTCTCTCAAGAAGAACGTTACACCCTACATGGCATTAATGGCCCTGGCAGGCATCAAGCAGAAAGGGGAGCACACACACCTACCATTTTGGTGTGTTTATTTGAACTGCAAATGATGGGGGATGGAGTGTTTGTGTGTGTGAGAGGGACACAGGAGATGGAGAAGGTTTGGTGTTAAAATGCAGGTCTTGCTCCATTTCACACATATCTACACTCTTAGTATGCTTCTCATTGTGCGTTTGTTTCTCACACACTCCCTCGGCTTCATACACAGACGCTTCTCTGTACGGGACGTCCCAGAGACGGAGTAGAGTGCAGGGATAGAGTGGAATTATAGACGCATCCCAAACCTCTTTGCCTTGGAATTAAACCCTCCTTTGTCTTTACTAATTTTCCTCACTTACTAAGAAGAAACTGAGGCACTGTGGGAATTGTCAGGCCAGATCTGATTCACATTTGGAAAGCATCCCTTCTGCCACACAATGGCATCAACTGGAGCCGTTCCAAATCTCCAGAGTCTACCTAGCAAGCTGCCAGTGATTAAAGCTGGAACTTTTTGGGGTTCAAAATGTACACAATTTATATAATAATCGATTACATTATGAATCAATTTTTCCAAACCGTGTTTTTGTCTTATCCTGACTCATACGGTACACCTAAAATAAGTGTTTATATTCAGACTATTTTAGACTGGTTCGGGTTGTACCACTGCGGAGTGGCCCTGTACCTGCGTGACTCGTCCTAGACATAAACAGAGAGTTGTAGCTCTGGCTAAAATGTTCTTTCGTAAGACGCATGTTCTGTTTATTAACCGCTAGAGCGCCAATTGTTACGAACTGCAGCTTTAAGTATGGAGATTATTCTGGGGTGGTTGGTAGATCCAGAGCAGAAAAACAATCAAGTAAAAAAAACAGCTATATAAACAGTTTATAAAACTAACATAGCTTAAAGAATGTTTTAAGTTCTTAGCAATGTAATACTTATACCCAAATGTTGGTTTCATATGGTTTTGAAAATGTTTTATATTATTTTCACTATTTTCACATTTAAAGTGCAACAGATTTTGAACCAACTTTGTATTACTACAATGGTAGTCAATGTAAATGAATAATGATTCATCATTATCTGTGTTACGTGGGTTTAAAAATTCACGTTTATTTACCCGCAAAAGTCCACAGGATGACGCAAAATGCTCCAGGGCTTTCATGAAAACTTTAGGCTATATTTACGCATTTTTGTATCCCCACCCACGGACAGTCAGATTGACAGAGGTTTATTAACAGAACAGTTATTGTAAGGGTAGGTTCACTATATTTTGCCTACTTAATAAACACCATTATGGTAAAAACGGCACAATATGGCAACATCTTTCTTACCTATATGTGACGCCGTTTTGCTTCAGGCGTATCAGAGAGTTTCTTTCAGTTTTCCCCTCTGTTTGGCCTAAAACATTCGTTGTTGGGCTCGTTGTTATCCAGTTTAAAATGTTGACTATACAAACATGGAGGTTTTTCAGATTTTCTGTCTATTGTTCTCTTCATATTTATGATTCTTTGAAGCCTTTAGCCACTGCCTACATCGCACTGGATCCTTCACTGGAAACCAAAGTAACTCACTCCCACTAAACATTTACTCTTCTAGTTCTTGCACCCGGGAACATTAAACAACGCAATTAATTCTTAATCAACAACTTACAAAAAAATGTATATATATTTTTAAGGTAAAAGTTTGTTTTATTTTAATTTTTTACAAATATCTTTGTTTTCTACATGACATAAGCTAATCTTGTAATAAATAATTTCAAATTACTAGATATTTTAAGAGACTGTCGTTAAAACCCATATATATATATATATATATATATATATGTATATATATATATATCTCTCACACACGCACAAATATATAGACTCTGACGTGGCACACCTGCCTTTTTTCTATCCCTGTTAATTGCTGGGTGAAATTCGTTGAAATCTGAAATAACTCACAGTTCCTTCCA
Organism: Meda fulgida; assembly: GCA_030578275.1. Taxonomy (NCBI): domain Eukaryota; kingdom Metazoa; phylum Chordata; class Actinopteri; order Cypriniformes; family Leuciscidae; genus Meda; species Meda fulgida. Next base: position 14,499,087 of record CM060626.1, read on the forward strand.
TGGATGCCTGAGAGAAGGTCGGCTGTAATTCTACAGTGCCAAATCAGAGCTGTTTCTTAAAACCCCCAGCATGTGGGTGTAGAAAGGACATAAATAGCACACTTTCACTAAACAAAAAAATGATACATTTAAAACACAGAAATCTAATAGGCGACTTTAATGGAACATTGTAAGAAATGCTGCAAAACTTACAGCGTCATAAATATGTTAATTGTTAATGTGACTGAGCTTGTACCTTCTGAAAATTTTAATATAAAATCACAAACCAAATGAAAGCCATGTACCATAATGAAAAATTAAATCCAGTTTGTCTGCATCCCAACGGCTCTTGGCTTGATGTTAATTACTGATTAAAATGTTAAAACAATTTAGCTTGTGGCTGGAATATGTAATCGCTCTACTTTATCATTCACGGCTGGTGCCGAGAGACCAATCCGCCAAACGCTGCATCTGTCACCCCTTCCGGCGATTCGTCACTGTGAGGGCGCAACAAGTCAGAGGATATGACATAATTATCCATTTGTTCATCTGTGTTACACGCTAGCTATCAAGCCCTCAATATGAACCCGTAAAAACAATGAAATGAAACTGAGTGTCAGGCTAGAGAAAAGGGCACTGTGTCTGTTTTCATCATGCTTTTCGTGAATTATCATTTTCAGGCCAGAGGTCAGTAGTGCAGCAGCTAGCATGTGAGAAGTCAGTGTTGACACATGCCTGATAATTAGCACTTTAGGTTTTAAATCTCTTGTCATACAGGTATGCTTTGCTAATATATAACAATACAACACAGCATTAGTGTGCAGTAGAAGACATATATGCTGCTAAAAAGACCAGTTTAGCCAGTCAGCAGGTATGTTGTTTTAGATTCTAACAGGGTGCTTTACTGGCAAAACCAACAAGACTTCCTTTGCTAAACAAGCGTCACCAGATCATTTTTGCTGGCTGTAATATGGCTATGAAGCTCCAGCTAGCTTAGAGCCAAACTAGCATAAATCAGTTAGCTAAGTTGTAGTCTTTGCCTCCATTGACCTCCTCTGTAGAGAGGCTACAGCTGTGCTTGATCACATTATTGATCTGTTTATACTATCATTTAGTGTTTAATCTCAGCCTAAAGAGTTTTATTTTCTTATCAGCTACCCACACAGAGATCTTGTTTTATTATTTTTTGCTTAGTATGAAGCAAATGATGTAGCAAATCAGGCCATATGTGCATCTAAATATGACAACAGACCTCTTAAGTAGCCGATAGTGCATGTAGTGCTATGTAGAGGCAATTAAATTAAATAAATATGTAAGGCTCACAGATTTGAAATGACGCTAGTAAGCAGTTTTTCCTTCCTCACAGGATTCTGTGTGTGGGAGTGCGAACAATGTATGAACTCCACCATCTGGTCTATTTTACAGCCTGTGTGTGCAAATCTGTCCTATTTCTAAAGTAGCATCTCAAGTTTTCATTGCCCACTTTTATTCTTCCCTCAAAAGAGTCATCTTTTTGTCTGCAAGTAGACGAACATGCCATCTAAGAGATGTTGTTGAGATAAGAACAAAGGGAGTTCGGGACAAGACCGGTCACACTCACAGGAGTCTTCACCACAGACGACTCTGTTTTAGAGGCCACTTGAGGAATTTGACACACCAAAGTTGGTGACCTTCGTAAACTTTAGAGATCCTGTGTCGGCTACAAACACACACGCTTGCACACAAATAAAAAAAAAAAAAACTCTTCAATTCAAACAAAACCCCCACACACACAAAGTTAAAAAGTTGGTTTTCATCAGGCAAATTTCTTGGATCAATCTGTTCCAAATTTTAAATAATTTTGTCTCCATCAAGATAATAGTGTCTTTAATAAATGTCTCATGAATATTCTTGGATGTAAAAAAAATTAAATCTGGTATTTGATTCATTTCTGTTTGTTTGTGTTTCCCAACCAGTCAGACAAGGCACAACTGGTGTGAGTTTGAGGGCGGAGCTAACTGGTTATCTGTCAATCACTGGGTATTGATGTGGATTGTATGAACAGTAGAACTTCTCCTAAGTCCTAATTCATTACATTTTCATACACATGTGAATTAGTTCTTAACCTCTTTTAAATGTTAATGAATTTGGAGAATTCTAGATGTGCAACCGTGTGCCAGAGACTAACCATTTGCATAAAACATGCCCAAACCATCTTCATATAAGAGCTTTTCAAGGGCTTTACTCTCAGCAAGCATATGAAGCTCTGTAAATACGAGCAATGCCAAGCATGTCATCCTCAAAACCAGTTCAAACACAATAAGCACCTTTTAAACAGACCCAGAATACCGACCTCTCATTAGCCAGCTGTACATACACATCTATACAGAGAAACCTTGCAGCTTGATCTATAACAAGTTGTTTTTTTTCGCACTATAGAAATATATTGAGGTGAACCAAAAAACGTCATCTTAGTTTGATTATAGAAGTAAGTGATTTTTGCGTAGATGTTTTCAGTTGTTCCTACATTTTTACCCCATGAATTTAGAATGCATTTTAGCACAAAACGTATTGGTGAATCAAGATTTGTTTATGAAAACATTTGTACACAGATTTCACACACAAATTTCTGCGCTTGCCACTTGGTGAATGAGACCCATTGTTTTTGCAAATTCATTTAGTCACGTAAGTGGAACAGAAATCACACACTTCAGCTTTGAAACAAAATTTCACACTAGCAAAAAACAAAATTCAGCATATGAGTCAGATACATAAAAAAGACAAAATTGAAGTTGTATCAAAGCCTGACACCTGCTTAATGGAGGGAACAATCACCATGATTCATTTCTATGTCCTTTACATTTTCTAAGTGAGTTTTGCTGCCTTTAATTGCCTTGAGTTGACATTAATACTGAAGAGATGACTCAGTATGGGTCTCAACCTCTCTTTTGCTCGTCTATACCAGCTTTCTCCACTACGCTTTTTATTTTAGGCCATTGCAAGGGTCTTAGATTGGTTTAAATGGCCAATTCATTGCATGACTAAGTCGGCTGCCTCTTCGTCAGAAATTAAATTACAGAGATGATAAATGACAACAGCCCATTAACGACAGACATGGTCATGATGAGCAAACCTTTAAATCTCATGTCCTGCAAGTAGAGCATGGATGGTTGGTTATACTAGTATTTTCAATGATTGGACATTGGGATAATGCTTAAAGGGACAGTTCATCTAAAAAAAAAAAAAAAACCTCCTTCAGAGTTGACACAAAACCAGATAATTGAGCTGAACTCAAGAATTGAATCAGTTCAATTTGTGAATGAATCATTTACAATTGTTTTTTAAATGAGATCAACCGATCAGACAAGATCAGACTTGAGATTCTTTCATGAACCAGACGACCCTACTTCTCTCTTGAACTTATTGCACAAAAAGGAATTAAGAAAAAATTCTGAATTTCAGTTTTTGACAGAATTTTTATTTATGGGTGAGCTATTCCTTTAACACTGTGGGTAATTAAAGTTCAGTTCAAATTCTGTTAATCAGAGTTTAATGAGAATATATGACAGATTTGTGTTAGGTGCTACAGAGAGTTGTTTGTGTGTGTATGTCTCAGTAAGATTGATCAAATGAACGAATGATTAGGCTTGAAAACTCTTCGTGGCCATGGCAGATTCTCTTTCATTATTAGAGAAACAACCCCTTCTCAAGCTCCCGGGAATTGTGAGCATGTGCGTGTGTGTGTGTGTGTGTGTGGAGTTGACAATGGGCTTCTGGAGGAACATAATTGTTTGCAAATGTTTTAGTCAAGCAATGATGAAACAGCACTATGGGGCTAAATGTGTTCATATGAGTAAATGTTCAACATATAACATGCCGACTAGAAGCCAAATACAGAGAATGAGACAGATCAGCCATCCAGCTCATCTACTGAAGCATGGAAGGGATCTATCACACTTCTCCTCTTGCTAGCGTCTGGGAGGATGTTGTGCCAACCATTTATTGAGAGTCAGATTTAGGGCTTTGTGGGAATTAGTGTGTCTGGGGGAAGGGACATTAGAAAGGGAGGGTTAGGGTGTTAATGGTCAAATGTCTCGCTTGCCTTGTGCTGATGTCATTGGATCAAGATAGCTTCCTTAAAACACAGAATGTGGTTGAAACTAGACCCAGACGCAAGGAGAAACTGGTTCTGGGTGCATGAAACCTTGAAATGTTAAATTTATGGTCATAGATATAAGATTGGTCTTAGAGAAATACCATAAACAGTCTTAGATATTTTTAAATGGACATTCTCCACTTTCCTTCTGGACATATAACCCAATGTCAAACACAATAAAGTAAAAAGGCTCCTTAAATTTTGAGGTTGTTGTCCATCTTCAAAGAGAAGCCAGTTTTATTTGCTTAAATTTATTGGACCGAGCCATCAGGCAGAATTATGGTTACGTTTCTAGCGAGTTTAAAATGAGGAATAGATGAAAAAATGAGAAAGGGAGAAAAAAGAGAAAAGACGAAGTTTTCTCTCTTATGCTTGCATTGACAGGAGTCAACATGAGTCTTTGTCTTTCTTTTGCTACTTGGTGGAAGCAAAACCTCTTTTACAAAGTCACATCTTTCTATAGAGCTGAACATCAAGACAAATATCTATTGTGAGCCTTAGGAACAGCTTAAACCAATATCCAATATTTATTTAGTTGTTACCTATTTATTAATTAAATTATTTATATATTAAACATTCTAATATATTAATTTATTTATTTAATATAAATGACATATGTATATATATATATATATATATATATATATATAGTTTTGTATATAGCTTTCTATTTATTTATTTATTAATATATATTCTAGATCTTTAACGTTCCAGAATGCAAGATTCAGTGAAAAAATCCACCAAAAGGCTATACAGATATTTTGTATTGAGGTTGTATTGTGAGTACATATATATATATATATATATATATATATATATATATATATATATATATATATATATATAGTGTTGTATACACAAGCATTAAAAGCATTTGGGGCAGATCGCGTGGCTGGAAAGGAGGTGTAAAGCCCGAGGGAAGCTAAAGAGGTGGTCTGTGTAATTTTAAAACGCAACGGTTGTAAACCAAAACGAATACCAGCAACACTACTTGGAGGGAAGTACTCTGACCTCTGGAGTTACACACATGCAATATGAACAAACAAAGCACACAGTCCTAACCTCAGCCATATTTAAGCACTAAAACTTATTGTCTCTGCTCATTTATCCTGTCCACCTAATTACATCTACACAGTCAGTCAGTCCCAGTGAAAGGCTACAGGAATATGTTACATTAATAACAATCACTAGCAGTCTTATCACACTCAGCACAGCTTTCAGCAGCTTAATGAGTGAAGGAGTGCTTAGCAAGATCTGAGACAATACACGAACAACACACACATTCACTCACACACGGCAGATGAAAACTGCACCTGCAGCATTATTCTGTCAACTAAAGCTCTTTTAATATTCCTGACGTGTGGTTTGCACTCAAGCACTAGATGTTGCTGTGTGTGTGAGAAGAGCAGACTGGATGCTGCTCCTGGATGCTTTGTGCATGTTCAGCATATCTGGCTCTAATTCTAAAAGAGACCTTCCTGATTTATATAAATAAAATGTAATAAAAATAATTAATGTCATGTCGAAGTCTCATGGCAAATAAATTAAATTACAGTACTTTAATAGGCATTTTAAAAAAGTAACAAAAATTAAATTAATAAAAAATAAATTAAAAGCTTTTCCCCAACATACCCAAATACACACTCCTGGATGTCATCCTAAAAATGCCACTGCTTCTCTCTGTACGTCTTTTGTTGTATTTGGCAAATCAATTATGAGCAACTGTGCATTTTTACTTATTTGTAAAAGACTCCTAAATGAATGTGTGTCCCTGAGGTAAACAAGAGAGGAAACGGACAGAGCCAGAGAAAAGAAACAAATTAGAGGGTGGGAGGGTTTTGGGGGTAGATGCTTGATTTTTTAAATATTTTTTATATAGATTGTCAGGCTGGGGGAGTGTATGAGAGTGTGCCAGGCTTGGACCAGCATCTGCATATTTCTGTGCAGAAGGAAGCCAACGAAAGCCTGATCGAAGATCAGATGAAGGTGTGATGGCCCAGTGATGCCTTTACTGGCAGAGCTTTGTCAGCATGAAGCCCAGCACTGTGAAGTTAATCTTTACTGAATACTGCAGGACTACAGTCATCAAGCCCACACACACTCACACTTCAGTATGAATCTTTAACTTGAAACACGATCAGCACATACAGTAAGCTTGGCTGAACATTGCCTAAATTAATGGTTATGAATGATGAGAAAAGAAACATTAGAGTTGAGTATGTTTGGGATTTGGACACCATAGTGTTCTGTAATCTGATTTAAGATACTAATACATTTGCTAAGTAGATTCTTTTAGCTGAATGAAAGTATATACTGCTAAACGCATGGTTTGAGGTAACTTAACAAAATTAGAACCTCAAGTGATTTGAGATGCTTTTCACAGGCAGTAACTTCATAAACACTCGATCATGCACACCACAAATTAAAATGTGGCTGTGAGAAATAGACATAAAATGGTTAGACATAGGCAAGCAACATCGGTCTCGATTGACAGACATTCAAAAGTCATATATAATTACATATACATTTTTTTTCAAATAGTTTAAAATATACAGTGTCGTTCCCAACGTTGGTGTTAAGTAAAATAATACTACCAAGGATACATTCAATTGATCAAATGTGACATTAAAGACATGCAGATTTCTGTTGGAAATAAATGCTGTTCTTTTGAACTTCATATTCATCAAAGAATCATGGAAAACAAATATCAGTTTAGCACAAAAATATTAAGCAGCAGAACTGGTTTTCAACATTGATAAGAAGAAATGTTTCTGAATGATCATGTGACACTGAAGACTGGGGTAAAGGCTGCTTTGCCATCACAGGGAAAAAAAATGACATTTTACGCTATTCTCAAAAAATAATGCTTCTAAGAGCTCTCAAAGTGTGTCAACTTAAATTATAATACATCAAAATAATATTACAATAAACTAATAATAATAAATCTGTCAAGCCTGCATACAGTATGATTCTTAAAAATATTATCTAAAGCTCTCACCTTACTCTTTTGTCTCTTTCTCTCTTATTGTTCTTTTTCCACCTTATTTGCTTTCAAGTGTTTTTAATTTTCCTTCCAAGGAATCTCTGAGGGCGTTAGTAATACACTGCTCTCTGCACGCTTACGCACGCGCACAAACCTATAATTGTTCTCATTCCCTCAGACAAGAGTCTCCAAATGTGACATGACTATGAAGACATCATGCATTGCAAATTGGTGGAAAAAGTCCCCTGGTGTCGCTCAGCACACAGAAGGAAGGCTGTTGTGGAGATCTTGTCTGTTGTCTGGCAAAACATGCAGAGGTATCTCAAGCATGCCCAGCAGTTGTATCTTCTTTCATACACACATACACCCAAATACACTCTATACAGGACATTAGGAAAGTTCCAGAGGTACACAACCAGCAATGCTGTCTCAATACAAATAGGGAGCATACTTCAGTTGGAAAGCTTTCCTCTCCAAAACCAGAGTCCAAAACCAAAGTTTTGAGTGGGTAGCAGAGGTACATGTCCCATAATGCTGTCATAGCCTGACAAACACATAACCATGCATGATCTGTTTCATCTGCCACCATTTGTGTTATCATATCAAGAACATGATCTAAAAGTTCACACACATCACACTTACGGATGACTTATTAAAAAACGAGTGTGTATAGATGAGGTCTTCTGATCGCATGTGGCGTGATGTGATGGAGGTCGGTGTTAGCTGCCAAGACTGCGGTTTTGGACAGCCGGTGAGAGAGAAAGAATCAAGAGAAAGAGGGTGAGATGAAGGGAAAAAGGAGAGGGGGAGACGGATACTTCATTATAGACTCATTCATCATCATAGGGACTAGCTGCACCTTCTTTATTTCCTCGTTCGTTTTATATTCCTCTTTTTCTTCCTTAAACCTGCTGACTCCTGTTCTCCATCTTAATCTTTTCTAACTGCATCCATGTGTCATCTTTTTTTCTGACTCTCGTTACAAACAGCGTCCCCATACACATATCCAGTTTTCAGGCTGACTCTGGATCAGTACTGCTAGTTCTAAAGGAGCTCGTCTATAGCCTCTTCACCACCTGTTCCCAAAATATCAGAAGAGCAACATTTTATACATTTAGAACAGGCCTCTCAGGGCTATTCAAACAAATGAACTAGACACATTGTAATTCATTCATCTTAAGAAATACAGAATACAGTATAAGCACATACACTATCATTAAAAAGTTTGGGGTCCCTTTTTTGTAAAGAAAGGCAAGGACGCAATGCAATTATTAAACAAATTAAATACATTTAATATTACAATTTCTTTTTAACATTGATAATAATAATTAATGTTCTTGAGCGGCAAATCAGCATATTAGAATGATTTCTGAAGGATCATGTGACTCAAGACTGGAGAAATGAGGCTGAAAATTCAGCTTTGCCATTACAGGAATAAAACACATTTATTTTTATTATAAAATAAGTGCAGCCTTGGTGAAAATAAGGGAAATCCCAGCACATTCTTGATTCAAGTTGAGAAATATTTTTTGTCAAAGAAAAGAGCACCATTAAAAACACCTCTGTCTGGTGTTTTAATACACAGTATTAATATTCATATTAGGGTCATTTCATCATAAAAATGCTCATTACATATATTTGCATATAGACAGCATATTTTCTGAGGAGTCATCGTGCCTTTATGCTGACTGATTCACAGCCTTTCTGATCAAGTATTCTGAGATAAATGAATCTTTTCAAATTCTCACACACAGTGACTCACCACATTCAATTCATTGTCATCAATAACACAAAGATCCCCCTTGGCTCCATGTTAGTCAGCGACCTTTAAGTCTTTTTAAAGAAAAATCATTGCAACTGTTAAATGCACAATATTCAGACCACAAGTTTTCCCTCATTAAAGCCTAAGTTTGTCATTGAGTCCTGTTCTTTTCCACTCAGCCTCTCGGTCTCAATAGTATCATATGCCAGACACATTTGCCAGCGGCTATGAACTTTACTATCCCAAATGCTCCAGACACTTTTCCAACTAAGAGGGTAATGCTCACAAGTATCCACAAGAAAGAGAAGATTGCAGGTCCGAGAGAGACTGAATTCAGTTATTGTGAATGCAAGCATGTCTGTTCAAGGACAGCATGATAGTTCATGTGTATATATGATAAATTATCCCTGCATCTGCACGTACACAGCAGATATTAGACATGCCTTTGGGCTTGGCTCACTTTAACTTGACACATGACACATGACACTTGGCATTAACACATGACCTTTGGCTGCCTAGCGTTTGACTTTAGTGGTCATGTCAGTGTCTGGGAGATGATCTATGATCCCAATTAGTGTGTGTCATCAATAATCACAGACGGCTCCATGCTAAGTGATTACAACCGCAATGGTTGCAAAAGCCCTTGGTTTAACCATATATGCTCTGTCTGGAGCAGCCTTCAAAGTTTCCACATGCAAAAACTCTACCAAGAGACTGCCAAGACGTGCATGTATTTGTGGGTGTGTGTCAAATGATCTTAATGATGGTTAGCAGTTCATGAACATCTGCACTCTTTCATTGATGCGCTCCGTGTAGTCTGATTCACAAAACAAATTACTCATTTGATTTATTAAAAAGAACTGAATCATAAGAGTTGGTTTGAATCGTTTCAAAGAGTCGCACAATAACTGAATTAGTCAGAGCATTTCTTCACAACTCATTTTGTCAGGACAACTCAAACAGCTACTTTTTACTTAAGGATATTTTTCTTTTTAATTAAAGTGCCATTTATTACAACAAAATTTAGATGTACATCTTTAAATACACTTTGCCATTTGGGCAGCCAATTACTCATTTTACAGATTTAAGCCTTGGAAGTGATAGTTTAACCAAAAATTTAAATCCTACCATAATTTACTTACACTCATGTATTTCAAACATTTATGACTTTATTTCTTCTGTGAAACACAAAAGAATATATTTTTTTTCTTTGTTAGGTGCACTATCCCTTTAAGTCTTCTTAAGTTTCGAGTTCTATTGTCATAAATGGTATTTTAATTAAAAAATAAAATATTTATGATAAACATTTTAATAAATAATCAATGAAAATTATTTAAGTAGAAATAGATTAAACATACCACAATTCTAAAAGTTTGGGATCAGATTTTTAATATTTGTTTTTTTTTCCCAGAAAGGATGCATTAAATTCATCAAATAATTATATTAAATTTATAATGTTACAAAAGATTTCTATTTCAAATAAATGCTGTTATGAACTTTCTATTTAAAAAAGTTATATCGGTTTCCAGAAAAATATTAAGCAGAAAGTTTTCAGCACTTATGATAATAATAATAAATGTTTCTGAAAGATCATGTGACATTAAAGACTTAAAATCCAGCTTTGTCATCACAGGAATAAATTACATTTTCACATATTAAAATAGAAAAGAGTTATTTTAAATTGTAATGAAATTTAGTAGTGTATATTATCCCAAAAATTAAAATTATTGAAGAAGTTTAGTTCATCCTCAAAAATACTAATAGGATCATATAGAAATCAGAATTGGAACTAGAATAGTCAAATTTCTTATGATTCTCATCCCATAGTCCCAAACCCCCCCTGACATTTTGTCCCTTTTTTAACATCAAGGACTGCGGGCCAATAAGAGACTACAGTAAAAGCACATTAACCCAGTTAATCCTATAACTCATCTTAGCATGACACCATTTAATTAAGTCAAACAGCTCAGATTCAAGCTCCTCTAGTTAAACCCAAAAAGAGCTCCTCATGGTTCATGAATCCCTAATGCAGGCGATCAAGCCTTCCCAGAAGCCCTTTCCTTGTTTGGTGACACATGCGGCTCCACTTTGATGACTAATTGCTTGAAAAAAGAAAAAAAAAAGTGTACTTGGACTCAGTGCATGTGCTCAGTGATCAGACTGATTCTAATGGAAATATAATCGCATACATGGTCTGTTCTAAGATCCACCGTTGTGAAATTTAAGGAGGAGGATTACAGCTCCAGGTCAACCAGCGGTTCATTTGTTGTGTGCTTGTCTCTGTGTGTATTTTAACTTCAGCAGTTTGGAGAGTTAGAATGTAGAACAAAGATGATCAGTGATCCAGTGACTAAATTATTTGACCAAAAGGGATTATGGACGGTTGAAAAATCAAAGAATTCTGTCCCTTTCAATCGCTTTCTTACTGTCAGCGCCTTTCATTATTCTATCTCTTAATCATACTGACCCTTCCTCTCCCTCCCCCAGTACATCTCTCTGACATTTTCCCTCTATATTTTTGTCACTCCCTCGGACGATGGACCGAAGCACTTGTTTGATTGACAGCTCCTCAGAATAGCAGCTCCTGGCCAGGAGGCGTTGGGAAGCAGGCGGTGGGAGTGCTGAGTGGCAGTCTGGTTTGTTTGGCTCCCTGCCTCTGTCTTACAGGATGCATGGGGAAGGGGGGTGTCGCAACATGCCGCAATCTGATATTGTTGACAACTAAACAATGAAAGACACTGTGATTCAGTTTTGTTCCTTTATAAAACTCCTGTCTTGCCCACAGAGGCACGTCACGCTTCACGTCATTGAAAAGAAAAAATGATGAGTCATTTTTTTCAGTTCGAATTTAGCTGAAATTCTGAAAAAGACTGAAAAAAATTCATGCTGGAAAAAAACCCCACCAGAACAATCCCAACATTAAGAACTGAACTTTTAACAATTCCTGATCATTTCAGTCTGATGTAAAGTGATTGTTTTGTGATGCTGTCAAATTGAAATTAAACAAATAGGTGCAAATAGGCTGTTATTGAAGGATGCGTTGTTATTGAAAGTGCAGACCTGTAGTTCTACAAATCTCTAGCAATATACATTTAAAAGACAGACGCACATTAAACAGCTTGTTTAATATCAACTGTGGAAAGTGAAAAAGAGAATAACGTTTTTTTTAAATGTGATATGGTCCCTTTAAATGAACCGGACTCATGACCCTTTGTTTAACAATGCATTAATATAGTGTGTGTTTATATATGTATGGGGTATTAAAGAGGGCGATTATGAATCACTGGTCCATGACTCGAATGCCGTCTGGGTGACGAGCTCAGATCTCCTGGAGCCCTGCACGCTGAGCTTTGATTGGCTGTGACTGTGAGAGCAGGAAATAGAGCTAGCAGCAGGAGAGAGGAAAAATTGTGAGTGTGTGATGTTTAGGAGGCACCCACGCAAAAAAAAGAAAAAAAAAAGAAAAAGAAATCAATGGCCACATTCACAGCCTGCAGTGTGCATAAAGGTATACTAGGAGCTTTATCCTTGTCACCTCTCAACATGCCTTTTCCTATCTTCACATTCACCTCATAATCACTCTTCTCTAAGAACTGCTAGACTCTTCATTCACTGGCTACTGTCTCTGTGGCACTAACAGGATAAGTGAACACGTTGTAGACTGAAGATAAATACAAAACATGCCAAGGCCAGAGATGGAAAGAGTCAGAGAGAAATAAAGAGACTTAGATAAGTAAGTGCAGGAGACAGCAGATAAATAGGACAGGAATTTTTAAGTGTGAGTGTATTAAGGCCTAATGACGTGACTATAATTTTTGTCCGTCAGGGTGGCACAACTGTCCTGATATAATGAAGAAAAAATAAACTCCCCAATTATTATATTAATTAGTTTGGCATAACCATTTATTATAATTTTCTAGATTTATTTGAACTAAATTGATTCACTGATTATTAAAATATTATTTTATATATAAATAAAAAAAGTCTGCCAAATCAACGTCATATGGTGCAACCGACATACAGAAAAAACAAACAAGAAATGTTGTTTCATATTTCAATGATATCATTAAATTAAAACCTTTCTTGAAAATGGAATACGTTTTTCAATACCACTTGAATAGAAAAGGCTAATTTCTAAGATCTTGGTTGTGTTCCATTAAGTTGTTTCTTTTTCTTTATAATGCACTCATAGTGAAGTGCCAGGTGACTAGTGCACATGTGACAGGAAAAACCTCTCTGGGCGTGTGCAGGACGTCAAATGTGCCAGGATGGCACGTTAAATCTGTCCCCAATGCAGAGCCCTCACACACAAGCGCCATAAAGACAACAGCATGAACGCATCATCATGATTTTCAGTCCTATCCAGATGCACAACAGAGATAAACCCTCTCACCACTAGACAATAACAAAATATACTGCCTATTTCCTGTCTCAGATTGCAGAATTACAAGCAACAAGGACAGTGACCCTGAACTTTGAGGATCTTGAAATGAAGGCAAAGTTCATAAATATGTATGTAGCAGCATAAATTCCTATACTATGCAGCTCTGGACTCTGGCCTGCCCCACCAATGCTGTAGACCAATTAAACAACAGCAGAGGTTAAAAATAAAGCAAGAGGCATGCCGCACAGCTGTGAGATACTTTAAGATTTGTGTGCTGTCAGTCTGCTTAAATCTCAACAGCTGAGATGACAAGAGGTTGTGGATTTCTTTAGCTCTTTCCTTTTGCACTCGGTCTGTTAATCATATGGGTTGCATTCAAGACACATTTTCTTGCAATACAGCCATAAAACAAAGCCATTCTCACCAAAAAAAAAAAAAAAGCTGAAAGGCAACACAAAAACTTGAAAGGAACGGAACTTAAATTCAGTGCAAGTATGACAGGTTTGACAAACCAAGGTGTCAGTAAAACACATGAAACAAAAAAAAACACAGTGTGTAAAATGTACTCACCACTTCCTTTTGGCACTAGGTTTCTGAGGAGAGTTTAAGAGTCATACACCTTAATGGAATAATCACTTCTCAATGACAGACCTCAGTCCTTCCTCAACTGGAAAATGTGCAGCACATCTGAGAGCAGAGAGTAGGCGAAATGCGATGTGCAAGGAATAAGACAAATGTTTGGAGCTTATCGTTGTGCCAGAGAGCGATTTCACTCATTCACTCCACAAGCTGTGGCAGAGCCATTCAAAACAAGAACTGATGGAATGGAGGAATAAGTAACGAAGGAAGACAGAGAGAAAGAGGCTAAAATGAATACACGCAGTGCTGAGAGGTGGCAAGTTGCTTCCTCAAACTAAAATTGCCTCCCAGCACCCTTCACACACTAAACTCTCTCCCCCCATGAGTCATCAATCCCTCTGCCAATCACAGCTCAGCTGATTAAAATCACCTCTTAAGTGTAATGCATTTTTTGAATCTTACACACAAGCTACTGGAGCTCTCCAATCTGCACCGGAAACAGTTACAGTTCTGTACGTTCATCAGTTCATCAAAGAATACTGAACATTTTTGATCAGTTTCCACAAAAATATTAATCAGCACAACTGTTTTAAACATTGATAATAATAAGAAATGTTACACAAAACCAGCATATTGATTTTTTAAGCATCATATGACACTGAAGAATGGCTGCAGAAAAAGCAACTTTTCAAATAGAAAGATATTTTTTACAGTATTATATTTTTTACTGTATTTTTTATCAAATTCAGCCTGAGCAGAAGAGACTTAAAAAAAATCATATAACTATATATATATATATATATATATAGAACTTACTGAGCTCAATCTTTTGAACATTAATATATTATATTAAGTAACATTAAATCTCATTGACACCAGTGGCTCACAAAGGACAAATTGACATTCTTGGAAAAGACTTTCCATATAATCCCCATTTTTTGCACCCCATTAACTCTTGCCACAATATATAGGCACGTATATGACCCTACGTAAATGCAGATTTCTAGTCTGACATTATCTTTAAATGTTAGAAGCTGGAGTCTATGCCAAGACTTGGAGCATTAAAAATTCCACGGCTGCTTGCACGACTCTTTAATGTAATTATATGTTAGCTTGGCACCAGGCAACTTGCTATGAATGCCTCTGTGAATGGAAGCTTTTTATGTGCAAGTTAAGTGTGGTTGGTCATATGATGCGCCTCAATAATCGGCTGTTGTCTTCTGACTCAAGTATGCACATATTTGCACTCCGCTTATTACTGGGTGTTTTTCAAAATCTGTTTTTATATTGTATATGTCTGGATTTCCACCACAGGAGATACATATAATGAGTGTAATGACACTTGTAAAGACATTTGTTGAGACAAAATTAAAATAGTGAAGTAAGGGGAAAAGGAGAAGAAGCGAAAGGTAGAAAGTCTTTCCCTGCATGTTCATGTGAACACGTAACATGTTCCATCATTAATTGAAGTTATCAATCAATAGGGCTGACCCAAGAAAGAAGGATTCTGGGGATTTGAGAGAAAAACAGAGAAAGAACTGTTTCCACACTTAATGAATGAAACAGCTTGACCGGCCAGTTAACAAAATGCACTCTATTCTTGTTTAAGTGGGGAAATAATTTGTGACTGACATAGACATCTTTGACTAAGCACAGGGTGCGGAAAACCTCAAAATATTCTGAAGAGAAGGGCAAAGAGAGAGAATGAGAAAGCGCCATGCATAAAAAGGCATAAAGAAATGTGTAATGAAATCTGAGAGCAGGAAGGAAAAGCCATCATCGACGGGACCTTTTTGGACGTCGGAGGGGTACAGGATAGAGATACTCAGATAGTTAGATACTCATGTATCAACATCAATCTTTCTCTTAAATCAATACACTCACTCTCATTTAAGAAAGAAACGGGGAAAAAATGGGGGAAGGAAATAGAATATAATATGAAAATGGCTACATCACATGTTAAAGTCATTTCTTTTTTCTGAGGTTTTGTGTGAATGGACTCCAAGATCATACGCATATGATAATACAACCTCCTCCTGAGGGAACACATGAACACTATGTCTCCGGAAAAATTTCGATGGGTACAAAGCAGCGTTGACTGAAATAAATATTTTTAAAAAAGTACAGATTTTTTGTTTACTACTAAAATAAACCAAATAAACTAAACCTAGTGAAAAATATAAAAAAATAAAACCTAATACAAAATACGAATAAAAAGCATCAATGGAAACATCAAAAACAAATATCAAAGGAAGTGAATCAGTACATCAATTATACTAAATCAACACGGTTACAAAGTCATTATAGTAATAACAGTGTAATGGAGCTAGAAAAATAATTTATTAATTTAGGCACCACTTTTTAAGATGACTTTATGGAGAATGTGCTTCTACCTCTTTAATTCTTGCTCAAAAACTGTTAAAACTGTTTAAACTAGCTTAAGCTGTGTTTTTTCTTTTAAATTGGGTTTTAGAGGGTTAATAGGCCGTGAAACCATTTGCCACTCAACTAAACCAGGTAAATGCCAATATGACCAGGTTTAGGCTGATTTCACTCAGGCAAGAATACCATTTTAAATTTCTTCTGTGTTTTTCTGTATTTTTCTTTACATCTCTTGAGAAGTGATGAGCAATAGCTGGTCTCAGCACAGACTGGTGTGGGAGGAACATCTTTCAATGCTGGATTTGGTTTCATTTTAAGGGCCTTTACCAGAGCTTGCTCTTACAGAAAGAAAATGAAGAGATGAAGAAAAAAAACGTACACAAACACTCAAATTCAATGATAAAAACAGATGACGATGATGATGATGATGATAGTGGTGACAACGAGGGCATCTATAATGATTATGATGTTGATAAAAATGCACCTGAGATACAATGACTTGCTTTGAATATATATTCTCCTCATTGTAAAAAGCTAAAAGCAGCCCACTCCCTGCCAAACACACATGCAGTGTTCTGGAGCGCTCATTCAGCCTATACAGCTGTCTCAGCATTGCCTCCATCACCGTCTCACCACATCACTGTAATCCAGTTCTCCTCAATACCTCAGTTCATCAAATTCAAACTCGACTCCAAATCTACCAACTCAATGAATTCCCCACTAACACAATAAACTGTGAATGGCCTCCATTTTGAGATTACTGAAAGTGGCTCATATAGCAATTGTTCACTGCTGCAGACTAAACTAGCCCTTTAAAACGCAACTACTCTATATGTTGGCATTTATCTGTGCACATCATCATATATTTTTTAAGTTAATGTGCCCTTGTATTTCAAATTAATTAACTTATACACATTTAAAAAAAAATTGGCAGCCACCACCAGAGTTTTTGATCATTTTCACAAAACTTTCATGGCTCCCAGAATATTTTGTTGTATAAATATCTGAACATGCAATATAAAAATCAAAATAAAGAACAGTCTCTGCTTACAAAAAAAAAGTTTTTTTTCTAGCTTCATGCATTCTTTTTTTTTTATCAACACAATATTTTGAACTAAGAACTGAGAATTTTTTTTATTTTTTTTATTTTTTTTACAAAGACTACGTATAACCAATGCTTTTTTGCCTGTGTTTTAATCAGGAGATTTTGTGCTCTTTCAGAAGTTGCATTATAGCTCCCCCGATCATATAACAGTGAAAACACGGAAAACCGGAAAATCCTTTCAATGGCGGGGAAAGAGTTAATAAAAACGTCTCGGTTACGTATGTAACCCTCGTTCCCTGAGTAGGGAACGGAGACGTTACGTCGGATGACGACGAATGGGGTTTCGCTTAGAAAGCCTGTCAGCTTCGAGTATTACAAAACGAGCCAATGGCAAAGAAATGCCATGGGTCTGCGGAATTTGCATAACGTAACTCCGCCCCACCTCGTGGGTATAAAAGGAGGACGCTGGCAACATGCAGTTATGTTTTATCGCTGAGGAGCCAAGACTGAACTCGGGCGATCCCCGCGAACAGCGGAAGTGGCAGGAAGACGTAACGTCTCCGTTCCCTACTCAGGGAACGAGGGTTACATACGTAACCGAGACGTTCCCTTTCGTTGTCACTCCGAGTTACGTCGGATGACGACGAATGGGGTTACCAGTCAAATCACGCCACCTTCACAGCTGTCTTCCAGCGCCCTGCGAAAAATCTGAGCCCTCGGGATCTTAGGACGAAGGACTCCTACTTAACACAGGAATACCAAGGTACACTGGGAAGCATATCCCAAGCTTTTAAGGGGAATATGCAATTATCACCAACCCAGTGGGGGGGGCATTTGAAAATACACATATGACCTGATAGTAACATATGGAGAAACTCTGAGGTGTCCAGCCGCAGGTGGAATATTTCAACCTCAGGGGTGGCAAGGTGGCTTGCCGAGGGAAAGACACATGCTCAAAGAGGCTTACAGTGGAAATACACATGTGGGGGTAGCTCAGGGAGGTACCATGCACACGGAGGCACCTAGCCGACGCCCAGGCAATAGACACTGGCGCTAGCATCAGGGGTGCTGGAGGAACTCAGGGCTTTCGGAGAAGCTCACCTGAGCAGAATATCGCACGTATCCAGTCCGCGGAGTGGAATGGCGAGCAAGCGAAGACACCTGAGCGGGTCCGGAACTAGCTGTTTGAAGCGAGAACACGAGAGGACACTGGCTCCACTCGGAGATTATAGAATCTGGCGAATGTGTTCGGTGTCGCCCAGCCTGCAGCTCTGCAGATGTCTGCCAGCGAGGCGCCATGCGCCAGCGCCCAGGAGGATGCCACACTCCGGGTGGAGTGGGCGGTCACACCAAGGGGGCACGGTCGACCTTGCTGCTGGTAAGCCAAAGCAATGGTGTCCACGATCCAGTGAGACAACCTCTGCTTTGAGAGAGCCTTTCCCTTCAGCTTCCCACCATAACAGACAAAGAGCTGGTCTGAGGTCCTGAAACACTGCGTCCTGTCTACATAAGCGCGGAGAGCGCGTACTGGACAGAGCAGTGCCAAGGCTGGGTCTGCCTCCTCCGAGGGCAGCGCTTGCAGGTTCACCACCTGGTCCCGGAAGGGAGTGGTAGGAACCTTGGGCACATATCCAGGCCGGGGTCTCAGGATCACGTGAGAACCGGCCGGCCCGAACTCTAGGCACGCTTCGTCAACGGAGAATGCGTGCAGGTCCCCGACCCTCTTGAGAGAAGCCAATGCAATCAGGAGCGCTGTCTTCATCGACAGGAACTTAAGCTCCACTGATTGCAAAGGCTCAAAGGGAGCACTCCGCAGGGCACTTAGAACCACTGAGAGGTCCCAAGAGGGAACGAGAGGAGAGCGAGGAGGATTCAGTCTCCTCGCCCCCCTCAGGAACCTGACGATCAGGTCGTGCTTCCCTATGGACTTACCTTCCACTAAGTCGTGGTGAGCGGCAATAGCGGCAACATAAACTTTGAGGGTGGAGGGAGACAGCCTTCGCTCCAACCCATCTTGAAGGAAGGAAAGCACGAGACTGATCGAACAACTCCGGGGATCTTCTCGGCGAGAAGAGCACCAATTGACGAATAGGTTCCACTTCAACGCGTAGGCATGTCTCGTGGACGACGCTCTAGCGGAAGTGATGGTAGCCACCACCGCAGGTGGTAGGGTACTCAAACCTGTCTCGTCCCGTCGAGGAGCCACACGTGGAGGTTCCACAGATCGGGACGAGGGTGCCATAGAATGCCCCGTCCCTGAGAAAGGAGGTCCTTCCTCAGAGGAATTGGCCAAGGAGGTGCTGTCGCGAGGAGCACTAGTTCGGGGAACCAAGTCCGGGTGGGCCAGTACGGCGCGACCAAAAGGACTTGCTCCTCGTCCTCCCTGACCTTGCGCAGGAGCTGCGCAAGAAGGCTCACTGGGGGAAACGCATACTTGCGGCCCCGCGGCCAGCTGTGCGCCAGTGCATCCGTGCCGAGCGTGCCCTCGGTCAGAGAATAAAACTGGGCGCAATGGGATGAGTCGCGGGAGGCAAACAGATCTATCTGTGCGTCGCCAAACTGGTCCCAAATCAGCTGGACCGACTGGGGATGGAGTCGCCATTCTCCAGGGAGGGGCTGAAGCCGTGACAGCTCGTCGGCAGCACGGTTCAGGGCTCCGGGAATGTGAATAGCACGAAGGGACCTCAGATGCTTCTAACTCCATAGGAGGAGGTGGCGAGCGAGTTGCGACATACGGCGGGAGCGTAGACCACCTTGATGGTTGATGTACGCTACTGTGGCGGTATTGTCTGATCGGACTAGTACGTGTTGACCCATGAGCAGCGCTCGGAAGCGGTGCAGAGCAAGGCGTACTGCCAGCAACTCGAGGCAATTCACATGCCATAGGCGGCAGGGTCCTGTCCAGGAGCCCGCGGCAGCATGACCATTGCACATGGCGCCCCAGCCCGTGGTGGAGGCATCTGTTGATACAACAACATGCCTCGACGCTCGTTCCAGGGGGACACCAGCCCTGAGAAAACTGAGGTTCAACCACGGGGTGAAGGTCTGACGGCAGCTCGAAGTCACTGGAACTCGGAGCTTGCCTTGTTGCCATGCCCACCTCGGGACTCGGTCGCGAAGCCAAAGCTGAAGCGGTCTCATATGAAGCAATCCGAGCGGCGTGACCGCGGCTGTAGATGCCATATGCCCCAGGAGCCTCTGAAAAAGTTTCAGTGGAACCGCTTTCTTGCCCTGTATTTGTCTCAGACAAGTCAGCAGTGACTGCGCGCGCTCGCTCGTAAGCTGCGCGGACATGGCGACCGAGTCGATGTCCATACCGAGAAAAGAGATCCTCTGCACGGGGCAAAGTTTGCTCTTCTCCCAGTTGACCCGAAGGCCCAGACGGGCTAAGTGCCGGAGCACAAGGTCCCTGTGTTCGCAAACCTGGTCTCGAGAGTGAGCTATAATCAGCCAGTCGTCGAGATAGTTCAGGATGCGAACCCCGTGAACCCGAAGGGGAACAAGGGCTGCCTCGACGACCTTCGTGAAGACGCGAGGGGACAGGGCCAGCCCGAACGGGAGAACCGCGTACTGATATGCCTGTCCCTCGAAAGCAAACCGGAGGAACGGTCTGTGACGAGGGAGAATGGAGACATGAAAGTAGGCGTCCTTCAGGTCGATCGCTGCAAACCAATCCTGGGGCCGCACACACTCGAAAATGCGTTTGGCGGTGAGCATTTTGAACGGCATCCTGTAAAGGGAGCGATTCAATACTCGCAGGTCCAGGATCGGTCGTAACCCACCGGTTTTCTTGGGGACAATGAAGTAAGGGCTGTAGAAGCCGGACCTCATCTCGGCTGGAGGGACAGTCTCGATTGCACCCTTCGCCAGCAGAGTGGCAATCTCTGCTCGCATGATCGGGGCGTTGCCACCGACCAAAGTGGAGCGGACTCCCCTGTATCGGGGAGGAGACCGTGCGAACTGAATCGCATAGCCGAACCGGATGGTGCGGGCGACCCAGCGGGACAGCTGGGGAAGCTCTAGCCAGGCTTCCAGGAACTGTACCAGCGGGGTCATGCGGACCACCGGCGTCCCCCCGGAGGGGCAGCGAAGCGGAGTAACTGGCCCGGACGTGGACGGCATAGCGATCCGGTGTGGGGGCGCAGTTAAGCTCCGCGCCCTGACAGAGGAGGCCAGGGAAGGACCAGCGTTCCACGGGGGCCTGCTCTGCCAGGGGTCTGGCGACAGAGTGGGACAGGGACGAAACGGCCCGTGGGCGGCACGCCGTGTCAACCGACTCTGGGACAGAGGGGGACGAGGAGAGCACGGCTGGTGGGCGGCGCTCTGGGTCGTCCGAGAACTCTGTGTGCTCAGGGATGAGAGGTTTGTTTCTGTCTTTAACCACATTAGGGTGCTGCCCACCCGTGGGTGAGCAGCGGGGAGTGGAGAACAAAGGATTCTCCCCCGGCCCTCCACCGGGGGAAGGAGTGGCCCTGCTACCATCTCCTGTGAAACAGACATCATCCCTGAGCAGCCCGTCTCAGGAGCGCCGCTTAACCCGGCGCTTGGCGGGGGGCGGGGCTGGAGAGGGCTGGGGCGCCTTCCTGCGGCTTCCTCCGCGCGTCGGCCCGGGTGGAGGCTGCTGCTTGGGCTTAGCGGGAGGGGCGGGAGCTTTAGGAGGGCGCCCTCGGCGGGAAGCAGGCTGAGGCGTCTGCCCGACCGACGACGAGGCAGCAGCGGGTCGGCGGGGCAGAATATGTTTAATGGCCTCAGTCTGCTTCTGTGCAGTTGAAAACTGTTGGGCAAAATCTTCAACTGCGCCGCCGAAGAGGCCGGCCTGGGACAGGGGCGCATCGAGCAGACGAGTCCGCTCGGAATCCCGCATGTCAGCCAGGTTCAGCCACAGGTGTCTCTCCTGGACCACCGCGGTGGACATCACCAGACCCAGGGAGCGTGAGGCTACCTTCGTCGCCCGGAGAGCGAGGTCGGTTGCGGCACGCAGCTCATTGAAGAGCCCTGGGTCTGCCCTGCCCTCGTGCATGTTTCTGAGCATCTGGGCCTGGTAGACCTGCAGAGTGGCCATAGCATGCAAAGAGGTAGCCGCCTGTCCCGCCGCTCTGTAAGACTTCGCCACCAGGGTAGACGAAAATCTACAGGCCTTGGATGGGTGCTTAGGCTCGCCCCGAGAAGAAGCACTCTGAGGACACAGTTGCATCGCAACAGAGCGTTCAACCGGGGGAAGCCCAGTGTACCCACGGGCGGCCGCCTCATCGAGGGGAGGAAAGGCGGATGGGATCAGCGAGCGGTCCCGAGAAGACAGGGGGGTCTTCCAGGACTTCGAGATCTCATCATGCACGTCCGGGAAGAATGGTATTGGGGTTTGCCGTGGACCACGGGGGTCGGCAGCCTTACCCAAAAACCAATCGTCCAGCCGCGAGCGCTCGGGACAGGGTGGAGGCCTCCACTCTAAACCAATGCTCGCGGCTGCCCGGGAAAGCATGGCCGTCATTTCCGGATCCGAATCAGGCACAGCCATATGCACACCGGAAGGTGGCAGCTGCGCTGAATCTTCACTTCCGGAAGAATCAAGCCCACCTTGTGATGCTGCTACAGACATGGCATCTTCCTCTGTAGCTTCAACCGAAACCCGCGGGGCACCCGAAGGTCCCGCGAGAATCGGAGGCTCACTAGCGGGCACCGTCACTGAGGAGGGGGGCTGGGGTCGCGGACACATAGTCGGCGCCTGGTTCCAGACCGTTACCCTCAGGTCACCCTGGCAAGTGCACGGGCGAGGCATCTTTAAAAAGACGTGCCGCGTGCAAGCTCTTTTAGTGAGAAGAGAAACACTCTGATGTCGAGGCGGCCGGGGAGACACGCACTCTCTGGCAAAATCACTGCACAGATCAGCAGGAAGCGCGCGCTCGCTGGAATCGCCCACAACACCAACACCAGAGGAACTCGTTTGTGAAAAGCTGACGAAATCAGAGATGGCTTTAGGAGTGAAGAGGACTTCTTGGCTCCGAAGCGAAAACATAACTGCATGTTGCCAGCGTCCTCCTTTTATACCCACGAGGTGGGGCGGAGTTACGTTATGCAAATTCCGCAGACCCATGGCATTTCTTTGCCATTGGCTCGTTTTGTAATACTCGAAGCTGACAGGCTTTCTAAGCGAAACCCCATTCGTCGTCATCCGACGTAACTCGGAGTGACAACGAAAGGGAACATTAACGTCCCCTCCCCATCACGACGGCTCATCTCTGAGGACGTGTGCACTGACGCAAAGGCGGGAAAATAATCATTCTCCTCCAGGAACCTGTCACTCACATGAGAATGCGCAAACTCGCAGCAATGCGCAAACCACAACGATACAACAATCCAATCAATTCCCAGAGGACAAAATCAAGTCCCGCCCTACATTTTTACTCATTTGAGAAGCCTTTTATACTCTGATATACGTCACAATAGTGAAAAAAGACAATCCCAATAAGGAGTTACTGCAAATGGGAAGAAAATCTACAGTACTTTGTGTAGGTTTGATCTACTTTGTAGATCCATTAAATCCAAAAGAATATTTAAAATACACTTGCTATTTCAAATCGAACAGCTAATACATTTTACAATGTCAATTATCTTGTTTGTTTTACTTGAAAGGTACACCAGGAAGTATTTCCCCTTTAATTTTTCAGTAGAAATAAATTATTGAGCTGGTGTTGTGCAAGATCCAATCCCCCCACAGAGAGCTACCTACCCCCCTCTGCAGACAACTTTGTTTGGGTACACTATTCTGTGCCTTATTAGAAATTATAGTATAATCACTTTGCAGTGCATTAACCCTTTACCATGAAAATATGTTTTTATGTAATATGTCAAAATATGATAAAAATGGATAGGGATACGATTCTGTGGAGGGAAAAGATCTTGCATGCAGATATAAATGATAAGCCCAAAATGATTTGTACTCTATCGGGCTCAATTTGGCGGGACATTTTTGAGGTTTCCGTTCATCCAAGTACATTTGTGTTCTGTATGTAAACAAGGCACTGGCTTATTTCAGAGTATATGGACCATTAAATGAATCCATGCTAGAATTTCAATAAACCTTTCTAAAATTTGCAGACTGAAATTTTAAAACGCAACAACATTCCGTTCTAACTTCCATTGGTATTAATTACAAATACTTATTTGTATTACATTGTACATTCTCCATGACATCATTATAAACTTCAAGTACTCTAAATAGAGCAGCAAATGCCGGGACAGCCTTCCTGTGTGTTTAACTTGCCCATCACAGAAGGTCCCAAAAGGCAC
Organism: Meda fulgida; assembly: GCA_030578275.1. Lineage (NCBI taxonomy): Eukaryota > Metazoa > Chordata > Actinopteri > Cypriniformes > Leuciscidae > Meda > Meda fulgida. The sequence goes on from CM060626.1 coordinate 14,523,623, forward strand.
ATCAGAAGACACAAACACTGACAGGGTTTATTTGGGTATCTACTTCAGCTGCCAATCAAATGAACTGAGCAGAACATTTAACCACTGAAGAACCGAGTGTCACCAGTTAGCCTGGAGCGACAGATGTACTGGAGAAGATGGGAGCAGACTTAAGGTTTTGATTAGACAGGAAGAGACAATGAAAAACAGTTAGAGGTCACGACCTTTATATTTCCAGTCTCTAAAATGGAGAGATTGACAGTTTCTTCTCCACTCACAATGTTTCCCTCTCCATTTTATTGTCTATGGTTCTCTCACACAAGACGGCACATATAAAATTAAGTTTCCAAGAGCACGCTCTGCTTAAAACCACCAGGAGGGATATCGGACAAAGGTCAGTGGAGATGTGACTCAAGACCTCTCCCGAAAAGCACAGCATCAGCACATTCAGAGAACTGACAGCATTCAGCATGGAAGAATGTTCTAAATGATAACAGACTCTTTGTGAAATACAGACAAATCTCAGATGTTTATATCCTAAAAGACATGACCATTTTTGGACCTTTCTGATTTTGAAATTCATTCTGGGAACGGTTGATGCTTTTCCACTTTAATTCTTTGTGGTGCTAATGGTATTATACACCGCTAAGAATAGCTCATATGTACAGAAACCTCCTCAAATGATTTCTTTTAATGATGTGGGTTTGGCTTTTAACTAACAAATAAACAAAACAAATAAACTCAAATCCCATCAGAACCACCAAATGTTTGATGCTAAGATATAAATACAGAACCAAGGATGGTGGTTGGTTGATGGATGGAAATTGTGCCAAATAAGCTTTCTTGGGCTTTTCTACTTGGTTTTAAAAGGATTCTGTGGTTAGTAGGTGTAAACACAAAAAGCTTATCAGCATTGCCATTTGTAGAACAGCTGAACAATAGTCTATTAAACCATCTCCAATGATACAAAACAGGTTGCCTGCTGTAATTAAAGACCTATTGCCTTGAAAGCGACCCAGACAATAGACCAGTCAAGTAATCCTGACCACAGAATTGAGTAGGTGTGGTAAATTCTTTACAGAATCTTTTGTTGCTGCCCTGTTACGCACCACTTGAATGTGACATATGATGCTCACACACACTAACTAAACAGTATCCAATCAGGGTTACCTCATCCTGTGATGCAGTGACAAAATCAATCAGCAAATATTCCCTCTATTGACAAGCAGCAGGAGAGGCCATGATCTGTTGGTCTACACATTATGGTGCACACACAGGGACACACATATATCATTGATCTTTACCGACCAAACACAGCAAAAACACCCCATTCTCCCTTTGGGAAGACATGGGCTGGCTTGATGAATATTTCATTTTGGTGAAATAGCATCATATGCATTAAACGGTAACATAAAAGGAGAAAAGGGCTATTTGGGAAATAATCTGTTCTGGTACGATCAAATCTCTTATGGGTGGAATGAATGAATTTATGATGAGCCTCAGGTTTTGCACTCTTTAGTCAGGATTCTTTAAGAATAGTTGATTGAAACAGAAAAATTCTGTCATAATTTAATCAACCCATATGACGTTCTTTTAACCGTGAAATGCAAAGGAGTTTCCATACAATGAAAATGATTAGTGACCATGGCTGTCAAGCAAGATTTTAAGTGATCAACAACATAAATTTCAGTCTGTTCCCCACACAATGGATTCAGAAGGCTTGGAATACAGTGAACAAGTTATATGGTCCACTTTTATTATGCTTTGTTGTACCTTTTTGTTCTTTTAGACCTTAAAAACTCCTGGTCCCAATCCACTTTCATTGTATGTATAGAGAACATTCTTCACAACACCTCCTTTTATGTTCTGAAAAACGAATAAAGTCATACAGGTTCGGAATTGTTATTTTTGGGTGGACTATTCCTTTAGGTATACATGCAATGCCAAAATATAACATAAGTGATTTCAGGACAGAGCTGTGAGAGTAAAAGTGGAGTAAAACACAAGAGGATACAGAAAACAAGGGATATTAACTGCACTCGAGTGAAGAAGAGCGAGAGAATAGATAGACTTTAATGGAGTTCAACAGCCATGTGGAAATAAGCAATCCACTTACTGAGAGTGAAGTGTAAAGTTCACAGCGCTTGTGTCAGCCCATCTGCCAGTTACGCATCAGAGAGTTTTATCCGAGACGAGATCAGAGACCGCCTTCTTTGTGCCTGCTCGGCCTTTCTTGCTCTTGTTGTCTCTTGCTTTCATTCTTTCACTTTTCTTATATCTCTCTTTCTGGCTTAACCTCTCTTGTTTACTAGTTCTCTTTCCCCTTTATCCCCTATTCCCCTAAATCAGGGTTGTGTACCATTCAGAACTCAACTGGAAGTAGCAAACAGGTTGTATAAAACTGAATTCTAATTATTAATAATTAGTAATAATCAGTCACCTATAGAAATTTGTATAATATAATATAGTGTGTGTGTGTGTGTGTTTTTTCCCAGAATGCTCAAATTGTAACGCAAAATCTTCGAGATGGAGCCAAACAACAAGTAGTAGCTTAGTAGACAAGTAGTAGTTACTAAATATAGTAGTCTTGTAGTCTACTTGTAGAGCCTCTTCTCAATATTATTAACTCATGTTCCAAGAATATTTAAGCTGGCAGTTATAAAACCTCTCATTAAGAAACCGCAATTAGATCTAAATAACAGACCCATTTCAAATCTTCCATTTATGTCTAAAATACTAGAAAAAGTTGTGTCCGCTCAATTGTGCTCTTTCTTGCAAGAAAATGCTATCTATGAAAAATTTCAGTCAGGATTCAGACCGCATCATAGCACAGAAACTGCGCTAGTTAAAATTACAAATGATTTACTTTTAGCTTCAGACCAAGGCTGTATCTCAATACTAGTTCTACTCAATCTTAGCGCTGCGTTCGACACTATAGATGATAAAATACTCTTGGATCGACTACAAAACTACTCTGGTGTTCAGGGACAGGTATTAAGCTGGTTTAGATCGTACTTATCAGACCATCACCATTTTGTCTGTTTAAATGGGGAAAATCGAAGATAACGTCAGTAGACTATGGAGTGCCGCAAGGATCGATGTTAGGCCCTCTGCTATTCTCAATATGTATGCTGCCACTTGGTAATATTATAAGAAAACATGGCAGACGCAGAACCCAAGGCGTCATACAGGTGACTGGCATCCTTTAGCTTCAATATAAGACGCAGACCCTACCCCAGACCCAAACCTACCCATAACAGTGCGTGTTATATTGACGCCAAAGGGTGCCATGTGCGTAATATTTCGACGAAATCTCATATGGCGTCACCTATATGACGCCAAAGGATGAGAATGCGTTGGTAATTTCCTGCTATTAAATTGAGATTGAGTTATTACTTATTGGTCCAAAAAACTACCAACAAAACCTCTTACAATACAACCTTAATTTAGAAGGATGTCCTGTTACTTTATCCACTACAGTAAAAGACCTGGGTGTTATTCTAGACCGCAACTTGTCTTTTGAAAATCATATTTCATATGTTACAAGAACAGCCTTTTTCCACCTTAGAAACATTGCTAAGCTTCGTAACATGCTATCTGTTTCTGATGCAGAAAAGCTAGTTCATGCATTCATGACATCGAGACTAGGTTACTGTAATGTTCTTACTAGATCAAGAAAATATGATCATATAACACCAATTTTTTAATCTCTCCACTGGTTACCTATTAAGTTCCGTAACAATTACAAAGTATTACTGCTGACCTATAAAGCCCTAAATGGTCTAGCTCCTGTGTATTTAATGGACCTTCTATCGCCCTACAATCCATCGCGCTCTTTAAGATCACTAAATTCAAGGATTCTGGTCATTCCTAGGATATCTAAGTCCACTAAAGGAGGGAGGGCATTCTCACATTTAGCTCCTAAACTCTGGAATAGCCTTCCTGATATTGTTCGAGACTCAGACTCGCTGTCCCAGTTTAAAACTAGATTAAAGACGCATCTCTTTAACCAAGCATTCACTTAATGCTTACCTTTTATACTAGTGTTGAATCAGATCGAATGCATTAATATTATGAACAGCAGCTATGCTAATTATTTCCCATCTGCTTTTCTGCTGTTATCTCGGGACGAAAGTCCCAAGGTAAATGGCGTTCGTAGCTCCAGATTGGATCCAGCCTCTCACGGAGACTTCAGATGCCCCAACACTTGCGATGAGATGACTAAACGCCTGTGAAGAGACGGCTCGACCCCTGTGAAGAGACGACTCAGCGCCGGCGATATGTTATGCCCTTAATTAATACATGATTAACTAAATGTATTTTTTCCATGTACATTACTGACATGCACTATCTGTAAAGCTGCTTTGAAACAATATGTATTGTGAAAAGCGCCATACAAATAAATTTGAATTGAATTAAATTGAATTGTAGTCACCTACAAAATCCTCTTCGTGTCCAATTTGTTGTTTTGGACTAATGAAATTCCCTTTTTGTTTAGTTTAGTTTAGTTGATATGAACAATTGCAATTCCTCTACCTATCTTTCCAATTCAACATCCTGTGGAGCATGTGGCCAACTAAATTACAACTCATGAATTGAAAGAGAGTCAATCGTTAAATTCAGAATTTTGCACAAGCCTGAATAAAATACAGGAGATGTCTGACCGGCTGCCACAAGGGACCCATTGAAATGCAATTTCACATAAACAGATGTCATATATTAGAGACAGTGAGTGAGTGTGAGAGAGAAACAGAGGGACAGGAGGGAATTAAAGAGCAAAGAAGCTTGCAATAAGAGCCAACTGGTCTTCCGTCTGTCCTGAGAACAAAGAATAATCCGCAGCCTGGTCTGGAAGACAGACAGACTCTTCTTCTTTCTTTTGTTGTCTTTTATTTTATGAAGTGTGGATTCCATCCCGCTCCTCCCCGAGCTGCATGTGTGTTTCTGTGTCAGAAAGCTTGGGAATGATTTAATCATAAGGAGGCAGCAGGAAGAGCCAGAGAGACGGAGGAACGCTGAAACGTGAGCCCTTTCAGAAGTCTCCCCTCAAACAATAACCGACACGCAGCTCCTCCTTCTCTTTATCTTCCCTTTTACTGATGAGAAAAAATGAAGAAGGCAATTTGCCGTGAATGCAATCATTTCAGCATTGAAAGGCTATTAAAATGGGCTCCTTCACTTCTCAGCAATTTATAGAAATGGGCGCACAATGCCAGCCTGTCAAACACAGTGCTATTATTGGTTTCAAACGGGGCACTTGTGCTGATTTCAAAGTGAAACATGAGCTTTTCTCTCAGTGGATGTTTCTGTTCACTTAATGAGCTGCACTATGGAAATGATAGTGGCATTGTGGCATTTTGTATATTCTTTATGTTTGGGGTCTCAGAGACCCCAAGGGTGTATGTGTAACAATTAGGGGTGCAGTGATAATAAATTCAACATTCCAATAATTATTATCATATTATGGCAGATATTACAATTCTATAAATTTGTTTAAAAAAACCTAAACTCATTCATTTTAAATGCTTCAAATGAATTTTACAGTATGAACACATGGATATAATTTTTTTTATTTGCTATACTATACATTTAACAGTTTAATTAAAGTACTGGTGAATCCCTAATGAAAAGAAAAATGAAATTTTGAAATTAAACTTCGTTTTCCATTTTAGTTAATACTTTTCACTGACTTTTAAACAAAGCCACATATTAATTAAATATTTACTCTGAATGAAAATATTGTTTGTGTTTGGGGCCAATCTAATCCTATATACTGTATGTAATATATTTAGAAAAGTCAACCTGGTGGAATTTAAACAGAACACGAGGGTTAAAGGGTGTCCTGCCTTCTTCTTTACCCCATCTTTTCTCCTCTTCAAGCCAATTCTATCTGAAATGAATATCTGTACAGTTGAACGTGGGATGCATTTATATGCCTACATAAATAGACAATGTGAGTTAGACTGACAATGTGATAATACTTCATTTCATCAATTCCCTCTCTCCAGCCCCCTTATCTTTAGATTAACACCTCTCTAGCTCTCAGTTTTTTCAAAGATGAGCCACTGATTCCCAAGCGGCTACAACAATGACAGCTTATAAAGAGAAAGAAAATTCTCATTACAAACAATCAGCCACAGTCAATGTTCAGGCCACGTGAAGGTCAAAAAAATGATATTCTCATGATATTTTTCAGCATTCATAGAATTCAGAGATCAGAATATGACTGCAGTAACTAAAAAACATGTTTCACTATCTGGGAGACATAGGTCATGTCTATTGCTCTAGTTAAAAGATTAACTCTTATTGTAACTCTAAACCTTAAAGCTTAATCAAACCATATGTGATGTAGACATAATAAGACCGGTCAAGTAAAAGATAAAAGATACCGAATGAGATTACAGGGACTTTCCCGTTTGTACTCCCTCAAAGAGACAAGATAATTTGAAAGCACAGAAAATAAACACTTAACATGAATCTGACCTGAATCACTCAGTGTACAAATGTGTGAAACAGATGTGCACGCAGAGACAGTGGGAGACATTTCAGCCCATATAATCATTATCAGCCGAGTGTGAGCTTGCTCATTTCCAAGCAGGTTTCAAGGCGCGAGATGTCAGATTGATATTTATGAAGAATACGCAGATAATTTGAACCTTGCAAAGGTCAGAGAGCCATTTCAAATTAGCTCAAGGGGAACATCCGTGTATAAATGCAGTGAGGGTGAATATGTTAACTGATGTTTGTGTCTGGCATGAATCACACTGGAAACGAGATTTTACACTTTTTTTGTCTCTTCACTTGTCCACAAAACTATCTGTGTCTAATGTCACAATCCATCCATCTAAAAGCTTTAGGCTGGTTCACTTCACACAAAATTTTCACTGCACTGGATGGGAGCCCATTAAAGAGACGTAAAACTCCATTCGGTTTTGCACTACAAAGGCTCAAATCATGCAGATGCAAATAAATGCAAGAGCGAGATTAAAAGAGAGAAGTTACTTCAAAGTAAGTCTGCATGTAGGTATGCATGTGTGTGTGTGTGCGTGTGTGTGTGTGTGTGTGTGTGTGTGTGTGTGTGTGTGTGTGTGTGTGTGTGTGTGTGTGTGTGTGTGTGTGTGTGTGTGTGTGTGTGTGTGTGTGTGTGTGTGTGTGTGTGTGTGTGTGTGTGTGTGTGTGTGTGTGTGTGTGTGTTTGTGCTTGGATAATCATTCCCTCTGGCGCTTGAGCAACAGGTTATCCCCAAATCCTCTCCCTGGGCTCTTGGCCTCATTGCCAGCAATTACACTGCTAATTTACACCACTTGGAACACGGAGTAGCACACACACACTTGCAATGTAGGGGAGACCATTGAAAAATGTTTTACATTTTCCTTCTTAACTTACAAGCAACTACAATATCTGACTACCATCTCTTGGTGCAAGAAACATAAATGTGTGTCAGTATGTGCATGTGTACCAATGAAAGCATTAAAATATGTTACATTGGTTGGTGACACGGTATTCACCCACAATATGCCAGAAACTTGCCTTAAAGTAATAATACCAATACTTTATTTTCTATTTTCTATACTATGAATGTAATATTTAAATGTATATACTTAATATAATACTGAATAAGAACCCTTATATGGTGCAAATATTTTCAGCTGTCAAGAATAAAAGTGTTTTAAAGTCAAAGCAGTGCCTGCATTAACATTATAAAATAAATTTCGTAAAATTATAAAGATATTAAAATTATGATTTATTATTATTACTACTACTATTTTTAATTAGTTATATCCTCTTTAGTAAAACATAGCTGTTAAGCCAAAAACAGTAGATACTTTAAAATAAAAATAAAATTATTTAAAATAAATAATGATCATTGTATTTTTATAGTTTCAATCTTTCAATTAATTTATATTTTTATTATCTCATATATATATATAGCTTTATAATTACTCCTAATGAAATTCTGTATAGTGCCAATCAGTGTTGGGGGTGACGCATTACAAGTAACGCGGGTTACGTAATCAGATGACTATTTCCAAGTAACAAGTAAAGTAACACATTACTTTTAGATTTAGATTTAAACTTATTCTTTTCACTTTTGGTGTGAAAGGGCCTTTGCATGGTCGGAAATTGAACTTTTTTTCTTCTTAAAAATCAAATAAGCAAGCTAAGCTGTATATGGGAAAAAGTAATGCAAAAGTAATCCATACAAAGTAACTAAGTAACACAATATTGTAATACTTTTAGACGTAACTATCCCTCCCACTGGTGCCTACCAGCAAGTGTTATAAATGGAATATATAGCCTGAAATAAAATAAATATCATTTTGAAAAATATTGGAAAAAGCTTAACCTTTACTGAAGTCTTTACTCAACTGAATATGGAGTTATCTCTTGTTTGTTTGCAAAGTAATTGTGAATGTTACAAGTGTTCCTAGGACTCACTCAATATGCCATATCAGTCAAAAAACAGTTTATGCACGCAGTCACAAACACATTTTTTTCTTTATACTTAAACTAAACTAAAGTTAAATCTGAAAAACTATACAAGAGCACAACCTTTAAAAAAGATTGATTATATGTGTATGTAGTAGAGACAGATTCATCCATATTGCCCTCTGTTTTATGTTGTTTGTATATTTGTTTATTTGTTTGCTCATTTGTTTTCTTTTGTATTATGCACTCTTTTCTTGTTGTCATCAAGTTTATTGGTCTGATACTTGCTTTTTCCACATTTGTCTATATTTGTTTTTTTTTGCTGTTGCTTTCTTTATGTACTTATCTGTATTATATTGTTTGCTTAATTAAAAAAAAGGATTGAAAAAAAGTTTACGTACATTTACCTTATACGTTGATATCACAAAGTTAAAGTTAAATTGGAAAAATGTACAGACCACCAACTTTTAAAAATGATTCATCATGATATACAAACCCCTTGTGCTCTCAACTGGGTGGGCAAGTTTGCTCCACTTCAAAGAGATCCTCAGAAGAGCAAAATAATAAGTTGGTCTAATAGTTGGTCTAATAAGATGTGACTTTTAATAAAGTAAAAACAATCTGCTTGGTGTGAAGCTCAGAGCCTGGGACTAAAACTATCTGTTCAAAACCCACAGACCAAACATTTACATCACTCCCTTGTATAACAGGCTTAAACCGAATGTCTCGGCTTAAATGTAGAACAAGTCTACAGAGGGAGCGAAAAACAGACAGAACGAATGAGAGGCAATTGGTAGCAGGAAGAAGGAACACACAAACTCATAATAATTTATCTAAGAGTCATTACATCAACTGCATACTTGCATGTCATTAGCAGAAAAAACAGTTTTCATTGGTGGTTCTGCGCAAAGCAATAATGCTTCAACAGAGGTGAAGAATATATGTGCCTCTCACAGGAGCGCATTTTCTGGCATGTACTGCCGTACCATATGGTAGATGTGTCAAGTCCAACACAAATCACAAAGTGTTTCAGTATCCACTGCCAAGCTCTCGGATACTCCTCGTTTCGGGGATTTGAACTATGCACATAATTAAGAAAGGAGACCTCCAGGCCTGGTGGGACTGCGCTCAATGACCTAATTTGATTTGAAAAATTAGCCGGACTGGTTTTCAAGTCATTATTATTTCTATGCAACTTTGAACACCGGAGGAGCCAAGAAAAAGTGAGCTTGGCTTCCAGGTTCCTGCATTGTGTTCAAGAAGGAGCCTGTCGAAAGTCTTTTATGGTTAAGGGGAGAAAAGGAGTGAGGGGTCCTTAAGAGAAATGGACAGAGGGAAAAAGAGAGTGAGAAAATAAAAAGAATGAGCCACATTTTTCTCTGGAGTTCATTAAATGACCAGAGGAATGGATTAACCTTTCATTTTCCATGTAAAATAACGTGAAACTGCCATTACAGACATTTATCATGGAGGAAAACATTCCTTAAACCAAAGATTTTAGTGATTCAACTTTATTAACAAGAAACAAACAACAACAAAAAAAGTATAAACTAGTGCTCACATAAGTTTACGAAATTAACTAAATCGGATTTATAATATAGGCCCAATATGGCTTCAATTAATTAATAACATGATATGCCAATCAATTAATGAATTGAATTATTTATAATTATTAGTGCTGTCAAACGATTAAAATATTTAATCGCGATTAATCGCATTAATGTCATAGTTAACTCGTGATTAATCACAATTAATCGCACATTTTTATCTATTCTAAATATCTCTTGATTTCTTTTTGTCCCATTATTTTTTCTCATTTTAATGCTCTTATCAACATGGAAAAGTGGATCGGCTTGCTTTGTGCAAATGTTTTTTTTTTTTTTTAAACAACATTGGCATATACTGTGTTCAAATTCACACTAACATTCTCACTTGGAGCAAATAATATCTCACACAATGTAACACTGTCCATCAATAAAGAAAGGGTTAAAGAAATACTGACGAGGTCCTGATATTGACGAGGGGGCGGAGAATTCGCCTCAGCTGTGTGTGTGTGTGTGTGTGTGTGTGTGTGTGTGTGTGTGTGTGTGTGTGTGTGTGTGTGTGTGTGTGTGTGTGTGTGTGTGTGTGTGTGTGTGTGTGTGTGTGTGTGTGTGTGTGTGTGTGTGTGTGTGTGTGTGTGTGTGTGTGCTTGGCCATCAAGTGGTATTTCAGACTGGACGTGCTGCGATGATAGCTCAGTTCACAACGACAAAACACAGATCACTTTGGTCTTGTCAATGGAACCATTTGGCAACTTTTTAAAAGTAAACTTTCCATTCAGAATCTTATTGCCATCCATTTCGGCGTCTCGCGCTCGTCATCCACTCAAAACGTAACCTAAACCAGCCTAGGCTACTACTCTTTGGACGGCTCGCAAGCACAAACAAGTGGGTGTGGCGTGCCTGTTGTTTGCTAGGCCAAAAAGAACATTAATCTCGCGATAAAAAAATTGACGCCGTTAAAATAGGTTTGAGTTAACGCCGTTAATAACGTGTTTAACTGACAGCCCTAATAATTATATTTGCTGAGAAAAGCCCCACATATTTTTTAAAAATTAGTTGACATTTAAAAAAAAATAAAGGTGTTTTTTTTTTTTATTAAATACATCATTTTAATTTATTTTTATACATTTATTCTATTGTTTTAAAGTTTTTGGTAAGATTTTTTCTTGGAAGAAATTAATAGTTTTTATTCAGTAAAGATTCATTAAACTGACATAATTTGACAATTCTGTTCTCAAATAAATGCTGTTCTTTTGAACGTTTTATTCATCAAAGAATCTTGAAAAAAAATGTATCCACAAAAATATTAAGCAACACAACTGTTCTCAACATTGATAATAATAAGAAAGGTTTCTTGAGCATAAAATCGGCATATTAGAATGATTTCCACCATATGACTGAAGACTGCTGAAATAATGCTGAAAATTCATATTTTTCATATTCATATTATTTCATATAATTCATACAGGAATAAATTACATTTTTAAATATAATACAATTCAAAGCAGGTATTTTAAATAGTAATAATATTTCACCATACTATACTTTTGTGTGTGTTTTGATCAAATAAAAGCAGCCTTGGTAAGCATAAGAGACTTCTTTCAAAAACATTAAATTAACATTTCTATAGAACATTTTATTTTCATATATTCTTATAAATCAGACAGAAATTTCACCTTCTCTTGCAGATATAAGAACTGTTAATGCCAGACATGACTCAAGTCATGCTGAATAGAGAGCAGAGGGATCTGATTAAATAAAGCAAATCAAGTCTTCAAGGGGGAAACTGATTGCAAAGAGGTCGAGCAATCAGCCCTGGTCATGACAGCCTAATACATGCTCGGCTCGACCTTGCTGGTGGTTTGGGTTATTTTTGCACCTATAATAAATCAGTTACATAAAATAAAACAGACTTTTATAGCCACTGATGAGTCATCAGAGCCAAACTTAAACTAAAAAACTAGTGTCATGTTAGCTAGTAAACTTCTAAGTAAGTAAACTGAAAAAGCACTTGGATGAGGTAATTGATGAAAAAAGGATGGAAATTTATGCTATGGACAAAGTCTCTAACCTGATTAACCTGAAACACGACACTTAGCTGGGATTTGCTAATGACACAATGCCCTGCACATGCCAAATGAGACAGTGCTGCTAATATGTGTGTGTTTCTACTAGTCTCCTCGCCACACAGGAGTAGGCCAAACAACAGATGGTCATTAAGGATTAAACTGAATTATGTAAATGTTGAGTCGAGCAGTCAAGCAAAGCGCTCAAGATCAAAGAGCTTATAACGCACTCACTAGCTCACAAACGTGTCTGTGGGGACTGACCATTGACTTCTATTGTTTGTATACTATGATATTTTATATCCCATACTAAAAATAACTCAACTTTACCATTGACATGTCCAATCTGACTTAATCCATGTCTGTTGTCCATGTACAATATTATCACAATGTTTTACATTTCCAAATATTAATAAATATAATTTATTCCTGTGATGACAAAGCTGATTTTTCAGAAGCCATTAATCTAGTTTTCAGTGTCACATGATCATTCAGAAATCATTGATTTTACATATTAAATTATGATTGGTGCAAGAAACATTTCTTATAATTATTAATGTTGAAAACAGTTGTGCTGCTTTTTTTGTGGAAACTGTGATATGTTTTTTTTGTGATACTCCACAAACATTGCTCATCAAACAAGTATAATTCCACATTATGTCCTTAATGATGATAAAATCAGTCTCCTATGCAGATTATTTTATTTATTCTTTTATTATCAACACTTTATGGAGATTATACAAATATACTACTCAGCATAATTTGTGGGACATCAATAATGAGCAGGTCTTTGAAGATGCACGAGGATGACTGCGCTTCGGTTTCCAAAAATAGCTGAACATTTTGCTGTCAGAGAAGTACGATCTAAAGGATTTCAAACTCTAGTCCTATCAAAGCCTGATGTCGAAGCCTCCTTAATGTTCGCACAAACACTGACGCATACATACTGCTTTGATCAGTCAAGAACAGAAGCACGATCTCTCTCTGACAATGAGAGATTTTTTCAAAACATAATCGTAGCGGTTTTTCACATTTGTAAACATTTAGCTGAGAGAAACTGTAAATTGTAAGTACCGTTACAAAGGTGTCATTCACATTTCAAGGAAATAGCATCAATAGAACATCATCACGATGTTATGGAGAGCCTTCTTGTTGAAACTTCATGACTATGAATGTTTTACTGGCACATGCAAGAGAGAATTATGCATATTATTTTTGATGACACAATGGACAGGAGACAAAGCTGGAGGTCTCAGCACTCACTTCACTAGTAAAAGCCGCTGGAATATACATTATAACAGTCTATTTCCTCTTTAAAAATGGAGCAATATTAATTTATTTCATAAAACCTCCCCAAAGATAGTTTTACCATATGGAATGTCCCTTACTGGATCACAAGTGCTCTATAAAGACTAACCCCAGTGGATCAGGCCTCTCCGAATGGGTGCGTGTCCTCATGGCAGCCCATTGTATTTGCGCAGCAAGGCCCGTCGGCTCTACAGTCAATTGTCTGCTGTCATTAATCAAGTCAGACAGTGCATTGCCTTCAGCTAATATATGCACACAATCCCAGTGGCTAACAGTCACTGCATTACAATGAGCTGGACTTACAGGAGAATCGACAAAAACTCTGCAAGTGAAAATTCCCCCTTGACTCATGTCTAATTCACATTTTAATCTTAATCTGAACCTCACATACAATGTTAGGATTTGACTGCGGAAAGGTCCCGTGTTGTTTTAACTGTCTAAGACCCTAGAATCATCTAACCAATCTCACTACTTCAAGTGTGCAGTTGAAGATAACTTTGAAGAGCACTCTTTAGGCATTCACTTTTGTAAGAATTGAAGAAATTGCTAAATCTATTTTTCTCTCTGTTTTAAATACTAAAAAACCATGCACCTCTGATTTACAGGATAAGCTTTATGAGGCTAGTATAGGTGATTCTAAGGATTCATTTAGAATTTTACTGATGTTGATATGGTGCAGTGCACTATTGAAGTGTTAACTTTCAGCACATGCACACAACATCAAATATTCGACTAGCTGTGTATATTCATTATTCATATAAGGTGCACAGCTTGCAAGTGTGCTAACATTTACAATTCAAACAAGGTACTGGGAGGGACTGTTGTCAAGGTGAAGTTGCCATCTATGGCAAGCTAACAGCAAGAGGCAGAGAGAGAAATAAAAAGGGACAGAGAGTAAGAGAGACTGATTAAATAAATAGATGAAAGAACATAAAAGGCAAAGGCAAAAGAAAAAAAAAGACAAACAGCACAATTTGGTGTCGTATTTCATATTTGGAAATGAATTTATAAATAATAGAATGAATGGACAATAATAATTTTAATAATTTTGAAACTGCAGAAGTCATTAAAAGTTGCCTTTTCAGTTAAATTTGGGTAAACCACTTGAAATATTGTATATTTATATATATATATATATTAGTGCTGTCAAATCAATTAATCATGATAAATCGATTCTAAAATAAGTTTGTTTATATAATATATGTGTAACGAGTAGCGTGGTTGAAGCAAGGATGAAGCAGGATCCAACTGCAGCACACTTTAATCAATAGACTCAGGAAACAGGATACAAGGACAAGAACAACCGACACTAGCGTTTAACATTAGACAAGAACTCACAAAGACAGGCCAGAAACACAGGGCTTAAATAATCAGGGACAAACGAGCTTACAGGATAACAAGGGGGCAGGAATAACAAGAAACACCTGGGATAACTAAATGACAAGACAGGGAACCACTAAACATGACAGGACACAAAACCACATCGTAACATAGCCCCCTCCCTATGAGCGGCTCCCGACGCCCATCAAAACAAGCAAAAAAGTTCAGGGGGGCGGTCCTGGGGGAGGGACGGGGGGCCAGGCCCGCACTGGGGACCGGGACCAGGACACGGGCAAGGCGGGCCTGGGCCGTGGAGCATGGGTGACCAGGGCGGAGCAGGACGAGGCGAAGGCCAGGGAGGAGCAGGACGAGGCGAAGGCAAGGCAGGAGCAGGACGAGGCGAAGGCCAGGGAGGAGCAGGACGAGGCGAAGGCCAGGGAGGAGCAGGACGAGGCGAAGGCCAGGGAGGAGCAGGACGAGGCGAAGGCCAGGATGGAGCACGCTTGGCAGGGGACCAGGGCATAGGAGGCTCAGGTGGAGATAGCACCGAAAAGGTCCATGTCAGCGCTGCCTCCATGGCCCTCTCGTGGGACCTACTACTGCCCCCCCCCCAAAAAAATACTTGGGAGAACCTAGGGGGACAACCTCCGGGCTGGCAACGGACTCAGGGACAGTCTCATGGGGCTTCAGAGACATAGGCAGGGCGAGGCGCAGAGGCGGGGCGAGGCGCAGAGGCGGGGCCGGCAGGGAGAGGCGCAGAGGCGGGGCCGGCAGGGAGAGGCGCAGAGGCGGGGCCGGCAGGACGAGAGGTCTGGGTACGCTCACTGGAGCCTGATGAGCCGAGCGAGTCCTCCTCCTCTTCCTTCTGCGACGGCGTTTCACTGGGCTTGACTCGGTAGTCTCGGTAGACTCACTTGACTCGGTAGACTCACTTGACTCGGGATTCGGCGAAACCTCCGCAGTCTCCGGATTGGCAAATCCAACAGGACCAGTGCGGAATACGGGCTTGAGTGGGCATACGTGAATCGCGGGTTTGGCAAAGCTGCAGTGAGGAGCTGGCTCGGCCGGATCGGACGGGAACGTGGCTATAGTATTGTCCACGAAGCACGCCTCAGCAATGTACCGGTCCAGAGTCCAATCGGTAATGTCACTCGGCATCCATCGGACGATCTGGTAATCCAGCCCGCTCCGAAACAGGCCTATGAGCTGGATTTCAACGAGCGTTCCTAGATGGCAAATGGAGAGGAAGTCCTTAGCGTAGCTTTGGACGGACTGGTTCTCTTGAAACATTACCGAGAGATATCTTCTCAGGGCCCGGTTGTTGACGACACTAGCAGAGACTGCTGGAGCGACTGCTGGATCCATTTTGCGGTGAGTTCTTCTGTAACGAGTAGCGTGGTTGAAGCAAGGATGAAGCAGGATCCAACTGCAGCACACTTTAATCAATAGACTCAGGAAACAGGATACAAGGACAAGAACAACCGACACTAGCGTTTAACATTAGACAAGAACTCACAAAGACAGGCCAGAAACACAGGGCTTAAATAATCAGGGACAAACGAGCTTACAGGATAACAAGGGGGCGGAAATAACAAGAAACACCTGGGATAACTAAATGACAAGACAGGGAACCACTAAACATGACAGGACACAAAACCACATCGTAACAATATGTATGTGTATATGTATAGACAGTATATTATATATGTGTCTACACACACAGACACACACACACACACACATATATATATATATGCATACATACTGTATGTTTGTGCACACATATACACATACACATATAATTTACTGCCTATATATATATATATATATATATTTTTTTTTTTTAAATATAGCCTGCATATGCATATGTGTGTTTGTGTGTCTAAGTGTCACAATTAATCGAATTTCTTTCCAAAAACAATCCAGTGTACAAAAATGTTTAGTGTGTAACATACCATATTACTGTTCTTACAGTATTTTTGATCGATTAAGAAAAAGTAACTAACAACATAATAAATGACACACACACTATCAGTAATTTATTAATATTTATTTGTATATGTCTATGTATGTCTTTATATGTTTACAGAGATATACACATTTCTTTCCATAAAAAATGGAACTGAATAAATACAATATGCCATAATTTGGACTAAGGTCCTTCAACTCACAGTGAACTAAAATGTTCCCAGACATTCCAGCCAGCAGACTGTGTAACATATGACTAGATAATCAGCATGACAGAAGTTCTGCCTTACACACGTTTGGCACCAATGTCGCACTTTCACACTTCAAGCAAATGTACAGGAGCCCCCCGGTGCAAATGCAGACTACACCCAAATCCACCACCATGGTTACACCCATACACACAAGCACAAACACATGGTGCACATGGTAAGCGTTCGCCTCAGGCCAGGAAAGCATGATCACCCAGCATCTGCTGAGTCTTCCACTCCACACACACACACACACACACACACACACACACACACACACGAGAGCTCAAATGCCATCTGATGGAGAACATCCTTATCCAGTGCCTGTCTTACTCCCCATGGAACCATATTTACATTTTACATTTTTACATTTAATCATTTAACGCTTTTATCCAAAGCGACTTACAACTGAGGACTAAACCAACCGAGTCATCGTGAAGAGACAACAACAGTGCAAGAAGTGCTCAAAATACAAAGTTCAGACATTGCTCGGAGTAGCATAAGCCAGATAAGCAGGGATTTAAAGGAAAAGGAGAGATTTTTTTTTGTTTTTTATGTTAAGTGCTCACGGAGGAGATGAGTTTTCAGCTGTCTTTTGAATGCTGTCAGGGATACTGCATTCCGGATGAGGGTCGGCAGATCATTCCACCAGCATGGCACCGTGAATGAGAACCAATGGATATTTCAGACCTATTCGTTGTGTTAGAGAGCAGAGGAAAGACAGGCAGTTGAGAGGTTCACTCAACATGTTTGAGCATGAGTAGGCTCTCCTTTTGCCAAACGGCTTGATCGTAGTAATAATGAATGATGGACTTGTTGGAATGCACAAAAAACACACACTCATGTTTACTAAAATGAGGTTGTTGTAAATGAGGACATACCATATTGCTTGTGATGCAAAATATATAGCCACCATATTGGTTATTGGCTGAAAAGATTGCGATTTTGTGTTTTATTTTTTAAATTAATTTAGATACAATAGTTATTGTATTATTAATAGCTAATTATTGGTTAGCGGCCATAACGAGACTTATCAGAGAGAATCTTAATATTGGTACATACCACAATAACAGCAAAACAATAACTACACATTTTACAGCTGAGTTATGAGTGAAATCTGATCTGATTAATGGAACACGTTCATATTCAGAAAAATGTATGTAACAATTGACATAAAAAAAACACATTTTAGTGTTGCATAGTTACTGCACTTTGCATTTGTATAGACCAGCATATACTTTTATCGCTGTTATATATCAAGATAATTATAATGACATAAAAATTTACCTAAACCCTAAATACACCCCTATAAGAAACATTTTAGAATTATTGCAAATGAGAACGGCACCAAATATCCCTAAAGGGAGGTTTTGTTATGCTTAGCTAATTCAACGGACAGATTTGTCCCCAAAGTATAACTAAGACAAACCCACAACCACATGAATTTGTTTAATTAGCTATCTTAATCAAGACATAAACTTTCTTTGTTTTTAAATAAAGCTAATTATAATGACTAATCCTAATCCTAATAAATAAAAAAAATATGTAATTAATAAATAAATAAAAAGGTGTATACCTTGCAAACGACTAAAGAGCCTCTTATAATTAACAGGAAACATAAATGGATCCAATTCGTATGAAACAACCCTTTCCCTTCTGTCAATTAATGTCCATCTGAGGTCAAATTGCATTTAATACCTAGACGTTCTAGAGATTTTCCTGACAGACACGCAAGCACGCACGCACGCTCTTCTCTTTATAGTGATCCATCTCAAAGTGAAGACAATAAATGGCTGCAGACACTGTGGCTCTGCGACACTGCTGATCTGTAACACTGGGAATGAAAGGGTCTTTGACTGCGCTGTTGTTTGTCCTTGTGTTTTCAGTGCATACACACACACACACACACACACACACATACACACACACACACACAAACACACACACACACACCTCATTATTTAAGCTCAAAATGTTGTGCTTAGTTGAAAACACATTTAACACTTTTATCAAAAGCAACTGTTTGTCGAATTTGTAATTGTCCCCAAAGGGGTAATTATTGTTATTATTTTTTTATTTTTTTCAGATTTAACTAACTTCTTAGGACAATTATGTCCCCAAAGCATAAGTAACTCATACAACACACTTCCAATAAAAAAGTGAGGGCTGGACTTTTAAAACATTATTAGAGAAACAAATAGCTCTCTGTCCTGATTAGACACAGATGCACTGATGAAATGCGCGTTGGTTTAATCTGCTCCATTAAAAGAATGCAGTGATAAAAACTATACAGGCTAGCCAGGATGATGTCATCATCACATCCATCTCTCTTTCCCACCTCCATCCTTTCTTTCTTTTCCCTTTCTTGACTTTCTAAACCGGCTTAGTCTTTCTCTCTAAACAGCTGAGGGTAGCCGTGAATCATTACGGCTGTGTTTCCTCGGAGCACAGGAGAGAGGAATGCTTTAATAATGTGGGGCTGTGCGTCATATTTGTAAGGCTGTTTCACAGTAACACTTCAAAGGCTTTAAGGAATAGTACATCCAGAAATGAAATGTAAAAAAAAAAATGTAATGACTTAATTTAGAATCCAAAATGCACATTTTGAGACATAATATTGTGCAGTGTATAGCTCTGTCTTTATATTTGACTATGTTCCAAAGCAAAGGAAAAGGATGCCAGTGTTCCTGTTAGGCTATGTAGGCTACTTACATTTAAAAAATGCTGATGTAACAATGTAAAAATGCATAAATGTACTTATTTTGTTTATGTTGTATTGCAAAACACTTTTGCTGCTATTTAGGTGGGATTAAGGTTAGTGGAGGTATGGGTTTAAGGGTGGGTTAAGGGGTAATGGAAGGGTCAATAGGTGTAATAAGATATAATAACAAAAAAATCTGCATGTAATTACAGCTGTAATCAATTTATAAGTACAATGGAAAAACAAGTATGTACAGAATAACTGCATAGTACAGAATGATTTATTTAAATGTTAGTAGTTGAGTAGTTGAAGAAGAACACAGTGGTTGAAGACACTTCAAATAAAGTGGGACCCTATCATTGCCCTGTGATGTCATCGGCAGGATGGTGTCAAATATCACATGACCAGTCAAAACAAATTTGAATGCTTTCAAGTTCAAAATCAGCAACTTTTGCACTTTGCTGGAGCTACAAGGATATCATGTCAAGAGATGAATGCCTTTCAGCCTTTGAAAAATGCATGACCTCGTACCGGGGTGACTCCAGTTTCGTACATTTAGAGGCAACTGC
The DNA here is from genome assembly GCA_030578275.1 of Meda fulgida. Lineage (NCBI taxonomy): Eukaryota > Metazoa > Chordata > Actinopteri > Cypriniformes > Leuciscidae > Meda > Meda fulgida. The sequence continues at coordinate 14,543,756 of CM060626.1, forward strand.
CAAATCTGAGACTCACCTTAGGTCAATAAGTGAAGGCTATCTGTATTCTCTTGTATCTTGGATTCCTTTGAAATGATCCTTGCACAAGTTTGTTTACATTACCAATAATCTATCATAAAATCCATGGAAAGAAGCCATGTCTGGTTTTGATTTTACACTGCCTGTGGCTGTTGTATGTTTGGGTGGGGATGTCAGAGCTCAACAGCTGGAGACTCAAAGCACGAACAAGGGAAGGCGGATTGTTCCGCTTAAAACTTTTCATTGGCTCATTGTCCTAATGCAGAAATAATTATTTTGGACGTCAAACAAACAGGACTGTCATGGATGAAAAGAACGGTATGAGACTTTGGCTGAGATATTTCACAATTTCTCCTGGTTTTTGGATCTAAAACACACCCTATCTACAAAACATCTGTAGAGATCTGTCCAAAAAATCAAGAGATGAAACTGAAGAAGACTGAATCCTCCTCAGATTGTGTTTGTTCACGTCTCTGGGGGTGTCGTGTTTGATTTTTGACCATTCTCACACTCATTCGTCTGCCTTCGTTTGGTTGTCACGGCACCAGAGGAGTGTGAATAGTACCATCACCCTGGAAACCGGAGCCTATACACTTCTCTTTATATGAGAAGTCACTGAGAAAAAGCCAGCGTTTTGAACGAGAGTCGCTTTTTACATTTATGTTTCCGACCTTCTTACAAAAGCACCTTATTATACTTCACTTGTGAAAAAGTTTCTTCTACTTAGCTAGTGTTGGCTAAATAAGCTAAATACACAAGTGTTTTTGGCGTATTCTGTCAAATTGTTTTTCTTATAATGATGTAAGTAACACTTTACAAAATCTTTTGTTAACATTAGTTTAACAACATTTAATAACTTCTACGGCATTATTAATCTTTTTTAATGTTTAATGTTAAATACGATGAACAAAAAATAAACAATACTTCTACGACATTATTAATCTTTTTTAATGTTAAAACTTCAATATGTAAAAAAATGTAACAATAAAATTGCCACTAGGGGCCGCTACCCTCTTACAATAACAAAGGCGTAGATTGATGACGCAGTGATAAGCAGAATGATGGGACTTGCTGTCATACTGATGGATCACATCATGACTGTGGTATGAAGCAGGTCGCGATTGCTAATGAGAGACGGATATCAGCGACACGGATATAAAGGAATAAAGACATTTCATTCTACCGAACTACCCGCAAGTGCTGAATTAATACTCACACAGGTCAGATTATTTGACGAATTTAACTTGTGAGGTAACGCAGTGCTGTTTCATTTGGTCTAAAGTTACACTATCATACTAAACTGCATGTGAGTGTGTTGAAAGTTATAATGTTATTCTATGTGTTAGTTTGTTTGCTATATGAGACAAGCAGTAAGCTACATCAACATTAGAATAACATACTGATCATATTCTAACATTTCATCATGTTGAGCTATATAACATTGATTTGTTTTATGTACATTTGCTCACCTGTCTAATAAAGTAAATGCAAGAGCGGCATCTCTGTCAAGTCCAAGTTAGTCTCGGACGTGGAGCTCTCGGCATCTCGAAAACGCCACCCTGATATAGATCCTCGTTTTAGTTCTCCTTTTGTCCCAAAGTCTGCTTGCCATGGTCCATGTTTGAACAAAACAACAACAGCGTGCCGCTAGACATTACGCACTACGCAGTCGTCCACGTCTGTCGCATGGTTACTATGGCAGTGCAAGCAGAAACCAGGGATAGCGCGGATATTACGTAATTGACAGGCGACAAGTGAACATTTCACTTTTTAAAATTGTGAACTTCTCTGAATTTACAAATTCTTGGAAACATTTAGGATAATGGAAGTACACAATTGAAAGAAATATATTTAACACTGTGCAAGTGGTTTTTGGATATTCTTTCTATTCTATATTTTCTTACATATTGTACCTTTAATTTCTACATTTACTAATACATTTTTAAAGTCTGAAGTTGTATATTGCACAATTGTTTATACTAACAGTAACAAAGGTTAATAAATGCTGTAAAAATATATTGCTCATAGTTTGTTCATGGGGAATTTCACCCGAAATGTTTAATTTTGTCATCATTAACTCACCCTCAAGTTTTTCCAAACCTGTATATGTTTCTTTCTTCTGCTGAATACGAACAAAATATTTTGAAGAATGTCGGTAACCATTCGGTAACCATTTCCTGTGATTTCCTTTTGGATAGAATGATTAGCAGCGTCAGAAAGGCCATCCCTGCTCCCTGTCATCCGTGAAACACTCAGCAATACTCGTACATACACATGACATGCTAACACAGTGGTGTAAAGTATTTGAGTTAGGGTGACCACCTGGTTATTGCTCTGTCAGTGGATGTGATTTTTTGGGGACAATACTGGACACGTGTGAGAGATAAATTATGACATTATTCTATATAAACATTGATTTTTATATTACTTGGAAAGCCTTGCTACCACGTTGGATGATAACGTTTTAAATCGGGACAAAACCTCCAATTTCGGCACTTGATGAGCACCCTAATTTGAGTAAATCTAATTAGTTATTGTACTTAAGTATCTTTTTGGCTACTCTGTAGTTTCTAGATTTTTGAATATGCATGTACTCTTTACTCCAATACATTTGTGATCAGTAATGCACGCCACCTAACTTTTTCTGCAGCAGTTTATTTTTTCTACAAAAGAAGTGACAATTCTACAGCGCATTGAAGGTACTATATTTTGTGCATTGTCCCCAAAACTCACTCTAACTCACTCACTACTTTATGCAAATGCAAGTGCATTAGGTAGTTGTGAATTGCAGGTTCCAATAGGTTTACTTATGCCCTTTTTAAGCACTTGAGCTTATCTGAGACTTGAGTGTTTGTAGACATTTTTGTTGTGTCGACCTTGATTTATTGCAATATTGAGGTGTTCATTTTCTTTAAATTTTATAAAATAAACGTGATTGCTCTCCTCACAAATCAAGTGTTTCTTGTTTTTCACTGCCATGTCTTATAGGTGTTGTGGACTAGTGCATCTTTGACGCTAAATTGAGTACGGAGTAAAATACTTAAGTAGGCCACTGTTAAAATCAGATACAGTAAGACTTTTACTCGAGTCGTATTGGTGACGTATGGTTTTCAAATACTCTTTACACCTCTGCTAACACTAACCGCATGCATATAGGGATATTTTTGTTTATCAAGTTTACCAAGTTTATCACTAATAAACACTCTGTTTATTAAGTTAACTACACTATTCATGTTTACAAAAACAAGTAAAGTGGTAACTACAGACACGTAGGTAAACCGTCAGTACATCTGTATTAAAACAAAAATGATCTAAAATGAAGGCTGGTGCCAAATAACCCTCCAATAACATGCAGTCCGTCAAGTTTTAAATGAGTGCTTCTACTGAGCATAACATCAAATGAACTAAAATGCAGCAGTGCCCTCTGTTGACACAATAAAGCTACAGCAACCAATAATTTCAAGAACAATTACCATAAATACAAAAGTTCAAAAATTCAAAAATGACATTTTTTTAATTAAACTGTTCCATCAGCTTTGTATGAGAAACGTGTGTTTACATATTATTTACATATATTACTAAGTAATAATGAAATTCCTTCCATACTTATTTTATATAATTTACATTTACATACTATGAATATTATATTTGTTTTTAATATACTATATGCATTATAATTAGCAACTGCTAAATCCTCCTAACTTAAATATAGATGTTAAGTCAAGCACATTTTACAAGCCACTTTAATAAAATAATGTTTTAAATGTTTGAAGGAAATAACTTTCAATTCTGTCATTTACTTTTTATTTCTCAACTAGGGTTTTGGCCCTGACCTCACAGCCATGATACAAATCTTGTTTTTCCAGAGGAATTCCAGCAGCAGTGTTGGTCACATGCATCCATTTAAAGCTTATTCACAACAGAACCGTGTGTGTGTGTGTGTGTGTGTGTCTGTGTCTGTGTCTGTGTGTGTGTGTGTGTGTGTGTGTGTGTGTGTGTGTGTGTGTGTGTGTGTGTGTGTGTGTGTGTGTGTGTGTGTGTGTGTGTGTGTGTGTGTGTGTGTGTGTGTGTGTGTGTGTCAGTCCCCAAGTATATTAACAAAAGTGAACATAGCCCTGATGTGCACACTTCACAATTGACGTCCCTGGGACACTGAAAACACAAGGACAAACAACAGTGCAGTCAAAGACCCTTTCATTCCCAGTGTCTGCAGCCATTTATTCTCTTCACTTTGAGATGGTTCGCTATAAAGAGAAGAGCCTACAAGCAAGAATCAGTGTTCGGCATACCGATTCTATACACACAGATTTACACGAATGATCAGATTTATACATTGGTATGCATATGCATGATCTCTATACATTTAATCTATAAATAATTTGAGCAACCAACTACATATATATGAGGTTTTAAAAATCCTCATGTGCATCCAATATGAATGGGCATGTGCATCCAGGTCCTTCTGGCCCTACTACTAAAAACAGTTATGTTTGCATGGCACAGTTTCATGGAATTCAAGGTTTTTTAACCCCTATCTAATTGTGCAATGTCCAATGACATAAAATAGCACTGTTCGCTGTTCGATACCAGGGTATTGAGGGGAAAGTAAGTTTGAAGAGCTTTCAGAAGTGGGCGTTTAGTGCCAGCTGCAAGAGATGGAAGACAAAAAGGCCAAATTTGGACTAAATGCATTTTAAATGTATCATTTGATACACATGCATTCCATGCATTTATTCTATCACTTAACTGGGTGTGGATTCCAGTGGCACTTTCAGGGTCTTGTGTAAGTAAATTGGTGGAGGTGATGAAGACATGATCTGGGTGTTTAGCAGCTGCAGCTGGTCTGGTCAGACCAAGCAGACAACTGACCCTGAGCTCAGGGGAAAAAAAGAGAAAGCATGTACCTTTTTTTCTCATCCAGACAGACATGCACACATCTCACTGCCAGCTATAATCTCTGATCTCTTCCACCAACTGCACTGCTGCCCTTTGTTTGCACACATCACTAGTCTTTACAGTAGAATAACTCATTTCATCCATTTAATTTCACGCCACATTGATCATCCAGTTTCACATCTCTTCATCACATCAGCGTTCTATCTTTCTATATATATATCTATCTATCTAATCCATCCATCCATCCATATATTAGATTATCTATCCATCCATAACATCCATCCTCCAATTAGCTTCTATAATCCATCCATCTATCCATCCATCTGTCAGTCCATCTGCCAGTCCAACCATTTACATACCTACCTGTCTATCTGTCCATCTATCCATCTGTCTATCTGCTTAATTATCTATCCAACTATCCGCTTATCTATCATCCATCCATTCCACATGTTTTTTTCCTTTATCAACATGCAGTAACACTAAAGTAAAAGATGATGCATACAGTCATTTCATAGAGAGACCTTCAATGAAATCTGACCAACAGTGGTCACAGGAGACATATTTGAGACATACTAGTACCAGGTGTAAACAGGACCCTGCATGGTCACAGGCCTCTTGACGTGATAAGGAGTGTTGTCAGATCCAGACTGTGGTGTGGCATGTTGTTGACAGTGAACTAAAAGAAACTTGAAAGGAGTAATCTGCATAATGTCAACGGAAAGGAATCCAGCTGTTTCCTATTAGAGCATGATGTTGACCCATGGCTGAAATACGTCTTTCACTGATGAGAGCAAGCAAGAAATAACTAAGCCACCAGCGCTAAAAGATGAGAGTTGAAGTCTGAATGAAGCATGGGGTATAGATAGAAAGATAAAAAAGGACAAATAGTCGCTTTTTCAAAACTGTGTATTTTCATTTAGTTGAACTTTAAATCTCTCTCTGGTTAAAAAACAAAATGATCAAAAATTAAAAATGCTGGATAATGAGCATTCACGTCTCCAAACTCAATTGCATTAGGATGCACTGTAGCCCTTCCTGCATAACAAGCAACTATGCCAAAAATGGCATCAGAATTAATAGGGTTTAAAACCATCTAGCTACGTTTAAAAAGGGTCTGTCGAGTGGCATTTGATTTGGAGTCATTTTGCCAATTTTGTTGTGAATTATGTTTAAAAAATCCATCAAAACAACCCTTTTAAAATGATAGACTGCAGTTTAAAAGCACTGCCATTACATCAGAAGGATCATTGATGGTGATGTTTTGAATAATAGATTGTTCAGAAACATAAATTAGTTACCAAAGGTCTAAATAATAGCATGGTGATTTGTTAGATAAGAGCGATGTGACACCAGTAATAGGCCTCATCCTGTCATCATGTCCTCTCTTTCTTGCACATACATTATAATGGGGTACTGAAAACCAAGATCACTATGGTAAAGATGGAGTACCCAAAGGCTGGCACACATACACACTCCTCTGTAATCATTAGCTCTACAGATTCACAGACAAAGGGATGAAAACATTCTCCAATTACACCCACTCCAGCACTATTGAGCATCTGCTATACTTTGAAGGTGTTAAATATGAAGGTGCGATAAAACCAAACCCTAGAGATGTTCTATTCTATTCTTCCTGTGAAACAAATGTTCAAATGCACCTTTACTAAAGGAAACCTCTTGATATGAAACTCTTCATGCCAGAGAAGCTCTTCTCCATAAATGAGCACTATCATTGAAGGTGAGACCTGCTCTACGTCAACCTTGTCTAGCCAAAGCCTAGTTTGAATAGGCAATTGTGCAACAATTACTGGCATAAAGTGTGTGCTATGATCATAATGGATAAATTTGCTGTACTATTATATAAGAAATATTGCAGAATGTTGATTCTTTATTTATATTCAATTTTTATTTCTAAAAATATAAATGGTGAAGACAAGACTGGGTTATTTTTTCAAGGTCTATGATTTGGTCTCTTATGCTTTCCAAGACTGCATTTATTTGATCAACATACAATAAAAACAGTAATACTGTGAAACATTTTATATTTGTATATATTTTAAAATGTGATTTATTCCTGTGACGGCAAAACTGAATTTGCTGCAGTCATATATCCAGTCTTTAGTGTCACATGATCCTTCAGAAATCATTTTAATATGCTGACTGATGCTCAAGAAATATTTATTATTATCACAATTGAAAACAGTTCAACTGCTAACTTTTTTTGTGGAAACCATGATATATGGTTTTCAAGATTCTTTGAAGAACAATGTAAAAGAAAAAAGCATTTACTTGGAAAAGAAAGTTTGTATATACACTACCATTTAAAGTTTATGGGTCAATAAGATTTCTTACACTTTTTTAATACTTTTTAGAAGTTTACTAGAAAGTTCATTTGAAAGTTTGGGGTCTGTAAGATTTTTTTAACGAATTGAATACCTTTTTTTAGCGAGGGCGCATTAAATCTATAAAAAAAGAGAGAAAGTATTGCCTTTTCATTGTTACAAAAACTTTCTATTTCAATTTTTTTTTTTTATTTATTATTTCAAGAGATTAGAGATTAACCTCGGTTTCTAATACCTGTTTCTTTCATTTGTATATCCAGTGGGCCTCAGTCTGCATGCATGTGAGCCACCGTGACCACAATGGCAAATAAATGACCCTATCATTACACCCAATCAAAGACAACCACATACAAACGCAGACATCCCAGCCCCCGGTTAAAGTACTGTTTGAATCTGAATGGTCGACTTGTCATTCATCTGCATGTCTATAGTATAGCCCATCTATTTACAGAGGCCCCAAATATCAATCTTTGGTCAAAATAACCTCAAATGGCAGCATAAGCAACAAAACCCCAGCTCATTTAGTTAATGAGTGGAATAAGTGTTCGCAGGCAACATAACTGCATCTGGTTAGCACTTCAAAGCACACAGGGAGTGGATACAGTGATTTCATTCCATTCGAGGTTAATGTGTTTTAGCAGCTCTGTAGAACCATGCTAATAGAAAGGCCCAGTTGCTATGCTCTCTTGCCCTCTTTGTACATGTCTGAGGAGCAGGGTTTGGCTCTATTTTCTCCTCCTCCTGACTGCCTAAAAAAGAAGACTTTACTTTAAAGGCCCATACAATGTGCCAGACCGCCCTGATGGATTGGTTTGGCCGGGCCGCTTGTTCACACTGAAGGCACTGTTATGCAGATTGGAGCAGGTTACTGGGAGGACAGAGTCCAGCGGCTCTACCTGCAGCTACATGATTTTTAAAATCATTTTCATCAGTATTTTGTCTCGGTTTCTTTGCCTTTTAAGAACTGGTCAAGCACAAGAGATGAAAATTGCCCTTTATGGCTAACTCTGGCTCAAAACATTTGTGAGAAAATGCAAAAAGCATTTACATAATTTTTCCTCTAATTTTTCTCAATTTCTCATTGCACCTTACGCAAATGCCAACACTTTAATGTGGAAGAAATTCATATTTTTAAACTCTTTAACTCCAATAATGGTGGACTCAGTATATTGTCTTTTTATAGCAAAATGTTTTGCATTAGCATTCATGCATCATTAGGTGTGTCATGCTGTATGCTATAGAAGTCACCATGAAGGACTCACCAATTATCAGTATTACCAACACTCAAAAAAATTACACACATATTGAACCTTGGCAACACAAGTGAATTGTGACTGTATACATTTTTAATGATGAAAAGACTCGCAGTTGAGCTTTTAGGTGCTTTGGAATTTAGACACTTTTAAAACAAAACAAATCTTTTGAATGTACACCTATAAAATTAGCAAGAAAAAAACAGGCTAAATGTGGACTGATCAACTTTATCCCAGCTAAAAGGGAATTAGTTCAGAGAACATGCAGAATGAAGGCTTTTATAACTTGATGGGAACATAAGCAAAACATAGGTGTTCAAAGAAACAATTTTTTTGGTATATTTCACCATTTACAAAAAAGAAAATAAATAGATATAAAAAAGAAAAGAAAATTAAATGTGGTATAAATCTAGGACAAATTCTGTTTTGCAACCCTAAAATGTTTTTGCCAACCCTAAAACATGCATTTAATTATCTCGAAAGAGCATCTACAACCTAGAGCTACATGCCAACCTGGATAAGTGGGTCATATAAGCTGGCTGATCAGATAGCAAAAACTCAAAGCACCGATGCTAATAGGGCAGTAATGAGACTCATTAACACAAAGAAAATCAATCAAGCCAACGGCTCTCATAAATTATTCAACTCATCGTGTTACACATGCCACCATCTTGGCTCCTTCCTTCTACCTAGAATGCAAGCTTATGGAGTGCAGCCTAGGAGAGCAAAAACATAAATGTTGCTTCTGAAGGTAATTTTTTTATTTAGTTATGCATTAAAAGTCTCACATATCCAGACTTTTAACAACAGGACTAATGTCTGGTCCATAATGCTTCTTATTTCAGCCAAAAACCAATTGCAAAATCTGTCCAGTGGTTAAACTACTCTAACTTTAGTAGTTTTCTTGAGTGTAAGAGTTACCAATACAAAAAAGATTGAGTAGACATTACTATTATAAAACCCTCTTGGTTTTATACAATGGTGGAGAAGCAGGGAAAATAGACCCCAGCTCCAGCAGATATTCCAACCATCTCATTAATATTTAGATATGTATCAATATTTCAGGACATTTTAGGGATTGCAGATGTTAAAAGTGTTGGAATAGGAGTTGATGCATGGCCTTTTCATGTTCACCAATTCATAAGACCCCTGCTCTACCCTATTACTTTTAAGCAAGTCCCTGTATGACAGATTAGTTAATTTGGCGACCATCTTGGTGATACCGCAGGACAGATATTTTCAAGGCAGGCATACAAGTGCAGCTCCTATCTTATCGAATGCAGAAAGACAGAAATCTTTTTATACCTACATCCACCATTTACCATTTTCATGTTACAAAAACTTATACCATTCATTTCCTACACATGGTGCATCTCCCAGTGTTGTGGAAAGTTACTTTTTAAAAGTAATACATTACAACATTGGCTTAGACTACTCCTTAAAAAAAAAAGTAACTAATTGTGTTAGTTACTTTTTATGGAAAGTAATGCATTAAGTTACTTTTGCGTTACGTTTTCTCATCTGAGTAGGTATTTCTTGTTTGTTTTTTTAATAACAAAAAAATAAAAAAGTAAAAAATAAAAAAGATGTAAAAATTCACACCAAAAGGTGAAATGGATAAGCCAGACTGAAAGAAATGGAAATTGACACCTTTACAGTAGAGGGCGCAGCTCAAACAAACCTTTCAGCTATTTGGCCATTCTGGGCCACAAAGAATAGGACGCAGTTCAAAGTTTAAAACTTTTACTTCAGCAGTAAAAACACAAATATGAGGTTTATATAAAGTCACTTTTGCTTATTAGTCTGGTTGAGTTGGATCATTGTAGGTCAGCAGCAAAGGCATTGGGTAATAATTGTGACTAGACAGTGTGTGTATGATGTAAATGCTTGCTTGAAATTTTGTACGTATGGACACCTGCTAGTTCTGTCTACAGCCAGATCATGGTGACATTATTCAAACTCGGTTTCTCTCTCTCTTTCAACCAAACAGCAATCTGCATTCAAATATGCCTTTTCACAGTCTTCATAAAAATCTTTAGGAGCTGCTGTTGTGTAAGAGACTCCATAGTGTGCCATAGGTATCCCACTCACACACAAAGCAGTGCGAGTATAAAAGAAAAGAAAATCTAAAGAAAAGAAAGTGTCCGCTTTAAATTTGTCTGGAAGGCCTTTAGTTTTATTGTAGGACTCCAAAAGACAGGCAATTAAAGGCACATTCCAGAGCTGGCTGTTGCCCTGTAATAGTTTACAGCAATGGAGAGCAGGCAGATCAGTTCTTTTTACCCTCCATCCCAGCAACCCCTTTCCTCTATAGAAGTTTGCTTGCCTTCTATATAAAGCAAATAGAAGGGCAACATGCTATTACAGTTGATCTGGGTTGGCTAGACATAGAGTTTCTCCTCTCACTTAAACATGAACTTTAGAAGTTACATATTAAAAGTGCAACGCATTATTTCATATACCCACACTAAAATTATGAAAATTCCTCAGTTGTTGAAGATAAAGGTAGAAGATCTGAAAAAAAAATCTGTCATAATTTACTCACCCTCATGTTGTTCTAAACTGTTCTATGACTTAAATTATTCTGAATAACAAAATAAGATACTTTGAAGAAATGCTTTTATCTATCCAATGAAAGAAAAAAAATATATAACTATTTCATGATTTAATGAGTCATGCAGGTTTGGAACAACATTAAGGGGTGTATACAGATTATTATTTATTATTTTTTGGGAGAACTAACCTAATTGATTTTGATATGAGAAAACAGTCGATATTACTAAAATAAAACAACGCAAATATTAAAAAATATGACATTAAAAAGTGTAAAAGTCACTCATTTTTATAAAGTAACACTGTCCAACCGCGAGACCCGCAGGTGAAGTTACAGCTGGAGGCTTGCCTCCCCTGAGCCCATTGACCTTTAACAAACCCCCTAAAGCGTGCGGTGAGTTTGATGCAAGCCAACCTTCCGGTGTCTCTCATGAATCCAACATGGAAGTGACTTAAACTGCAATTCATCGGCGAGCCGCTAGAGACAGGCTCCAAAAGAGAGTCCATCCCATAGACCATAATAATATAAAAAGGTATTATTTTTATAACTCATCCGTTTAAATTATATTAAGCCTTAAAGTTCTGCATAATTAAGGGTGTGGCCACTTGAGTGACAGGTGGATTGCCGCTGCTATCACTACTAGCCGTTTGTCTGCTGTCTGTTAACCACCACATCACCTCAGTTAACTCCGCCCCTTCCCATTTTCAGTTATCCGGGAGTGACGCGTTACCAAGGTGGCGACGGCCAGCTCCGCCCACTTTGGGCTTCAAAAATGCTCTTCAGAAGCTTACGGGTGACATGACGGACACTACGTTCATATTTTTTTACAATCTATGGTTTGATGGAGGGTAATTGAGAATGAATGGGGAAAGTTATGTGAGATGTGGCAATACCACCATGGCGCTATATTTAAATACGACTGGTTATGATAAATCCTGCCTCTTGTTTTCGTGCGCATTCTCGAATTGGCCTGAATGAAGAAAATGATGGCATTAATGGGAAGACTAATTAAAAAGTAAGTAAACAACTCAGTCACTTAGATATCACTGCTTTATGTCACGTCAAAATCAAACTTGAAATGGCCTGAACACATGATGACTGTGGGGCTTTTTTGGTGAGCAATCAGCTTGGGGAAATTAAAGGTACATCTTCATGTCTGTAATCAGTGCTTACCGTACAAAGTTTATGACTGCTGAAAATAAGTTGACTATTAAAAAGAAAAGCTGAACATTAGTTCACAAATAATATATATTGTTTACAGGTGCATTGTGTAATATTTGGCAGGATATGTTGACAGAAATGCAATATCATGTATATAACTATGTTTTTAGTGGTGTATAAAAACCTTACTTAATGAACCATTATGTTTTTATTACCTTAGATTGAGTCTTTTATAACTACATACACCACGGGTCCCCTTACATTGAAATGTGCCGACATGTTTCTACAGTAGCTCTAAATGGACAAACGCGTTTCGTTACTATTTTGTTCTTCGTGCGAGGAAGCTTGCTAAATTCAGCGAATAAAACACTGACACAATGATGAACAAGTAACAATAATATTCGCAATAACAAAATCGTTTTACTGAATAATAGAATAAACCTAATTTCTTATCTTTGTAAAGAAACATCATTGCTTAACTGTCTACTCTCTGCTGTCTCAGACGACGACATATTTTCCTGTCGGCCAACTTAACTTTTGTTGGTTGCAATTCGCAACCTCATCCCTAGATGCTACTAAAAATCACACCCTGGACCTTTAAATTGTTACTGCCTTTAGTCATTATTTTAGAATAAATGTAAAATTGCATAAAAACACTAACTTGATTAAATGTATGCTTGGCTTTAATGAATAGAACATTAATTACATAGTGTAAAAGTACAAAATAGAATAGAATTGTATTTGGTCTCTCTTTTGATGTAATAATAATTTAACCAGGACAATTAAGTGTAACAGAGAAATAAATTTACATTTGATATATTTATATCAAATATATTGATTTATTATATTTGATATATATCAAATATATATCAAATGTGAGGACTTTCCTCCTCTTTTTAAAACATCACCCCACACAACTGTCACATTTCCAGTCACATCCTCTGTCACATCCTCTGGTTCACAGTGTGAACCAGAGGATGAACATTAGTTCACAAATAATATATATTGTTTACAGGTGCATTATGTAATATTTGGCAGGATATGTTGACAGAAATGCAATATCATATACATAACTATGTTTTTAGTGGTGTATAAAAACCTTACTTAATGAACCATTATGTTTTTATTACCTTAGATTGAGTCTTTTATAACTACATACACCACGGGTCCCCTTACATTGAAATGTGCCGACATGTTTCTACAGTAGCTCTAAATGGACAAACGCGTTTCGTTACTATTTTGTTCTTCGTGCGAGGAAGCTTGCTAAATTCAGCGAATAAAACACTGACACAATGATGAACAAGTAACAATAATATTCGCAATAACAAAATCGTTTTACTGAATAATAGAATAAACCTAATTTCTTATCTTTGTAAAGAAACATCATTGCTTAACTGTCTACTCTCTGCTGTCTCAGACGACGACATATTTTCCTGTCGGCCAACTTAACTTTTGTTGGTTGCAATTCGCAGCCTCATCCCTAGATATATATATATCAAATGTGAGGACTTTCCTCCTCTTTTTAAAACATCACCCCACACCACTGATTCTTACTATAATTGTTTCCAGTCACATCCTCTGTCACATCCTCTGGTTCACAGTGTGATCCAGCAGAACAGTTCAACTCAGTTCTGAGCAATAAACAAAACGTTGGCTTTTGGACTCGCCCAAGCAAAAATGAAGCCTGAATGTCCTGGAAAGCATGAATAGCTAGTTTAGTGTACGCTGTTATCTTTGTGCATACAGGTCCTGATTGACACGCACTGTCAGCTCTATTCAAATTCTACTGAATGGTGACTCTATCCAAAGGCAAATAACCTTAACATTTCCACTGAACATTTCAAGAGTTTAGAAATGCTGATGCCATCCAATACAGACCAAAACAGCAACAACAAAACTACTCACTATTCACCTAAATATTTGGTTTGGGCTCTCTTGCACCAAAAGTCAAGATAACATCTCATTCTCAACATAATGCCAGAAGTAAAATAAGAAAAAGTATTTAGGACCAGCAAGTTGGGGTCTCACCTCCATTTATGCAGAACGAAGCCAGGACACTGCTCTCCACATATGGTACAAGGTTGTCCTCTTCTTAGGCCATCAAGCCCAGTGGGCTGCAGAGGTTAAAAAGAGATACAAGAGCTTTATATATATATATATATATATAAACGCAACTTATGTTATACATCTGTGGACAATACATTGTTATATAAAAGCATAATTGCATATATATGGCATACAGAACATCATAATGTAAAAGAATACATAAGTCATTTCTCTAACCAAGTTGTGTTCCAAATGTGAAGTTGAAATCACAAAAATTAAAGTTCACGTGAGAGTTTGTTTAGGCTCAGTATACCCAAATTAGCTACCGGGTGTCATTCCACTGAAAAAAATGATATGCGTTGTCACAAATTTAAAAAAAAATTCTGTCACAGTATCACTTCCATCACAAAATAATCAACAAAAGTGTAACTTTGAGTCAAAGACATTTTCAACGTGTTTTGTCAAGATTAGAGCAAGTTTTAATTATAAAATAGTGCAGTACATTTTGAAATATGACAATATAAACATGACACTGACCACTATGGAGGACCTCTCTAAAAGGAATTTAAAGGGTCATGAAACCCCAAAACATATTTTTTGAGATGTGAACATATGTACAGGCTGCACATCACTGACACTTTAAGTACAGTTTGCATGGTTTGTGTTCACAGGATGTATACTAAGGGGCTGTTTACACAACACAGTTTTCAACTAAAAACTGGAAACTTTTTATGCATTTTTGGCTGTTCATTTAAACAACAACGGCATTTTGGGGGCCTGAAAACGTTTGAAAACTAAGCCAGTCCCTGCGTTCTACCTACCTGCAGAGTTCAAATCTAACCCTGATCCAACACATCTGTCTGTAAAGTGCTCCATATAGGCCTAAAGCTACCATATTTAAAACGTGATTTTTAAAGGGTCTGTTATTGATGTAGGCCTAATACTAAGATGACACTCATATACAGTAAACCATGATCACAATACATGTCAGTGGTCACATTCCATTTTGACTGATTGATTCACATAAAATTACATTTTAAAGTAGGCCTATATAATTAGGCTACATTAAAACAAAGAGAATACCCATTTTGCTTCATTAAATACTAAATTACGTATTGTAACTTTCTATTGGGTCTTGAATAGACTACAGGCTACAGTTGTGAGTACAGGCTACAGTTGTGACCAGGGGAAAACAATCACCAACTTTTTTAACCTATTCTTCAGAAGAGGCAAGAAGCTTGTCTCATTGAGTTGTAAAAGGAAGTAAAATAGGCTACATGTGCTCATTCAATACAATTCATACAGAAACACGTCTGCTTAAATGTTGTAATATTATAGCACTGATGTCATGTCAAATTTTTGGTGAATATTTAATTTGCGAATCTGATAATAAATGCAATGTTTTGCCAAATGTTTTGAAACTGCAAACGCCTGTTATCGCTTCGGACTGCAGTATCAAACCTGTCTGATGTAGCACTGAGTGTAAACTTCACACATCACAGAGCTGCTCCAACGTTTTATAACATCTAGCCTTTTCGTTTCCGTCCAAATAACTCATGAAGAGCCCATTTCTTTAATGTCTTACTGCTGCACGTGGAGTAACTGCGTAAAAATGCAAGTCTTTAAAATGTAAACACCCCTTACCGCTTTACTCGCCGACCGGCTAGAGTTTCTCTTCTTAATGTTACGACCAAACATGACAGTGTGAGGAAATTAATCTCAAAGCGTATAGCAACGGGTCGCCGCCTCAATGGGTTGAAATGCTCATCTCATCATCTCATGAAATGCTCTCTCTCATCATCTCATGAAATGCTCTCGCTCTCTCTCTCTCTCTCTCTCTCTCTCTCTCTCTCTCTCTCTCTCTCTCTCTCTCTCTCTCTCTCTCTCTCTCTCTCTGTCCTCTCTCTCTCTCTCTCTCTCTCTCTCTCTCTCTCGGCCCGTCTCATCAGTTTTTGTGCGAGCTTGTGAATGAAATTACTGCATTTCCGGACACGCCAGCGCTTTTTTTTTTTTTTAAACAAACCCAGTAAATGTCAGGTACATAACATTCCTGTGTAGCTAAATGGTTGAGACCTTTTCTCAAATTGCACTTACATAAACCACATATTTCTATGGTCTAATTCTTTCAAAGGTTTTCAGTCTCAGAGTAAAAATATGTTTGACAAAAATCAGGCTTGTATAGCCTACTCTCGATTAGGATACAATTGATTAGTGATCATGTTACTGCATTGTTTAATTTAATATATAATAGACACACACAAGTTTTTCAGTTTACAAGTTTACATTGTGAGAGTTTGTTTCCAAATTTGTTTATTGTTTAAATTACCATTTGTTTAGCATTTTGAAATAAAGTAGGCCTACGGACACCCAAAAAGTTCTATATAGAACCTTAAAGGGACAGTTAACCCAAAAATAAAACATTTGTCATCCTTTACTTACCCTCATGCAGTTGACGGCACCCATTGACTTCCAAAGTATTTTTTTCCTACTATGGAAGTCAGTGGGTTCCGTCAACTGTCTGATTACAAACATTTTTTTAAATATCTTTTTGTGTGTTCAACAGGAAAAACAAAACAAACAACAAAAAAAAACTCATACAGGTTTGGAACAACAAGAGGGTGCTTAATATTTGGAACCTGAATTTGGGAATTTGGAATTATTCATCAAATTTGTTATTCAGTAAGATCCAGAGCAAAAGGAGATCAACAAAGGACACGTAAAGAGACTTCCTTGATCACTAATGGAGAAGGTCTTGGTGTTCAGTATTTAAGTGGGGATCGAAGAGCAAGCTCAGTATTTGTTCTGCTTGTAAGAGAATGTGTGAGTAAAACTACCTTTCAGCTATGGAAACAAAGAAAGTGTGCGAACCAACACAGAGTTTGGCCAATCTTAATGCAGTCTGCTTCAGAGAGTCTAAAGAAACCTTTTCTAAAGAAACTTGTACCTTATAAAATATTCATAAAATATTTACTGAACTCTTTTTTCCAGAGAAGAATTCAGTTATATTAACACATGGTTTAATTGAGGTTCAGTGGCACTTTTAATCCAGCAGTTTCACTATGACTCCTGCAGGTGTTAAATGGAAATTGTGTAAGAAAACTGTGAGTCGTCATGGTGACAGTAAACATTACTTGTGTCAAATTCTGGGTGCTTAAGCTGGTAAAACTTAGTCTTCCAAGGCCTCAAATATACAAAAGAGGCCACATAAAAGATCGATAAATCTGTATGAATTTCATTCTTCTGTTGAACACAAAAGAAGATATTTTAAAGAATGTTGGTAACCAGACAGTTGACGGTAGCTATTGACTTCCATAGTATTTTTTTTTCCTACTATGGATGTCAATGGCTACTGTCAACTTTTTGATCTAAAAATGTCAAAATTTCGTCAAATGTGCACACATTATAAAATAACTGGAGAGGTTAATTGATACAAATTAATTTACAATAATGCTTCAGCCATTCAGAGTATAAATACAGCATTTACAGCAAACTGCTCAATTATATTAAGTAACTTAACCCCGCCCCCTTTGCAGAAAGCTTTTTACAGGAAGAAGAGTCAGTGTTGTTCCAGTTCCACTCAATGTTAATGGCTTCAAACAGTTCATGGGTCTCTCTCAAATGTCTCCCAGGTCGTTCGAGTTGAATTTGAGACCACATATTCACTATAGGGTTCATTTCTGGACTCTGACCAAGGCCAAAACATGAGCCTGATGGAATGGATCTCTTTCTTGGTTGTCTGCAATTTGGGCAGGAGCATTGTCTTGTTGAAAAATAACATCTAAGCATTCCTTTTTTAAAAACAACTTTTCAATAGTGGGGAGGAAGTAATTCTGCAATATTATACTCCAAAGCATGAAATGACTCTTCACAGTGAAGTAGCTCACCAATGCCAGCAGCTAAAAAGACTCCCGGGACAATGACAGCTCTTCCTCCATGCTTCAGATGCATTTATTATTATATTTCTCAGATTTTCGAAGACAGCACTCTGGATCATCACCATGCAACTCATGTCTCATTGTGATTCATCACTCCACACAACTCCACTTAACCAAACTTCCGATTTTCTGCCCCCCCCCCCCCCCCCCCCCAAAAAAAATTCTGTCTTTGACGATTTTCTGAGAGTATAGTGCATTTGCTTTTTTTTCCAGCTTACACTTTATTTTAAGGTGACATAGTTACATTTTACTTACTCATTAAGAACTGAGTAATATTAATTAACTACTAATGTACACGTGCTTATAGAGTTAGAGATGGTTTAAGGTTAGTTAATTGTAATTATGCATAATTTACTGTTATTAGTTGTACATGTAGTAGCGTGTAACTACGTCACCTTAAAAAAGTGTTACCAATTTTGCTGATTTCCTGACCAATAATGTTAGACAATTAAAAGCAAAAACATTTTGCCCAGGAGTGTATGTGTACGTACATAGAAAAAAAGTTAATAATATATTAGTTCACATTGTGTTTTTACAATGTTTTTGTTCAAATAAATGCAGCCCTGGTAACTAGACTTCTTTTAAAGAAACATCCCAATTTTCAACGAATATTCCTTTCATATTCAGTTAAATGGATTAGTCTGAGACCAAACACCCAATGAAAACTATAATGATGTGTCTTAGCACCAGTAATAGCCTATTAACACCACCGAATAGTCAGAATTCCACTTGCTTTGACACAACACGTTCCATTCCAAAACAATGCCAAACACAGAGACTGTGTGTTCTCGACTGGGATGTTTCTTTTATTTAGGCTCCCTCTGCTAATAATTGCTTTCTTTGGAATTTTAGAATAAAACAGATAAAAAAAATACATAAATAAAAGGCACTATAGTCTGCAATGAACATATCTTCTATGATGCGTTTAAAAAAAAAAAAAAATTCTAACTCAACTTTGACTTTTCAGATGACTAAAATTCTTTTAGCATTAATAATTCCCAACCGTTCAAAAGTTTGTGGTAAGTTATATTTTAAGAAATGAATACTTCTATTCAGCAAGGATGCATTAAATTGATCAAAAGTGACAGTAAAACATGTATAATGTTACAAAAGATGTATAATTCAAATAAATGTTGTTCTTTGGAACTTTCTATTCATCAAAGAATCCTGAGAAAAAGAAAAGAAAAAGATGAACTGTTTACAACATTGATAATAATAAGAAATGGCAGATATCAGAATGATTTCTGAAGGATCGTGTGACACTGAAGACTGGAGTAATAATGCTGAAAATTCAGTTTGCCATCACAGGAATAAATTATTATTTTTGATTTTTGATCACATAAATGCATTTGGTGAGCATAGGAGAGTTGTAGTGTATAAACACAACCAGTTATGCCAAAGAAGGTATACTGGTATGTCAAAACTCCTTGGTTCACAAATTAACTGTATGACGCCTAAGAAATAATACAAATAACATTTTCAAAACAAGTGTAGGTCATAATCTTACATCGGTCTATAACCTATATCGGTCTTATCAAATTTTAAATAAATAAAAAAGATGTTCTTTGTTTTCTTTACCACCAATGAGACATAAGTCTACATGAGAGACCCACTAAAACTTCCATTCAATTCCGAAATTAAAATTGACTGTAATATTTAGAAATAGATCACACATGGTGATGTGTCCTCCAACAGGGGGGAGGGGGCGGGGTCTTGGGTATGGGCCTCCAACACCGGCTCTCGCTCGCTTTCCATCTCTGCCGTGCGCGACACGCAGATTCTCTGTCTCATGTGCGCTCGCTCTAGATTCCGGGAGATTTTAAACCATTTGCGGCATAACTAGTCGATCACGAGTGGCTCATCAGGTAGATCTATAGATAAACTCATCTTTCAGACATTTGACCGACCGGGTTGACATTTCAGCGTGAGAAATCGGGGGTGTGGCGTGTGAGCGTGTGAGCGTGTGAAACCACTCAAATGCGTGTGTCTCACGGCTAATGCGTGAGAGTTGGCAGCCCTGAGATAAGATGGATGAGGTGGATGAAGTTCTGTACTTGCTTGAAAACAAATTGTAAGCCAAAAAGGGACAACACACTTGTCACATTCATTTAGTCGCAGGTGCCACACAGCCACAAACAGCACACGGTCTGGGGAACTTTCACACATTTTACTCTTATCATTAGTTCATCTGGTGTGCATTAGAAGTATCTCCCCAAGATACATTGTTGTCAAACTACAAGAATCTATTTTATCTTAAAAGGGAAAAATTACAACATCGTAATGCAGGGGTCGGGAATTTTTTTTGACGATAGTCTCTTGTCAAAGCACAAGTTCATTAAAAGGATATGTTTCAACTCAGTCACGTTTTTATACCCTTTTACAATTTCTGTGAAGGGGCAAAATTCATAACTGAAACTACTTTCATAGATTTGCATCTTTCCTGAGGTTGTTAATCGATATGCGTTTGTTAAAGTCATTGCATTCTTCCTTATTTTTTAAAGAATACTTGTATTTGAATTTATCCTATTATAACCTACGTATATTTATTAGAGTTATATTTTAAAATAAGTAGTTAATTATTTTATTTATTATAGGCTACTAATAGTTATAATAGCCTTCTTCCTGCATACATTTAAATTGACGCCATGAATCTCATCTTAGATTTCGATGTGTGTGTCATCAGTCGATGTGCCGTACTGTGTGAAGTAGCCTATCTAGTTTCTGCGACACTATAGTGACACCTAGAGGAATTACAGGAAATACAGAATATTGTGCACATGTCTCTTTCGCGCGTCGTTCCTCCCTCATCTCAAACATCATTCACTCATGGATGCTTGTGACGGGATGTCTCAACGTCTTAACAGGTAAATGTAGGGTACTTTCAATTAAAGGTCCAACATATTAAGAATACCTAGCTGTGTTACTAAGTGTAATGATGAGAGTAAGCAATTGAGTAGCTAAGTATCGAGCAAAATCGAACGTTTCTGCATCGGCCAATTATTTATTTATTTTTTGACACGACGCACCACTCGGTTAAAGAAGTCACACTGGACCCATCATATGTTGTCTTTCTATATATAAATAATGTTGTATTCCAGACTTCACGGGTTGTTAGATTGTCACTTTATTTCCAGATTGTGATCAAGTTAAAGTTGGAAATTCCGTATTCGTGCTGTCTACCTGTGGACATCGGGCAGCACTAAAACAATCTCCTGCCATGGCAAAAGTAACTTGGCCTTCATGGATAAATTTCCAGTCTGTGGCTATGCAAAAAAAAAAATGATACATTTATAAATTTAATATAGCAATATTAAATATTAAAGAGCAATAAATGAATGAACCAGGGCCCTGACTTATCTAAAATAATATCTAGGCCTAGCTAAATTTGTGTTAGTTGGGCTTATAATGATCATTTTGTTTAAGTCCACTCTTGTGAAGATTGAGAGACCAGCGGCTGTGTAGTTTCTTCGACACTGCCACTGGCAATCTTCTCTCCTGCTTAGGTTGGATGGCCACTGTGTGGTCCATCAGCCTGGACAACAACACAAACAAGGGAATGTTGTCAAATAGATCATTTGTGCATTGATATTTATAGTCTTGCAATGAAAGTCAAAGGGGTAGTAGCCTGTGTGTGCATGAAAGCCTATTTAACATAACATATTCATTTAACTTTTGTTACACATCTTATGTCTTAAATCATGTTTATTTGTGACATGAACTTGTCAATATTTCATATTTCAAATGCAGAGGCACCTGTATCCGAAGACCTCAGAGAAGTTCTCTTCTTCTCCGATGATCAATGTCATATACTCCTTAGGATTGTCAGAGTTCATCTATGAACAGTAGATCTGAGAAACAGAAGAGGTAAGCAGAATTGTTTTATTTTTTAAAGTTATGAGTTCTCTTAAATCAGGAATTCTTCCTTTCTATTGTGCCATATAACAAAGTTATCTTAACTCAGAAAATATGTCATAGCAGAGCTGCATGTCATGTCAAAAGGAATGCAATCCACTATCAAAGACAACACCTTTTTTGGAGCTGTACATCTCTGCAGTTAGTGGGAATTGGCCTGAGAATTACATAGAAACAGTTACTGATCAAGTTTGATCCGTGAAAACAGGTGTTTTTCTAGGTTTCACGTCAATAGCCTAGAGGCAACTAATAGATGTTATGCATTGATGTCACTTTGTCTCAGTTGTACTGGTTGGCATGGTGCTCATAGTTGTATCGTGTGTTTCTGTAGTGTAGTGGTTATCACGATTGCCGAAGACACGACAGGTCCCCGGTTCAAGACCGGGTGGAAACAAGTTTTTTTTCTTATAACCTATGGACAAAGTAAAAATGTTACTCTTTCCCGCGGAAACAGGGAAAGTAGTTAATCTTAACTTATCACGAGTATTTGAATCATGTGTTTCCGTAGTGTAGTGGTTATCACGTTCGCCTAACACGCGAAAGGTCCCCGGTTCGAGACCGGGCGGAAACAAGTTTTTTAAGTTGCTTTGCTCCTGTTGTTGAATTCATTTGGATATATGCCAAGTCCCTATCCATGGAAGGTCATCATGTTGGACCCTGAAACTGTGTGAAATCTACTCTCTGTTTGAAGAACTATTTTGAGTCAGGTGCTCATTTGAAAAAGCAACACATTGTTTCCGCCTGTGGAAACCTAAATGTGTTGTTGCCCTTGACAACTTCTTAAAAAAATATATTTCAACGTAATAGGCCGGGCCGGCTCTCCTCACCAATTTTACACTTTCAAAGAGCTGCACTTTGTTTTACAAACTATTTTCAATGAGGCACTCGTTTAAAAGATAGACTCGTTGTTTCCGCCCGGTTTCGAACCGGGGACCTTTCGCGTGTGAGGCGAACGTGATAACCACTACACTACGGAAACACATGCAACTCAGTTAAGGGCAACTGAAGCGGCTTTGTCATGAAGTTCATGAAATTAAAATCAAAATAATACACTTCATGAACTACGTCATGTGACCTGTAATAAGAGAAAAATTGTCATTATTGAAATGTTACTGGTACTTAACAGTTATACTTATTTGTGTGGAGGATGATCAAATACGTGCTTTTTTGCCACTTCTCAAGGTGTTAGGAGTCGCTAAAGGGGTTGCCAAGCACATTCTAGTTTATGTGTTAGTTCGCAACTTCGCATGTCCCCCTATCATGCGAAAGGTCCCTGATTCGAGACTATGCAGAAACAAATATTTTAAAGTTAGCTTTTTAAAGTCTCCTTTTGACGAAAAAAACTGTGACGTGAAAGCCAAATAGGGTAACCCATGCTCAGAATTTATCCTCTGCATTTAACCCATCCAAGTTAGTGCACACACATTATGAGCAGTGAGTAGTAAACACACATAACACCCGGAGTGGACAGCCCAGTGTTAGGTGCCTTGCTCAAGTCTCAAGTGTTGGGGGTGGAAGAGAGCGCTATTCATTCACTCCCCCACCTACATTTTCCTGCGGGTATGGAGAATCGAGTTACAATGAGAATCAAGTTATACTGAGTCTTTGGGTTACAAGTCTGACTCTCTAACCGTTAGGCCACGACTTGATAGATTGTGTGTCCTTTCTGTGTCAATTCAACTCCCTGTTTGAGTAAATATTTGTAGTATTTTCAGTGAGGTTCTCGTTTAAAAAAACCTACACATTGTTTCCGACCTTTCGCGTGTGAAGCGAACGTGATAACCACTACACTACAGAAACATCCACAAAGCTATTTTCACTGTGTAATCCTCTTTTCAAGCTCTGGTGCATTCAGTAGACTCTAATAGACATTTGCAGCAGAAGTGGCAAAATCTGACAAATTTGATACACTTTTGAAGGACTTTTTGGCACTTCAAGGTGGCAAAATTTCGTGTTTCCTAACTCAGGTCGCTAAAGATTTACAAGGGATTGCCAAGCACAATCTAGTTTGAGTGTTAGCAGTAGGGATGAAATGATAATTGGTGTGACAATAAACCACAATACAAGTCCTCATGGTCACTGATAGCTATTTGAATCATGTGTTTCCGTAGTGTAGTGGTTATCACGTTCGCCTAACACGCGAAAGGTCCCCGGTTCGAGACCGGGCGGAAACAAGGATTTTAATGTTTAAAGTCTCCAATTTATGAAAAATCTGATGTGTAAGCCAAATAGGGTAGCCCATACTCAGAAATTTTCCTCTTAACCCACATTAGGAGCAGTGAGTAGTGAAAATTCACTTCCCCCATCTACATTTTCTTGCCGGTATGGAGAATTGAGTAACCTTGAGAATCAAGATATGTTGAGTCTTCTGGAAACTGTCAGTTGCTCATTTGAAAAAGCAACACATTGGCACTCCTCACCAATTTTACACTTTTTAAAAAGCCTAACTTTGTTTGAAGAACTATTTTAAGTGAGCCACTAGGGTCCGTGTAAGGCTTCACAATTAAATTTTCAGACCACACAATGCAAATGCAAAAATGAAAAATTTAAACAAGACATTCATTTTTTTGTTTTTCCAGTTACATTATCAATGGATAGTTGCCAAAAAGCCACACATTGTTTCTGCCCGGTTTCGGGCCGGGGACCTTTCACGTGTGAGGCGAACGTGACAACCACTACACTACGGAAACTCACATGGTAAAAAAGTCATACTGCAGTCCTCCTTCCAAACTCTGCAGCATAGGTTATTTTTGGCATAGGGAAAGAAATGGTTTTACAACAGCTTTGTGTACATCAGTTACTGGGGGAAACAGACCATTTGCTGTTCCATAAGCGCCGAGTCGATTTGGATTTTTATTCAACCAGTCTGGTTTTTGTTTGTGAAAATCAGACCAAATTTTTATGCACTGTTGTAAATTTTAACCAGATGATGGAAAATAAGCTAATGTGCATTCTAAAAAAATGGATAATAAGGTATCTTGAATTATTCATGGAGCTGGTAAAATACCTATAATCATTTTGACCCATCATATTTCTTAAAAATGTTGTAAAGGCTGAAATCTGAGTTTTATCATTTTATAAAACTTTTTTTGTCAATACTTTATTTGACCATGTAGTACATGTTTGTAGATAACATACCCTACCAACACTCCAGCAGTCATTGTTAATGTTATTATTTTAACGTTTCTGCTGTTGTTGCATTTATTAACAACATAATTGATTTTGTAGTGTCTTTCATTAAATTAAATGTGTGTCTGCTAGTGTGTTGGGGCAGGGGGGTTTGAATGTTAAAATAGGGGTTTCCTGGAAAAAAAGGTTGAGAACCACTGATCAAGACGATTAGTTTAAAAAACAAATCCCAATATAGGTAGAAAATAAAACTACAAGGACATTTCCATTCCTCAGGTTTAGAGGAGGGACATTTTTCAGAAACCTCATCCTCTGCTGCTATACACTAGCCTCGGAAAACCCAGACAACTTCCGGCAAATTTAGATTTACTCTGCAAGTAAGTCAGGCAAAGAGCTCATTCAAGCCCATTTCTAATCCGTCGAAATTGAGGCACCAATCAGAAACTTTGGGGCGGGCTTTACACGATGACGACAGCGCAGTGACGTGAAGCAGATTTTGTACATTACAAAGATGGATGCCGCCGTGGAACATCACTCGTTCGAATCAGCTATCAGCTGTTTTAAGCGATTTGAACGTTTCCTTTTTGTTAAAACCCGAGCAAAGAACAACACTTGGAGATGTTTCTCCGTCGCTCTGCATACGTCATCTCCTTCATCGCTCTGATTGGTTTTAGGTCTATCCAATTGCGCCCAGAGGCATTTGAGCAACGTCCGTTGGTTTTCCCAGATCATAACTCAGCTACTACTGAGAATGGTCTGGTTTTAACCAGGCTAAATATACACTAGACTCTGTCTTAATCAAACAGCTTGCAGAGCACTAATATACAAAGCAAAAAATGCATGCAAATCTATTTTAAACAGACATTATGGGTTTGGTATAAGTCATTTGGTCATTTATTATAATCTAAAAATATTGTTTAAATTGTCTTATATTTAGTGAACTACATATATTAACAATTTTATTAAATAAAATAACACATAATCTATTAATTTATTCAATATAAATTGTTATTCAGAATAACTTTGAATACATTTTTGTTCATTTAAAGCAGCTATTGGAACTTTTAAATTGACAAATTATTTTATAATATACTTTTCATTAAAAAGTTACCTCAGTTACAAGGTTCCTTATCAGCAGGTTTTCTTTGGTTCATGCAGTATGTGTCATGTACCTCATCTTCATCCTTATCCCAATACGCCACTGCTCAAGCCGCATGTTTTGCTTCACTGAAATAAAGGATATCCAGAAAAGTGATCACTAAACTCTCGCAAGCACGATAATTCTTTGATAAGCCAAGCTAAGGAACAAGCAGAAATGTACATTACAACTTTAGGGTCTTGTTTGTGTGCACCTGTCTTTTAAAAAAAAAAAACTGTAATCATTTGAGAGACACTGCATTTTGGTGGTCTAATATGTGAAGTTCAGCTTTAGCTATTATTATAAGGAATGATGAATCCTAACCTGGTCTGGAACCCTACTATAGCAAAGGAAGTGGGAAGAGTGGTACCTGTTTCTGGGAATCTTGTCATATGCTGTACATTTTTGACAGTGAGCAGCACCAAGCTTTGTGCGTGGCCCCTCAAGCATCCGACAGGCAAAGTGAGCTACTCTAATAGGCTCCAGCTGCCTGTGTCTGCTGTGGTGGGGGGAGAAGTGGAGGTGTTCTCTAGTGCTGTGCAGTGCTGTGATTTCATGCTGCTAGATGACCCAGATTTGAGTTTTATAGAACAGTTTTTGTTTTCTGAGACTGTTTTTCCTGTAGACCTGTGGTTCTCAGTCTTTTTGACTCGAAGACCCCCACTGTCCAACACAATATGCTAAGGCCCCCTTTACAAAATATTAATATAAATACCAAGTTCTGGCATGAATCTCTATATGGCGCAGACTGAAAGGCACTTAACTCATTTGGTAGCGATCACATCGTTAACATAGGACAGCTGATTGGTTGCTGTTACATCAGCGGCCAATGAGCAGTGGTTCAACATTCAATACCGGTATTGTTGCTGTTAGTAGTCAAACCCTCCACCTTTCCCAGCTCCACCTGTATAGATCTGCAATGGGGCTGTTTCATGTGTTACACGTGCAGGAGCAGCAGCACGTCTTATATGCTAACAGCAATGTCTGTGAATGTATTGGCTGTAGCCACAAGCCAGTCTTGGTAAAGCATCAGTGTAGCATAGTTTGTTGAAGTCCTTCTGTCGAGAACCACTGCTGTTAGTTCAAGGAATTTAAAAAGGGCGGAGGGGTATGTTTCTTTTGCGTAGGAGCGTGTTTGTGTTCAAATATCAAAAGAGTTTCTCAGAAATCACTTACTGCACCTTTAAGAGTTCTAGATCAGACAGCTGTTTTTCATTTTATCATGATTTTTTTTCCTGAAATCCTTGTGGAGAGAATTTAAAGGGATGTCTAGTGAAAAATAAATTACTAACATATATTTGAAATACATTTATTTTATGCTAAGTACACTACAAATACATTTACATATTACGTACTTAATATAAATACCCAGCAATTGTACTTTTGGTATACTAAATTGATATATTTAAAGTCTGCTAAATTGGAACAACTAATTTTATACTTAATGCACTTTAATTATCCAGAAATAGTTCCATCTAAAAATATACTTAAGTATATTTGATTGTGCTATAATGGAATTATTGCAAGTAACTCTTTTAAGTCTTTTAGGCTTAATATTAAGAAATGTACATTGTGCAAAAGTTTAATTATAATTTTTATATTAGTAAATCTCAAGCGATATGTCAGTAAATATGTTAATAGATTTATAATGTTATAAACTAAAGGTATTTTAAATACATTTTGGTGTAGGTTTTTCACCTAAAAATGAAAATTCAGTTATTATTTACTCACCCTCATGTTTTTCTAAACGTGTATGACTTTCTTTCTTCTGATATTTTGAAGTATGTTGAAATGTCTTCTTTCATGTTTCACAGAAGAAAGAAAGTCTTACAGTTTTGGAACAACATGAGTGATTATATTATGACAGAAACTATCCCTTTAAAGAAAAAAAAAATTCCGGAACAGTGGATACTAAAAAGTGGGCGGTTCTCAGGAAGAAAGGTTTGAGATGCATTCTTGTGCATACTAATTTAGTTCTCACTTTGACCTCTTGCCAATCTCCTGTACCCCACCTGTAGTGGAAGACACAATCAGTGACTGGACGGGTGAAAGAGATGGGAACATTTATACTCCTGCTTCCTGCGCTCGTCACTGACACAAGAAACCTCTCGATGCTTCAGTCCATTTCCACACGGTGATGAACACTAGAGAGCGACACTGGTAGGTTAATAGAACTCTGTCATCAATTCTGTATTTCTGTCTTCTGTTTACATACAGTAACAAATCAGAGCTGGCGTCTAGTTTGTTTGAATACTTGTTACTTCCAGTGGCAGTCATAAACCTTTTTGACTGAGGACCTACATTCTCTACTCCTGTAAAGCTCTGGCGGAATCACCTATGCATCTTGATGATCCACCATACAGATATGGTGTCTGTAAGATTTATTTTGGAAAAGGTAGGAAGGATGCATTAAATTGATCAGAAGTGACAGTAAAGACTTTTATATTGTTATTTATATTTCAAATATATCTTTCTGTCTTTTAGAACTTTCTATTCATCAAAGAAATAAAATGTAGTATGGTTTGAGAAAAAATAGTTAAGCAACACAACTGTTTTAAACATTGATAATAATAATAAATGTTTCTTCAGCACCAAATCAGCATATTAGAATGATTTCTGAAGGATCATGTGACTGAAGGCTTGAGTAATGATGCTGAATTATATCAAATAGAAAACAGTTCTTTTAAATTCTAACAATATTTCACAAGATTATTCTTTTTACTGTATGTTCACTTTTAACTTAAATCTTACCAACCCCAAACCTTTAAACACACACACACACACATGTTGTGTTTTCATGTTTTATGGGGACTTTCCATAGACATAATGATTTTTATACTGTACAGACTGTATATTCTATTCCCTTACACTAACCCTATATCCCTAAACCTACCCATCACAGGAAACATTCTGCATTTTAACATTTTCAAACAACATCACTTAGTATGATTTATAAGCTGATTTCCTCATGGGGACCAAAAAATGTCCCCACACGAACAAGGATTTCGGATATTGCCATCCTTGTGGGGACATTTTGTCCCCATAATGTAGGGTTTACCAGGCCACGCACACACACACACACACACACACACACACACACACACGCGCGCACACACACACACTTTGGACATTCCATAGACATGATTATTTTTATACTATAAAAAACATAAATTATGTCCCCTAACCTAACCCTAAACCTACCCATGACAGAAAACTTTCTGCATTTTTAGATCTTCAAAAAACATCACTTAGTATGATTTCTAAGCTGTTTTCCTGTAATATATTGAAGGATCAATTTTACCTCTTCCTAGCTCCCAGTCTTCCATTGGAGCACCTCCCACCACTGCAACACCTTTGCTTTTGTGGGAGGGGCTGGTGCAAGCATTTCTCTTCTGCGATCGGCTGGCCCGAGTAACTGACACAAGTCACATTATTGTACTTGTATCCTCTCCCACAGGATGCAGAGCACTGCAAAAAGGGGAAAAATATGCAGTGAAGTCCAACTGCTTGATAAACACACGCTTAATTAGTATGTCATTTGAGGTGATTATGTGTGATTATGAAGCTGATTATGTCTAATTATGCGAATTGAGGGGTATGTCGAAGTAAACAAAAGAATAGACCAATCTTGTGTTAATTATTGTAATTACTTTCAAATTTATTACCATTTTGACAGCATATCATATTCATGTGAATAATTAGTATATGGACATGTACAGTATAAAATACCAACAACATAATACATGATAGACAACGGGAGCAGCATAAATAGGTGCTATATTCATTTGTTTCACCTTTTGCCTCAAATATTATTTACAGAATAAAAGGAGGAAAGAAAGTGTCTCTGAATCATAATGAATGGCAGTTGCTACATCTGCTTGTTGAGCCAAAGAAACAGGACATATTTTGTGGCACCAGCTTCACCGAGCGAATGAAGCACGAGGGGAGCTGAAGGGAAAGGAGAGAGAGGCTTCCCTGGATCCAGGATGGGAGAGGAACGGATAATCAAAGGGCCTCGTAGAGAGAGGATGGATATGATGCGACAAGTCTGAAGTTGAACGAGTCCATTCGCAGCATGCATGCATGAAATACAGGAACTAAGAGAATAGAACCCCCCCAATTGGATAATGTGTTCCTGGGGATACTTTTTCACAAGAGTCTAGCATGTCAATGTGTCACAGTTGCATTTTAAGTTGATGAAATTTATTTAGAAACCAGAACAAAAACAGTCTTGAGCAATCAGTTTAACATTCAAATATATATTTGCTTTTATAAATATTTACAGTACCAAAATATATACAATTGGTTCAACTGAATACATATTATACAAAATGCAATACCAATAACATGGACAGCTGAAGCAAAATAACGAAATAAAAGAAACTTCACATAAAATAATATAAAAATGCACATTTATCTTTAGATATTGATTCATAATAAATCATACACTTGCTCACTCTGCCTCAGAATTTTACAGTGTTTGTGTGAGAATATGTAACCATGAAAAGGGTTTCATTTTCTTTTAGAAATTTGATATGCTACTTTCTACGCAAGTTACAAATGTGATCAAAGATGAATACTACAGATGAAAAACTGGTCAGGCTGCATATGAAAATAAACCTCAATAAACTTACTTGTAATCAACTGCATCACAATCTTGGTGCTAATTTCTCATCAGTTATCTGTTATTTTAAGAACTTTATATTTACTTTTTAAATATTTGGCACACTTTTACATACAGTAATAATATGTGTAAATATTTAGGGGCCATATCAATCATTTAGTTTGTTTTTATACGGCAATGCATTTATTTTGGTCATGGTTAAGCTGCCATACTGTAGTTTATGTACTTTGTAAAATGAATGCACCACTGATTTAATGAGTACAAATTACCAACTTTTACAATCAAAATGATACAAAATAATGGTCATTTACTTAAAAATTCCCTTCATCCAAAAACCAGCCATGATCTTAAAATGCTCAAGCTTGAACTCACTTCCCAGAGTGGATTGTTTAACCAAATTTCATCAAATTGACAATAGAAATACACTCAACAAAACATACTCAAGAGAAATTTCCCAATTCCAATTTGAACGCAATCAGAACAGATAAGTGTGACTCTTGTTAGTTGGTCAGACTTTTTTTTTTTTTTGCTTTTTGGACCATTTTTTTTTTTTCTTTTAAATTGTTGCCAAAAATTATCAGTCCAGGCCTGGCAAAATACTTGGCCACGTGCCTCACAACATTCCAACGTGAGAATTTCCAGGTTTCAAACTGCACAGAGACATCCAGGCCGCAGAGCCCCCCGCGCTCCGTAAGGGCCACTCGTTTTTCCCATAAGAATAAAACTCTTTCTGAGAAGTGTGTCCATTCTGATAAGATGAGCTGGGAAGGCCGGTAAAGACCCTCCCACAGATCAAAGGCCGTCCTTGACCCCTACCCCCCACCCCGTGCCCTTGCCATTGTTATGTTGATGTATGCTCACTCGGTTGACTGTGACCATATCACCACCATCAGAGCTGGTTAGTATCCTGTGGTGTCCAAAAGGAAATAGCCAGCGGTAGGAGACTTCCTCTACAGGTACTGAGGTGAGTATCAAAAAAGACCCCATCCAACGATCATTAAAACAGGTAATACAGACGTCCCATTCAGATGAGAAATGAAATAAAAGCAGCAGGATAACAAAAAAAAGTCATACAGAATAAAGGTCTGACACCACTAAACAACAGATATTAAGCTCAGTGATTTTGTACCTTATTTCATTCATTAAATATTGAAAATACATGCTCAACTGGCAGTTGTTTCAGTGTCAAATGTCAATATTTCAGAATACTACAAGACATTCAAATTCTTTCTCTTTTCTAGTTAACTTAATTCATAAATCAACTAGTTCATCAATTACAAACTTTTGCCAACTTTTCAAAACATCACCAATAATAAAAAATAACATTTGTAAAATAAAACCTTGCAATTGTTTAATTTGACCATCATCAATAACAGGTTCAAACTAATAAGGACAAACATATGGCAGCAAAAATAAATACGAATACATACAATAATATACAGAAATGTTCATGCACACCTCAATACTGCCATTTAATTGAAAGCACTTAATTTCAGTCTGCTGACATTAACAGACCATGTCATGAAAGGGAATTGCACCACAGACACTATAGCACCATGGCGTATTTTGGAAAAATACAAATTTGTATTGATACAGTACTGTGAAAAAGTAAGTACACCCCATGATTTTTTTTGTTTTTAGGACATACAGGTATTGGACTGGAATTTCATCAATATTAATAGATAAAAGGCATGATAATGAAGCACACTTGGAATGCATATTTTAGAATGATTTGTATAATTTCTTGTGAGGGGATAAACTTTTTCACAACACTGTTTTTTCAAATATATACTTATATCCATGCGAGATAATGGATGTTATCATTTGTTATTCATATCCACTATTATAAAGTGGACGGAAGATGGATATGGGGCACTTCATTGAGAATGAGGTAGACACAAGTAACTGGCCAACAACCAGAATAAAAATAACTGGCCTTCCCTGGGTCTGTGGGAAATTCAATGAGGAATTTTACACACTAGACTAGAAAATGTTTTTTGTTGCTTTATACACAAAATTGAAATAATACTGATTTTAAAAAATAACCCAGAAAAATATTACAATATCAAAACAAATCAAACATAAAATGAACAAAGCTACATTTGATTTCAGATTACGTCACCATTTTTGTTTTGTATTTACTTGTACTTCTGTAAATTATCTTAAATATACAAAAATATAGCAACTATAGACATATTTTCACATAAAGTCTCCCTTATACTGAAAAAGCACCGTCATAAATTTAAAAAAGGTCAATGGCTAGCTGAGATCATGTGAGGTATGGTTGGAAAAAGACAGTTTTCATGAGAAATTAATTATGAAGAGCAACAGAAAAGTGATTTCAATTGTTTCAATATAATAAAGTTAACTGCCTATGGCCAGATGTTTCAGATCTTCAGTGGAGCAATACAAGTGTTACTTCCCATGTTTTCTAAATACTTCAGTATATATACAACTGTATAGTGTTTTGAACACAAGCCACAAAAAAGGGCCTCACAATGATTGGTATTTTCAAAAGTACAGCTGCATCGGAAAAAGAAAATTAAATGGGAAAAAAAAAAAAGAAAAACCTTTCAAACATATCGACCAAAGAGATGCTCACTTTTTCAGTCAGGAGAGAAAACCTCGAAAACAAATTTTAACTGCATGTTTGGTAGGTCTATAAGTGCAACCAAAACTCACTATAAGCAGCAAATGTGAAAACCAGATATTTGCTTACTTAAAGATCAAACCAATTGAGTTTCAGTTTGTTTTCTTCATGTCTTGAGTGTAAAGAAACCTCAGCTTGTTGCGAGAATGAGGACTTATGAAGGGAAAAAGTTAAAATATTTATGAGCGTACCGAGCTCCATTGGTCTGTGCTCCAGTGAGGGTTAATAGAGCAGGACTGAGTATTGCACTGTTCTCGGTCGGGTGGTTTGTCAAGAATTTCACAGCTCAGATCGTTAAAGCGCTCCCCGTTGGGCCGCTGACAAGCGACCAACCGGGTCTTTATCCCTCCTCCGCAGGATTTTGAACACTAGGGAGGTAGAAACAGAGTATGGGAGAGAGTAAAAAAAGTGAAAGTCTTGTTTCATTAACATATAACCATCCCTACTGTCTTAACAAAGAAGACTTTTTTCCAGAAAGACAAAAATCTTATGTTTTGGCCTATTCTATTCTAATACCTTTTGTTTTTTGAAGTCTGAATAGCAAAGAAATCAAATTAACCCAACAAATCAAATTTGTAGACAAATCAGATTTTTTTTACAAATCAGATTCAGAACATATTTGAAGTTGTAAATGTGATTAAAAATGTAAATGCATGATAAAAATGGAGACTGTATGTAATGTGATCAAAGCCTTAGTCTTAATATTTGTAAAGAGCTAATAGATTGCATGATTACACACACACACACACACACACACATATATATATATATATATATAAACACACACACAATACAAGATAACTTTTAATATTTTAATATATTTTGAAATGTAATTTATTCCTGATGGCAAAGCTGAATTTTCAGCAGCATCATTACTTCCGTCTTCAGTGTCACATGATCATTCAGAAATCATTATAATATGGTGATATGGAAACCACTGTGCTAATTAATATTTTAGTGGAAACCATGATACATTTTTCTTCACGATTCTTTGATGAATAGAAAGTTAAGAACAGTTCTTCAGTAACAATGGTTTTACTGTCACTGGTTACTGGTTTTACTTTACTGTCACTTGTAACTTGTCCTTTCAAAATAAAAGTATTATTTTCTTTCTAAAAAAAAAAAAAAAAAGAGCCCAAACGTTTAAACAATAGTGAATAGATTTGATTAAGTTCCATTCTCACCTCACCCCAGCTGCCATAGAACCACTGAGGGCAGGGCCCGGACTCACAGGAGCGTTGCTCTATGGGTTGTGTGCTTTCATCACAGCTGTTGGCAGGGTAGCCGTTCTCATCCTGACAAACCACCACACGCCTCTGGAATCCTCCGGCACAGGTACTTGAACACTGAGAGGTGTGAAAGAGAAACAGAAGATACTTAATGAGAGAAAGGCCACACACACGCCACACAATCAAAAAAGTTCACATCCCATTAGCTTTGACGGAAAATATATGTCAATGCACAAACACTGACTAGCACAGATTTCTTTGATGAGAAAGATTAAAACTAGAAATCAAGGGGATTTATTTTATTTATTTATTTTAGAAAAGGCTCGACCCATATGACATTTTGTTTCAGAAATGGTTCAGTACATAAAATACACTTGATGGTCTGGCTAAATAAATGACGTTGTAACTAAGTTCTGAACTTGCAGTCTGAATTAAATGTAATAAGAGAGAAAGAGTGAACGGCAATAAACAATAAATAAATAACGCATCTGTCATAAAGACTCAGGAATATGTGTCCCAGCTTGAGTAATCAATTTAAATGTCTACCAGATATCACAGTAACAGTAAGTTGTTAAAGGATCATAAATCATGAATGAAATATTACTCATGATTACTATCACTCGGAAGGATATAAATATATATAGCTATAAAGGAAACTCTGTGTCTTAAAGTAGGTATTTGCAGATCTTTTGAACAGAAGAAGAGCTTCCAAAATAATGCACAATATTTAGCTTTTCTTTGAATTCTACAGACTATTTAAAGCACTGATAACATGAAGGAAACAGCATCATTTATCAGATAGAGGAAATGCTGTTGTCTGGTTGACTTGGAGGGTTCATGTACAACACCTTAGATGCCA
The DNA here is from genome assembly GCA_030578275.1 of Meda fulgida. Classification (NCBI taxonomy): domain Eukaryota; kingdom Metazoa; phylum Chordata; class Actinopteri; order Cypriniformes; family Leuciscidae; genus Meda; species Meda fulgida. The sequence continues at coordinate 14,579,502 of CM060626.1, forward strand.
TTCAGTTCCTGGGTTAGCAAAAGGTCTCTTACAGGAATAGTCTCCGGACTATATCAAATATCAGAGACATACAGAGAAGGGAATGCAGAGATGTAATCATTCTAAGCTGTTTAAAGGTACTTACCGCCCCCCATGGTCCAGTCCTCCATTGATGCGACTGGGGTCTGCCAGCTTTGTTACGGTCAGTTCGCCCGGTCGGAAGATTTCTTTTCCGAGAATCGGGGTTAGGTGAAAAGCCCCCGTGGTCGCTGGAGCGAGACGGACACTGGGGCATGGCACACTCCTGCTCTGTTGCTGGTTGATCATCTGGGTCACACTCACTCAATTCCATAACTTGATCGCTGATGTTCATACACACTACTTGGCGTGTAGTTGTACCCTGACCACAGGATACGGAGCACTGTAAATACAGACAGATATATTTTTTAATGGAATATTGCAGTTTATTTTAAATCTGTGCGCTTTCATTATTTATTATATACATGTGCTCTCGTAATCTTTAAATCAAAATAACTAACTTGTCACTCACATGAGATCGACTTTGTGAGTAAGTACACTAAGTACTTTGAAAGTGCACATACTGTAAAATAAAGTGCAACCAGAATAAGAGTCCCTTTGGTTTGTTGTATTTTTTCAGATGCTACAGCATGGATTATGTAATGTTGATTGAATGGTTTGTCTCAATTTTAAACCAATGGAAAGCAGGAGACCAATGACTAAAGCAATCCAGCTACTCCATAGTAATTATTGCCTTCCTGTATAAATGTGAACAGAATAGACACCAAACCCCATCTGCACACAAGATCCACACAAAATGAACTCTCATCAGTTTCCAATTACAACTGAGCTCTAAACACCAGAATGAGAGCAGACTGATCAAGGTCATGTGTCTATAATGTTAGGCTGCAGAACAGCTGTGAATGAAAATACAAATACTTGCAGTGTTGAAAGAATGTTGGCTAACACAGTGGCATGTTAATATTGTACATATATATGCTAAATAAATACAGAGGGGTCCAAATGTCTGAGAAAGCAGAATGTAATTTAAACTTGAAAATAAACTGAGTGGGGGGGGGATGGGGGGTTGTTTAAGTATATTTAAGATGCTGCACTATTTTAGATCACAATTCAAATAAGTAAATTTGTGAACTCTTTGTAAAAGATATTTTTCTGCTTCCACTGAAACAAAAGAACATTCTAAAATGATGCTGGATAACCTGGTCATTTTTCAACTCAAATAGTTATGATAAATAACAGTAATAAAATTAAATCAAATGTTAGGCTGAAAATAAAATAAATAAGTTAAAAAAGTTTGGTTAAAATAAAATAAAACATTTGAGTAATAAAATAACTAAAGTGATTAAATAAAATAATAAAGTATTTGAAAACCATTATTTTTGAAATTCTGTTTGGTGA